>CM077345.1:67751383-68951383 GCA_039655645.1 Ammopiptanthus mongolicus
AGAATATATATATATAAGGTATCCTCCGGATAATTCAAGTCGAACCAATTGGATGTCCGACTCGGGCCTATATGACATGACCGATCAATAAAAATACTCTAACACTCCACCTTTGTGGAATTAATTTTAACCAAGAAGGGATCGATTTGGACATATTATCAAAATTGTTAATTTCGTCTATAGACCCTTTACATCAAAATTCAAACAATTCCGCGGATTGGTATGAATTTTTGACAAATGCTACCTTTTCGGTCAATTTAGCTTTTTTCGGAATATTTATAGCATCTTTTTTCTATAAGCCTGTTTATTCGGCTTTACAAAATTTGAACTTACTTAATTTATTTGAAAAAAATGTTCCTAAAAAAATTGTTGCAGATAAAATACGAAATGTCATATATGATTGGTCATATAATCACGGTTACATAGATGCTTTTTATGGAGTATCTTTAATTGCGAGTGTCAGAAAATTAGCTAAACTAAATTCTTTTTTTGATAGGCAAGTAATTGATGGAATTCCGAATGGAGTTGGTATTACAAGTTTTTTTTATGGGAGAGGCTATCAAATATGTGGGGGGTGGGCGAATTTCTTCGTATATTTTATTTTTATTTTTTTATTTTTTATTGTTTTTTTTTTTTTTAACTAACTAACATTGAACTTGGTAAAAAAAGGGGGTTTAATAACTGAAAAATAAGATTATTAAAGAATATTCTTGGAATGCTAAAATTACGTATTGAATTTGGATTCTTGTATCCATAATTAAAAAAGTGTTTGTGATTCTTGCCGAAGAAATGAAATAAAAGATACGGTAGAGCTATGACCGTTATTGTATAAGGTCTACCCAATGCTAGATGCAAAGGCGCATAATAGATCGATATGAACATCATGAGCTGTCCCGTAATAAACCCAGTTGTTGCTGATGCTCTCTTCTCGGTCGCCTCTTCCATAACCCGAGCTCTAAGAAGGAAGAGATAAGAGGGCCCTATGGAGAATGTGGTCAGAAATCCATAATAGAGTCCGACCACAACGACCGAATTCATTATCTTCATGCATAAGGATACTAGATTATCCAGTATCAAAGTCATCGCAATTTCGAAAAGCAACTGCGAAATTGAATAGAATTAGGATTTGGGAGGTATTTAAAGAACAAGTGAAACCACGGCTCTAGGCTCTTTACTCTTGATCTCTAAACTCTCTTTTTACTCTTTTGCGATTATCTTTAACACTGCTCTATTCTTATTTATTTTCCAAGTTCTTTATTAGTCTAAATAGCATAAGGATTTCCCTATTCCAGTACTTGCTTTATCATGTCGATATCTAAATTAATCTCTCGGGTATGATATCTGAACTTCCGTCCTATATTACTTCTGCGACAGGGTACACTGCCCTTCAGTGTGTTTTGAATGCAACAAGTTTTTGGCGCTGTTGCCGGGGATTAATTTTTGATATTTTGTGATTTTAGTGATATTGAAAGAAAAGAAATCCTAGTTACTTTAGATGTTTTTTTTTATTTTTTTATTTTAATATATATATTTTGTTTATCTTTCCCTGAATACTAATGTCTTCCCAACAATGTGCTTCTAGTTGATCTTATTTTGTAGTTGGGGGAAGCAAGAAGAACCATGGAAGAGAGGACAACTCTTGAAGATTATTTCACTATCAGTAACTGTGGTCTGTGGGTGCAGAAGCCAGCAAGCAATCCTTGGATTAATTGTGAGAGCAATCCCAACTGGGGGATATATGATTATGTCTACGAGCCACCTAACGTGAAAAATCGGTGGCCAAGACAAGAAGAGAAAGAAATATATTGGGATGAGATTATGGAGCGGAACAATAATCAATTGGGCGCTATACAGGCTCAAATCTCCCTCCTATCTATGTTGCTACCTTAGTCAGTCCAAAAAGCATTGATACCTCAAGTTGAGCTCAATCTGGAGAAAGAAGCCCAAGATGACAGTTCTGAGGATACTATCAACATAAATGAAGAGCTTGGAGATGAACAACTTTATCAACTTTGGATGAGTACCCCCTTCATTTACTGGCGGACAGACATCCACAAAAGTGTGAAACCCCATAGGTTTCAATGTGTTAAGTTTTGATGATGCCAAATATTGATTGTTGAAATACCAAACATGTCACATACATGTGTTTATAAAATGGAATATTATTTGATGATATGTGTTATGATATACAAGCATTGGATATGTTTCTAAGTGTTCTGTGCATTATAATAATTAATTAATGAACACTAATCATAAGCATGCAAGACAAAAAGAAAATATTTTTTACAAGCATGCACGTATTCAAAGGTTAGCAAAGCAAGAAATGAAAATGCTAGAAGTACCAAAGTTTCAAGCATCAAGACCTTAAGCAAGATTAGGTAAATATATTAGGTCTTAGATATGTCTTGTAAGAGTATGATGATTAAAACTTGATTTGGCTCATTTAATTAATTTAACTAAAACATTATGCTATTTGAGAAAAAGGTCTTAATCAAAATATTTAATTTTCAAAGTATTTTTCAAAGTGATTTCAAATTAAAACCTGATTTAAATAAAAGCATAAGTTTTACACAGGATATTGAATCCAATTTCTATCTATTAAAATCAGTTTTCGAAAGGTCCATGCATATTCACTTTATTGAATAAAATTCCAAATCAATGTTATAAAGCCTTTTTATTGGTCAAATCGTTTGACCATAATTGAGTTGGTCGAAGGAACTTCATTATATGCTTATATTGCAAGTCAAATTGAAACGGGTACCTATACATTTGGTTTTAATCGATTGGCTATTGGCTTAAACAGAGGCGTACACAATTCTCTGAATGAATGAACATATTGGCTTTTATGCTGCAGTCGCTTTCACTATTCTTTTTAATCAATTGAGCGATATTTCTCTCAATGGATTGCGATGCTGTTGTTTTTAATTGATTGTATTTATTGTCAAGGCTGAAAACGGTAATATTGTGGACAACGGCTAGTTCCCTGTAATATGAGCTTTCCCCAATTAATCCCTAACGTGATGATTTTCTAAATCTTATAAATTGGGATCTGTTCACATGAAAATTGCAAGAGCATATTGAAGAAAAATTATCTTATACTCTGAAATTATTTGAGCCAAATTTTGTGAGAAAATTCATCATACTCGTAGGTCCTTCAAATTGTATATCTGCTCTATTTAGAGTGCTTCTATTTCCTCTACTCTTTGTATCAAATCTGAAATAGGGTGAGGTATCCCTAGGTTGAGGCCGAGGTATCCCTCCGTTGGAAGGTGAGGTATCCTTCTGTTGCAAAAGGGTAGGGTATCCCTTTTGTGTATGCCTTTAGGCTCAGAAGCGCGGGTGAGGCATCCCAGAGGCGCGAAAGAGAGTGCTAGAGGTCGTTGAGGCTCTTACACGTGGGTGAGGCATCACATAAGGCGTGGTTAGAGTGCTCTGTGGTGTAAAGGTATTCAAGCACCTTGAAGCTTAGTATTAGTGAATAAAACCCGGAAACATATTCTGGGGATTGGACGTAGGTCACCAACGGTGGGTGGCTGAACCAGGATAAATTTGGTTTGCAAGCTTTTTCTTCCCTATCTATTTTATATTGTTATTTATTGTTCATCCTATTATTTATTGCTTTGATTATATTTATTGTATGCGCGTTAAGTTTTAATAGAGAAATCGCTTTCGCTAAATAAATCTCGAAAATTTTATAAACCCAATTCACCCCCTCTTGGGTTATGGTTGTCTGGGCCAACAAGTGGTATCAGAGCTTCGGCTCTGGTTAGAAGCTTAACAGCTTAGAGTAAAAGATCATCTTTGCTGGCAATCTTTAAAGCTTTGTTTGAGAAAATGAGTTCTTTTGAATTTGATAAACCACCATTTTTTGATGGTGTGGATTTCATATATTGGAAAGCTAGGATAGAAATTTTTATACAAGCAATTGATTTTTATTTGTGGGATATTGTCCTAAATGGTTTTATTTCAAAACCCAAATCACAATGGAATGATTTTGATAAAAAATGTTTTTCATTAAATATTAAAGCTATGCAGATTTTAAGAGGTTTTATGGAAAATGATGTTTATGATAAAATCAAAAATTGTTCTAGTGCTAAGGACATTTGGGATGCTCTTAATGCTCTTTATCTTGCTAACAATGATTATGTGGATGAAAGTGTAAATAGAAAGCAAGAAGAGCAAATGCCATTGATGGAAACGTGTCTTGAAAAATGCCCTCAAGAAGATATTCAAAATGATGAAGGAAGCAGAACTCTTCATGACAACAATAATGTTTCACTTAAAAAAGAGAAGGAGCAAAACCCAAAGGAACATACTCTTGAAGCATTGGCAGACCAAAATGAGAAAGAAGATCATTCCAATGAAGAGTCAAATATGCTCAAAGATGAAATTACCGATCAAATGGCTCAAATAAATTTGGAGGTAAATAATACTAAACTCAACCCTGTGAATGATGAATTATTACATGCATACAATGAAGTGTATGATGAGGTAATGAGTTTAGAAAATAAAAGTTTAAAATGCTTGCAAAGTACTTCATCTATTGAAAATCAAATTGAGATTTTAAAAGACAAATATTGTTTTATGAATGTGGAAGAATTTGTGAATTATGAATCCTCACTTGATTATGAGAATTGTATCAATCTTGAACATAATTTAGAGGACTTATCTCTTAAATCTCCTCAAATTATTGCATGTCCACACTTCGTATTTGAAAATAAAAAGGGTGAGAATGATTTTGATCATGGAAATACAAGTGCAGCTAATGACAAATACTGTGTTCATGACAAGCCAACACTACAAGAAAACTCGTTGTTTTCCACGGTCTAAATCCATGGGAAAACACAAAAATCCGTGGGAAAACACAATTTTCCCACGGATTAGCCACGGCTCTTCAGCTGTCGGAAAACTGGGCGTCGGAATTGTTTTCCCACGGTCAATTTAGAAAAGCAGTGGGAAATTCCACGGTCAATTTAGAAAAGTCGTGGGAAATTTCCCACGGCTATGTAACCGTGTGTAATTTCCCACAGTTTTTACCCTGGGAAATTTTCCCACGGCTTTCCCCTGGGAAATTTCCCATGGTATTTTCCACGGCTATCCCCTGGGAAATTTGCCACGGTCATAACCCTGGGAAATTACACAAAACTTCCCATGGCCTTTTCCCACGGCTTTAACCCTGGGAAATATTAATTTATTTTTTTAAAAAAATTTCAATAATATATAAATAAAATTAATTAATTAATTATATTTTGTTTATAATTTTTCATTCATCTGGTCAAAATTTATATTTTTTAATTATTTCAAAATAATAAGTAAATAAATATGACAAAATAGATAAAATACAAATCACATAAATAGACATCATAATTTAAAACATAAGTAATGTACGTTTTTTTACAAACAATAAAAGCTAAAAATTCATACAAAACTTAACGACATAATCTAATAATTTCCATCTCTATAAGGATCCTTAAGAAGCTGGTCAAAAGAGTCATCCTCCTCCTCTGAGGTGCCCTGGGTCGGCTGACCAGGCTGCGGAGGCTGATGCTGCTGTGGGGGGGATGTGTGGACTGATGCTGCTCTAATCGCTGGATCGTCTCCATCATCCGCTGCATCATCTCATCCCTCTGCCGCTCACGCTCCTCGGAAGCGGCCAATCTCTGCCTCAGCTCAGCAATCTCCGCGGACTCCCGAGGAAGACTACCGCGACTAGTGGACGCCTCAGTACGAACGTCCAAGATGCACGAAGACCTTTTCCGGTAGTTGCGAGCAAGATCTCCAGCACCGTACAGGCGGCCCTTATACTTACCGCCAACAACCTCTGCCCAAATACGCAATGCAAGCCGGTCCTCCTCCTCGGGGTCAGCTGAACTGGATGAAGACGACCTAGCCTGAGACATCCTCGCCTCAAACTCCTCCTATTATTCAGGACCAAACACACTAATTAGCTCATATATGATACAAAATTATTAAATTAAAAATAAAGGGTATATATTATTACCTGAGTGCGCCTCGAGCGCTCATCTACATACTCGCCTGTACCCTTCCTAGTATGGGTACGGCGGTGGAGCTCGTTAACCTTCATATTTCGCTTATACTTCACAGCCTGTAACACAAGCATGGATAATAAATTAAACTAAATGTAATTAATAAATAATTGATCTTGAAATAAATATATTTAATGCATAAAAAATGAGAGTATAAACGTACCATACGTTCTGCGTACTGCGCCTGGCTGATGGAACCTCCTGTGTGAAGGCTCCCCCCTTTTTCCGATGCCCTATTTTTCTTAGCTTGATCTGACATTTTCTTAAACGCATCTGAAGCCCAGTGACGACACAAGTCCTCCCAAATTCCATCTCCAATCCAGTCCGGCTGTGAGCCTGAATTGCGGGCCTCCCTAAGCATGTCGGAGAGGCAGCGAGAGGCTTTCATGTGAAAGATCCTCTCAATCTCCGACTCATGCTCAATCCTCCATGCGACTTGACCCTGTATTAGAAGAACATAAATAATATTTGTTATACTAATTATTTACGAAATAATCAAAACCACATTAAATTGCAACTTACTCTAAAAGCCTCAAACATAATATTCCGCTCCCCATCATTAAGCGCTCCCCATGATGGACATGCCCTATGATACCTCCAATGAATAACATACGAGATGGTAGATGCAGCTCTCTTCGAAAAGGAAGGAACCTTAAGAATAAAAGAGTATGAATCAATCAAAGACATTGTAATAAATTATAATAAAAATCGAATAAATGTTTCTTTATTAATTCTTACCCATTACCAACCGGCCTGATAATAGGTCGACCATCGGGCATTAACTGAATCTCCTCTACCTCCTCTGACTCATCCTTGCCCACCCCTGCCTCTGAAGGTGAGCGTGAATAACCAGGACTATACTGCTCCTCCTCAGCCTGACAATGAGCAGGTGACATCTCCGCCACACCTGCTGAAGTAGAAGCGCCCTGATGTGCATGTGGCATGAACCTCGGAGTGGGAATCGTATCAATCTTAGGTGCAATCGATGGAGGTGGTGTAGCTACAGGTCGACACAATGTAGGTGTGGGTGGGCGCGGTGTAGGTGCAGATGGACGCGGTGTAGATGTGGATGGGCATGGTGCGAGTGCTGGCATTGACTGGGTAGATGTAGAAGGCATAGGCGAGTATCCATCTACAAACTCACGAATCACTATATGGCGAGAGGGTCTGTTCCGACGACGAGTCGGACGCTGGTCAGTATCGGAGACCACACCCTTACCCTTCTCACCAGTGGGTGGTCTGGGTGGAGGTGGGTCACTTCCTCCTCCTGATACCATGTATATATAGAGCATTTTAATGTTAAAATAAAATTCATGAAATATATAACTCATCCGATAAAGCAATAATATAAGTTATCTAAGCCATAAATTAACAAATGTAACTCACTAATAATCCAAGATAGAGCAATATCTAAGTCATATATAAAGTCAAACAATATAATTCACTAATACAATTAAAACTTAAACAAATGATCTAAGCTTTATTCAGAATTTGAGACATCATCGTCAGATCTTGCTGAGTCATTATTATCATCATGCTCAGATCTTACTGAGTCATTATCTTCCGTGGAACCATCATTTTCTTCATCCAAATGCTCATGGATGGACGACAAATTAATGATCCACTTCTTCACCAGGGACTTGCAAGTCACGTAAGTAACCAATCGGCTCAACTTCAATGACTTCATTTATACGTGACATTTCATCCACTTGAGAAGGCATCTTTACCTCTGGATCATCCGCTTCGATGCGATTCCTTGGTTTGGTCTTGATGGCAACACACCAACCTCGTTTGTCTTTTCGAGTTGCCGGATAAGGAACATAATACACCTGTCTAACATTCTGTGCCAAGATAAATGGATCAAACCTTTGATATTTTCCACTCATTCGGATGTCCACAGTATTACATTTTGGATTATATTTTGTGCCCTTAATGGATGGATCAAACCAATTACAATAAAACAAAACTGTTTTTTTAGTATAGTCTAAATAAGTGTACTCCAATTCATATATGTGTTGGACCACGCCGTAGAAGTCATCTTCGCCTCCTTCTGTGAGGCCTTTTACGTAAACCCCGCTGTTTATTGTTTTTTTGCCCTCCGTCCATGATTGGGTATGAAATTTGTACCCATTCACAAAGAACGTATGCCATTCTTTGACAGCGGAATTAGGACCGTCGGATAAGTTCCTTAAGTGTCGATTGACAGCAGTCGGTGCCTCACTGTAAACCTACGTATGTTAAATGGAAAAATCGCTTATGTCTAGATTTTACAGGAAGTTGCTAGTTCAAATAATTTTAAGATACTTACTTGTTGTGTAAACCACTTTGCAAAATCTGCATGTATATGAGCAGACTGCTCTTGTTCACTTATGTTTTCAGATAACAAGAATGAGCTGTATAAATTGGACAATACACACATGTTTAGCACAAATTAAAGTATTTATTATTACATAATTGAAAGAAAAGGATATACAGTACATACTCAAGGTATGGCTTAACTTCAGTGCAATTGATCAACACATGAACATGGGCTGACTTCCTCTCTGCATCTGTTAACCATGAGTCAACTCCTTCCCTGAATGACGACCAGACAGGCAAAAGACTGATAAGGCTAGCGGATGTCTTTCACTTTCATTTTCCATTTCATTTCTATTATTTCTTGGTGACAACATGAAGTTGTTGAAATAATGGGAACAAAAATGGATTGTCTCACGATGTAAGTAAGACGCACAGATTGATCCTTCAACTCTAGCCTTATTTTTCACTGATCGTTTTGAATCACCCATGAATCTACAAAATAACAAGTTCATAGAAATATTTATTACCATTCATTTCAAATGAAAAAAAAATCTAATATCTAATTCTTGGATATTACATTTCAAATGGATACATCCACCTATATTGTACTGGTCCACCAAGTCTTGCTTCATATGCGAGATGAACTGGGAGATGCTCCATGGAATCAAAGAAACCAGGAGGAAATATTCTCTCCAACTTGCATAAAATGATTGGAATGTTCTGCTCCATTTTAATCAGTTCCTCTTCCCTCAACGTTGCAGAGCACAAATCTCTAAAGAATTGACTTAATTCAGTAAGCGAATTCAAGACATGGACTGGCAAGGAACTAAAAGCAATAGGAAGTAAACATTCCATGAATACATGGCAGTCATGGCTTTTCATCCCATGCATCCTTCCCTTGTTGACATCGACACATCTTGCCAAATTGGAAGAATAACCATCTGGCATCCGTAATTCTGTTATCCACTGACAAACGGACTTTGCTTCCTCAACAGTTAAACTATAATTAGCTTTCGGTTTTAACATCTTACCATTAACATGCCGCTTCAACTCCAAGTCTGGTCGCCTACAGTACAAAGCTAGGTCCATTCTTGCCTTCTCATTGTCTTTAGTCTTGCCGCTGACATTCATGACCGTGTTGAATATGTTATCAAAAAAATTCTTCTCGATGTGCATAACATCGAGATTGTGTCTCAACAGATTATCTTTCCAGTATGGGAGCTCCCAAAAAATACTTCTTTTTGTCCAGTTGTGAAACTCTCCGTATCCTGGTAATCTGGACACACCACCATTGTCAGTGACTGTGGGCAGTTCTCTTACTCTACTCCAAATCTCTTCCGATGAGAACCTAGGCGGCGGCTCATCCTTTTCAACTTCCCCCTTTTTGAAGGCGTTTCTATTTCGTCTAAATGCATGATCTGTTGGTAAAAACCTACGATGCGAGTCAAACCAGGAACTTTTCCCCCCGTATTTCAAGTTAAAGGCCTTTGTATACTCCATGCAATGCGGACATGCCAATTTACCATGAGTACCCTAACCAGACAACATACCATAAGCAGGGAAGTCATTAATGGTCCACATCAAAGCTGCCTTCATAAAAAAATTTTGCTTTCTTGCGATATCGTACGTCAACAAGCCGTTCCACAACCTCTTTAAATCATCAGTCAAAGGCTGCAAATAAACATCAATACCAGCCTTTGGGTTGGATGGGCCCGGTATGAGGCACGTCAAAAACATATAAGGTTTAGACATGCACATTTCAGGAGGAAGATTGTACGGGGTTACAATTACGGGCCAACATGAATAAGGCGAAGCTGAAGCTTGGATATACAGGGTAAAACCATCAGAGCATAACCCAAGTCGTACATTGCGTGGATCCAAGGCAAATTCGGGATGTGCGCGATCAAAATGCTTACATGCTTCGCCATCAGATGGATGACGTAACACGCCTGAACTTCTTCTATTCTCATAGTGCCACGTCATTTTTCCTGCAGTTTGCATTGAAGCAAACATTTTTTGTAGCCTTGGAATTATTGGCAAATAGAACATTGCCTTTACTGGAATAGGTTTGTTGTTACTTATTCCAGTCTTGTTATGACAATACCTTGGCGCTTAACAAATTCTGCATTCGACCAACTCGCCATCACTTATGCCAAATTCATTGTTGTAATACAACATACACCCGTTCATGCAACAATCAATTCTCTTGGCTTTCAATCCCAGCTTCGACACTAACCTCTTCGCACCATAATAATTCTCTGGTAAAACCCCCTTTATAGGACTCACGTCCAAAAGCATTTTGGAAAAATTATCCAAACACGAGTCAGAAGCGTTAAAATTGGCTTTACAAGCTAGCAGTCTCACGCACATCAATAATTTAGAGTCTGAGGCCCCCTCATACAACGGCTTATTTGTCTCAACCAAAAGATTATAAAATCTTTGTGTTTCCTCATTCAGAAATTGTTCCGTATTATCATAATCGTGTGCCTCATTCACCCCGAGAGCGTCACACACCATCTCCTGCATTGACACAAACTGTTCACCATATCTCATATCTACACAACTGCTTGAAGCCCCCGTGCAATTCTCATCAAACCCTAAATCAACATGTGGCACTTCTTCACCATGATCGGTCCAAATCCAATAATTGTTCTGGAACCCATTTTTATACAAGTCGGTCTTCACAAGGTCATCGCTCTTAATCTTTCGACATTGGCATTTAGCGCACGGACATCTAATTCGATATCCATCATCGATGAAACACTTCTGCTGCTTTGCTTGGGTAACAAACTCTTCAACCCCATCTATAAAAGATCGTTTCAGACCCCCTCTTTTCGGATATAACCTATCATACAACCCACTACGATTCGAAGGATAACAATCCATCCTCTGCATGTTCATAAAAAATCCAGATAAATTTAAACATTAAATTTCGACAACATGCGCGCCAACTTAGAGATTTATCCAACGAATGCTTCACAATCCTAAATCACACTCCCTTTCGTTAACTGGTATGGCCTTATCCCATTCAAGAAGAAACGTTTTCAACACTCGATCCTAGTATTAATAATTATTGCTTAATTCATATACCTTATATTTGACAAAATTTCGGCAGCATTTCCCATTTGTCTCCAGCTACACGACTTGACCGCGGTCAAGTATCCATATAGAGAACAAAAGGAAATGTATCAGACCGCAATTTCATCAAATATAAGGCATGATAAGTACACAATGACTATTATACGAGTGAAGAAAATGTTTTTTCTCAAACTGTCCCCTTGGACAATTCAAGGTTCAATAAACAAAGAGCGGTATGTACCTAACTAGTACATGTGCTCAATGATATTGAACCTCAAACGGGAAGCTAAGGTTTTGCTCAAGTATTATATAAATAAAATTTAACTGTACAAGACACCCTTTGTACTTGAAATTCAAGTTCTTAGGGTAAAATTAAGCAATAATTGCTCAAATCACCTTACTATATCAACATAGTAGACTCATAAAATTGACAAACAATCATAATTAAATATTCTAAAAAAAAAACGATGCATCTAAAATCAATTCCATACGGTAATCAAGGCTTATTAAATTTTAAAAATTTATTTACATTTTTTACGTATTATAAGGCTTAATACTTGTTATAAGTGCTAAAAGACATTAGTGTTATTTTTTTATTAATTTATTTTGGTATTATTTAAATATATATGTATTTCAACTTTCATATTGTCACACCGCCACCACAGCACGAGTCATTTTTACTTTATCATTTTATTACTTAATATTTAATTTATTATATCATTTATAATTTTATAAATAATTTTATGAGGCTTAATACCCGTTTGTAAGTGTTAAGAGAAATTTGAATAATTTGTTATTAACTTATTTTGTTATTTAATTATTTATGTATTTCAGTTTCACTTATTATCACTCTATCATCACTCTATCTCTCTAACAACGACTCGTCCTTATTCCCGGAAAGACACTACAATACGGCATCTCTACATCCTACATTGTCTACCACTGCATTACTCCAAAAGGCAGCTCAAATGGGCGCCGGTTCATCCAATGCATCTTTTGTTAGGGGTTTAGGCTTGGCAATATCATCTACCTATGGCCAAGATCAATGGAATAACCTAAGCCATATAAAGCAAGAGACCGATTAGACGGTGGCAGATAACCTGGGGCTTGGACTTCATAGTATACATTTACTTATATGGAGTCTTAATTAACATTATCTTTATGAACCATGCTACATTAGTCTATTAATCATTCTTACTTCGTTTCTTCTGTCCTATTGCCAACATAATTAAGGACGGAAAAGATAGCGGTAAAAAGTAGATCGAAGTAGTCAAGCTAGGTAGTTGGGCAGCATAATATCAATATCAGGTGCATTTGTTGTGACTTTCTACAAAGGCCCATCCATCATCAACATTCATAACTCTCCTACTATCTCTTCATTGCAACAACCAATCAGCACTCTAAATTCAATGGATAGAAGTTGGGTCATTGGTGGAATTCTGCTGACAACTAAGTATACACTACTTTCTCTACAATACATTGTACAAGTATCTATTTGACTATTTCTTATTCCTATATCAGGAAATCTTCGTACGTAGCTCTGAAATATTTTTATTTCCCATATTCATTTTACAGGTTGACACTATCTACCCTTAATTTAACTAATTAAGGGTAGATATACCATTACTTTTTTCACTTTACACTCAGGCTCACTTTGGCCAAGATTTTATTTTTCTACTTGAGGATATTATATGTAGTATCAATATTTGAAAATTGTATCTAATCTACATTATATGTGAGAAACTAGAGAGGTAGAAATAGAAAGAAAAGATTTTCTACATTTCTGAATTGTGTTGAGTACAAAGACCTCTACACCTATCTATAAACCTAGGACAATACACATGTAGTACAAGTACAATGTACTTGACTCAGATTTTACACATGACACATTATACATTTACTTATATGGAGTCTTAATTAACATTCTCTTTATGAACCATGTAGCTCTGAAATATTCCTATATTAGGAAATCTTAATACGTAGCTCTGAAATATTTTTATTTCCCATATTCATTTTACAGGTTGACAATATCTACCCTTAATTAAGGATCAAGTCACCTTAGACTTTTTAAGTCACACTATTTGATCATGTGAGAACTTCTACCAAAATCACCATTAGTACCAAAATCAACCAAACAGTCATCAGCAAACATTCATCAGCAATGCAAACACCATTAATATCAAAATCAACCAAACTTTCATTAGCAATGCAGACACCAATCAAGATTTACAGTAATGAAAATGCGCAGCAGGAACAGTGGAGCTTGGAGAAAGAAAGAGACTTACCTACGCAGCCATAGAGCTTGAAGTTGAGAGGCAGAAATAGTGGAGACGCGGGGAGACGCGGGGAGACGCTGGAACAGTAGAGGACGCAGTCGAGCTAGGCAGAGGGAGCTGTGGTTGCAAAGCTTGAAGTTGAGACGCGGTGGAGACGGTGGAGATGGTGGAGACGCGGCCGAGCGAGGCAGAGAGAGGTGGGGCTTTTCGAAGTGAGGTGCGAGAGGGAGCGGTGGAGACGCGGCTGAGCGAGGCAGAGGGAGCGGTGGCCGCAGGCTTTTCAAAGCGAGGTGGAGGCGAGGTGGGGCTTTGGCGGCGGAGCAATGGAGGGGAGGGGCTTTGCCGATGGAGCAATGGTGAGGGAAGGGGAGGGTTTCAGTAATGGAGGAGGAGGAGGGTTTCAGTAATGGAGGGGAGGGAATGAGCCGAAGGGTCTCACGTAGTGAATATAGCGCGCTTTCCCATGACATAACCGTGGGAAACCAACAAAACCCCTACCCGCGGTTAAAGCCGTGGGAAATAATTTACCATTACCCACGGCTTACCCATGGGAAATCCCAAAAACATTTACCCACGGACAAGCCCATGGGAAAATAGAAAGTTTAAACTGGCAACTACACACGGTCTAAACCGTGGGAAATAACCTACGGCTACACCGTGGGGAAACCGAGGGAAACGAGGAGGGAAGAATTGGCGCCACTTTGCACTATCCTTTACCCACGGCTTAACCGTGGGAAAATTTATTTTTTTATTTTGCGAGGGTTTAGGCCGTGGGAAAGTGCGAGGAAAAAAATTCGTGAAATTCAAAAATTAGACACGGCCGCATGCCCGTGGGAAAAAAGCCGTGGGAAATAGCGTGTTTTCTTGTAGTGCAAAAGCTTTTATTGTCAATTCTAGAAAAATGAACTTAATATGTAATTATTGTGGAAAAATTGGTCATATTTCTCATATGTGCCATTATAGGAAAAATTATTATGTGAGAAATAAACGGGTATGGGTTCCTAAGATTATTAAATGCTCATTCACTAACCTCCAAGGACCCAAGTTGAAATGGGTACCAAAAAGTCCTCCCGCTATTTCTACTCTACAGAAAAAGTATCAAGATAGTGAACTAATGGACAAAATGTCTAGAAGAGCCTATATTGCTTGGGATGAAAACGACATGGACTCATGTGATGATTCAGATAAAGAGGAAGCCAACTTATGTCTCATGGCGGATCATGAAAGTGACGATGAGGTAATCTCTAATTCATCATCTGATTGCTCATATGTTACCTTGCATGATGCTTTTCTTGAATTACATAATGACTTTATGACGCTGGCTAAGGCATTACGAAAATCTAAGAAAATGGTTGAAATTTTGCAAAATCAAGTAATTGCTTTAACCAAAGAAAACCTAGAGTTAAAGAAGGAAAATTATAGAATTGGGCATATTGAAGCAAACCTTGCATGCTAGAAATGTGATGGATATGAAAAACAAATCAATGATTTGGAAAACACCCTTGTGAAATTCACCAATGGTAGAGATAATTTAAATTTTCTTTTGGGTAGTCAAAAGGGTGTATATGACAAGGCTAGCTTAGGATATAAACCTAAAGATCATGAAAAATTATTTTTGAAGAAGCCTTTTATGCACATGCAACATCATATGCACAAGAACAACAAAAGATAGGGGTGAGAAATACGATCATAAATATATATAAACGGAATGTAATAGTAATTAAGATGACATACAACATATATCAATCAACACATGTATAATCAATATAAATATATATATATATATATATATATATATATATATATATATATATATATATATATATATATATATATATATATATATATATCAAAGATGCATGTCAATGCGAATGCAACATCACTACTCCGTATGCATGTGGCCAACAACTCTAACTCTGGAAAGAAGATTAGGAGTACATGTCCGGTTATCACCGTGGATGATATGCCAGACCATGGGCCATCCCCGAACACTCTCACCAATCCTGATAACGTATAGTGGCTAGTTAGGGTACTCAAGCCTATTCATTAGGTCACTCCGACAATAGGTAGCTAGCCCATGTCACTTGGAACTCCCATACCCAATGTACCCCCAAGGCCGGGATAACACTCATCGTGGCTTCCACTATCGCGATTCATCGTTTGCTTTCCACCCAACATATCAACTTTGACGTATGATGCGTGCAATGTTCATCAATATGCAAACACATGCCAACCGTCCATCACCATAATCAATCACATTGATTATTAACTATTATCATCCGCGATGGTCATCAACAATCATCACTAATAATAACTTCTTGTTACTATTATCAATAGCAACTTTGTTATCATCTTTATTATTTCATGACGTTCTTCTCTAACTCATTCTATTTTAAACAATGGGGTTACATCCTAGTGTTAAGTAAGATCAAAGATCAAATATTCTTAATTTCCAATCTCTGGAATCGATTTCTCAAGTCTTCAAATCGATTTCCAATCTCTGGAAATCGATTTCAACATGTTCAAATCGATTTCCTCAATCGATTTTGAACAAGGAAAATCGATTCTAGAAATCGATTTCTACAAGGCCAAATCGATTTCCACACCTTGGAAATCGATTCTTGGTCAATTCAAATCGATTTCCATGTGCTGGAAATCGATTTCTGGGTGTCAGATCATGCAGTAGCGGGTTTTCTCCGCTATCGGACCAGTCTACGTTCTCTAATTGACATATCATTCGAGCCTAAGTTATTTATCACCAATTTGATTAGTCCAACACTCATAAATCATAACCTAAAGGTTCTCAAACTAATCCTTGGTCATCAATCTCACATTGCCAATTTATTTTCTCCCTATAACTATGTTTTGATAGCATAAGGTTAACAAAACACCATATCAAGGCATAAACAACATGTTCATCATCATCAATTCATCAACAATCATATAAATCATGAAATCATAGTTATAAACATGTTATAACATCAAATTATTCATCAATCAATACTCATATAGCCAGAAAACAACATAACAACATTCATAGGCATACGCAGGCATACATAGGGGTCATGGGTTAACCCCTTCATCTTAACCTATCCCAAAACCCACATATTCATGACCAATTTTCTCCCCCCATACTTGGTATGACGATTCACAGCCTAAGGGGAAGAGAACAGAGCCAAGTTCTGCTACGGTTCCTTCTTACGGGTTCAGCACTTGATCACGATCGCAACACTAGAAGGCAGAGTCGATCTTTAAGTTAAGGATTGAAAGGGAAAACAAATCTAGGATTAAAAACTCACCTTGGTTTCTAACTTAGGAGATTAACTCTAGCAGCAGGGATAGACTAGCCAAACAACGGCGTGTTCTTGACGAAGAACACCAAAGCAGGATTCGTCCTTTTGGGTTTTCTAGAGCAAGAGATCAGTGAAAGCTCTTAGGGATGAAAAGAGGCAACTTGTGAGTGTAATCAGGTTTAGAAATTAGGTTTAGGTCATACGCTATGTGTATATAACTGTTAAGGACGTTTTAGGACGAATGGGCCGTACACAGCATAGCCCAGTAACCCAAACGCGTACACAAGCTCTGACATGCATGGGAATCGGTTCTACGACCATGGAAATCGATTTTCCATTGGCCAAATCGATTTTCTTATCAAAGAAATCGATTTTGCCCTTTAAACAATCGATTTCCACTTTTTGGAAATCGATTTCTTCACCTGGAAATCGATTTCCCTTTCAGAAAACGTGTTTTTGGCCTCGACACTTGAATAAGACTTGTAGATAATTCTCTAAGCTTTCCAATGCATCCAAGATCACCTCGATCGGATGTCTAGAACTTAAGATATGGCCAAAACCGTGAGACAGGTTATTTAGACTCGGATGGATCGATTATTCTAAAGGCTGAACTATTACAACTATGAACTTATGCACCAAAAACAAGCAAAAACAACATATGAAAACATCTATAAGCAAGTATTAACACATATATACATAGAAGTGAAAAAGCAGGGTGTTACACCCCTAGCATTCCAAAACAAAGCCTTCTTAGATCAACATTAATTGGTCCTGCTCGAGACCTAGTTGTCACACCAATCTGATTCTTCCCTTCAACATTTACCTGTTGTTTACCTTTTTTCTTCAAAGATTTCTTCTGAGACTAACTCATGACAGTAGTGAAACCATTGTCATCAGTACCATTAACTTTATACTTCTCAGCTAGAGGCCTAATATCGGAATCTTTAGCTATAGCATCAACATCAATATTATTGGCAGAATCATCCTCTTCATCATCATTAGCCCATAATCTGCCTAACAAAGGAGAAGAACTCCTCAAGAAGTTTCCTTGTTGCTGCATAGGAGTTGCATGAATAATTCCTGGAATTGGAGATGATACTTCCTTCTCAGTATCCTTCCTTTGCTCATCAGGTTCATGTGCAATTTTTTCCACTACATAAGGCACAGTATCAGGTAAATGAGGTCCAGTATTATCTACAAAATCCTCTTCTTCAACATCTAAATCAGCCATGGCCTGATTTTCAGTTTGCTCAAATCCTGCTTCTTTTAATTTGCTTGGCTCTCCCTGCATCTGCTGCCTTATAGGATCAGGTGTGGTATCAATTATAACTGCTTTCCCCTTATCAGCTTTTTTTGGAACATAAATAGTAGTGTCCTTTCTATGCACTTTGACATTATGTTGGTCCTTTCTCCTATTATTGCAATCAGATGAAGCATGACCAATTGTTGACCAGTGGTAACAGAATAGAGGCAGGAATTCATATTCCACCCCAACCAGAAAAGCAAATCCCTTCCTCTCCACTAGCAGTTGATCAGGGAGTGTTTATAACATGTCTATATCTATCAGCACATAAGCAAAATAACCCAAGGTTCTGTTTATTGTGTCATCATCAAGAGATAAAGGAACCCCAATACCTCTTGCAATTGAGAATAAAATCTTAGGCCTCCAATATTCTTGGGGAAGGTCAATGATTCTAACCCAACACTGCACGCATGTTTGCTTAGCAAGTTTGGGGATGAAGTCTGGTGTCCACGCGGAAAGCCTTAGGGAACTAGGCTTCAAAGCCCACGAACTAGCTGATAAAACAGTCCTCAAATCTTCAATTGAAGCGAATGAAAACTCATAAAAGCCTTTCCCTAATGGAACCATTCTCCATTTATTAACTGGATTCCATAATTGAAGTAGCTTGCTGCGTAAGTCATCGATTTTTAAAGGTTTATCTCCTTTAGAGAGGAGTAAACGTACGTGCAATTTGTTCTTACACTCTTCTATACTTGCTTCGTATTCTTCTTCTGGGATGGTGATGGCAATTTCATCGCCCTTAACACAAGGTATTGCTAGTTGACTGACTGGAATATCACAAGCATTCTTCAAGGCCTGTGCAAACGTTTTTTGTGGTTGCACCAATTGTGGATCAGACTTCGGCTGCACATTATGAACAATACAGACGCATGAGATGATGTAGAAGGAGGAGGGGGAGGACGCGTCGTGGAAGAGGGAGCAGGAGCAACTGCGGTGACACATTCTGGAAACAAGGATTCCCACAGTGCAACCGTGGCTGCCATGCATCACATATGTATTTTCTAATAAATCGTATTAATCATATAACACATGTATATAATTAATTCAAGCTCAGTACAATAATATATCAGTTGACAACATCAAATTAAGTTCTCCCATTAATACACTATTTGTCAAAAAGTATTCTCCCCTTAATTCTCTATTTGTCAACATCAAAACCTATATGGCAATATGGTTCACAAGTCGTGTGTACAGTTGCAACAGAAGTTTGAGCAATTGACACACGAGGTTGAGGTGGAGCCATGTGAATAGCTGCAACAGTAGTTTCAGCAGTTATCATGCGAGGTCGGTGTAATATCCTAGAAAATAAAATAAATAGAGATTATAATATTAAGAAAATTACAGAATTTTTGGGAGGTTTAGAATTCATATCTTAAGTCCTTGAAGTAAATAAAAATGATTAAAAATAATTAAAATTGGTTAAGTACGATTTTTTGAGAGAAATTCAGTTCCTGACGCGTGAGCATGCCCGTGCTCATGTGCGCGCCCTTCTCGTGTGAGTACACCCTTACTCGAGTAAGCATGACCGTGCTCAAAGGAAGCACGCCCGTGTTGAAAAGTGACATTGTTTAGTGCACCCATGTTCAGATCAGTACGCTCGTGCTGAACAAGAAACACCGCCGTGCTAAATAGGAGCATGCCCATGCTCGACGTCGGTCACATCAGAAACGCGAGGGTTTAAGCAGGGAACGAGTGTAACACTATATAGACCATCTTATAACATCATATTGCGGCTAGAATCCCTCTTTGCACCCTAAAACACTCTCTTGCTTGCCTTTGAGGATTGAAGAGCTTGGAGAAGGCGATACTAGAGTAGAAGGAGCCTAAAAAAGGAAGAAAGGGGGAGATTCTTGAGGACCTTTTTGGAGCTTTCGTGACAAACGCTTGGAGCTTCTTGGAGGTCTTCAAGAGATTAGTAGAAATAATCTTTCTCACCCTTTCCATGGTGCAATTAATCTTGGGGTTGGGATATGCTTTCAAAACATGGTTTTTGGAAAATATTCTTGGGTTTGGTCAAATCCTGTTCTTCTATATTTGGGGGTTTTTCTTTTAAAGTGTTCCTGCCATGAATTATGTGTTTATTCTTGAGATTGATGTTATGATATATATGTTTTACACTTGATTTGGTTGATTGACATGCTATATTTGGATTATATGATGATACATGTGGTTTGGCATGATTAATTAACTGTTATATGTGATAGATGTTGTTTGTTGCAATACCGTCTATGATAGGGGTATCAAAAGTAACATCGCCAATGATTTGGGATGTTGAAAATATGAAATACCGCTATGATGGGGTATCTAAAGCAACATCGCCACACGTTGGGATGTCGAAATGAGTACTACCACCAGTGTTCAATGGTTGGTATCGAAAATTAGTAATGTCACCGAAGAAAAGGTGACATCGAAATACCTTCATGAGTAAGGCAGGCAATAGGATGCCATTGTTATGTGCAGTTTGAAAGTCATATTACATATGAGACAACCCCTTCCTCGGAGGTCCCATTGGTAACCCGAATTCGAATTCCTAACATTGCAGCGCAGCTTAGAATTTAAAAATGTGAAAATATTAAAACAATCCATTCACTGATACCATAATAATTTATACAGACATAAGAGTACTGGCTCCATCGGTAGAGCCTACTACAATTGACATTAAAAAGTCTCAAAGTACGCAAGTAGTAAATAAAATGAAAGCATAGTAGCAAAATAAAATACATACGACTTCCTCGTCTGGCCCCAAAAATACATTTCGCTCAAACCCATGTACTGGCCATAACAACTAAGACTACTAATCCTCATACGACTATGACAAGGGTAGTGAGAACCCCCAAGCTCTACAGTCCTCCAGTGCTAGGATCCGGGGCTCTTCTGCCAGCATCCGGTTCAACAGGTATGCCATCGATCTCCTCTGGCAACTCCTCAACAAGATCTTCTCGTGCGATCGAGAATAAATAAAATACGACATAGAGGAAATATGGTAAGAAACAGAAACTCATCATAAATGGGAAAACAGCTATATATAAAATAATTTATATAGATAGCAACACTCAATAACACATCAGTGTCAATCAATCAACTCCCAAATCGTTCTCTCTTAACTAGTGTCCTTAAACTCATGCAACTAACGACTATATGGACGCGATCACGACGCGACATCCCCAACAGGTCAAGATGTCTCGTTCATCTCTGTACCACCCCCGTAATGCAAGGTTCGGCCAACAACCTGTAGGCTCAACTCGTCTCATGGATACGACATATTCCCCCGCCCTCAGATCAGGTTAGAATATTCGCCAGTCAACAACACAACTTACGGTAATGACATATACCCCCGCCCGCAGGCCAGGTCGGAATATTCATCTGTTCACAACTAATGGGTACGATCATCTCCTTGCAGGCAAGATAGATCGCCCATACGCCAACACAGTGATGAACAACAACTATACAACATGAACCTCACCGACTCATCTCGGATCAACACTTAGTGTCTCAACCACGACTTATAACAACCATAACCAACTTTTTCCGGCTTAATCGGGTATCAACTTTAAATCACAACTCAAACAGATCAACTGGATCTCTAGGTTGAGCACTATAACATATATATATATATATATATATATATATATATATATATATATATATATATATATATATATATATATATATATCCTTAACTTTCTCACCACATATTCATCTCCCAACTCATCTGAATTTACTACCTATCTCTACTCAGACATCAACAGTCACAACATCACATCATAAAGCAACCAGAAATAGATTCAATGATAATATTAACTCATAGATAAATTCAAGTAATTATAAACATATAATAGGCATAACATACACATCACATATATTATAATAAACATCCAATCACAGAAAAAGCAACCTCGACATACAGTAAAATCAACCTATCGGCCAATCGACTTCTAGTAAGGTTTAGGTCGCCCTACGCATAACAATATATATATTATTTTAAATCTTGCCTCCCCGACGATATTTTGGTTCTTTCCCCCACCTGAACAATGTTCCCGTGCAACTCCGACCGCGGCTCTGCAACTGTCAATCGTGCGCGCTTTCGAATGTTCGAATACTGTCGGATCCTTCGCAACAAACCACAACCAGAAATCAATAAAATCCAATCAAAACTTTCCTAATCCTTATGACTAGGGTTCTACCCTTATTTATTTAAATAGGCTAGAGGTGTTGAAATTCTACCAACTCTTGGATCAATGATCCTTAAGCATGATTAAGACATAATCTAAGCTTAATTGTCAAAGATTTGAACAAAAACCCATCCAACAAATCAAGATAGGGTTCGGCCCTCATGGATAAAAATAAGCTAAGATTTTGATTTGGTTTCCTAATCACTTGGATTGAATGATCATACGAATGAAAGAGTGAAATCAAGTATTACTTTCGAAAAATTGAACATAAAATCCATTTCCCCCAAAAATACCTAGGTTCGGCCCCTCTAGATTAAATAGGCTAGGAAGCTTATTTGATTTCATGCTCTTAGATAGTGATAGAAGAGGATGAAACTAGATCATAGAAATTGATTTGACATTAAAAGGATTTTTCTACAATTTTCAAGGGAGTTTTGAAGTTTGGATCACAAACTTGAAACTCATGAAACCATGGATGGAAAACAAGAAAAAAATGAAGAACATGAAGCTTAGGAGTCAAGGGAAGGTCATTATACCTCTTGAGTGATGAAAATGGACCAAGGATCAAGTCTTGTTTCACCAATAATGATTAAGGTTCAACCTTGAAAATGGAAAAAAGTGAAGAGAAAAGATGAAGATGATGGAGTTGTGAGAAAATGAGCAAATTGCCTTCATGAAGATTGAGTTATGCGTGAGAATGGGAGGGGACCAAAGGGTCCGAAATTTTTCACTTAGGGGTTAAATGGTCATTTCACCAAGGGACAAAAATGGAATTAGAATAAAAGACCAAGGGCAAAATAGTCTTTTCACCCTTAAAGTAACCAAAATATCAAGATATTTTCTAGATGTCATGATGAGGGTGAGGGCAAAATGGTCTTTTCATAGGGTCTTAGGGGCAAAACGGTCTTTTCCTTCCACGACGAAAATGTCATTTTGGAGAAAGAACAAGGGTATTTTAGTCTTTTGGCGTCCAAATATTTTCTAAAGTCATCATGACATTGGCACGCATCCCAAGGTGATGTGACCTGATGTGACTACATGATTATCCGTTAGCGGGTCATGGTAAATCCCTATTCGGCTTCGTTTGTCTTTCGATTGGAGATTTCGCCTGAATAAAGCGTAAGAACCTATTTTTTTTCAAATTTAACGAAAACGTTGGAAATCCAATTCTATGACTAACTGTCTCGTTCACGGGTCAAAATTATGTCTTTTGAGTGGTAAAATACTACTATCAGTGAAAAACACAGACCGGGCTCCGTCTGAGTTTTTGACCCAAAATTTAACCGTAACTACCTACGGTATCGTAGAGCGTGACTATGGTCTTAGTTTATTTTATTTCACACTCTAGACCCTCCAATAAAATACAAACTCATAAATACTATTTATTAGTATTGGAAAGCTTGAAAAATTGGGGTGTTACATTACTACCCCCTTAAAAGAATATTGTCCTCGAAATTCGACGTACCTTTTTAAAATAGACTCGGATATTGCTGCTACATGTCTTCTTCACGCTCCTAGGTAGCATCTCCAGTAACTTCATCCCATATGATCTTGACCAACGGAATGTTTTTACCTCAGAGTTCCTTAATCCTTTTATCCGCGATCCTTACAGGTAAAGCCTCAAACTCAAGGTTCTCTCTCAATTGTATTGACTCTGGTTCTAAGATGTGTGATGGATCAGGGTTGTATTTTCTCAACTAAGAAACATGAAAGACATTGTGAAGGTTGGATAGGTTTGATGGTAAAGTGATATGATAAGCTACAGGACCAATTCGGCAAAAAATTTGAAATGGTCCAATTAATCTAGGGGTAAGCTTTCTAGATTTGATTGCTCTGCCAATCCCAGTTCTCGGAGTCACTCTCAGAAATACATGGCCTCCTTCCTGGAATTCTAAAGGTCTTCTCCTTTTATCGCTGTAACTCTTTTGTCTATCCTGTGCGACTTTCATCTTTTCCCTTATCCTCTTGATTTGTTCCGTCATCTGTTATACTACCTTCTGTCCTAGCACTCGACTTTCTCCTGCCTCATACGAACACAATGTTCTACACTTTCTGTTGCACAATGCTTCGTAAGGTGCCATACATATACTTGAATGAAAACTGTTATAGGTGAACTCAATCAACGGTAAGAACTCATCCCAACTTCCTATGTGTTCCGAAACACAAGCTCTTAAGAGATCTTCCAATGACTGAATTGTCCGTTCTAGCTGACCATCCGTCTGAGGATGATAAGCAGAATTTAACCTCAACTTAGTTCCCCAAGCCTTTTGTAACTGCTTCCAGAATCTAGATGTAAATCTAGGGTCTCTGTCGGAAACAATACTAGAAGGCACTCCATGCAACCTTACTACTTCCTTGATGTAGATTTGGGTTAACTTCTCCAATGTATAACTTTCGCCAATAGGTAAGAAGTGAGCACACGTCGTCAACCTATCAACGATTACCCAAATGGCATCATGCCTCTTGTTAGTCCTTGGCAACCGAACCACAAAACCCATAGATATTCCATCCCATTTCCATTCTAGGATATCTAAAGATTGTAACAATCCTGCTGGCTTTTGGAGTTCTATCTTCGCTTTCTGACACACCAAGCAAGCCAACACATACTCAGCTACCTCCTTCTTCATTCCGGGCCTCCAAAACATTTTCTTCATGTCCTGGTACATTTTGGTTGCTCCTGGATGAAAACTCAGCCTACTCTTGTGTGCTTTTTCCAAGATCATCCTTCTTAGTTCTATATCCATCGGCACACAGATCCTATCACCATACATCAAGACTCCATCTTGATTCTTCCTAAACTTAGAAGTTCTTCCTTCCGTTACTTGTTCCTTCACTTTCTGAAGATATTGATCAACCTCTTACTTCTCCTTTATCGTCTTCAAAAAGTCTCTCGTCACCGTGACCATTCCTAGATGTATCTTATCCCTCGATAAGTCTATACCTAGATTCAAATCTCTGAACTGTTCAATCAGTTCCAGCTTTTTTACCATCATAGCAGATACGTGCAAGGATTTCCTATTTAACGCATCTGCTACTACATTCGCTCTTCCTGGATGGTATTGTAGATCAAATTCATAATCCTTTATGAGTTCCATCCACCTCCTTTGTCTCATGTTTAACTCCTTCTGATAAAACAGATACCTTAAGCTCTTATGGTCACTATACACTATAAACTTTGGTCCATATAAATAGTGACGCCATATCTTTAAAGCAAACACTATAGCTGCCAGTTCCAAATCATGAGTTGGATAATTCCTCTCATGAACTCTCAGCTATCGCGAAGCATACGCTACGACCCTCTGGTCTTGCATTAGGACACAGCCCAATCCTTGGTATGACGCATCATAGTATACGTCAAACTGTCCTAAAGAATCTGGTAACGTCAATACTGGCGACATAGTCAACCTTCTTTTCAGCTCTTGAAAACTTTTCTCACACTCATCCGTCCATACAAAGGATATTCCTTTCCTCATTAACTGCGTCATGGGAAACGCAATCCTCGAGAATCCTTCGATGAACCTTCGATAATATCCAACTAGGCCCAGAAAACTTCGTATCTCACTTACCGACTTAGGACTTTCCCATTGTACCACAGCTTCAACCTTTGTTGGATCCACTGCTACCCCATCTCGATTAATCACATGACCTAAGAATTGCACTTCTTCTAACCAAAACTCACACTTGGACAACTTTGCATAAAGTTGTCGGTCCTTTAACACTTGAAGCACAACCCTAAGATGCTCCTGATGTTCTTCTCGATTAACGAAATAGATAAGAATGTCATCGACAAAGACTTCTACAAACTTATCTAAGAACGGCTGGAAAATACGGTTCATGTAATCCATAAACACTGTTGCAGCATTAGTTACACCAAAGGGCATAACCAGATACTCGTACTGTCCATACCGGCTCCTAAATGTCGTCTTCGGTACATCCTCCCTCTTGACTTGAATCTAGTGATAACCAGATCTTAAGTCAATCTTTGAAAACACTACTGCTCCTTTCAGCTGGTCCATCAAATCGTCAATCCTAGGCAACGGATACTTATTCTTGACTGTCGCCTTGTTCAGCTGTCGATAATCCACGCACAGCCTTGAACTTCCATCCTTTTTCTTAACGAACAGCACTGGCGCTTCCCAAAATGAAGCACTCGGTCTTATAAACTCCTTATCCAACATATCATCCAACTGCTTTTTCAGCTCTGCTAACTCTCCTAGAGCCATTCGATAAGGTGCTATCAAAATCGGTCCAATTCCCGGTACGAGATCTATAGCGAACTCTATCTCTCTTTCGGGTGGTAAACCCGGAATATCATCATGGAAAACTTACGGAAACTCTCGCACTATAGGCAACGAATCCAACTTAAGAGGTTCCTTAGCTTCCATAGAGAGTAGCAACACGTGTTTCTGAGATTTACTACCTAGCATACTATCATTGGCAGGCATCAATCTAGAATGCTCAGGGAATGACAAGGTCTTTTTAGAACAGTCTAACACTGCATGGTTAGCCGAAAGCCAATTCATGCCTAAAATTATATCGAGTTGTTGCATAGGTAAACAAACAAGGTCAACAAGAAAAGTTCGATTCTCAACGATAATAGGATGATTTAAACAAACAGTTACGGTTGTCAAAGAACTACTGGTAGGAGTAGAAACAGTTAAGTCACGAGGAAGCAAAGAAACAGGCAATTTCAAATGATCCATACACTCTTAGGATACGAAGGAATGCTTAGCTCCCGAGGCAAACAATACAGATAAGAGTTTACCTGACACTAGGCACATACCTTGTCTAAGATTAGGGGATTGAGAGGATTCAACTCCCTTTATGGTAAACACTCTTCCGGTGGCTTGCGGTCTCGCTGCTTGCTGTCCTGTTCCTTGGGCTCTAGTCGCTGGACCCTTCCTGCCTGTGTTGTACCTTGCTCCGTGTGAACATTCTCGAGATATGTGACCTACCTGGCCACATTGGAAACACTGGCGAGTCTCCCTTATTGGACAATATCGAATTGGATGTAATCCTCCACACCTAAAGCATCCACTTGGTTGGAGTTGTCCTTCAGCTGGTCTTGTTGTTTGACTATCATAAGGCTTCCATCCTGTCTGGAACCTTCCTTTTCCTCCTCGAGCTCTCTGGTCAAACCTCCGAGTAGGTCCTCCAGTTTTGCCTTGCTACAGCTCTCTCTTCTTGTCGATGTTCTCAATGACAGAACATCTTTCTAGCATCTCAGGCAGTCGGGTGATATTCAGCGGTGCAATCACCCTTTGCAGATCATATTTCATACCATCCTCAAAATGCCTGCACACCCACTCTTCATTAGGGAACCTATGGTAAAAAAATTTAGAAAATTTGAGTAGCACTTTGAACCTCGCAGCGTACTCCCCAATAGACATGGTTCCTTGGTTTCAGACCCATGAACTCTTTCTCTTTCTCTCTTCTTATCATTATGGGGAAATACTTCTCTAGGAAGCATTCCCAAAATAGTCCCCGTTGATAACTCTATCTTCTGCCTCAAGCATCCTATACTTGACTTTCCACCATAGCTCTGCACCTCTCATCAGCATGAAGGATGCATAAGTTACCTTTCTGTCCTCACGACAATGCATTGCCATAAAGATTTTCTCAAGCTCCTGTATCTAGAGTTCTGCTCCCTCCGAGTTGAAGTCACCATTGAACTGCGGCGGCTTCCCTTTTAGAAAAGTATTCAATCCAGTGTCTTCCATTACCACTTCACCCCTCTGATTCTGTCTCTGTTTTTGTTGCATGGTCAACTGTAACAATTGAGCGTTCTGTTGCGTCTGATGCAACATTGCCGTTGCCAACTCCCTAACTGTCCTTAGGGTTTCAGTTGACTCTATCCCATCACCAATGTGGGAACTTCCTTCGTGACCATTTCCAAGTTCAACAGCACTCTCTGTGACCCTTCCGCCCCGTCCTCTAGGTCATCCGCGAGCTACTTAATGTCCTATGGAAGAAATTATTAGCTCACATTTGTAAGACATGTAAGACTATATTACCATATGCATGCATCATATGCCTCACAAATGTTCGAACAGTTACCCCTTACGGTAACTCGTGTATCAGACACTCTACCCCACTTCTAAGCATAGTCATTACCTAATGCGGGTTCGACTAGACATGGCTAGAAATCACAACTTAACCCAAGCAGCCCTTGAATAAGAATCAAACTGCTCTGATACCACTAAAATGATACAAACCTTTCCTCGAAGGTCCCATTGGTAACCCGAACTCGAATTCATAACGTTGCAACACAGCGTGGAATTTAAAAATGCGAAAATATTAAAACAATCTAGACACTGATACCATAATAATTTATATAGACATAAGAGTACTGGCTCCATCAGTAGATCCTACAACAATCGACATTAAAAAGTCTCAAAGTATGCAACTAGTAAATAAAATGAAAGCATAGTAGCAAAATAAAATACATACGACTTCCTCTCCTGGCCCCAAAAATACATTTCGCTCAAACCCATGTACTAGCCATAACAACTAAGACTACTAATCCCCATACGAATATGACAAGGGTAGTGAGAAACCACAAGCTCTATAGTCCTCCAGTGCTAGGATCTAAGGCTCTCCCGCCAGCATCCGATTCAATAGGTATGCCATCGATCTCCTCCGGCAACTCCTCAGCAGCAACTCATCATAAATGGGAAAACAACTGTAAAATAATTTATCTCAATAGCAACACTCAACAACATAGCAGTGTCAATCAATCCACTCCCAAATCGTTCTCTCTTAACTATTGTCTCTTACACTCATGTTGTAACGCCCCGATTTTCAAGCTTTATAATTATTCAGTATTTAAACGTTTATATTTTATTGGAGGGTTTAGAGAGTGAAATAAAATATTCTGAGAAGATAGGAAGCCCTACACAACCATAGGAAGCCATGGTTAAGTTTCGGGCGAAAGCTCAACCGGAGCCCGGTCTGTGTTTTTCATTGACAGTGGTATTTTACTACTATCAAGACCTAATTTGGACTCGTGAACGAGACAGTATGTCTCAGGATTTAATTCTCTACATCTTTGTTAAAATCCGTGCCGACTTTTAAAAGTCAAAAGAATACATTATATTCGGACGAATACTCGAACCGGGAGACGATTGGAGCTGTAAAGGGATTTACCATGACCCGCTACGGATAAGATTCATCTAGGAAGGTGTGTTGTGACTCACCAATGTCATCATTACATTTCTAGAAATATCTAGATATTTATAAGGGAAATGACCAAAATGCCCCTAGTCTTTGAAGGAATTACCAAATTACCCTTTTTGCTTATTTACAAGTTTGTCATAGGATGAAAATATAAATATCTCTTTCACTCTCCCACTAGGCCTTTTGGTCATACTCTCTCTCTTCTTTCTCTCACTTGTTCTTCCTTCTCCTTCCAAGTTCTTCAAGCTCTTCATTTTGTTCTTCATTATTCTTCACAAAAACCTACTTTGATCTTCATAAAAGTTGAAGTTTGGTGAAAACTTGTTTCTTTACTCATTAATCTTTGATTCTAAGAGGTATGATCTTCATATTAACTCTCTTAATCTCTCTATTTCATCTCTTGATTCTTGAAGATCCAAGTTTAGATCCAAAACTTTGAAAATTCATAGAAAAGTGTAGAAAAATCCTTTTAATACCAAATCAATTTCTATGATCTAGTTTCATCATTCTCGTTCATCTTTGCATGCTAGGTAGTATGCCTTATTGTTCTTAGAGTTTTGTTAGACTAGCTCTTAGGATTTTGATATTTAAAGTCAGGTCCATTGACAGTGACTCAGTATGATGTGTATTAAGGAAGGGAGTTGATGTATGCCTTAAGGTGAAGTGAATGAGTTTCATAAATGATGAGTTTGAATTTATTTCTTTGTTATTGTTAATGTTTAAATTGGTATCAGAATTTCCACAATAAATCTAATAAGCATTTTCGAAAAGGTTTTAATTAACCGAATCACAAGAATTTTGGGTTACGATATGTGACACCGCGAGGGGGTGTTACATATGCAACTAACGACTACAAGGACGCGATCACGATGCGACATCCCCAACAAGTCAAGATGTCTCGTTCATCTCTGTGCCACCCCCCATAACGCAAGGTTCGGCCAACATCCCCGCAGGCAAGATAGATTGCCCGTACGCCAACACAGTGATGAACAACAACTATGCAACATGAACGCCATCGACTCATCTCGGATCAACACTTAGTGTCTCAACCATGACTTATAACAAACACGACCAACTTTTTCCGGCTTAACCGGTATCAAATTTAAATCACAACACAAACCGATCAACTGGATCTCTAGGTTGAGCACTATAACATATATATATATCCTTGACTTTCGCACCACATATTCATCTCCCAACTCATCAGAAATTACTTCCTATCTCTACTCAGACATCAGTAGTCACAACATTACATCATAAAGCAACCAGAAACAGATTCAATGATAATATCAACTCATAGATAAATTTAAGTAATTATAAACATATAATAGGCATAACGTACACATCACATATATTATAACAAACATCCAATCACAGAACAAGCAACCTCGACATACAGTAAAATCAACCTATCGGCCAATCGACCTCTAGTAGGGTATAGGTCGCCCTACGCATATCAATATATATATATATATATATATATATATATATATATATATATATATTATTTAAAACCTTGCTTCCCCAACGATATTGTGGTTCTTTCCCCCACCTGAACAAGGTTCCCGTGTAACTCCGACCGCGGCTTTGCAACTGTCAATCATGCGCACTTTCGAATGTTCGAACTCGTTGGATCCTTCACAACAAACCACAACCATAAATCAATAAAATCCAATCAAAACTTTCCTAATCCTTATGACTAGGGTTCTGCCCTTATTTATTTAAATAGGCTAGAGGTGTTGAAATTCTACCAACTCTTGGATCAATGATCCTTAAGCATGATTAAGATATAAAGTCAAAGATTTGAACAAAAACCCATCCAACAAATCAAGATAGGGTTCGTCCCTCGTGGATAAAAATAAGCTAAGATTTTGATTTGGTTTGCTAATCACTTGGATTGAATGATCATAGGAATGAAAGGGTGAAATCAAGTATTACTTTCCAAAAATTGAACAAAAAGCCCATTTCCCCCAAAAATATCTAGGTTTGGACCCTCTAGATTAAATAGGATAGGAAGCTTATTTGATTTCATGCTCTTAGATAGTGATAGAGGAGGATGAAACTAGATCGTAGAAATTGGTTTGACATTAAAAAGATTTTTCTACTATTTTCTAGGGATTTTTGAAGTTTAGATCATAAACTTGAAACTCATGAAACCATGGATGGAAAAAAAGAAAAGAATGAGGAACATGAAGCTTAGGACTCAAGGGAAGGTGATCATACCTCTTGAGTGATGAAAAATGACCAAGGATCAAGTCTTGTTTCACCAAAAATGATTCATGTTCAACCTTAAAAATGGAAGAAAGTGAAGAGAAAAGATGAAGATGATGGAGTTGTGAGAAAATGAGCAAATTGCCTTCATGAAGATTGAGTTATGCGTGAGAATGGGAGGGGACCAAAGGGTCCGAAATTTTTTCACTTAGGGGCTAAATGGTCATTTCACCAAGGGACAAAAATGGAATTAGAATAAAAGACCAAGGGCAAAATAGTCTTTTCACCCTTAAAGTAACCAAAATATCTAGATATTTTCTAGATGTCATGATGAGGGTGAGGGCAAAATGGTCTTTTCATAGGGTCCTAGGGGCAAAATGGTCTTTTCCTTCCTGGACGAAAATGTCATTTTGGAGAAAGACCAAGGGTATTTTGGTCTTTTCGCGTCCAGATATTTTCTAAAGTCATCATGACATTGGCACACATCCCAAGGTGATGTGACCTGAAGTGACTTCATGATTTTCCATTAGTGGGTCCCGGTAAATCCCTATTCGGCTCCGTTCGTCACCCGATTGGAGATTTCGCCCGAATAAAGCGTAAGATCCTATTTTTTTCAAATTTAATGAAAACGTTGGAAATCCAATTCTAAGACTAACTGTCTCGTTCACGGGTCAAAATTAGGTCTTTTGAGTAGTAAAATACTACTGTCAGTGAAAAAACACAGACCGGGCTCCGTCTGAGTTTTCGACCCAAAATTTAACCGTAACTCCCTGTGATAGCGTAGAGCGTGACTATGGTCTTAGTTTATTCTATTTCACTCTCTAGACCCTCAAATAAAATACAAACTCATAAATACTCTTTATTAGTTTTGGAAAGCTTGAAAAATCGGGGTGTTACAACATATGTGGATATTGGAATTATTTGATATATGAGATTTGACATACTTGATTTAAGATGTGTTGATGATGATTGATTATTGTTAATATTAATCTATATTATTATTAATTATAATTTTGAAAAATAGCGGATACCATGGACAGTTTTTCCGGTTATCGCACCGGCAGAGAAAATGCTTTTGTGAAAATCTTTTAAACTGTATTCCTGTTTCCTAAGATTATATATCTCATTAGTAGTGTTATTTCCAGAGCCTGGGAACGATCATGTTGAGCAGGCAGACGCTTGAAGATTTTATTCTTAGTTTAGCTTGGTTAGTATTGTATGGCATATGCCAGGAGGACCTTTGTTATCGTTTAGTTTATTTTCTTTATGCGAGTTGTAACAGACGTCCGGTGTTGAGGCTTTGAAACTTATTATGTTGTTTCGATTTTTGAATTGAAGTAAACATTTATTTTGGATTATTGTTATATTAAGTATTTATTAAGTGTTTATTTAAGAAAATTTCTTTTTACCATGTTTTATTTAATTTATTATCTTGGGTTACTAATGTAACAAAAGGTGTTACATCTTTGGTATCAGAGCAGTTCAATCCTAAATTAGACTTTGGTTATTAGGTTTTTCTAAAAACAAAACTTGGGTGCTTAGGGTGCTTATTTGAGCTATAAATACAGCATGCTATTATTTTAGTTATTGGGTCTGGCCAACTCAGTATTTGATTGGTGGTGTGCAGAGTTATGACAAACAATAGGTGAGGGAATGATGAGGCACTTGCGACGGCTTTGACTCAAATGACCAGAGTTATGCAAGAGCAGATAGAGACTCTCCGTTAGATGAGGGAAAACGGGAATATGCCTAACGTTGGATGTAACATCCCGGTTTCCAAGTTTTTCCTAATTAAACCGTATCTATGAACTTGTATTTTATTGAAAGCTCTAGAGAGCAAAATAAAATATTCTGAGACCGTAGTTGAGCTCTACGATATCGTATGAAGCTATGGTCAATTTTTGGTTCGAAAACTCAGACGGAGCCCGGTCTGCGTTTTTCATTGACAGTGGTGTTTTACTACTATCAAGACCTAATTTTGACCCGTGAACGAGACAGTTAGTCTTAGAATCACATTTCATACATTTTCGAAAAAATCCGTCCTGACGTCCGAAAAATAAAAATAATATATTATATTCGGTCATATACTCGAACCGGGAGACGTTTGGAGCCGTAAAGGGATTCAACAAAACCCGCCAACGGATAATCTTGATGCCACATCATGTCAAATCACTTGAGGGAGCATGCGAGAGTTGTCATGACGTTCAGAAATATCGGGACGCGAAATGATCAAAATACCGCTAACTTAACCTTTTTTCACTTTTACCCTTTTATCCTTGAAGCAAATGACCATTTTGCCCTTTAGTGAGTTGTTTTTAAGGCTGGTCAGCCCCCATCTCCACGCCCCAACTCTGGTTTGAGAGCTCCTTCACACTTCATCTTCTTCCTCCAACTAAAACTCCATGTTCTTCTTGAGTAAAGCTTGAATCCTTTGAGAAAAAACTTGAATCTTTGATCAATCTTCATGCTTTCTCTGGTAAGATCACTTCTATGATCTCTTAGCTTCATGAATCTCTTCCAATCTCATGATCAAATCTTGTTTTCATGAAAATCAAGTTTATGATCGCAAAATTTCAAAAATTCATAAGAAATTATAGAAAAATCCTTTTAATGGGAAACCAATTTCTTTGAGCTCACTTCATCATCCTCTACCTGAACCCAAGAGCATATGATCAAACTCTCTTCCTAGCCTATTTTCCCAAAAGTGGCCGAACCCTAGAGATGATGATGAATAGTGTTTTTATTCAAATTTTTGATTTCTAACTCTTGATTCCATCCTTACCTTTCCTATTGTCTTTGAATCCAAGTGATGGAAAACCAAATCAATTCCTAGCCTAATTTTCCCTACATGGCCGTGACCTTTAGGCATGAAGAACTTTGAGTTTTGTTTCATATTTTTGAGTTTAAGGACTTAACCAAGCTTATGAACCAACCATCCAAAAGTTTGTAACCAAATGTGATCCCTAACCCTTTTTACCAAAAGTGGCCGAACCTTGGACCTTCTTGGGGAGGAAAAAATTGTGTTTTGATGTTGTAAATTGATGTTGATTGTTGTTTGAATTGAATTGTGTTTAATTATTTTAGGCGACGCGGATGAAAATAGAGTAGGAGGTGAGCATCGTTCGAGTTTTGATTGAGCAACTTAGAGAGGTAAAGGGAGGTATTTCATTTGAGTTTGGTAGCTTTATAGTGCTTGATTGATATATGTGATGTGATGGTTTTGATTGATGATTTGGAGATGTGCTTGAATGAGATATGAAGTTGTTTTATTTAATGAAACATACTTGTGGACTTGTTGATGATTTGTGGCATGGATGCATTTGATGAATATTATTGTCATACTTGACTGTTTTGATATATATATATATATATATATATATATATATATATATATATATATATATATATATATATATATATATATATATCCTGGATGAGCATAGGACTGACTATGTCTTGACAAATAATTAAAATACTCGAAAACCGAAATCAAAGTTTTGAAAACCGAGTTTTGAAATCAAAAAGGTGTTTTTGGAAAAAACGTGTTGCTTTTCAAGAAAAGTAATCCTTCCTTTTTGAAAAAGTTATGTTCATTTGAAAGGAAAGTGGTTTTGTGGAAAGTTGTGCAAAACGAATTTTGTTTCAGAAAAGCGTTCTAAAGAGACGTGAAACCTTAGAAAATGGTTTCTGTTCATGAAAAAGTGTTTTCCCCAGAAAATGTTTTTCTTTAAAAAGGAAATGTCTTATCCAAAGAACAATAAAAGTGTGTTTTATTTTTCCAAAGTTGTTTTGAAAGGAAAAACGAGGAACTTTTGAGATGAATGCAAACCTAGTGACCGAGACGTCGGACTAGTGTTTTGTGGATTGAACACCCGGACTTCATGTCCTGTGTTTTGCTTTTTGAACGAGCCAAATGTCCTTTAAAACGAGTCGTGAGCTATATGCCTCAACAATGAAAGAATGAACGAAAAAGAAAACAAAAAAATTTTGTGTACATGCATGAACCGGCAGACGTACCATTTGGAACCGAGCTACAACTTACGTAGTTGAGAATTCAGCCAGTTAAGACCACTAGATCTATAGGGACATTCCGTGTTCGAAAATCCACAAGTGGCCGGCGGCGTAGCAACCCCGTGCCGTGGTAAATCGATTGCCCAACACGAATGGACTAAATCAGAGACTAGACTATTCAGGATATGGTTATGAAGCGGTACCCTGGAACGATTGGAGTTCAAACCTAAATTGAGAGGCCAACTCATGAGAACAATTGTGTTTCGGATGTTATTGCGGCCTATCGCTCGATGAAGGGTAGTAGGAATCTCCGGAGTACTTGAATTAGAAAGATGATGTTGAAGTCTCATGCATCATATAACTCAGGATAGTGTTTGAGATACTATGTTATATAAAGAACTGTTTCTATAACTGTTTTTATCTGTGGATGTTTATACTATTGTTTGTCGCCTGTGCGGCTATCGCGATAAACTTATATATGAGTATCTCACCTTTGCCTATACATGTTGGACACCCTGTTGTATTTTTCGAATACATGTACAGATGTTGATCGTAGGTCCCTGCGGACAAGTGAGGACTCGGATGACGGAACCTTTTGAAGAAGCCTACTTTGGGGTTGTATCCCAATGGCTACTTTTAGCCCGACCAACATAGGAGTCCTTTTTGAGCAGTTTTATATTTATTTGCTACATGAATGTTGACTATGCTTTTAAGTCTGTAATATATTTATATATCAGGCCAGTACTTGTGTTATAATTATGTTTTAGGCATAGTGAACATCGATGTATGTGTTATAAGGTTTAATGTTTGTCTTGAGTTTAGATTAATTGAGGTATGCAGAAAATTTTTAGAACCACATTTTTGAACGTAGCTATTTAATTAGATTATTTTCTGAAAGCAACCAACGTTTTATTTGATTATGTTTTTCCACAATCGAGTTCGAGTACGTAGCACCCAAAGGGGGTGTTACATTGGAGCAATTGCAGCTCAGGATCCGCAGTACATGGGACTATCAGAGTTTAGGAAGAATGATCCACCAACCTTTCGAGGTATTAATGATCCGGTTGAGGCAGAAGAGTGGTTGCTGAAACTAGAGAAGATCTTTCGGGTTGTAAGGTGCACAGAAGGTGGATTTCACCACCTATATGCTGGAGTCTGATGCAAAGCACTGGTTTCAACACCCTTTCCCGAGTGTCACATTCTCGAACGATTATAAGGCCGAAAATAATATTATTGTGGAAAATACGGTTTTATTTTTGCAATGATATAATGGGATTAGCAAAGTAAGTAATAATAAATGAGCTTAGGTTCACCATGCATTTCTAGAAGTCATACAAAATTACGTACAGAAATAGAAACAATACTGTATACAGACATAGGTCCAAGCCTAAGGGATAATAAGTATATACTTAAGTACTAGGAGTTACAGCTCCCTAAAAGGTACAACTGACACTTAGACACAGCCTGGCCAAAACAAAACAGCAAAGGGAGTCCCCCTCCGGACTCCAAGTATATGCTGAACTGAATCGTCATCGCGCCCATCTTCTTAAGCAGAAACAGCAATACCAGTAGAGAAGATTTACAGATATGGGTGAGATTCCCAATCATCAACATAGCAAAATAGCAGAAGCAAAAACGGGATGACGCACCAAGTAATAACATACTTAACATGCATACCGTAAATCTCAATATATCATGTTAATCAATTAGCAGCTAGCATAATATAAGGCATCCTCGAAAACAGAATAGTGATGTACAACAAGTAAATGTAATCATCAACAGCCATGCAATGCAATGCAATGCATATGACTCAATGCCATATGCCACAAGGGTAAAACTCTGACCCCTACTCCATGGAGCTAACAAAGTGTCGGAGAGAGTGAATGGGAGGACATGTTCCGAGTACGCCAGCCTTGGGCAAGATGCTACAACATTCGTAACGTGCACATATCTGGCTTTATGGAAACACACTACACCAAACATGAAAGGTACGGCATCTAGTCGAGGATATTAGTGTATTGCTCGGAGTCGCCACGACACAAAAGAGCTACCGACTAGTCACATGTCAGGATTTCCAACCTTGATACCTCCAAGACTATTTAAAATGTCACCGTAAGATTTGCACCCGCATCAAGGTGTAAGCTCAACTCCTAGGTTCAAGGCCTTACAACTCATACAATGAAATGCCAATGCTTACACAAAGCAGATGCGATAAGGCAATGTCTATCCATCGGATAAACCTCAAGGTTCACTAAGGTTCTCGTCCTTAGGAACTATACACGTCTTTGTATTATAAAACTTTTATCCACCGGATAAATCTCGTGATCCCTCCGGGATCGAGTCATCACAAGACCGAAACAATTGAACGATTGTCCTGGATCCGAATCAATGGTCCGTCATGGAACTACTGTTTCAAAACCCAAAACATTTCATGTTTGTGTTTGTGTCTTATGAATTACATCTCAAGTCCTAAATGAAGAAGGATTGAGAATCCTCTTAGATAAGTCTTTGTTCCTTTCTAAGATATTAATTTCTTGAGTTTCAAATAATGAAATAATGATTGATTCACTTAATTCTTATGAAGTCATTGATGAACTAAATCGTCAATCGTATAGTGCATGGTCTTGTTTCATCATATACTATACTTAATTATCTCTTTTCTTTTACTCTAAATTAATTACTTAACTTAGGTTTTCATGCGTAAAACCTTACGATTTAGAGGTGAAAACTCTCGATTTGAAAATTTGTAAACCCAAACCTTTCTAATTGAAAAACTCATTTGATTTGAAATAATTTTGTTTCTTGCTTAAAGTAAAGTACCTTAACTAATTTGAAAAGGGTTTTTCCTCACTAACTTAGTGTAAAACCATGATCTAAGTTAGTGTAAAAGAAAATGGAATTTCATTCAGTTTTTCGAACCATGATTCATTTAAAACGAAACTTTAGGACACAGTCCTCTTTATACTTTGAAGATTGAATTGTTAACTTGGTTTTAAAATGAAGGTGATATCCCATTAAAACCTAAGGTAATTTCACGTTACTTTTGCTTCCATGAACTCACTTTCATGATTTTACTTTTAAAACACTTAGTTAATTGGATAAACTAGGACTAAAGTAAAAATACATTTCACCTTAGTAAAAACACTTGAAGGTCAAAACTCTATTTGATACTTGGATTAAAATCACTTCTTGTTTTGTTTTGAAATATAAGTTACTAAAACACTTTCTAACTTTTCAGAAACATTGGATGTTCAAGAACAACTTATGTTCTTCCTTTTTCTTATGGTCATGGCCGATACTCCAACACATGGGATACGAAGATTTTGCTTCACTAACTTGTCAAGTAATAGCCCAAAATGCTCACAATGTTCTGATGAACAACAATCATGCATCATTCAATCATAATCAAGCATAAAAATCCTTACTTGATCTAGAGATCAAAGTATGGTTTTCAACATACATGAAAATAATTTTCCATCCAAACATATATCATAAGCATATACTAAACATGAAACCATTATTACTACCATGTTCTCAAAGAGAACTTCATAAATAAAGTAGTGAACCCAAACAAAAGGGTTTCACCCAAACAAAGCATAAACAACCATTTTCATATTCCACCAATTTTGGTGTGATGAGGTTCACTCCCCATACCTTTTGTGAAGTAATCCTCCGATTGAAAAGTCATCTGACCGGTTCGCAAATCTCCCGATTACTCGCTCGAAAACTCAACACCAACTACAATCACACAAACCAATCAAACATCAACATTCAACAACACAAATTTTCCCTATTCCCTTAGACTTATGGTTCGGCCATAGGGCTCAAAAATTAGCTAGAGATGTCTAAAATTTCCTATCTCTTGGATGAATGATCCTTAGGTATACCTAACACTAAAACAAGTCTCATTACTCAAAACTGGAATCAAAAACTCAAGCTTTTTCAATATATATGGTTCGGCCTCATCATACCCATATGGGCTAGGGAACTCTTTTGGTTACATGCTCTTGGATAATAAAAGAGGATGGTGAAAATAACTCATAGAAATTGGTTTTACATTAAAAGGATTTTTCTACACTTTTCTATGAATTTTTGAAGATTGGATCAAGAAGTTGAAACGCATGGAAATCAAGGTTTTCAAACAAGAACAAGAGAAGATTCATGAGGTTTAAGGATGAAAGGAGTAATCTTACCTCTTGAATGATGAAGAATGAACAAGATTCAACACTTGTTTCACCAAAAATGGTTAAGAACCAAGCTTGAAAATGAGAGAAAGAAAGAAAGAAAGAAGATGAAGTGAAGAAGAAGAAATGGTGATTTGGTCTTCATGAAGCCATTTAGGCGTGTGGGACATGAAGGGCAATGGTGTCCAAAAGTTTTTGATTTAAAGGCAAAATGGTCTTGTCACACAAGGTTAAATGGTAATTATGAAAAAGGTTAGAGGTATTTTGGTCTTTTCACGTCCAAATATTTTCTAACGTCATCATGATGCTGGCACACTTTCCTGGGTGATGTGAATTCATGTTTATCCGTTAGCGGGTCCCGATAAATCCAAATTCAGCTTCGCTCGTCACTCGATTTGAGATATCTCCCGTATAACTTATATTATTTAACTTTTTAGTGCGAAAAACCAAATTTATCAAAATTGTTGGAAATTCGATTCTAGACTAACTGTTTCGTTCACAATTCAAAATTAGGTCATTTGAGCATTAAAATCATACTGTCAGTGAAAAGTGCAGACCGGGCTCCGTCGGAGTTTTCGACACAAAATTTAATCGTTGCTCTCTACGATGACGAAGAGTATGAATGTGGTCTCATTTTATTTTATTTCATTTTCTAAACCTCGATAAAAATATAAACTCATTTGTACAGTTTATCGGTCTTAGAAAGCATAAAAATCGGGGTGTTACACTGGTGGAATTGAGCTATGGGTGGTTTGCTAGCCTTGGACGCCCCTATCACGTGGGACCGATTAAAAGAAGTCTTCTTGGAGAAGTACTTTCCGCATAGTGTTCGCATTCAGAAGGAAACAAAGTTCCTACAACTCCGTTAGAGAGACATGTCAGTTGCGGAGTATGTTGCTAAGTTTGAAAGCTTAGCAAGGTTCTCTCGATACTTGAGCGACAAGCCTTTGGACGATCGGAAGGCAGTCAAATTCAAACAAGGATTGAAGCCTGAGATACAGTGCTTTTTTGGGATCTTGGAGATTCGGGACTACCCCACCTTAGTAAACAAGTGTAGGGTAGATACAAGCTTTAGAGATGGAGAGGCCAAAGGATAAATGTACTTTCGAAGGCAAGATGTAACACCCCCTCTCGGTGTCATAGTTCGTAACCCAAATTCTCTTTTTCGTTTAATTAAAACCTTTTCGAAAATATTCATTAGACTTGTTGCGGAAAATCTGATACCAATCTAAAACTTTAACAACAACAGAAGAACAAATCCCACTCATCATTTATATAACTCATTCAACTTCGCCTTAAGGCATACATTACTTCAATTTTGTAATACATAACATACCAAGTCACGATCAATGGACCTGGCTTTAAATATCAAAATCCTAAGAGCTGGTCTAACAACTCTCTAAGAATAATAAAGTATACTACCTAGCCTGCATCGTCCCGATGAGACTGGGCCTCGTCATCAACAGTCCATTCATCTTCGTCGTCAACACCAAGGAACTCAACTGCAGGGTCCCGCAGTGACCCCGAGGACCGTTGGAAAAATATTTGTACATGTGTTCAAAAAACACAACAGGGTGTCCAACATGTACAGGCAAGGGTGAGATACTCGTTCACAAGTTTATTATAATAGCCACACAAATAAAGCAACATACAAATAATGCATTAATACAGTCATACGATAAAATATCAATATTCAATATAATAGTAAAATGGGAAAATTTCACTTTCAAAATGTCATACTCATTGATCAAGATAAGTCAAATGAATGCATGAGACTTCAATTCGACTCTCTAGTTCATGTACTCCGGAGATTCCTAACTTCCCTTCCTCGAGCGATAGGCCGTGAATACTCCCATAACACAATTGTTCTCATGAGTCGGCCTCTCAAATTAGGACCGAGATCCAATTGTTCCTGGGTACCACGTCCAACCATATCATGAATAGTCTAGTCTCTGATTGAGTTCATCCGTGTTGGGTAGCCGATTTACCACGGCATAAGGTCGCGATACCTCCAGCCACTTGTGGAGTTTCGAACACAGGATGCCTCTATAGACCTAGTGGTCTTAACTGGCTCAATTCTCAACCACTTGGGTTGTAGCTTGGTTCGTATGGCACATCGACCGACTCATGCATGTATGCAGGAGGTTTTCGATTCTTTCTTTTGGGCTCATTCTTTCCTTTCTTGTCAAGGCATATAGCTCATGACTCGTTTTAAAGGACATATAGCCTGTTCAATTCAAATTTCAGGAAGCGAGGTCCAATTCTTAATTTGCAAAGTACTAGACCGATGTCGTGGACACTAGACTCGCATAGGACACTAAGTCCGTTCTTTTTGAAAACACAGGACACGTAGTCCGAGTGCTCAATCCATGATGTACTAGGCCGACGTCGTGGACACTAAACTCGCTTATAGGACACAAAATCCGTTCATATCACAGAACTGTAGCCCGTCGTCTTGGTCACTAGGTTCATGTGCTTCACATGCGTGAAGGGGTAATCACCAGTTTCATCAAGTTCATTTTCGTAGTTTGAAACTCAAATCTCAAAAACAAAACTCATATTCCATTTGGTATAAACCAAAGCTCGTTTTCGCTCTAAAACTCATTTTCGACAAAACTTCTCTTTAAAAATCGTTCTCAAAGACTCAAGTTCAAAAGATGCATTTTCAAAGGATTTTGGCTTAAAAGGCCTTTCTTAAAGGTTCCCTCGTTTTAATACATTTTTATAAAGATTGTTATCGGAGCAAACTTTTTCGTTTTCGGAACATCAAATACTTTCAGAAGATACTTTCTTTGATAACTAGATATTTCTCAAGGTTTTCTTTCTTTGTACAACATGTTTAGAGTATTTTCCTCACCAACTCTCGACTTCCTAAGTCTTATTCGAAGTCATCTTGGGTTCCTAACTTAGTGGCTTTTTAGTAAAATTGGCCATTATAACATTTATCTTAAAAGCTTTTCATTACTCAAATCAAAACATTTCAAAATCGAAGAGTAAGACTTTTAGTTAGCTTAATCTTCATTATTGAGCAATTGCCAGTACTATGCTCTTAACCAGTCCAGGATATAAATATATATACATACACATCAAATTTCCCCTTACCTTTCTAAGTTCCTAATCAACTCCTGAACGGTTCTCGGCTCCGATTCCGGTTTCGTCCGCGTCGCCTAAAACAATCAAACACAATTCAATTCAAACAACAATCGACATCAAATGACAACATCAAAACACAATTTTCCTTCCCCAAAATGAGATCTGAGGTTCGGCCAAAAAAAGATAAAAAGGCTAGGGAATTCATTTGGTTCCAATCTTTCGGATGGTTGGTTCTTAAGCTTGGTTAACACTAATACAAGTCCTATTACCCAAAAATATGAAACAAAATTCAAGGTTCCACACCATATAGGTCTCGGCCACGAAGAGTAAAAGGGGTTAGAAATTGATTTGGTTTTCCATCACTTGGATTCAAAGGCAATAGGAAAGGTAAGGATGGAATCAAGTGTCATAGAACAAAAATTGAAGAAATCCACTTTCCCCCAAAATTTCTAGGATTCGGCCACTCGTAGAAAATTAGGCTAGGATGAGAGTTTGATCATATCCTCTTGGATAGGGGTAGAGGGTGATGAAGCTAGCTCAAAGAAATTGATTTCCCATTAAAAGGATTTTTCTACAATTCCCGATGAATTTTTGAAATTTTGGATCATAAACTTGATTTTCATGAAATTAAGATTTGAACTTGAGATAGGAAGAGATTCGTGAAGCTAGAGATCATAGAAGTGATCTTACCTACGGAATGATGAACATTGATCAAGAATCAAGCTTTTCTCTCAAAGATTCAAGCTTTTCTCTAAGTGAAAACAGTGGTTGGGTTCCAAGGAAGAAGATGAAGTGTTGGAGCTCTCTTTGGGGCTGATCTATGCGTGAGAAATGGGGCTGACCAGCCCTTAAATTAACTCACTTAAATAAGGGCATTTTGGTCATTTCCTTCGAGTACACAAATGTCATTTAAGAAAAGGTTTGGGGTATTGGGGTCATTACGCGTCCATATATTTTCAAACGTCGTGATGACTCTGGCACGCTTTCCCATGTGATGTGACATCAATATTATCTATTAGCGGGTCCCGATAAATCCATATGCAGCTTCGTTCGTCACCTGATCAAAGATTTTGCTCGAAAAAAGATCAGGAAGTGATTTTTTTGATATTTAACGAAAACGTAAAGAATTAAATTCTAAGATTTACTATCTCGTTCTCGGGTCAATCTGAGGTCTCTAGAGCAGTAAAATCTTACTCACAGACGAAAATGCAGACCGAGCTCCGTTTGAGTTTTCGGCTCAAAATTTAATCGTAGCTTCGTACCATAGCATTGAGCATGAATATGGTCTCAGATTATTTTATTTCCCTCTCTAGATCCTCCAATAAAATACAAACTCATAAATACTATTTAATTAGTATTAGAGAGGTTTGAAAAATCGGGGTGTTACATTACTACCCCACTAAAAAAAAATTCCGTCCTCAAAATTTCGTGACTAAAAACTATATAGGATCCTCTTGATCCCTAGGTTCCACATCTTATCCACCACAACATACCTTAACCAAATGCCTATCACTTCTCGTCTATCCTGCTGACAGGATGTTCGCAGTTAGGGTAACACACTTACTCCCACCCAGTTCTTCAAAGATCGAAATGTTTTCTTGCTCTTCCACTTGAGTTGAGGGAAATCAGTTGAACTTATCTTTCTACAAAAGAAATTTTCAATAGAGGAACTTTCTTGGTCTTACTCTCATAGGAACGCATATAGAAGGATTTTACCACTTGTAAACAAATACAGGAATATCCAGTATGTAAAAAGATTCTTCAGTAGGTTCGTGAGTGTAAAAATGCATAGCTAATACATGTTTACAACCATGACTCTAATAAAGTCCCTTCTTTCATAAGAAGCTTCAAAAAAATTAGGGAATTAAAAGATAAACAGTCTGGCCAAAAATCAGACTGGATCACATTTACCAAAAGTAAAAGTGATTAGACTAAGTTTCATCTAGAAACTTCCAGTATCAATAATTTGTCTGTGTTATAACTCAGAAATAGTCATAAAAAAACTTTCGAGGAATGACATGAAAATGTCCAGGTCAGAGGTTACTATTAAACCAATCCACTCAAATGTCTAATACACTGAGGATTATGCAGGAGCGTGAGTACAAATGCTCGTCCGGGATCGTACACCCTAAGAATTCTTTTACCACCACCAAGTCAATCTCGTACTTACGTGACTTCACGTCAACTCTCCTCACGTAGGGTCCACAATACTTGACGCAGAGTCTCCTCACGTTCCTCGTTACTCTTATAGTAAACGAGAACATCGCCGATGATGACGAATTTAACAAGAACCAAACGAAATTCCATTTCACGCAGTCCAACTCGGCCTACTTTATAGGCGATATTCCACACAAAGGATGGAGATCTAATTGAATCTGGAAACTAGATCAATCGAAAACTCAATGTCCTTTGCAACGCAAACTCGGAATATCCTCAGAAAATTTATCCTGAAAATCTTCCCAAACAGGCACATCGTTCAAATGTCCGACACAATCCCCAAAGGGCTAACGACGCGTCGACAAGAATACAACTACCTTTTTCTAAACGTGAGTTCTCACAAGGTCTTAACCTGATTAGAACTCAACAAAACGCACACCCTTGTGTGACGACACATTGTTTCGTTAAGGAAACAATTTCAACACTGTCCTACTCTTTCGGAGAAATCAAATTAACTCCTAAAACTTATGATCTGTCTTGTGCTCCTCCCTCGACTATCGGGAAAGTCATTCCCACTTTCACTAACCTATTAGTTCGTCATTCTCTACTACCAATCCTTCACGAAAGACTTACTTACATGATTAAGTCAAACACTTAAAATAGTTCTTATTCCGTTATTACACGTCTCAATCTCACCAACAGCTCTAATGCCTCTAAATCCCTATAAGCTCACTTAAGAGTTCCAATATCTAAGTGAAAATCCAAACTTACTACTAACCTTAGTCCAAGTCCTCAAATTTGAAAGTATCAAAACAAGGAGTCAACCATATCCGCAGATAGTGGTCGTTGCAAACCAATCTAAACTCATCGGTCTTACTTATCTTTGTCGGTCGCTGTCTTAAGTTCTATTAACAAGACAATACTCCCATTCATCTAGAACCTGTAGCACCCCGCTTTTCGAGTTTTCCTAATTATTCAGAAATTATGAACTTATATTTTATTCGAGGCCTTAGAAATGGCAATAAAATATTCAGACCAGATAGGAATGTCCTACACAAGCATAGGAAGCCATGCTTAAGTTTCGAGCGAAAGCTCAAACGGAGCCCGGTCTGCGTTTTTCACGGATAGTAGTCTTTTTCTACTATCAAGACCTAATTTCGACTCGTGAAACAAAAATTTAGGTTTTATATTTTATTTCCAACAATATTGGATATTTTGAAAATATTCAAAATAAATAAGTCGTCCTACGACTTTCTTGGGCGAAAACCTAAATCGGGTGAAGAACGGAGTTGAATACGAGATTTCAGTGAACTGCTACTGATAAGGTTGAACATGGTGTGCTATGACTCATCAGTGACTCATCAGTGTAATGATTACGTTTAGAAAATATCTGGACGTGAAATGACTAAAATGCCCTTGACCCTTTTCATAATTACCATTTGCCCTTGAATGAAAAGACCGTTTTGCCCTTGAGAATTTATGGAATAACCATTCTGACCCTGTGACTCACCATGTCATCATTACCTTTCTAGAAATATCTAGATATTTATAAGGGAATTGACCAAAATGCCCCTAGTCTTTGACGGAATTACCAAATTACCCTTTTGGTTATTTACAAGTTTGCCATGACATCAATGTGTATATTTCTCTCTTTTTCTCTCTTGGCCATTACGGCCATCACTCTTTCTCTCTCTTCTCTCTCTTGTTCTTCATCTTCTCTCACTTGTTCTTCATGTTCTTCATGAGTTCTTGAGTTTTCATCAAAAGTTCTTCACAAAAACCCTAGTTTGATCTTCAAAAGTTGAAGTTTTTGAGTGAAAACTTAATTCTTCTTCACTAATCTTTGATCCTAGGAGGTATGATCCTCATCATAACTCTCTCAATCTCTCTATTTCATCTCTTGAATCATTTGATTCATGAAGATCCAAGTTTAGATCTAGAACTTTGAAAATCCATAGAAAATGGTAGAAAAATCCTATGATCATGAAACCAATTTCTATGAACCCATCATGATGTGTACTTTGAGTGTCTAGAAGCATGAACCCACAAGAAATTTTCTCCCTATTCTTCCATGGGAGGGCCGAATCCTAATCATGATGCAAGGATGGGTTTTGTTGCAATTTTTGGCTATATAACACTTGTTCTAGCTTACTTGATGTCTTTGAACCCTAAACCCAATAGCAAAACATCAACCAAAGCTCCTAACCTATTTCTCCTCTTTATGGCCGAAACATATAGGGTGTAGAACCATGAGTTTTGTCTCAAATTTTTGGGTCATAGGACTTGATTTAGTGTTGATCATGCTGAAGGACCAACCATCCAAAAGTTTGGAACCAAATGAGATCCCTAGCCTTTTTATCCTTTCATGGCCGAACCCTATACCTTCTTGGGGAAGAAAACTTATGTTTTGATGTTATAGATTGATGTTGCTTTGTTGTTTGAATAGAATTGTGTTTGATTGTTTTAGGCGACGTGAACGGAACCGGAGCCGGAGCCGGGAACCGATCGAGTTTGCATTGAACTTCCTTTGTGAGGTAAAGGGAGGTAGTTCATTTTGAGTTTGGTAGCCTCATGGCATAGGATTGATTGGTGTATTATGATTGAATTAACACTTGATGTACATGTATACTTATGTCCTGGATTGATTGGATGTTAAGTGTTGTGCATAGTTGGTTATTTGATATAACTGTGGCATGGATGCCTTGGATGATATCTTATTGTGATATTGAACTGTTGATATATATATATATATATATATATATATATATATATATATATATATATATATATATATATATATCTATACGTATATTTATATCCTGGATGAGCATAGAACTGGCTATGTCTCGATAATTGTTAAAAGACTCGGAATCGAAATCAAGGTTTTGAAAACCGTGATTTGGAAATCAAAAAGTGGTTTTTGGAAAACGTGTTGCTTTTCAAGAAAAGTTAAGTTCTTTTTTGAAAAGTATGTTCTTTTGAAAAGTATGTCCTTTTGAAAAGTAAAAAGTTGTTTTTTGAAAAGTCACGCAAATGTGTTTTATTCTGTAAAGTGTTTAAAAAAAAAAGGGCGTGAAATTTTAGAAAACGGTTTTGTTTTCAAGAAAGGTGTTTTTCCCGAAAAATGTGGAAATGTTTTATCTCAAGAAAACAAAAGTGTATTTTGTTTTCCAAAGTTGTTTTGAGAAAGTTTGACTGAAGAGAAAAATGATGAACCTTTGAGACGAACCCAAACCTAGTGGCCGAGACGTCGGGGCTAGTGTTTTGTGGATTGAGCACTCGGACTTAGTGTCCTGTGTTTTTGATTTGAGTGGGCTTAATGCCTTTTTGAAACGAGTCGTGGACTTTATGTCTCGACATTTGAAAGAATAAATGTGGATAGAGCACTCGGACTTCGTGTCCTGCGTTTTGATTTGAGTGGGCTTAATGCCTTTTTGAAACGAGACATGGACTTTATGTCTCGACATTTGAAAGGATGAACGCAAAGAAAACAGAAAATTTTCTGTGTACATTCATGCACCGGTAGACGTGCCATTTGAAACCGAGCTACAACTCTAGTAGTTGAGAATGGAACCGGTTAAGACCACTAGGTCTGCAGGGGCATTCTGTGTGTCGAGACTCTACAAGTGGCCGATGGCCTCGCGACCCAGTGCCGTGGTGAGTCGACTACCTAGCACGAATGAACTCGATCAAGGACTGGACTATTCAGGATATGGTTATGATGCGGTACCCTGGAACAATTGTTGTTCGGACCTAAATAGAGAGGCCGACTCATGAGAACAATTGTGTTACGGGTGTTACTACGGCCTATCGCTCGATGTTGGGAAGTTAGTCTTCGGAGTACATGGATTAGAAAGATGATATTGAAGTCTCATGCATTATTATCAATCATGACTATGTTTGAGATATTATATTGTGTTGTATAGATAACTGTTCATATGACTGTATTTATGCTGTTTGTCGCCTGTGCGGCTATCGTGATAAACTTATCATATGAGTATCTCACCTTTGCCTGTACATGTTGGACACCTTGTTGTGTTTTTGGAACACATGTACAGATGTTGTTCATAGGTCCCCGCGGAGACGTGAGGACTCGGATGACGGAGCGTTCTGATGAAGTTGACGTTGGGTTGTATCCCAATGGCTACTTTTAGCCGACCAGCTTAGGAGTCTTTTATTTTGAGCAGTCTTATATTATATTACTGCACATATGTTGAAATTATTTCTAAATCTATAATATGTTATATATTAGACCAGGTTTTATGTTATGTTTACGTTTTTATGAACAGAGAATATCAACGTGTGATATGAAGCTTATTCCTTCATCTTGAGTTTGTATTGCCTATGTATGCAGAAAATTTTTAGAACCGCGTTTTCGAACGTATCTACTTAATTAAAGTATTGTCCAAAAGCAACCAGCTTTTTATTGTCTTGATTTATTTCCGCATTAGAGTCCGAGTATGTAGCACCCGCGAGGGGGGTGTTACATTAGTGGTATCAGAGCTGGTCGAGTCTTTCGGGAACCCTTAGGAAGTGAGTCTATTATGTTTGTGTTGTGTGATCTCTGTGTGAACTTTGTTTGAATTGTTTCTATGTTGAAGCAATGTGTGTTGACACACTAGAGGTCTGCGCTACGAGATCAAGGAGTCAGTGTTACCACTGGAGATCTGTACCTTCGGACAAGGAAGGGAGAACAAGAGTACTGCAGGAGCGACGTCTAGGTCCAGGAACCCAAACGAGTACCAAAACCAGAAAGGGAAGCAGTCCCAGATGAAGCCATATTCCCGACCTTAAGGGAATGGTCAGAAACAGCAACCTTATCGTTCTGTCGCTTCTGCTTACAGTGGAGGTAGGTGGAAATGACCAGAACCAAGGCCAAATCCGGAGATGTTTCAAATGTGGGAAACACGAACATCAAGCTAACAACTACGAGCTGGAAGGAGTTCTATGTTTCCGATGCGGGAAGATAGGACATTTCATGAGGGATTGCCCTACACCAAAAACCAAGCCGACTGTCAACAATGTTCAAACTGCTAGACCCACAGCGAGGGGAAGGGTTTATACCATGACTGGCGTTGATGCTTCCAAATCTGATGATCTCATACAAGGTAATTGCATCATAGCTGGTAAATTCCTAACTGTACTATTCGATTCGGGTGCAACACATTCGTTATCTCTTTGGATTGTGTGAGACAATTAGATTTGTCTGTTTCTTCGCTATCTTTTGATTTGATTGTCACAACTCCAACTGCTAAGCCTGTTACTGTTAATACAGTATGTTTGAACTGTCCTATTACTGTTCATGATAGGAACTTCCTTGTTGAGGCATGGATTGGTTATCTTCCAACCATATCCTTTTAGATTGTGCACATAGAACCTTAGTCTTCCTGACCCTGAGATTTCTGGATTTATAACTGCCAACCAAGTAAGAGCTTCTTTGAAAGAAGGAGATCAGGGATACATGCTTCTATCCTGTTTAGAAATCGAGAGGGACGCTGTCTTGAGCGATGTGCCGGTTGTGAAAGATTTTCTGGAAGTTTTTCCAGAGGACGTACCAGGTTTGCCACCTGTGAGGGACATCGAGTTTGTGATCGACTTAGTTCCAGGATCCGATCCAATCTTTATAGCCCTTTATAAGATGTCACCTATGGAGTTAGCCGAGTTGAAGACCCAACTAGAGGATTTGATGTCAAAACGGTTCGTAAGACCAAGTGTGTCCCCGTGGGGAGCACCAGTGTTGTTGGTGAAGAAGAAAGACGGGAGTTCTAGACTCTGTGTGGATTACCGTCAACTCAACAAGATAACAATCAAGAATAAGTATCCTCTACCCCGTATAGATGATTTGATGGATCAACTTCAGGGAGCCTCTGTCTTTTCAAAGATTGACCTAAGATCCGGTTATCACCAGATTAGAGTAAAAAACGAGGATGTACCCAAGACTGCATTCAGGACGCGTTATGGTCACTATGAGTACCTCGTGATGCCGTTCGGAGTGATGAACGCACCTGCTATCTTCATGGACTACATGAACCGGATTTTCCGTCCATATCTGGATCAGTTCGTTGTCGTGTTTATCGACGATATTCGTATCTACTCGAAAATTTTCGAGGAGTATGAGGAACATCTACGGCAAGTTTTGCAAATCCTTCACAAGGAAAAGCTATACGCAAAGCTACCGAAGTGCGAGTTTTGGTTGGATGAAGTCAAATTCTTGGGACACATGATTTCGAAGGCAGGAATTATCGTCGATCCTACAAAAGTAGAAGGAGTACTTTTATGGGAGAGACCCAAGATTCAGACAGAAATCCGCAGTTTCGTTGGACTAGCTGGTTACTACAGAAGGTTCATCTAAGGATTTTCGAAGATTGTTGCGTCGTTGACTCAGCTAACGAGGAAGGACCAACCGCTTACGTGGACTGACAAGTGTGAGGAAAGTTTTCAGACGATGAAGGAACATTTGACAACCTCACCAGTGTTAGTACTACCTAAGCCAGACGAACCTTACGAAGTGTACTATGATTCTTCGCATCAAGGATTAGGATGTGTGCTTATGCAACATCGGAAGGTGGTAGCGTATGCTTCACGCCAGTTGAAGATTCATGAGAGGAATTACCCGACGCACGACCTTGAGCTAGCTGCTGTGGTTTTTTCTTGAAGATCTGGAGACACTACTTGTATGGATCAAAATTCGATGTCTTCAGCGACCACAAAAGTTTGAAGTACCTGTTCGATCAGAAGGAACTTAACATGAGGCAAAGACGTTGGATGGAGTTTCTTAAGGATTACGACTTCACCTTGCTATACCACCCTGGAAAAGAAAATGTCGTTGAAGACACTCTGAGTCGGAAGACCCTGCATGTCACTGCAATGATGGTTAAAGAGCTAGGATTGATAGAGCAATTCCGTGATCTCAATCTAGTTGTGGAAGTGAACGATGAGAGGATTTGCTTGGGAATGATCAAGGTATCTAGTGGGCTGATGGAGATGATCCGTGAACAACAAGCAACTGATGAGTACCTCCAAGAGAAAAAGGAGTTACTGGGACAGGAGAAAGCTGCAGAGTTCAGTTTGGGAATTGATCACATCTTGAGATACAACGGACGAGTTTGTGTACCGAGCAACCCGGAGATGAGGGAAATGATTCTGGACGAACCTTTGTACTCACACTCCTGCATAACCCTCAGTGTATTAGAAATTTGAGTGGATTGGTTTAAAAGTAACCTTTGGCCAAAACTTTTTCATGTCGTTCTATCGAAAGATTTGTTAGGACTATTCCTTGAGTTGTAACACAAACGAATTCCTGATACTGAAAGATGAAACTTAGTCGAATCACTTTTACTATTGGTAACTATGATCCAGTCTGAAACTTTTGCCAGGCTGTTTACCTTTCGATTCCCTGATTTGTTGGAGAATTCTTATGAAAGAAGGGACTTTATTAGAGTCATGGTTGTAAACATGTATTAGCTATGCATTTTTACACTCATGAACCTACTGAAGAATCTTTTTACATAATGGATATTCTTGTACTCGTTTCCGAGAGATAAATCCTTCTATATACTTTCCTGTGAGAGTAAGACCAAGAAAATTTCTTCTGTCGGAAGATTTCTTCCTTAATCTTCGAGGGCCGAATAGCGACCAAATCCATCTGTTTGCCCTTAACTCAAGTGGACGAGCAAGAAGACGTTTCGATCTTTGAAGGACTGGGTGGGAGTAAGTGTATTACTCTAACTACGAACATCCTGTCAGCAGGATAGATGAGAAGAGTTAGGCGTTCTGTTAAAGTATGGCGTAGTGGATGAGATGTGGAACCTGGGGGATCAAGAGGGTCCTGTCCAGTTTTGAGTCGCGAAATTTCAATGACGAAATTTTTTTTAGAGGGGTAGTAATGTAGCACCCCGCTTTTCGAGTTTTCGTAATTATTCAGTAATTATGAACTTATATTTTATTCGAGGCCTTAGAAATGGCAATAAAATATTCTGACCAGATAGGAATGTCCTACAAACCATAGGAAGCCATGCTTAAGTTTCGGGCGAAAGCTCAAACGGAGCCCGGTCTGCGTTTTTCACGGATAGTAGTCTTTTTCTACTATCAAGACCTAATTTCGACTCGTGAAAAAAACATTTAGGTTTTATATTTTATTTCCAACAATATTGGTTATTTTGAAAATATTCAAAATAAATAAGTCGTCCTACGACTTTCTTGGGCGAAAACCTAAATCGGGTGAAGAACGGAGCTGAATACGAGATTTCAGTGAACCGCTACTGATAAGGTTGAACATGGTGTGCTATGACTCATCAGTGACTCATTAGTGTAATGATTATGTTTATAAAATATCTGGACGTGAAATGACTAAAATGCCCTTGACCCTTTTCATAATTACCATTTGCCCTTGAATGAAAAGACTGTTTTGCCCTTGAGAATTTATGGAATAACCATTGTGACCCTGTGACTCACCATGTCATCATTACCTTTCTAGAAATATCTACATATTTATAAGGGAAATGACCAAAATGCCCCTAGTCTTTGACGGAATTACCAAATTACCCTTTTGGTTATTTACAAGTTTGCCATGACATCAATATGTATATTTCTCTCTTTTTCTCTCTTGGCCATTTCGGCCATCACTCTTTCTCTCTCTTCTCTCTCTTGTTCTTCATCTTCTCTCACTTGTTCTTCATGTTCTTCATGAGTTCTTGAGTGTTCATCAAAAGTTCTTCACAAAAACCCTAGTTTGATCTTCAAAAGTTGAAGTTTTTGAGTGAAAACTTATTTCTTCTTCACTAATCTTTGATCCTAGGAGGTATGATCCTCATCTTAACTCTCTCAATCTCTCTATTTCATCTCTTGAATCATTTGATTCATGAAGATCCAAGTTTAGATCTAGAACTTTGAAAATCCATAGAAAATGGTAGAAAAATCCTATGATCATGAAACCAATTTCTATGAACCCATCATGATGTGTACTTTGAGTGTCTAGAAGAATGAACCCAAAAGAAATTTTCTCCCTATCCTTCCATGGGAGCGCCGAATCCTAATCATGATGCAAGGACGGGTTTTGTTGCAATTTTTGGCTATATAACACTTGTTCTAGCTTACTTGATGTATTTGAACCCTAAACCCAAGAGCAAAACATCAACCAAAGCTCCTAAACTATTTCTCCTCTTTATGGCCGAAACATATAGGGTGTAGAACCATGAGTTTTGTCTCAAATTTTTGGGTCATAGGACTTGATTTAGTGTTGATCATGTTGAAGGACCAACCATCCAAAAGTTTGGAACCAAATGAGATCCCTAGCCTTTTTGTCCTTTCATGGCCGAACCCTATACCTTCTTGGGGAAGAAAACTTATGTTTTGATGTTATAGATTGATGTTGCTTTGTTGTTTTAATTGAACTCCGTTTGATTGTTTTAGGCGACGCGAACGGAACCGGAGCCAGAGTCGAGAACCGATCGAGTTTGCATTGAACTTCCTTTGTGAGGTAAAGGGAGGTAGTTCATTTTGAGTTTGGTAGACTCATGGCATAGGATTGATTGGTGTGTTATGATTGAATTAAGACTTGATGTATATGTATACTTATGTCCTGGATTGACTGGATGTTAAGTGTTGTGCATAGTTGGTTATTTGATATAACTGTGGCGTGGATGCCTTGGATGATATCTTATTGTGATATTGAATTGTTGATATATATATATATCTATACATATATTTATATCCTGGATGAGCATAGGACTGGCTATGTCTCGATAATTGTTAAAAGACTCAGAATCGAAATCAAAGTTGTGAAAACCGTGATTTGGAAATCAAAAAGTGGTTTTTGGAAAACGGGTTGCTTTTAAAGAAAAGTTAAGTTCTTTTTTGAAAAGTATGTTCTTTTGAAAAGTATGTTCTTTTGAAAAGTAAAAAGTTGTTTTGTGAAAAGTCACGCAAATGTGTTTTATTCTGTAAAGTGTTTAAAAAAAAAGGGCGTGAAATTTTAGAAAACGGTTTTGTTTTCAAGAAAGGTGTTTTTCCCAAAAAATATGGAAATGTTTTATCTCAAGAAAACAAAAGTGTATTTTGTTTTCCAAAGTTGTTTTGAGATAGTGTGACTGAAGAGAAAAATGATGAACCTTTGAGACGAACCCAAACCTAGTGGTCGAGACGTCGGGGCTAGTGTTTTGTGGATTGCGCACTCGGACTTAGTATCCTGTGTTTTTGATTTGAGTGGGCTTAATGCCTTTTTGAAATGAGTCGTGGACTTTATGTCTCGACATTTGAAAGAATAAATGTGGATAGAGCACTCGGACTTCGTGTCCTGTGTTTTGATTTGAGTGGGCTTAATGCCTTTTTAAAAAGAGTCGTGGACTTTATGTCTTGACATTTGAAAGGATGAACGCAAAAAACAGAAAACTTTCTGTGTACATGCATGCACCGGCAGACGTGCCATTTGCAACCGAGCTACAACTCTAGTAGTTGAGAATGGAACCGGTTAAGACCACTATGTCTGTAGGGGCATTCTATGTGTCGAGACTCCACAAGTGGCCGGTGGCCTCGCGACCTTGTGCCGTGGTGAGTCGACTACCCAGCATGAATGAACTCGATCAGGGACTGGACTATTCAGGATATGGTTATGACGCGGTACCCTGGAATAATTGTTTTTCGGACCTAAATAAAGAGGCCGACCCATGAGAACAATTGTGTTACGGGTGTTACTACGGCCTATCGCTCGATGTTGGGAAGTTAGAATCTCCGGAGTACATGGATTAGAAAGATGATATTGAAGTCTCATGCATTATTATCAATCATGATTATGTTTGAGATATTATATTGTGTTGTATAGATAACTGTTCATATGACTGTATTTATGTTGTTTGTCACCTGCGCGGCTATCGTGATAAACTTATCATATGAGTATCTCACCTTTGCCTGCACATGTTGGACACCTTCTTGTGTTTTTGGAACACATGTACAGATGTTGTTCATAGGTCCCCGCGGAGACGTGAGGACTCGGATGATGGAGCGTTCTGATGAAGTTGACGTTGGGCTATATCCCAATGACTACTTTTAGCCGACCAGCTTAGGAGTCTTTTATTTTGAGTAGTCTTATATTATATTACTGCACATATGTTGAAATTATTTCTAAATCTGTAATATGTTATATATTAGACCAGGTTTTATGTTATGTTTACGTTTTTATGAATAGAGAATATCAATGTGTGATATGAAGCTTATTCCTTCATCTTGAGTTTGTATTGCCTATGCATGCAGAAAATTTTTAGAACCGCGTTTTCGAACGTAGCTACTTAATTAAAGTATTTTCCAAAAGCAGCCAGCTTTTTATTGTCTTGATTTATTTCCGCATTAGAGTCCGAGTATGTAGCACCCGCGAGGGGGGTGTTACATTAGACCCATTGTGATTCTTTCCCCTATTGATGCTGGTCCTAGGGACACTCGTCCTATAGCCAAAGTTCACATTTCAATTCTGGTTCACTCAGTCTCTGATCATTCGCAACCTTTGAAAGTTTATACTTAGGTATTATACGAATCCTTCACCATCATCAACATGGACCATAAGTCCACGCATAAGGTGTAGCCTTCATCTGCCCAAACGAGGCAAATATCCTATCAATCAAATTCACAACAGCGGAGGCTCCAATCGTTTCTTAAAATACTATCAGAAGTAATTCACACAGTACCACACATTTACTGCTTTACTGGAATTCAGTTCCAGTCTCTCAACTCTTTTAGAGCGCATATCATTATCTTGCCATTCCTTTGGTCGCTTACTAGCTACCTATGTATCTACTCCGAAAACATTTTGGTATTCTTCCACCTGCCTAAGGTACGCTTGTTCCTCCGGCAAACTTTCCCAACATTCAAACTTCAAACTTTTCTAACATTCAAACTTCCTTCACATACCAAGGAGTCTTTACTCGCTTGCTAACTAAGAGTCTAACATCCTTGACTCATAAAGTAACTGTCATATTCAAGCCTATTCACTAGAACTGACTAAGGAGCTGTCTCAAAGCTTACCTTTGATGTTACCTCTTAATAACTCGGATAACTTTTCTCATAAAAGTCTTAACGTATCTCAATCATCGGATCCAACCAATCCAATTGGTTGTATTCCAAAAGAAACAAGTCATCACAGACTGTTCTTATTCTTACTGTTCTCAATCAAAACAAAACACAGAGTAAACACAACAAAAACATCATGAATCCATAACCTAGATCCCAAAAGATATCGACCAGCTCTGATACCACTATTGTAACACCGCCTCTCGGTGTCATAGTTCATAAACCAAATTCTCTTTTTCGTTTAATTAAAACCTTTTCGAAAATATTCATTAGACTTGTTGCAGAAAATCTGATACCAATCTAAAAATTTATTAACAATAGAGGAACAAATACCACTCATCATTTATATAACTCATTCAACTTCTCCTTAAGGCATACATTACTTCAATTTCGTAATACACATCATACTGAGTCACGGTCAATGGACCTAACTTTAAGTATCAAAATCCTAAGAGCTGGTCTAACAAAACTCTAAGAATAATAAATTATACTACCTAGCCTGCATCGTCCCGATGAGACTGGGCCTCGTCATCAACAGTCCATCCTTCATCGTCGTCAACACCAAGGAACTCAACTGCAGGGTCCCGCAGTGACCCCGAGGACTGTTGGAAAAAATCTGTATATGTGTTGAAAAAACACAACAGGGTGTCCAACATGTACAGGCAAGGGTGAGATACTCGTTCACAAGTTTATTGTAATAGCCACACAAGTAAAGCAGCATACAAATAATGCATCAATAGAGTCATATGATAAAATATCAATATTCAATATAATATCAAAATGGGAAAATTTCACTTTCAAAATGTCATACTTATTGATCAAGATAAGTCAAATGAATGTGTGAGACTTCAATTTGACTCTCTAGTTCATGAACTTCGGATATTCCTAATTTCCCTTCCTCGAGCGTTAGGCCACGAATACTCCCATAACACAATTGTTCGCATGAGTCGACATCTCAATTTAGTTCCGAGCTCCAATTGTTCTCGGGTACCACGTCCAACCATATCATGAACAGTCTAGTCTCTGATTGAGCTCATATCCGTGTTGGGTAGCCGATTTACCACAGTACGAGGTCGCGATACCTCCGGCCACTTGTGGAGTTTCAAACACAGGATGCCCCTATGGACATGGTAGTCTTAACTGGCTCAATTCTCAACCACTTGGATTGTAGCATGGTTCGTATGGCACGTCGGCCGACTCATGCATGTATGCAGGAGGTTTTCTATTCTTTCTTTTCGTTCATTCTTTCTTTTCTTGTCAAGGCATATAGCTCATGACTCGTTTTAAAGGACAGATAGCCTGTTCAATTCAAATTTCAGGAAGCGAGGTCCAATTCTTAATTCACGAAGTACTACCTCAGCGTCGCGGACACTAGACTCGCGTAGGACACTAAGTCCGTTCTTTATCAAAACACAGGACACGTAGTCCAAGTGCTCAATCCACGATGTACTAGGCCGACATCGCGGACGCTAGACTCGTATATAGGACACAAAGTACGTTCATGTCATAGAAATCTAGTCCATCGTCTCGGTCACTAGGTTCATGTGCTTCACATGCGTGAAGCGGTAATCACCAGTTTCATTAAATTCATTTTCGTAGTTTGAATCTCAAATCTCAAAAACAAAACTCAGATTCCCTTTGGTATAAATCAAAACTCGTTTTCGCTCTAAAACTCATTTTCCAAAAAACTTTTCTTTACAAATCATTCTCGAAGACTCAAGTTCTAAAGATGCATTTTCAAAGGATTTTGGCTTAAAAGGCCTTTCTTAAGGTTCCCTCGTTTTAAAACATTTTTCTAAAGATTGTTATTGGAGCAAACTTTTTCGTTTTCGGAACATCATATTTTCAGAAGATCCTTTCTTTGATTAATTGATATTTCTCAAGGTTTTCTTTCTTTGTACTACATGTTTAGAAAATATTGATAAAGCAACTTTTCACTATTTTACTCACCAACTCTCGACTTCCTAAGTCTTATTCGAAATCATCTTGGGTTCCTAACTTAGTGGCTTTTTAGTAAAATTGGCCATTATAACATTTAGCTTAGAAGCTTTTCATTACTCAAATCAAAACATTTCAAAATCGAAGATTAAGACATTTTAGCTTAATCTTCATTATTGAGCTATAGCCAGTGCTATGCTCTTAACCAGTCCAGGATATAAATGTATATATATATATACACACATCAAATTTCAATTCAAGGAATCCATGCCACAATTCATATTCAAATATCCAAGCATAGACTTTATAAATTAAATCAAGTACATACACAACACATAGTGTATCTTCAAACCACCAATCAAGCATATAAGTTACATAATGAATCAACCAAGAAAATCATCAACTTCACATCACGGTTACAATCATTCAACAAACTCTCATGAGGCTATCAAACTCATTGGAGCTAATCTCCCCTTACCTTTCTAAGTTCCTAATCAACTCCCGAACGGTTCTCGACTCCGATTCCGGTTTGGTCCGCGCAACCTAAAACAATCAAACACAATTCAATTCAAACAACAATCAACATCAAATTACAACATCAAAACACAATTTTCCTTCCCCAAAATGTGATCTAGGGTTCGGCCAAAAAAAGATAAAAGGCTAGGGATCTCATTTTGTTCCAATCTTTTGGATGGTTGGTTCTTAAGCTTGGTAAACACTAATACAAGTCCTACTAGCCAAAAATATAACACAAAATTCAAGGTTCCACACCATATAGGTCTCGGCCATGAAGAGTAAAACGGGTTGGAAATTAATTTGGTTTTCCATCACTTGGATTCAAAGACAACAGGAAAGGTAAGGATGGAATCAGTGTTATAGAACAAAAATGGAAGAAATCCACTTTCCCCCAAAATTTCTAGGGTTCGGCCACTCTTAGAAAATTAGGATAGGATGAGAGTTTGATCATATGCTCTTAGATAGAGGTAGAGGGTGATGAAGCTAGCTCAAAGAAATTGGTTTCCCATTAAAAGGATTTTTCTACAATTCCCTATGAATTTTTGAAATTGTGGATCATAAACTTGATTTTCTTGAAATCAAGATTTGAACTTCAGATAGGAAGAGATTCATGAAGTTTAGAGATCATAGAAGTGATCTTACCTAAGGAATGATAAAGATTGATCAAGAATCAAGCTTTTCTCTCAAAGATTCAAGCTTTTCTCTAAGTGAAAATGGTGGTTTGGTTCCAAGGAAGAAGAAGAAGTGTTGGAGCTCTCTTTGGGGCTGATCTATGCATGAGAAATGGGGCTGACCAGCCCTTAAATTAACTCACTTAAGGGCATTTTGGTCATTTTCTTCAAGGACCAAAATGTCATTTATTATTTCCCTCTCTAGATCCTCCAATAAAATACAAACTCATAAATATTGTTTAATTAGTATTAGAGAGTTTTGAAAAATCGGGGTGTTACATTACTACCCCACCAAAAAAAAAATTTCGTTCTCGAAATTTCGTGACTCAAAACCGTAGAGGATCCTCTTGATCCCCAGGTTCGACATCTTATCCACCACACCATACCTTAACAAAAAGCCTATCCCTTCTCGTCTATCCTGCTGACACGATGTTCGCAGTTAGAGTAACACACTTACTCCCAACCAGTCCTTAAAAGATCGATACATTTTCTTGCTCGTCCACTTGAGTTGAGGGCAATCAGTTGAACTTAGTCGCTACTCGGTCCTCGAAGATTAAGGAAAGAAATCTTTCAACAAAATAAATTTTCAACAGAGGAACTTTCTTGGTCTTACTCTCATAGGAATGCATATAGTAGGATTTTGCCACTCGGAAACAAATACAGGAATATCCAGTTTGTAAAAAGATTCTTCAGTAGGTTCATGAGTGTAAAAATGCATAGCTAATACATGTTTACAACCATGACTCTAATAAAGTCCCTTCTTTCATAAGAACCTTCCAACAAATTAGGGAATCAAAAGATAAACAGTCTGGCCAGAAATCAGACTGGACCACGTTTACCAAAAGTAAAAGTGATTAGACTATGTTTCATCGAGAAACTTCCAGTATCAATAATTTGTCTGTGTTATAACTCAAGAAATAGTCATAACAAATCTTTTGATGGAATGACATGAAAATGTCCAGGTCAAAGGTTACTATTAAACCAATCCACTCAAATGTCTAATACACTGAGGATTATGCAACAACGTGAGTACAAATGCTCGTCCAGGATTGTACACCCTAAGAATTCTTTTACCACCACCAAGTCAATCTCGTACTTACGTGACTTCACGTCAACTCTCCTCGCGTAGGGTCCTCAGTACTTGACGCAGAGTGTCCTCATGTTCCTCGTGACTCTTAGAGTAAACTAGAACATCGCCAATGATGACGAATTTAACATGAATCAAACAAAATTCCATTTCACGCAGTCCAACTCGGTCAGCTTTGTAGGCGATATTCTACACAAGCGATGGAGATCTAATTGAATCTACAAACTAGATCAATCGAAAACTCAATGTCCTTTGCAACGCAAACTCAGAATATCCTCAGAAAGTTTGTCCTGAAAATCTTCCCAGACAGGCACATCGTTCAAATGTCTGACATAATCCCCAAAGGGCTAACGACGCGTCGACATGAATACAAGTACATTTTTATAAACGTGAGCTCTCACAAGGCCTTAACCTGATTAGAATTCAACAAAACGCACACCCTTGTGTGAGCACACATTGTTTCGGTAAGGAAACAATTTCAACATGGTCCTACTCTTTTGGAGAAATCAAATGAACTCCTGAAACTTATCTTCTTTCTTGTGCTCCTCCCTCGACTGTCGGGAAAGTCGTTCCCTCTTTCACTGACCTATTAGACCGTCATTCTCTACTACCAATCCTTCGCGAAAGACTTACTTCCATGATTAAGTCAAACACTTAAACTAGTTCTTATTCCGTTATTACACGTCTCAATCTTACCAACAGCTCTAATGCCTCTAAATCCCGATAAGCTCACTTAAGAGTTCCAATATCTAAGTGAAAATCCAAACTTACTATAAACCTTAGTCCATGTCCTCGAATTTGAAAGTATCAAAACAAGGAGTCAACCGTATCCACAGATAGTTGTTGTTGCAAACGAGTCTATACTTATCTGTCTTACTTATCTCTGTCGGTCACTGTCTTAAGTTCTATTAACAAGACAATACTCCCATTCATCCTGGATCCATTGTGATTCTTTTCCCTACTGATACCGGTCCTAAGGACACTCGTCCTATAGCCAAAGTTTACATTTCAATTCTGGTTCACTCAATCTTTGATCATTCGCAACCTTTGAAAGTTTATACTTGGGTATTATATGAATCCTTCACCATCATCAACATGGACCATGAGTCCACCCATAAGTTGTAGCCTTTCATCTGCCCTAACAGGGAAAATATCCTATCAATCCAATTCACAATAGCGGAGGCTCCAATCGTTTCTTAAAACACTATCAGAAGAACTTCACATAGTACCACACATTTATTGCTTTACCGGAATTCCGTTCCAGTCTCTCAACTCTTTTAGAGCGCATATCGTTATCTTGCCATGCCTTTGGTCACTTACTAGCTACCTATGTATCTACTCCGGAAACTTTTTGGTATTCTTCCACCTGCCTAAGGTACGCTTGTTCCTTCGGCAGACTTTCCCAACATTCAAACTTCCTTCACAAACCAAGGAGTCTTTACTCGCTTGCTAACTAAGAGTCTAACATCCTTCACTCATAAAGTAAAGGTCATATTCAAGCCTATTTGCTAGAACTGACTAAGAAGCTGTCTCAAAGCTTACCTTAGATGTTATCTCTTAATAACTCGGATAACTTTTCTTATAAAATTCTTAACATATCTCAATCATCGGATCCTAACAATCCAATTGGTTGTAATCCAAAAGAAACAAGTCATCACAGACAGTTCTTATTCTTACTGTTCTCAATCAAAATAAAACACATAGTAAACACAACAAAAACATCATGAATCCATAATCTAGATTCTAAAAGACATCGACCAGCTCTGATACCACTATTGTAACACCGCCTCTCGGTGTCACAGTTCATAACCCAAATTCTCTTTTTCATTTAATTAAAACCTTTTCAAAAATATTCATTAGACTTGTTGTGAAAATCTAATACCAATCTAAAACTTTAACAACAATAGAGGAACAAATCCCACTCATTATATATATAACTCATTCAACTTCGCCTTAAGGCATACATTACTTCAATTTCATAATACACATCATATTGAGTCACGGTCAATGGACCTGACTTTAAATATCAAAATCCTAAAAGCTAGTCTAACAAAACTCTAAGAATAATAAAGTACACTACCAAGCCTGCATCGTCCCGATGAGACTGGGCCTCGTCATCAACAGTCCATCCGTCTTCGTCGTCAACACCAAGGAACTCAACTGCAGGGTCCTGCAGTGACCCCGAGGACCGTTGGAAAAATATCTGTACATGTATTCAAGAAACACAACAGGGTGTCCAACATGTACAGGAAAGGGTGAAATACTCGTTCACAAGTTTATCGTAATAGCCACACAAGAAAAGCAGCATACAAATAATGCATCAATACCGTCATACGATAAAATATCAATATTCAATATAATATCAAAATGGGAAAATTTCACTTTCAAAATGTCATACTCATTCATCAAGATAAGTGAAATGAATGCATGAGACTTCAATTCGATTCTCTAGTTCATGTACTCCGGAGATTCCTAACTTCCCTTCCTCGAGCGATAGGTCGCGAATACTCCCATAACACAATTGTTCTCATGGGTCGGCCTCTCAATTTAGGTCCGACCTCCAATTTTTCCGGGGTAACATGTCCAACCATATCATTAATAGTCCAGTCTCTGATTGAGTTCATCCGTGTTGGGTAGCCGATTTACCATGGCATGAGGTCGCGATGCCTCCGGCCACTTGTGGAGTTTCGAACACAGGATTCCCCTATAGACCTGGTGGTCTTAACTGGCTCAATTCTCAACCACTTGGATTGTAGCTCAGTTCGTATGGCACGTCGGCCGACTCATGCATGTTTGCAGGAGGTTTTCTATTCTTTCTTTTCGTTCATTCTTTCTTTTCTTGTCAAGGCATATAGCTCATGACTCGTTTTATAGGACATATAGCCCGTTCAATTCAAATTTCAGGAAGCAAGGTCCAATTCTTAATTCACGAAGTACTACCTCAACATCGCGGACACTAGACTCGCGTAGGACACTAAGTCCGTTCTTTATCAAAACACGGGACATGTAGTCCAAGTGCTCAATCCACGATGTACTAGGCCGACGTCATGGACACTAGACTTGCATATAGGACACAAAGTCCGTTCACATCACAGAACTCTAGCCTGACATCTCAGTCACTAGGTTCATGTGCTTCACATGCATGAAGGGGACATCACCAGTTTCATCAAATTCATTTTCGTAGTTTGAATCTCAAATCTCAAAAACAAAACTCAGATTCCCTTTGATATGAACCAAAACTCGTTTCGCTCTAAAACTCATTTTCCACAAAACTTCTCTTTACAAATCATTCTCGAAGACTCAAGTTCTAAAGATTCATTTTCAAAGGATTTTTGGCGTAAAAGGACTTTTTTAAAGGTTCCCTCGTTTTAAAACATTTTTCTAAAGATTGTTATCAGAGCAATCTTTTTTGTTTTTGGAACATCAAATGCTATCAAAAGATCCTTTCTTTGATAACTTGATATTTCTTAAGGTTTTCTTTCTTTGTATAACATGTTTAGAAAATATTGATAAAGCAACTTTTCACTATTTTCCTCACCAACTTTCGACTTCCTAAGTCTTATTCGAAATCATCTTGGGTTCCTAACTTATTGGCTTTTTAGTAAAATTTGCCATTATAACATTTAGCTTAGAAGATTTTCATTACTCAAATCAAAACATTTCAAAATCGAAGATTAAGACTTTTAGTTAGCTGAATCTTCATTATTGAGCTATAGCCAGTGCTATGCTCTTAACCAGTCCAGGATATATATATATATATATATATATATATATATATATATATATATATATATATATATATATATATATATATATATATATATATATACATATTCAAGGCATCCATGCCACAATTCATATTCAAATATCCAAGCATATACTTTATAAAATAAATCAAGTACATACACAACACATAGTGTATCTTCAAAGCACCAATCAAGCATATAAGTTACATAATGTATCAACCAGGAAAATCATCAATTTCACATCACGGTTACAATCATTCAACAAAATCTCACGAGGCTATCAAATTCATTGGAGCTAATCTCCCCTTACCTTTCTAAGTTCCTAATCAACTCCGGAACAGTTCTCGGCTCCGATTCCGTTTTTGTCTGCGTCGCCTAAAACAATCAAACACAATTCAATTCAAACAACAATAAACATCAAATTACAACATCAAAACTCAATTTTTATTCCCCAAAATGTGATATGAGTTTCGGCAAAAAAAAGATAAAAAGGCTAGGGATCTCATTTGGTTCCAATCTTTTGGATGGTTGGTTCTTAAGCTTGGTTAACACTAATACAAGTCCTATTACCCAAAAATATGAAACAAAATTCAAGGTTCCACACCATATAGGTCTCGGCCATGAAGAGTAAAAGGGGTTAGAAATTGATTTGGTTTTCCATCACTTGGATTCAAAGACAATAGGAAAGGCAAGGATGGAATCAATGTCATAAAACAAAAATGGAAGAAATCCACTTTCCCCCAAAATTTCTAGGGTTCGGCCACTCTTATAAAATTAGGCTAGGATGAGAGTTTGATCATATGCTCTTGGATAGAGGTAGAGGGTGATGAAGCTAGCTCAAAGAAATTGGTTTCCCATTAAAAGGATTTTTCTACAATTCCCTACGAATTTTTGAAATTTTCGATCATAAACTTCATTTTCACGAAGTCATGATTTGAACTTGAGATAGGAAGAGATTCATGAAGCTTAGAGATCATAGAAGTGATCTTACCTAAGGAATGATGAAGATTGATCAAGAATCAAGCTTTTCTCTCAAAGATTCAAGCTTTTCTCTAAGTGAAAATGGTGGTTTGGTTCTAAGGAAGAAGAAGAAGTGTTGGAGCTGTCTTTGGGGCTGATCTATCCGGGAGAAATGGGGCTCACCAGCCCTTAAATTAACTCACTTAAGGGCATTTTGGTCATTTCCTTCAAGGAGCAAAATGTCATTTAAGAAAAGGTTAGGGGTATTTTGTTCATTTTGCGTCCAGATATTTTCAAACGTCATGATGACTCTGGCATGCTTTCCCATGTGATGTGACATGATGTGACATCAATATTATCCGTTAGCGGGTCCCAATAAATCCATATGCAGCTCCGTTTGTCACCCGATTGAAGATTTTGCTCGAAAAAAGGTCAGGAAGTGATTTTTTTGAAATTTAACGAAAACGTAGAGAATTAAATTCTAAGGCTTACTGTCGCGTTCTCGGGTCAATCTGAGGTCTCTAGAGAAGTAAAATCTTACTGACAGAGGAAAACGCAGATCAGGCTCCGTTTGAGTTTTCGGCTCAAAATTTAATAGTAGCTTCGTACGATAGCATTGAGCATGAATATGGTCTTAGATTATTTTATTTCCCTCTTTAGATCCTCCAATAAAATACAAACTCATAAATACTGTTTAATTATTATTAGAGAGTTTTGAAAAATCGGGGTGTTACACAAGAGGTTCCATATCAAAGGGGGTAACTTTCAGAAGAGCCTGCGACCAATGCTTACCATCACTAAGGGTAAGCAGGTCCAAGGTGGTCAAGAAGATAGGGGAGCTGGATGTTTCAGATGTGGATGGCACCATAGGGATTGGGCATGCCCCACGACACAAGTCTCTTGCAACAAATGTAGAAAAGTGGGACACTTTTCTAGAGTCTGCAAAGGAGGAGGACAATCTCAGACCCAATCCTAGAGTCAAGGAAGAGTCTTCACCATCGAAGGAAGGGAAGTGAAGGAGTCTGATGGTTTGATCCAACTTCAATGTTTAATTAAAGATAGAAAGGTTATGATGTTGTTTGATTCGGGAGCAACCCATTCTTTCATATCTCTTAGTTGTGTCAAAAGTTTGGAGTTGCCTATCTCTAAACTACCTTTTGACTTGTGTGTTTCTACCGATGCCAAAGATAAATTAGTTACATCTATTGCCTGTTTGAAATGTTCCTTAATATACCAAAATTTATCTTTTGATGTTGATCTGATATATTTACCTATGTCGGGTTTAGATGTCATACTTGGTATGGATTGGTTGTCACATAATAATGTTGTTCTAAATTGTTCTTGTTGAACCATCTCTTTTCTTCCAAAACCAATGTTTATTGACCCTTCAGTGTTGGATTGCTTTTTATTTGTTGTGTCTTGCCAGAAGAACTTAGTTGAGGGAGCTTAGGGATACATCTCTTTTATGCGAAGATAGAGGATGAAGGTGATTTAGCGGCATTACCTGCTGTGTGCGAGTTTTAAGAAGTGTTCCCTAAAGAGGTCTCTAGTTTACCACCAGGTAGGGAGGTAGAGTTTAACATAGATCTTATGCCATGTAGTGGACTTGTATCTGTAGCGCCTTATAGAATGGCACCTCTAGAGTTGAGCGAGCTTAAGAAACAGCTAGAGGCCGGGAGTTATTAGATAAAGTGTTTATTAGACCGAGTGTGTCACCTTGGGAAAGTTCTAGTTCCTCGTATTACAAACACGCGTCCCATTGTTGGAAGTCTCTCTGCTCTCTTCTTGTACTTCACCAGCGTTAGGCCCTGCTGCTGCTCTCTGTCTGCATTCCCGAGCTATGTGCCCCGACTTCCCACATCGAAAACACACTGAGTCTTTTACCCGACAGTCCTTGATCAAGTGTGCTCCTCCACATTTGAAACATCTGAGCCTCCTTTGTCATCCTTCTCTAGTTGCCATAGTTTGCGGTCTGGGATGATCATACGATTTTTGCTCTTGCTAAGGATTCTCCTCTCTTTCTCCTTGATGGCTTCTCATTGGCCCCTTGTTCTTCTTCTGTTGACGAGCTTCCATTCTCTTATCAAGATTTTCCACGGTAGCACATTTTTCAAGCATCTCTGGGAACCTGGTAATCCCCAAAGGTAACACTGCCCTTTGCAGCTCACGCCTTAGCCCATCCTCAAACCTTCTGCATATCTAGTCCTCATCCGGACGCACTTGATAAAACTTTGAAAACTTAAGTAAGCACTCAAACTTCATCGCTTACTCGCCAACTAATAGGTTCCCTTGCTTCAGGAAAAGGAATTCTTTTTCTTCTCATGTCGAAGGGTTTTGGGGAAATATTTCTCCATAAAGCATGTCTTGAATAGTTCCCATGTGATTACTCTTCCTTCTGTCTCCAACATTTTCCGTCGATTCTTCCACCAGTGTAACGCCCCGATTTTCACGTTTTCTAATTCTTCAGTATTTTAACGTCTTTATTTTATTCGAGGTCTTAGGAATAGAAATAAAATATTCCGAGACCATAGTCATGCTCGATGATATCGTAAGAAGCTACGATTAAGTTTTGAGTCGAAAACTCAAACGAAGTCCGGTCTGCGTTTTTACACAAATAGTATGATTTTACTACTCAAGAGACCTCAGATGGACCCATGAACGAGACAGTAAGTCTTAGAATTCGATTCTCTACGTTTTGGTTAAATTTCACAAAAATTTCAGAAAAATCACTTCCTGACCTCCGTTCGAGCGGAATCCTCGATCGGGTGACGAATGGAGCCATATATGGATTTACTGGGACTCGCCAACGGATAACCTTGTTACCACATCATCCCAAGACACTTGGGAGTGTATGCCAGAGTCGTCACGACGTTCGGAAATATCTGGACGCAAAATGACCAAAATGCCCCTAACCTTAGTCTTTTACACTTTTACCATTTTACCCTTAAGTGAGCTTTTAAGAGCTGAACTCAGCCCCTCACACCCTCACCTTCACGCATAGCCCGGCCCAAAGAAGAACTCCATAGTGTTCTTGAGAAAACACAATTAATCCTTGAGAAAAGCTTGAATCACTTGTTAGAATCACTTGATTCCTTGAGCAATCTTCCTTCATTTTAAGGTAAGATCACTTCTATGATATCTTAGCTTCTTGAATCTTTCTTTATTTCAAGATCAAACTTCATTTTCATGAAAATTATTTCTTAGATCCAAAAGTTTGAAAATCTATAGGAAATTGTAGAAAAATCCTTTTGAGATAAGACCAATTTCTTTGAACTCACCTCATCATTCTCTACCTAAACCAAAGAGCTTATGATTCAACTCTCATCATAGCTCAAAAATCACAATATGGCCGAACCCTATTTGATGATGATGAATAGTGTTTTCATCAATTTTTGCTTTCGAACACTTGATTTCATCCTTAGCTTTCCTATTGCCTTTGAATCCATGAAATGGAAAACCAAGATCAATTCCTAGCTTTATTTTCTTTAGGGTGGCCGAAACCCTTAGGTAGAATTGTTGAGTTTTGCTTTGATTGTTGTTTAATGTTTAATGTTTGATGTTTTCAAAGAAAAGCCCTAAGTGACTTTGATCCAAAGATCAAATGATGTTTAATCTTTAAGTGTTTTCACCAAAGTGAAACATACCATCTATCTTATCTTTAGTTCATCTAGTTAATCAAGTGACTTAAAAGTGAATTAATGAATGTTTTCAGGAGAATCAATATAGTTCCACAAGGCTTTTCTTTAACAAGATTAATGTCTTGTTTTAAGGCAACTTTTCGCTAACCGAATTTAATTTCGCTAAGCGAAAACAGAGAAATTCCAAAAGAGGTATCATTGCCTCCCTTTCGCTAAGTGAATTAAGCTTCACTAAGCGAATATAGTGGAATTTCGCTACGCGAATTCTGTTTCGCCGAGCGATCCAGAGGAGTCTCAAAAGAGGTGTAACCGCCTCCATTTTCGCTAAGCGAATACAACAAATTTCGCTACACGAATTATGTTTTGCCGAGCGATGCAAAAGAGTTCCAAAGGAGGTATCACTGCCTCAATTTCGCTAAGCGAATGTAATTCTGCTAAGCGAATTTCATGTTTTCAGAAAATACTAAAAATAGAATAAGTGGTTCAAAAGTTGTTTCAAATCAAATGAGTTTTCAATTAAGAAGTTGTTTTGGTTTAAAAAGGAGTTTTTAACTCAAACTGTAAAGTTTTACGCATTAAATTCTAAGTTAAGTAATTAACTTAGAGTTGAAGATAAGGGTTAATTAAGTATAGTATGTGGTGGAATAAGACCATATGCTATACCATTGATGACTTAGTACATTAATGACTTCACAAGCATAAACACATACATGAAACGCTTTGGGTTTTGAAACAGTAGTTCGATGATGGACCGGTGATTCGGATCTAGGTCAATCATTTACTTGTTTCAGTCTTGTGATGACTCGATCCCGGAGGGATCATGAGATTTATCCTGTGGATAAAGGTTTTGTTTTTCAAAGACGCGTATAGTTCCTAAGGAAGAAAACCTTAGTGGAACTCGAGGTTTACCCGGGGGGTAGACATTGCTTTTTCGCATCTGCTTTGTGTAAGCATTGGCATTTCATTTGCATAGTTGTAAGGACTTGAGCCTAGGAGTTGAGCTTACACCTTGATGCGGGTGCGAATCTTACGGTGACTATCTTCAATGGTCATTTTGGAGGTATCAGGGTTGGAAGGGCTGACATGTGACCAGTTGGTAGCTCTTCTGTGTCGTGGCGAATCCATGCAATACACTGATATCCTCTACTAGATGCCGTAATTTTCATGTTTGGTCGAGAGTGTTTCCGTAAAGCCATATACGTGCACGTTACGAATGATGTAGCATCTTGCTCATGACTGGCAGAAACCAGAACATGTCCTCCCGTTCACTCTCTCCGACGTTTTGTTAGCTCCATGGAGTAGGGGTCAGAGTAGTACCCAGTGGCATTGGCATTGAGTCATATACATTGCACTGCATTGCATGGCTATTGATGTTTACATTTACTGTTATACATCGCTGTATTGTTTAGGAATGTCTTATATTATGCTGTTAACTGTTTAACATGATATTATGTTGTTAACTGTTTAACATGATTTATATTGAGAATTTTTGTAAGCATGTTGGGTATGTTGTTACTTGGTGAGTCGTCCCGTTTTTACTACTGCTATTTTGCTATGTTGATGAACGGGAATCTCACCCATATCTGTATGTTTTCTGCTGGTACTTGATGTTGCTGCTTGAACAGATGGACGTGACGCTGGTTCAGTTCAGTAGTTTCCTTGAGCCTGGAGGCGGACTCTTTTTGCTATTTGAGTTTTGTTGTCGGCCAGACTCTGTCGGTTTTTGTAGTACCTTTTGGGAGCTACGACTCCTAGTACTTTTTGTATTTCTTATGTCAGATATACATTAGACCTATGTCTGTATATATTATTATTTCTGTATCGGTTTTCTGTCTTTTGTTTCTGTATTTTAATACAGTATGTTCTAGAAATGCATGGTGAACCTAAGTTCATTTATTAGTATTATTTACCTTTACTAATCCCATTACATCTTGTGAAAAGAAAAAAAAAAAAAGAAAACTGTATTTTCCGCATTAATAAATATTTTCGGCCTTATAAACGTTCGGGAATGTGACACTCGGGAAAGGGTGTTGCAACCAGGACTCTTTTCCTACCGCAAGCATAAAAGATGTGTAGGTGACTTTCTGGTCTTCTCTACAACGCATCTTACCCTTCATGAATGCGACTAATCCTACATCCACTACTCCTTCTTCTCTTCGCTGATTCTGCGCCCTCTACAGATAGTCTTGCTATAATTGCATCAGCTACGTATTCTGTTGCGACTGCTGTAACATAGTTGCCGCCATGTCCCTCAAAGTTATCATGACCTCAGAATCCCCTCCTTCAGTCCTAGAAGGTCCATTGATCTCAATGCCAGCATCCTCATCCCTATCACTTCCTTCACTGGGAGTCCTTCGAACCATTGCTTCTTGGAAAAAGCAACCATTAACCTATATTCATAAGACGTATAACATAGCCAACATGTAAATACAGATCTTATGAACAGTCGAGACAGTTATCATTGCTTCTCAACCTAGAAACAATAAACAACTCGCGGATCAGAGTCTTTACCCGGCTTCTAAACATAGCTAGACACGGCCAGTCCCAACAACATTACCTCACAGTCCGGGTAGAACCGAACTGCTCTGATACCACCTAATGTGACGCCCCCAAAACTTAACCTTACTAGGTCTGAGACCATAAACATACAGATAAAGCTTAATCGAAACTTAAGCAGATAAACAATTATTACCATCCAAGATTACAAATCAGAGTTTTGCTTGGAAGCCATGGCGTAAAAACAACAACAATAAAAACAGACACCCCACTAGCCGTGGTACAACTCACAAGAGACTCAACGATACCTCTTAGGTTTCTCTCTCTACTCTAGAAGCGTTGAGTCAAACTTGTTGCTCACGATGGGGGTCCCACCTCTACTCAGCATCACCCCCTGCAGCACCTCTGACAACCAACCAGCAAACACATCCATCTCTCGCGTTCCCCACAGCAGTCAACCTCCAGGTTATCACAACTAAGGATCATCGCATACTCTACATGTACGATTGAGTCTATATGATTGGCCAATTCTACAATGCACACTCTTACCATGGGAGTACAACAGTCAACCTTCAACTGCGAGGAATGACAATCCAATCTCCAACTGTGACGGCTGATGTTCACCAGGTAAGAATGGCTCCTTCAATTGTGAGTACATTGACTCAGACGTTCAGGTAATCACCTCCTGAGTTTCCAAGACAGTGCAACAGTAGTCCCTCCAACTGCGAGGAGCACTGCTTCCCCGAGCCCCTCCAACTCTGAAAAGACCCCAGAAGTTCTCCAACTGCGAGAAAGCACCTGCATCCCTCCAATTGTGAGTTCAGCCATCTTGGTCGCCCTGGAGTGTCCACCTCGAACACCAACCTCGTGTGACAACCACTCAAACTGTTGTTGCAGTTGTGCACACAACTTTTCACCACAGCAATGCAAATGCTATGATTATGCGCTCATCATCTCGACAACCTCTCAAGGTCCACATCCTCCAACTGTGAGGACATCACTGTCCAACTACGAGAGCCACCTTAACTGTGATCGACTAGCTTATATCATCAACTACGAGTCCAATAACACCAACCACTCTATCCTTCTAACAGCACACCAACCATCTCCATAGTCAACCAAGATCATCTTAATCACAATCACATCAACATGTCATAGTATAGCAGCATATCATCATTGCAGGCATACCAAAATAGCAATTAAGCATATTATCACCACAAGCATCTCATCTAGCATGTTATCATTTACGACATCATTTAATCATGTTATCAAATACCACGGGTAAGCACACATCCTCAATCAACATATATCATAGATCGATCCTAACGACGATAAATGTAACGCCCCGATTTTTCGAGTTTTATAATTAAATAGTATTTATGCGTTTGTATTTTATTGGCGGGTCTAGGGAGTGAAATAAAATAATCCGAGACCAAAGTCACGCTTTATGCTATCTTAGGAAGCTATGGTTAAATTTTGGTCAAAAACTCAGACGAAGCCCAGTATGCATTTTTCACTGACAGTAGTGTTTTACTACTATCAAGACCTAATTTTGACTCATGAACGAGATAGTAAGTCTTAGAATTTTATTCTCTACAAATTTGTTAAAATCTATTCTGACGTTCAAAAGTGAAAATAATATATTATATTCGGACGTATACTCGAACCGAGAGACGATTGGAGCTGTAGAAGGATTTAACGGGACCCGCTAACGGATAAACTTGATGTCACATCAAGTTGAATTTCGTGCCCCTTCATGATGGGTTTTCAAAATAACTGGACGTAAAATGACCAAAATGCCCTTAGTCTTTTAATGAAATTCCCAAATTGTCCTTAAGGTATTTACAAGTTTGCCATGGATGAGATAATATCTATTTCACTCACCTCCTCACTTGACCATTCGGCCACTCTCTTCTTTTATCTCTTCTCTCACTTGTTCTTCATTGTTCTTTAAAGTTCTTCAAGTTCTTCATGTGTTCTTCACCAAAAACCATCTTTGATCTGGAAAAAGTTGAAGTTTTTAGTGAAATCAAGTTTCTTTTCTCTTAAGCATCATCCTCTAGGAGGTATGATCTCCATCCTAACTCTCTTAATCTCTGTATTTCATCTCTTGAATCTCTTGATTCATCAAGATCAAAGCGGTGATTCATAAACTTCAAAATTTCATAGAAAAGTGTAGAAAAATCCTTTTAATGTCAAACCAATTTCTGTGAGTTAGTTTCATCATTCTCTTTCATAATCCAAGAGAATGAAATCAAATAAGCTTTCTAGCCAGTTCTTTTAAAAGTGGCCGAACCATAGATTTTGAGGAAACTTGAGTTTTTGATTAAAGTTTTGAGTAATAAGACTTGTTTTAGTGTTAGGAGTATTAAGGATCATCTATCCAAGAGATAAGAAATTTTGATCATCTCTAGCTAATTTTTACATAGAGGGGCCGAACCCTAAGTGGATGGGAATAGGAGATTTTTGTGTTGTTAGATGTTAATGTTTGATTGATTGTGTTATTTGTAGTTGGTGACGAGTATTCGGACGAATAATCGGGATATTTGCGAACCAATCGACCGGCTTTTATCCGGAGGCTTATACACCAATAGGTATGGGGAGTGAACCTCATCACACCAAAATTGGTGGAGGTGAAAATGATTGTTTAAGTTGTGTGGGTGAAACCCTTTTGTTTAGGTTCACTACTTTATTTGTGAAGTTCTCTTGGAGAACAAAATTTGTAATAATGGTTTATGCTTTAGTATGCTTTAGCTTGTGTTTATGATGATGTTGATTGGATGAAAAATATTTTCATGTATGTTGAAAAACCATACTTTGATCTCTAGATCAAGTAAGGATTTTTATGCTTGATTATGATGCCATGATGTATGATTGTTGTTTATCATAATTTTGGGAGCATTTTGAGCTATGACTTGACAAGTTAGTGAAGCAAAATCTTCAAATTTACCTTATGATAGCTTGCGGCCGTAACAAGAAAATAACGAATAACATGAGTTGTTCTTGAGCATTCAAAGTTTTGGAGTAAGAAAGTGTTTTTAATAACTTAAGTTTCAAGGAAAAACAATAAGAGATTTTGATCCAAAGATCAAGTAAAGTTTCAACATTCAAGTGTTTTACTAAAGTGAAAAACGTCTTTAGCCATAGGTTATGTAATTAATAAGTGTTTTAAAAAGAAAAATAATGAAGTGATTTCATGAAAGTTAACACAGTTTTTAATGAGATATTACCTTTATCTTAGAACTAAGATAATGTTCCATTTTCAAACATAAAGAGGACCTTAGCCTTAAGTTTGATTAAAATGAATCATAGTTAGAAGATTAGACGAGATTATATTTCTTTTACACTAAGTTAGTAATGAAAAACCTTTCCAAGTTAGTTAAGGTACTTTACCTTAATCATGTAACAAAGTTCTTTCAAATCAATGAGTTTTCAAAATAGAAAGGATTTGGTTTACAAAGAGAGTTTTCAACTCTTAATCGTAAAGTTTTACACGTGAAAAACCTAAGTTAAAGTAATTAACTTAGAGTTGAAGACAAGAGATAATTAGGTATGGTATGTGGTGGAACAAGACGATGTACTATATCATTGATGACTTAGTTCATCAATGACTTCATAAGACTTAAGTGAATCAACATTTATTTCATTACTTGATAATCAAGGAGTTAATATCTTAGAAAGGATCAAAGATGAGACAACCCTCCTCTCTTAGAAGGATAATCACATTAGTCCCAAACTCCTACTTTTATTATTAACTATGCATAGCCGTATATAAAGCAATAGCGTGGTATACAAGCAGCATTGCGAAGCACACACACAATAATGGCAAGCATAGAAAAACTATAAGAGTAAAAAGCACAATATAAACATAACTAAACGATATCATACATAACTTAGCCTCATCAGTAGGGCACTGTACATACATATACATGTTGTAAAGTAAAACCAAAAATACATCAAAATGCATAAGAAAACTCTCGGAGCTCACCAGCAACCCCCGTCCCCTCTCAAAAGATACATAAAAAGCTCTCAGCTCACTGCCTAGGACGCACTGGCAGGCTCTCACCATCAGTGGTGAGGATGCCCTGAGCTACCCTGACCCTCGCCATGAGTACGCCTGTATCGCACTATAGGCTCGTGCTCTGACGAAAGACTGTACACCACAATCCTATGCCTGCAGTAGGTCCTCAGATACTACTCAGTCCTCCTGCGCTGGCCTCGGTAGACATAGCCTCTCCTGCTGGTCACGGTCGAAGACTGGGGTGCCAGCCACATGTAGTCTCGCTCCCTTTGCCTCGGAGGTCGCCACATACTTGGAAAAGGAAGAAACTGGTACACGCGATAGGGGCCAATGATATCCACATACAGAGGCGTGTCGCTCTGAAAGATCAGACTAACGGCGTCCTGTGTAATCCACCAAAAAAGTAGAGGGGTCTACCCACCATCCCCTCTCATCATGGTACACGATCGCAATATCGCCTAGCACCGGCATCCACGATGCCCTCGTGATGTATGGGTGAAGTCTCGAGTCCATGCTGTACCTCCGTTGGCTCGTCATTTTCAAGAGAAACCATAACAAACAATAGAGAAAACAGTAGGGAGATAAGAAATACAGTGCATCATCAAGTCAAAAAACAACAGTAATGCAGTAAACACATATAACAAGTAGCATATAGCAGATGTCGTAAATATCACAGTTACTGCATTCCAACACACGTCTCTCAAGACAACACACGCAATAAGCATCCATCTCCATGAGTCTCACATTCAGATCAATCCTCTAGACCGGGATACTAATCCCATGCAGCATGTCGGCCGAAAGCTCACAAAAATGGTTCCCACATGGAACGGTTCCACACCCAAACAAGTCCATACTGGAACAGGTTCTATGTCGGAACGAAGTTAGCTCGTCCAAGAAACCGAGCCGCTCACCGTGACCAATAAGAATGCATCCCCTTCTACACCAGAACCGGGGTATCTCGGTCACCTCGGAATGTTAGCCTGGAACAAATGGAAAGCTCTGGGATTAGTCGGGCAAACCGGACTGGATCGGGCATCACGACAGGATAGGAGCTACCTCATCTGTCACTGTAAACTATTCCCAAGACCGGCAACATCCCCAAGGCTACTCACTTGACCGCCCCATCTACTTTCCATACCCGTACTCAGGTACAACTAACCTCGCATGACTCTAGCAGCCCATACTACCTGTCACATGGCATCGCCACTTGGCAGCTGATGATGATATACTACAAACATCCTCAACGGGCTTGATACCGGATCTCACGCCTAAGCTCTCAATCAGAAACAACACAATGCCACTGCATCCATACGGCCACAGCCTTGACGCCAAGCGTCCACGAGCCACAGCTCAAACAAACACGGCCACAACCTTAAGAAGTCAGCATAACAGCAACGACACCATCCACGGTATCAACCCGACAACAACACGGCACACAGCCAAACTTAATTCTACGGCATTCCGCCACACGGTCAACATCATAGCATACAACTTAATAAGAGTAGCAATAATATCAACAATAGCACATAGCAGCATATCGCATACCAAGCAGCATATAGGCAATTAGACAGATAGCAACAACAACAAGCAGAAGCATACAGTCATGCGAAATCAACCATCCTCAATTAACAGTTTACTAGCCTAGGGTTTCCAAACTTAACGACGATAGCCCAAAGTAAGCTAAACCTAGGGTTTTGGTACTTTATCGGGGATCAACCACTAGTAGGGTTAGGGCTTCCCTACACACAGCAGAAAACATCCTACACTACTCTTGCCTTCCCGACGGCAGCAATACTCTTTCCCCCCACCTGAACAATCGTCATGCAAATCCACGTGATCACCGGCTTGCTCCTCCAAGCTTGAGCTCGCAGCCCCCCTTCAATGGTAGCTCCAAAAACAGCCGTAGTTTTGTAACACCGCGATTTTCACGTTTTTCCTAATTAATCATTATTTATGAACTCGTATTTTATTGAAAGCTCTGGAGAGCAAAATAAAATATTCCGAGACCATAGTCATGCTCACCGATATCGTAGCAAGCTACGATTAAGTTTTGAGTCCAAAACTCAGACGGAGCCCGATCTGCGTTTTTCATTGACAGTAGTGTTTTACAACTATCAAGACCTAATTTTGACCCGTGAAGGAGATAATTAGTCTTAGAATCACGTTTCATACATTTTTGAAAAAATCCGTCCTGACGTCCAAAAAATAAAAATAATATATTATATTTGGCCGTATAATCGAACCAGGAGGCGTTTGGAGTCGTAAAGGCATTCAACGAGACCCGCCAACGGATACTCTTGATACCACATCATGTCAAATCACTTGGGAGAGCATGCCAGAGTCGTCATGACGTTCGGAAAAATCTGGACGCGAAATGACCAAAATACCCTTAACTTAACCCTCTTTCATTTTTACCATTTTACCCTTGAAGCAAATGACCATTTTGCCCTTAAGTGACTTGTTGAGAAGGCTGGACAGCCCCTCCTCAGCCCTCATTCACGCCCCAAAGCTGGCCAAGAACAACAATAACACTTCATCTTCTTCCTTAGAGAAAAGCCACCATTTTTCTTAAGAAAAAGCTTGAAATCTTTGAAGAAAACCTTGAATCTTTGATCAATCTTCATCCATTCTTAGGTAAGATCACTTCTATGATCTCCTAGATTCTTGAATCTCACTTCAAAGAAAATTGTAGAAAAATCATTTTAATGGGAAACCAATTTCTTTGAACTCACTTCATCATTCTCTACCAAAACCCAAGAGCTCATGATCAAGCTCTCATCCTAGCTCATTTCCCCCAAAGTGGCCGAACCCTAACAAAGATGATGAATGGTGTTTTTGATCAAATTTTTGATTTCTAACTCTTGATTCCATCATTAGCTTTCCTATTGTCTTTGAATCCAAGTGATGGAAAACCAAATAATTTCCTAGCCTAATTTTCCCAAAATGGCCCAGACCTTCATGTGCATAAATCATGAGCCATGTTTCCTATTTTTGAGTCATAGGACTTGTGTTGGTGTTAACCAAGCTTATGAACCCACCATCCAAAAGTTTGGAACCAAATGTGATCCCGAACCCTTTTTACCAAAGTGGCCGAACCTTGGACCTTTTAGGGGAAGGAAAATTTATGTTTTGATGTTGTACATTGATGTTGATTGTTTTTGAATTGTTTTGTGTTTAATTATTATAGGCGACGTGGACGAAACTGGGGCTGGAGCCGACAATCGTTCGAGTTTGGATTAACCAACTTAGTGAGGTAAAGGGAGGTAGTTCATTTAAGTTTGGTTGCTTCATAGTGCTTGATTAGTATATGTGTTATGGTGACTTTGACTGCTGAATTGGAGATGAGTTTGAATGATATATGGAATTGTTTTACTTAATGAAACATATTTGCATACTTGATTGATGATTTCTGGCATTGATGCCTTTGTTGATATCATGATTATGATTATGGATTATTTGATACCTATATATATATTTATATCCTGGATGAGCATTGGACTGGCTATGTCTTGATAATTAATTAAATACTCAAAAACCGAAATCAAAGTTTTGAGAGCCGAGTTTTGAAATCAAATAGTGGTTTTTGGGAAAACGTGTTGCTTTTTCAAGAAAAGTATGTTTCCTTTTTGAAAAAGTATGTTCTTTTGAAAAGGAAAAGTGGTTTTGTGGAAATTCGTGCAAAACATGTTTGGTTTCAGTAAAGCGTTTTAAAAAGACGTGGAACCTTAGAAAACGGTTTTTGTTTACGAAAAAGTGTTTTCCCCGGAAAATGTTCTCTTTGATCAATAAAAGTGTTTTGTTTTCCAAAGTTGTTTTGAGGAAATAAAACCAAAAGGAAAAATGATGGATCTTTTGAGATGAACCCAAACCTAGAGACCGAGACATCGGACTAGTGTTTTGTGGATTGAGCACTCGGACTTTGCATCCTGTGTTTTTTATTTGAATGGGCTTAATGTCCTTTTGAAACGAGTCGTGGGCTTTATGCCTCGACAATTGAAAGAATGAACGAAAAAGAAAATAGAAAACTTTATGTGTACATGCATGAACCGGCAGACGTGCCATTTGAAACCGAGCCACAACTTACATAGTTGAGAATGGAACCGGTTAAGACCACTAGGTCTATAGGGGCATTCTGTGTGTTGAGACTCCACAAGTGGCCGGTGGCCTCGTCACCCCGTGCACGAATGAACTCGATCAGGGACTGGACTATTCAGGATATGGTGAGACGTGGTACCCTGGAACAATTGGAGTTCAGACCTAAATTGAGAGGCTGACTCATGAGGACAATTATGTTACGGGTGTTACTACGGCCTATCGCTCGATGTTAGGAAGTTAGAATCTCCGAAGTACATGAATTAGAAAGATGATATTGAAGTCTCACGCATTATTATAATTCATGATGGTGTTTGAGATATTATATTGTGTTATATAGATAACTGTTCTTTATAACTGTATTTATCTGTGGATGTTTATACTGTTGTTTGTCGCCTGTGCGGCTATCATGATAAACTTTATATGAGTATCTCACCTTTGCCTATACATGTTGGACACCCTGTTGTGTTTTTGGAACACATGTACAGATGTTGATCATAGGTCCCCGCGGACACGCGAGGACTCCGACGACGGAGCCTTTTAAAGGAGTTGATTTTGGATTGTATCCCAATGGCTACTTTTAGCCCGACCAACATAGGAGTCTTTTATTTTTGCTACACTTATATGGAACTTATGTTCTTAAGTCTGTAATATGTTATATATAGACCAGGTTTTATGTTCTGATTATATTAGTATGAATCTGAAAAGTTGATGTATGTTTCATAGTTTGTTTCTTTATCTTGAGTTTGTATTGCCTATGCATACAGAAAATTTTTAGAACCGCGTTTTCCCACGTAGCTACTTAATTAAAGTATTTTTCGAAAGCAACCAGGGTTTTATTTTCTTGATATTTTCCACATTTTGAGTTCGAGTACGTAGCACGCGAGGGGGGTCTTACATTAGTGGTATCAGAGCTAGTCGAGTCTCTCGAGAATCCTTGGGAAATGACTCTGTTGTGTTTGTGTTATCTGATCTCTGTGTGAACCTTGTTTGAATTGTTTCTTTGTTGAAGCAATGTGTGTTAACACACTAGTATTTGATACACTATTACTTGACACACTAGCACTTGTCACACAAGTTTATGTTTCCTTATTAAGGTATGATTGCTTTGCCTTGTAGGGAAACATGAATCTTCGAGGTGGACATGGTGGAGGTTGCGGCACTGCTGACAACAATGCTAACGACAACAACATCAACCTTGCTATCCAGGCCATGGCTGATATGGCGGCTGCTGTTGCTCAACAGACAGCAACGATGGCTTAGCAGAATCAACAGAACCAACAAAGAGCTGATCATGCTGCTGATGCCAGAGGGTTAGTCAATTTTCGGCGTCATGATCCTCCGCAGTTTCATGGGGACTGTGACTCGGAAAAGGCTGACTTGTGGCTGCAAGAGATAGAGAAGATTTTTGCTATTCTGCATTGCCCCGAGGGAGTGAAGGTAGACTATGCTACATTCCTGCTTCTGGGTGATGCAGAGTATTGGTGGGGAGGAACCAGACAGCTGCTGGAAGCCTACAACCAAGAGATCACTTGGGGAGTATTTCGCACCAAGTTCTTGGACAAGTACTTTCCCCAAAGTGCCAGGACCGAGAAAGAGCAGGAATTTTTGAGGCTGCAGAAGAGGGACATGACTGTAGGGGAATATGCGGCGAAGTTTGAATCACTCGCCAAGTATTTTCGCTTTTTCCAAGCCCAACCTGACGAGGACTAGAAATGCGAGAGATTTGAAGGAGGTCTGTGCTTCGAGATCAAGGAGTCAGTGTTACAGTGGAGATCTGTACCTTCCAAGCCTTGGTGGAGAAATACAGAAAAGTTGAGAAGATGAGACAAGGAAGGGAGAACAAGAGTACTGCAGGAGGGCCGTCTAGGTCTAGGAACCCGAACCAGTACCAGAACCAGAAAGGGAAGCAGTCACAGAAGAAGTCATATTCCCGACCTGAAGGGAATAGTCAGAAATAACAATCTTATCACCCTGTTGGTTCTGCTTACGGTAGAGGGAGCGAAAATGACCAGAACCAAGGCCAAGTTCGGAGATGTTTCAATTGTGGGAAACACGGACATCAAGCTGACAACTGCGAGCTGAAGGGAGTTCTATGTTTCCAATGCGGGAAGATAGGACATTTCGCGAGGGAGTGCACAAAACCCGAGCCGACTGTCAACAATGTTCGAACTGCTAGACCAACAGCGAGGGGAAGAGTGTATACCATGAGTGGCGCTAATGCCTCCAAATCTGATGATCTCATACAAGGTAGTTGCATTATAGTTGGTAATCTTCTAACTGTACTATTTGATTCGGGTGCGACACATTCGTTTATCTCTTTGAATTGTGTGCGACAATTAGACTTGCCTGTTTCTTCGCTATCTTATGATTTGATTGTCACAACTCCAACTGCTAAACCTGTTACTGTAAATACAATATGTTTGAACTGTCTTATTATTGCTCATGATAGGAACTTTCTTGTTGACTTAATATGTTTGCCTTTGACTCAATTGGATGTGATCCTAGGCATGGATTGGTTATCTTCCAACCATATCCTCTTAGACTGTGCACATAGAACCTTAGTTTTTCCTGAGCCTGAAATTTCTGGATTTTTAACTGCCAACCAGGTAAGAGATTATTTGAAGGAAGGAGCTCAAGGATACATGATTCTATCCTGTTTAGAAATCGAGAGGGGCGTTGTCTTGAGCGATGTGCCGGTGGTGAAAGATTTTCCGAAAGTTTTTTCAGAGGAGGTTCCAGGTTTGCCACCTATGAGGGACATTGAGTTTCCGATCGACTTAGTTCCAAGATCCGGTCCGATCTCTATAGCTCCATATAGGATGTCACCTACGAAGTTAGCCGAGCTGAAGACTCAAATAGAGGATCTGATGTCCAATCAGTTTGTGAGACCAAGTGTGTCCCCGTGGGGAGCACCAATGTTGTTGGTGAAGAAGAAGGACGGGAGTTTAAGACTCTGCGTGGATTATCGTTAACTCAACAAGATAACGATCAAGAACAAGTATCCTCTATCAAGTTCAGGGAGCCGCTGTCTTTCCAAAGATTGATCTATGATCCGGTTATCACCAGGTCAGAGTAAAGAACGAGGACGTACCTAAGACTGCATTCAGGACACGTTATGGTCACTATGAGTACCTCGTGATGCCTTTCGGAGTGACGAACGCGCCTGCTATCTTCATGGACTACATGAACCGGATTTTCCATCCATTTCTGGATCAGTTCATCGTCGTGTTTATCAATGATATACTTATCTACTCGTAGAATCCCGAGGAGCATGAGGAACATCTACGACAAGTTTTACAGATCCTTCACAAGGAGAAGTTATACGCAAAGTTGCCAAACTGCGAATTTTGGCTGGATGAAGTCAAATTCTTGGGACACATGATTACGAAGGAAGGGATTGCCGTCGATCCTAAAAAAGTAGAAGCAATACTTCTATGGGAGAGACCCAAGACTATGACGGAAGTTCGCAGTTTTGTTGGACTGGCTGGTTATTACAGAAGATTCATTGAAGGATTTTCGAAGATTGTTGCGCTGTTGACTCAACTTACGAGGAAGGACCAACCGTTTACATGGAATGACAAATGTGAGGAAAGTTTTCGGACGATGAAGGATCGTTTGAGAACCTCACCAGTGTTAGTATTACCTAAACCAGACGAACCGTACGAACTGTACTATGATGCCTCGCATCAGGGACTAGGATGTGTACTTATGCAACATCGGAAAGTTGTAGCATATGCTTCGCGCCAGTTGAAGACTCATGAGAGGAATTACCTGACGCACGACCTGGAGTTAGCTGCTGTGGTTTTTGCACTGAAGATCTGGAGACATTACTTGTATGGATCAAAGTTTGACATCTTCAGTGACCAAAAAAGTTTGAAGTACCTGTTCGACCAGAAGGAACTTAACATGAGGCAGCGACGCTGGATGGAGTTTCTTAAAGACTACGACTTCACTTTGCTATACCACCTTGGGAAAGCAAATGTCATTGCAGACGCTCTTCTATGATGGTTAAAGAGCTAGAATTGATAGAATTGCTTCGTGATCTCAATCTAGCTGTGGAAGTGAAGCATGAGAAGATTAGTTTGGGGATGATCAAGGTATCTAGTGGACTGATGGAAACGATCCGTGAACAGAAAGCAACTGACGAGTATCTCCAAGAGAAAAAGGAGTTACTGGGACAAGAAAAAGCTATAGAGTTCAGCTTGGGAACTGATGGCATCTTGAGATGCAATGGACAAGTTTGTGTACAGAGCACCCCGGAGATGAGGAAAATGATTCTGGAAGAAGGACACAAGAGCAAGCTGAGCATTCACCCTGGATCAACCAAAATGTACCAAGATCTGAAACAAAAGTTTTGGTGGCCAGGAATGAAGAAGCAAGTGGCTGAGTATGTAGCATCATGTTTGACCTGTTAGAAAGCAAAGGTGGAACATTAACGACCTGGAGGAATGCTTCAATCCCTGGATGTACCCAAATGGAAGTGGGAGAGTATCTCAATGGGTTTCGTGGTAGGATTATCGACAACTTCCAAGAGTTTTGATTCAATATGGGTGATCGTTGATAGGTTAACGAAGTCAGCACACTTCTTACCTGTTAAGATCTACTACTCAGTGGAGAAGTTAACCGAGCTGTATATCAGAGAAGTAATCAGACTACATGGAGTGCCATCAAGCATAGTCTCTAATAGAGACCCAAAGTTTACGTCACGTTTTTGGCAAAGTCTACATCAAGCTTTAGGAACAAAGTTGAGGCTAAGTTCATCCTATCACCCTCAAACTGATGGACAGACAAAAAATACGATACAATCTTTAGAAGATTTGCTGAGAGCTTGTGTTCTAGACCATGGTGGAAGTGGGGATGATCTTTTGCCTCTTATCAAATTCACCTACAACAATAGCTATCATTCTAGCATAGGGATGACGCCCTATGAAGCTTTGTATGGATGAAAGTGACAGACACCGTTGTGTTGGTACCAGGATGGAGAGAATATGATTGTAGGCCCCGAACTTGTGCAACAAACAACGGAAAAGATTAAGCAAATCCGGGAAAAGATGAAAACGGAACAGAGCAGACAAAAGAGCTACCCAAATAAAAGAAGACGACCCCTCGACCTTCAAGAAGGTGAACATGTGTTTCTGAGAGTCACACCTACGACTGGGGCAGGTAGAGCTATAAAGTCCAGAAAACTCACTCCTAAATTCATTGGACCCTACCAAATTCTTCGTCGTATTGGTCCAGTAGCTTATCAGATTGCCTTACGACCTTTTCTGTCTAAGATTCATAATGTTTTCCATGTCTCACAACTTCAGAAGTATATTCCTGATTCGTCCCATGTAATCGAACCTGATATAGTACATTTACGAGAAAACTTGTCTTATGAGACATCGCCTATGCGAATCGTTGATAAGAGGATCAAGCAACTCAGGGGAAAGCAAGTTCCCTTAGTCAAAGTCGTTTGGAATGAAACAACTGGAGACACAACGTGGGAGCTCGAGGACAAGATGAGATTACAGTATCCCGATCTTTTTCAAGGTATGCAATTTCGAGGACGAAAATTTTTTTTAGAGGGGTAGTAATGTAACACCCCGATTTTCACGTTTTTCCTAATTAATCAGTATTTATGAACTTGTATTTTATTGAAAGCTCTGGAGAGCAAAATAAAATATTCCGAGACCATAGTCATGCTCACCGATATCGTAGGAAGCTACGATTAAGTTTTGAGTCGAAAATTCAGAAGGAGCCTGATCAGTGCTTTTTATTGACAGTAGTGTTTTACTACTATCAATATCTAATTTTGACCTGTGAAGGAGACAGTTAGTCTTAGAATCACGTTTCATACATTTTCAAAAAAATTCGTCTTGACGTCCGAAAAATAAAAATAATATATTATATTCGGCCGTATAATCGAACCGAGAGGCGTTTGGAGTCGCATTCAACGAGACCCACCAACGGATAATCTTGATACCACATTATGTCAAATCACTTGGGAGAGCATGCCAGAGTCGTCATGACGTTCTGAAAAATCTGGACGCGAAATAACCAAAATACCCCTAACTTAACCCTTTTTCACTTTTACCATTTTATCCTTGAAGCAAATGACCATTTTGCCCTTAAGTAACTTGTTTAGAAGGCTGGACAGCCCCTCCTCAGCCCTCATTCACGCCCCAAAGCTGGCCAAGAACACTTTATCTTCTTCCTTAGAGAAAAGCCACCATTTTTCTTAAGAAAGAGCTTAAAAACTTTGAAGAAAATCTTGAATCTTTGATCAATCTTCATCCATTGTTAGGTAAGATCACTTCTATGATCTCCTAGCTTCTTGAATCTCTCTCAATCTCAAAATCTTGTTTCATGAAAATCAAGTTTATGATCCAAAACTTTCAAAATTCATAGAAAATTATAGAAAAATCCTTTTAATGGGAAACCAATTTCTTTGAACTCACTTCATCATTCTCTACCTAAACCCAAGAACTCATTATCAAGCTCTCATCCTATCTCATTTCCCCCAAAGTGGCCGAACCCTAACAAAGATGATGAATAGTGTTTTTGATCAAATTTTTGATTTCTAACTCTTGATTCCATCCTTAGCTTTCCTATTGTCTTTGAATCCAAGTGATGGAAAACCAAATCAATTCCTAGCCTAATTTTCCCAAAATGGCCGAGACCTTCATGTGCAAAAATCATGAGCCATGTTTCCTATTTTTGAGTCATAGGACTTGTGTTGGTGTTAACCAAGCTTATGAACCAACCATCCAAAAGTTTGAAACCAAATGTGATCCCTAAACCTTTTTACCAAAGTGGCCGAACCTTGGACCTTTTAGGGGAAGGAAAATTTATGTTTTGATGTTGTATATTGATCTTGATTGTTGTTTGAATTGTTTTATGTTTAATTATTTTAGGCGACGTGGACAGGAGGGGGTGTTACAGGTTCCACCTCCAAAGCTTGGACAATCGCGAGGACGAACTTAGCCCTAGTCACGAGCACAAAACATATACAATAGTGTTAGCCCTAGGGCAAGCTCAAGATATTAAAGAAAAAGGCAAAGACTCGAAGAACGCCAAGAACACAAAGAACGCGTGTTAGGGATTCGAGTTTACCTTGGACGAATCGAGAAATCAATCCTTCAAAGTCGAAGATAACCTCGCCGTGATCACCACTGTGTAGTCGGAATCGCGTTCCAGTACTTCGATCGCCTTCAACCTCAAGCTTTCTCTCTCTAGAACACAGCTTCCTCTCTCTCTATTTGCAAAGAATTCTGGAGACTCAAAGGAAATTTAGTGCAAATAAGGGAGAGAAATGAAACTCCACTAAGTTAAGCTATTGTGCACGCTTAGCGTGGACAACCTGCACGCTTGAACATGCCCATGCTTGAGCATGGGAACCCTCCACGCTGACACGTGTAGCACATGCGTCAAAAAGCACACCAGCTGGCAAACGCACTTAGAACGCTTGAGTGTGCAAGGTTGCCAATGCTTGAGCGTTGGCACACTAGGGTGTGCTCCCTTCCCACGCTTGAGCGTGCCTCTCAGCTGGGAAGAGCCCTCCAAACTTTTGGCTTCCACAGTTACTCGTTTAACGTCTTAGGCACTCCCAACCTTGTTCAACCCTATTCCTAAGCTTCAAACTAGGTCTAAAACTTGCATATAACAGTTCACACAATCATTCAAAGCTCTAATCGGGATTAAACCACTCGATTAGAGTTACAGAAAAATCGGGATGTTACATTACCACCCCCCTTACAGAAAATTTAGTCCTCGAAATTTCCGTCGTATACCTGTGAACAGATAGGGATGACTCTAGCGCATCTCAGCTTCACGTTCCCATGTTGAATCACCAGTCACTGGATTCCATTCCACTCAGACTAACGGAATGTGCTTACCGCGTAGTTCCTTGATCCTTCTATCCATGATCCGAACAGGTGAAGCTTAGTATTCAAGGTTCTCTTTCAGTTGAATTGATTCGGGCTCTAACACGTATGATGGATCGGGATAATACTTTCTGAGTTGAGAGACATGAAAGACGTCATGAAGATTTGATAGACTTGGTGGCAAAGCTATTTGATAGGCTAAAGGGCCGATTCGTCGAAGAATCTGAAACGGCCTTATAAATTTAGGTGTCAGCTTTCTGGATTTGATTGCCCTGCCCACTCCAGCTCTTGGGGTAACTCTCATGAAGACATGGGTGCCCTCTTGGAATTCCAAAGGCCCCACCTCTTGTCAGCGTAGCTCTTCTGGCTGTCCCTTGCAACCTTCATCTTTCCCCTTATCTGACGGACTTGTTCCATTGTTTGCTGTACCAACTCTGGACCTAAAAGCTGACTCTCTGTCGTCTCAAACCAGCACAACGGAGTATTGCACTTATGTCCATACAGTGCTTCATACGGCGCCATCCTGATACTTGAATGGAAACTGTTGTTGTAAGTGAACTCGATCAATGGAAGGAACTCGTCCCAACTTCCCGCGTTCTCCAACACGTACGCTCTTAAGAGATCCTCCAATGATTGAATTGTTCGTTCAGACTGACCATCTGTTTGAGGATGATAAGCAGAACTGATACTTAACTTAATTCCCATTGCACTGTGTAAGCTCCTCCAAAACCTTGAGGTAAACCTTGGATCACGGTCCGAAACGATGCTCGAAGGTACCCATGCAGCCTTACAGCCTCCTTGATGTAAATCTGAGTTAATCGCTTCAGAGAGTAAATCTGGTTGGTTGTAAAGAAGTGAGCACACTTCGTCAATCGATCTATGATTAGCCAGACTGCATCACACCTTTTTTGAGTCTTTGGTAACCCAGAAACAAAGTCCATGGCAATACTATCCCATTTCCATTCTGGGAAATCCAGCGATTGCAACAACCCCGTTGGCTTCTGGTATTCAATCTTTGTTTTTTGACACACCAAGCAGATCAGGACATAAGCTACTACATCTTTCTTCATCACCGGCCACCAGAACAGCTTCTTCAGATCATGATACATCTTGTTAGCCCCCGGATGGAAACTCATCTTGCTCTTGTGTGCTTCCTCTAAGATCATATTCTTCACTTCTCTATCTGCTGGCACACAAATCTGGTCAGCATACCTAAGCAGACCATCGGTACCTCTTCTGAATTCCAAGGTCTTACCTTCCTCTATCAACCGATTCACGCTTTCGAGGTACTTGTCATCAACTTGCTTTTTCCATAAAAGATTCAGGAAATTACTAGTTACTCTAACCATCCCCAGGTTCAGCCTATCCTCGACAATTTCCGCTTCCAGATTAAGATCTCTAAACGTCTCTAAAAGCTCTAGCTCCTTTACCATCAACGCAGATACATGTAGGGACTTCCTACTAAGCACATCCGCTACAACATTCGCCTTACCTGGATGGTATTGCAGGTCGAATTCATATTCCTTTATGAATTCTATACATCTTCGATGCCGCATGTTCAACTCTTTCTGGTCAAATAGATACTTCAGGCTCTTATGCTGCTAAACACGCTGAATTTAGCACCATAGAGATAGTGTCTCCATATCTTCAATGCAAACACTATCACTGCCAACTCCAGATCATGCGTTGGGTAGTTCCGCTCACGTACTCTCAACTGCTTGGAGGCATACGCCACCACTTTTTTGTCTTGCATGAGCACACATCCCAAGCCTTGGTAAACTGCATCACAGTATACATCAAATCGTCCTAAAGGATCTGATAGCACCAACACAGGTGATGGTCAGCCTTATTTTCAGCTCCTGCAAACTCTGCTCGCAAGCCTCTGACCACTCAAACGTCTTCCCTTTTCTCGTTAACTGCGTCATAGGTAACACAATATTAGAGAATCCCTCAATAAACCTTTGGTAGTAGCCTGCTAAACCAAGAAAACTTCTCATCTCGCTTATGGACTTAGGGCTTTCCCAACTCACTACGGCCTCAACTTTCGTAGGATCCACTGCGATTCCATCCTTACTGATCACATGGCCAAGAAACTGAACTTCCTTTTGCCAAAACCCACACTTCCACAGTTTAGCATACAACTGTCGGTCCTTTAGCACTTGCAACACCGCCCTTAGCTGCTGGTGTTCCTCTCTACTCGAAGAGTATACAAGGATGTCATCGATAAACACGACAACAAACTTGTCAAGGAACAGTCGGAAGATCCTGTTCATATAGTCCATGAACATAGCTGGAGCATTAGTCACACCAAACGGCAAAACCAAGTACTCGTAGTGGCCATACCGACTCCGAAAAGCAGTTTTTGGCACATCCTCCTTCTCAACCCTGATTTGATGGTATCCAGATCGCAGATCGATGTTAGAAAATATAGTTGCTCCTTTTAGCTGATCCATCAAATCATCTATCCGTGGTAACAGATACTTGTCCTTTATCGTCACTTTGTTCAGCTGACGATAGTCTGCTCATAGCCTCGAGCTTCCGTCCTTCTTCTTCACAAACAGCACCGACGCTCCCCATGGAGATACACTAGGTCTGATGAATTCTTTGCCTAGCATCTCATCCAAATGTTTCTTCAGCTCCATTAGCTCAACTGGAGACATCTGTTACAACGCTATTGATATTGGTCCAGTTCCCGATACCAGGTCTATGGCAAACTCCACCTCTCTCTGGTGGTAATCCAGGAACATCATCGGGAAACACCTCCGGAAACTCTCGTACGATAGGCAAAGCTTCAACACTAGGAGTCTCCTTTACTTCCAAAGAGAACAACACCAAGTACTCGTCCGATTGTTCACCCATCGGAGTACTCTCGTCGGCAGGCATCAATCCAGATTGCTCGGAAAAACTGAGAGTTTTGTTTGAACAGTCTAACATTACATGGTTGGCCGAAAGCTAGTCCATGCCTAGGATTACATCTATCTGTTGCATAGGCAAGCAGATAAGGTCAATAAGAAAATGACGGTTCTCTACCGTAACAGAACATTTACGGCATGAATAAATACTCAATTTGATCCCTGAAATTACAGGGTCGTATCAACTTAGCCCCTCACATTATCAATATTCCAAAATGATCCCTGAAATTACAAAAAGTTAATCATTTTGATCCCTCCGTTGGTATTTACATGGACTATAATGACATTAAGTTGGTAATGTCAGAGATGTATTTGAAACTAAGTGGATAATTTTAGAGATACAGTTGCTACATTTTGGAATTCCAAGGATCATTTTGGAATATTGATAATGCGAGGGACTAAGTTGATACGACCCTACAATTTCCGGTATCAAATTAGATATTTACTCTTTACGGCATACCGATAAGGTAGTTAAAGAATCACCCATAGGTGTTGAAATAGTCAAATCATGGGGTAATATAGAAATAGGAAACCCTAAATGATTCATGTACTCTTCTGATATGAAGGAATGTGTAGCCCCCGAATCTAACAAAACCGACAAAAGCTTACCAAAAACTAAGCATTTACCTTGGATCAGGTCAGGACTTTGGGAGGCTTCAGAACCTCTCACGGCAAACACCCTTCCGATCGTCTGTGGCCTGCTCTGCTGACTTGCCACAACCGATCCTGCTCCGCCACTCTAAGCCCTTCCACTTTGCTGAAACTGAACCCTTCTGCCAACTTCGGGCTTGCAATCTGATGCATAGTGACCCATCTGGTTGCAGTTGAAACACCTTATGTGTTGGGTCCTTGGACAGTTATTGACCAGATGCGGTCCTCCACACCGAAAAGAGGTCTTGATCTCCTGCTGTACTTGACTGGAGGTGCTCCCTCCATGGTTGACAATAAACTGGGCCCGGCGATCATACGGTCCCACCCTCCATTGGAATTTGCCACTTCTGCCCTTCTGATTACTCCTAACAGGTCCACCACTTGTCATTTGTTGCGCGACAGTTCCTGCTCGGTCATGACCTTCAACCACTGTACACTTCTCCACCAACTTGGGGAAAAAACTGATACTCAGAGGCAGGATTGTTCGCTTCAACTCAAGTCTCAATCCATCCTCAAACCGCCTGCAGACCCATTCTTCATCCGAGTGAATGTGATAGAATTGAGAGAACTTGAGTAGTGCCTCAAATCTCACCGCGTACTCACCAACTGATAGTTGTTCCTACTTCAGACTCAGGAATTCCTTGTCTTTTTCTTGTCTGATGCTTCTTGGGAAGTATTTCTCCAAAAAACACTCCCGGAATAGTTGCCATGTTAACATCCTTCCTCTGGCCTCTAATAGTCTGGCCTTGGTTCTCCACCAAGTTTCTACTGCTCCTACTAACATGAAGCCAACATATATACCCTTTCTGTCCCCTCTGCAGTGTGTGTGGCCATGAACACCTTCTCTATCACTTGCAACCACATTTCTACAGCTTCGGGGTTATATTCTCTATGGAATTGGGGAGGATTTCCCTTCATAAAAGCATTAAGACCGGTATCCACCATCTCATTTCTCCTCACGATGTACCGCTGATCCTGTCTAGCTTCCCTCTCTTCCTGCCTCTACATATACTGGGCAGTCTGTTGAGTTTACTGCATTATTGTGGTAGCCATGTCCCTCATGGCCCGCATTGCTTCAGAAGTGTCACCACCACTTCCAGTCCCTGAGTGGTCACCGTTGTTGTTATTACCATCGCGTCCGTTCGCTGTCGGCCTTCCACCTCTTCCTTGTGCCATTTAGCTTCTTGTAAAAAGGAGGTATCGATTCTAATTCATAAGACATATAATAGCACTTAACAGTTAAACATATCATATGCCTTATGAATTAAAACAGTTATCACACTTCGATAACTAGAGCATTAGACACTCTACCCAAAACCCGACACAGTTGATACAACACGATTATCAACCGTCAAAGCCAGTACACTTACCTTACAGTCCGATTTGGAATCAAACTGCTCTGATACCACCAAAATGAGACGACCTTCCTCTCTTAGATTTAGTCCCAAACTCCTACTTTTATAATTAACTATGCCTAGCCGTATAAAAAACGATGGCGTGGTATACAAACAGCGTTGCGAAGCACACACACAATAACGGCAAGCATAGAAAAACTATAAGAGTAAAAAGCACAATATAAACATAACTATACGATGTCATATATAAATTGGCCCCATCAGCAGGGCACTGTACATACATATACATGCTATAAAGTAAAACCAAAAAATACATCAAAATGCATAAGAAAACTCTCGGAGCTCACTAGCAACCCCCATCCCCTCTCAAAAGATATATAAAAAGCTCTCAGCTCACTGCCTAGGACGCATTGGCAAGCTCTCGCCATCAGTGGTGAGGATGCCCTGAGCTACCTTGACCCTCGCCATGAGTATGCCTGTATCGCACTATAGGCTCGTACTCTGACGAAGAACTGGACACCACAATCCTACGCTTGCGGTAGGTCCTCAGATACAACTCGGTCCTCCTGCGCTGGCCTCGGTAGATGTAGCCTTTCTTGCTGGTCACGGCCGAAGACTGGGGTGCCACCCACATGTAGTCTCTGTCCCTCTGCCTCGGAGGTCGCCACATCCTCGGAAAAGGAAGAAACTGGTACACGCGATAAGGGCCAATGATATCCACATACGGAGGCGTGCCATTCCGAAAGATCAAACTGATGGGTCCTGTGTAAACCACCAAAAAGGTAGAGGGGTCTACCCACCATCCCCTCTCATCATGGTACACGATCTTAATATCGCCTAGCACCGGCATCCGCGGTGCCCCCATGGTGAACGGGTGAAGTCTCGGGTCCATGTTGTACCTCCGCTGGCTCGTTGTCTTCGAGCGAACCCATAACAAAAACAACAGAGAAAATAGTAGGGAGATAAGAAATACAGTGCATCATCAAGTCAAAAAACAACAGTAATGCAATAAAGCAATATAACAAGTAGCATATAGCAGATGTCGCAAATATCACAGTTACTGCATTCCAAAACACATCTCTCAAGACAACACATACAACAAGTATTCATCTCCATGACTCTCACACTCAGATCAATCCTCTAGACCGGGATACTAATCCCATGCAGTATATCGGCCGAAAGCTCACAAAACTGGTTCCCACATGGAACAGTTCCATACCCAAACAAGTCCACACAGGTTCTGTATCGGAATGGAGTTAGCTTGTCCAAGAAACTGAACCGCTCATCGTGACCAACCTGAGCTGCAGTGCATGCTTTAGCGTGAACAACCAGCACTCTTGAGCGTGCCCAAGCTTGAGCGTGGGATCCCCTCCATGCTTGAGTGTGGAACCTTGTCCGCTCCGCCTTGACCTTGGCCTAATACATGTAGCTACACGCGTCAAAAAGCACACCAGCTGGCAAACGCACTCAGAACGCTTGAGCATTGGCATGCTAAGGCGTGCTCCCTTCCCACGTTTGAGCGTGCCGCTCAGCTGGGAAGAGCCCTCCAAACATCTGGCTTCCACAGTTACTCGTTTAACGCTTTAGGCACTCCCAACCTTGTTCAAGCCTATTCCTAAGCTTCAAACTAGGTCTAAAAATAGAACATAACAATTCACACAATCATTCAAAGCTCTAATCGGGATTAACCCACTCGATTAGAGTTACAGAAAAATCGGGATGTTACAAAAGACTTATCTAAGAGGATTCTCATTCCTTATTCATAATACTTAGGACTTGAGACATAATTAATAAGACACGAACACCAAACATGAAATGTTTTGGGCTTTGAAACAGTAGTTCGATGACGGACCGATGATTCGGATCTAGGTCAATCGTTCAATTGTTTTAGTCTTGTGATGACTCGATACCGGAGGGATCATGAGATTTATCCGGTGGATAAATGTTTTAAAATACAAAGACGCATACAGTTCCTTAGGAAGAGAACCTTAGTGAACCTTGAGGTTCATCCGGTGGATAAACATTGCTTTATCGCATCCGCTTTATGTAAGCATTGGCATTTCATTGCATGAGTTGTAAGGCCTTGAGCCTAAGAGTTGAGCTTACACCTTGATGCAGCTGCGAACCTTACGGTGACGATCTTAAATGGTCTTTGGAGGTATTAGGGTTGGAAAGGCTGACATGAGACCAGTTGGTGATTCTTCTGTGTCGTGACGAATCCGTGCAATACACTGATATCCTCTACTAGATGCCGTACTTTTCATGTTAGGTCGAGAGTGTTTCCGTAAAGCCAGATACATGCACGTTACGAATATTGTAGCATCTTGCTCATGGCTGGCATTAACCGGAACATGCCCTCCCATTCACTCTCTTTGATGATTTGTTAGCTCCATGGAGTAGAGGTCAGAGTTTTACCCTTGTGACATATGGCATTGAGTCATGTACTTCACATTGCATTTGTATGGTTGCTGATGATTACATTTACTTATTGTACATCACTTTTTTGTTTTCAAGGATGCCTTATATTATGCTGCGGATATATATTGATATTTATGGTAAGCATGTTGAGTATGTTGTTATCTGGTGAGTCGTCCCGTTTTTACTTCTACTATTTTGTTGTGTTGATGATCAGGAATCTCACCCATATTTGTATATCTTCTCTGATGGTATTACTATTTCTGCTTATGCAGATGGACGCGAAGACGGTTCAGTTCAGTATATACCTTGAGTCCGGAGGGGGACTCCTTCGCTGTTTAGTTTTGGCTAGGCTGTGTTAGGTGTCTGTTGTACCTTTTTGGGGAGCTTTGACTCCTAGTACTTATTATACACTTATTACCAGTTAGGCATTAGACCTATGTCTATATACAGTACTATTTCTATTTCTGTACTTTATTTTAGTATGACTTACAGCAATGCATGGTGAACCTAAGTTCATTTTATTATTACTTACCTTTACTAAATCCCATTACAACATTGTGAAAAGAAAAAGAAAAGAAAAATCGTATTTTTCGCATTAGTATTATTTTTGGCCTTATAATCGTTAGTGAATGTGACACTCGAGAAAGGGTGTTGCATTGTTTGGTATCAGAGCTGGCTGAGTCTTTTAGGGTTTGTAAGTTATGGTCTGTCTTGTTTGTGTTGTGTTTTCTCTGATTGTTTTCTGTGTTATTGTTTCCAAGAGGAAACAATGTGAGAAAGGATGATGACTTCAATCTATCCTTTTGTGTTGTTTGTTCTTTGTGTTGTGTTTCTATAAGAAAGGCAACAATTGTTTATTATTCAGTACATTATGGTTTCTGAAAAGGAATGATATTGGACAGAATAGTGATGCTTTTGCTTTCTTGTAAGCTGTTAACCGCAGAGTCCTTCAGGGCAAGTATTTTCTGACGGATGCAAAATGAGTTGAAAGGCATGGAGTTTCTATAGCTACGTCAAGGAGGAATGTCTGTCAAAGAATATGCTGATCGTTTTGAGTCCTTGTTGAAGTCTTCGAGGTATTTCCATCTTCAACCCGATGAGGAGTGGAAGTGCGCAAGGTTCGAAGAAGGTTTAAGGAGCGAGGTTCGAAGAGCGATGCTACCTCTCAAGATCAAATAGTTCTCAGTTTTGATAGACGAGTGCTTCCTAATCAAAGATCTAAAGAAGACTCGCGAAGGAAGGCAACGTCACTCTGGACCGATTAGGTTCCAAAGAGGCAACAATGGTCGTGATAATGGATCTCGATGGAATCCATATTCAAAGTAGCAGGGTCAACAACAGCGTTCTGTGGGAGGTAGCAGTAAGAGTTTCAGTCAGTCTCGAAACGCCCCAAAAAGGTGTATGAAGTGTGGCAGGAATAATCATGCCACCAGAGAATGCTCAATGAAGGGGATAATATGCTTCAGGTGTGGGAGATCGGGGCATACTTCACGCGACTGTGTGCAATCAAAAGCTGGACATCTTGCCAACAATGCGCAAGCAACAAGGCCTAGGGCAAAGGGTAGAGTTTATACTGTGAATGGTACTGGGGCTTCTCAGAATGAAGACTTGATCCACAGTTAGTGCGTCATGTAAGGTAAAGCCCTAATTGTACAGTCTGATTCAGGCGCAACGCATTCCTTTACTGTATATGACTATGTGAACTTTTTGAGATTGCCTGTGTCTTCTTTACCTTTTGATTTAGTGATTTCTTCACTTACTGCAAAGCCTGTTATAACTGCGAAAGTTTGTTTGAACTGTTCTATTTCTGCAGAAGATAGAAGGTTTTTGATTGATTTGATCTGTTTGCCTCTTTTACAAATGGATGTAATCTTAGGGATGGGTTGGTTATCTTCTAACCATATCTTGTTAGACGGTGCAAACAAAACCTTAATCGTTCCTAGTTCTGAGAATTCTGGATTTTTGACTGCTAACCAAGTAAACGCTTCTTGGAGAGGAGGAGCTCAAGGATACATTGCTATCTTATTTGGAGGTCAGGAGCGAGCTAGTCTTAGAGCATGTACCTATCGTGAACGAGTTTCCTAAAGTCTTTCCTGAAGATATATCAGGTTTACTGCCAGTTCGGGACATCGAGTTTTCGATTGATCTTGTGCCAGGAACAGGACCCTTGTCTACGGTACCATATCATATGGCACTTGCAGAGTTGGAAACCTTGAAGGAACGGTTGGAGGACTTATAGGGGAAGCAGTTCGTTAGACCCAGTGTGTCGCCGTGGGGAGCACCTGTGCTGTTGGTGAAAAAGAAAGATGGAACTTCTCGCCTATATGTGGATTATCGACAGTTGAACAAGGTTACATAAAGAACAAGTATCCTCTTCCAAGGATAGATGACTTGATGGATCAGTTGAGAGGAGCGATAGTTTTCTCCAAGATTGATCTGCGATTGGGTTATCACCAGATTCGTGTAAAGGCAGAGGATATACCAAAGACAGCGTTTGGAACATGCTATGGGCACCACAAATACCTTGTAATGCCATTTGGTGTGACGAATGCTCTAGCCATATTCATGGATTATATGAATAGGATTTTTCGTCCCTATCTAGATAAGTTTGTCGTTGTTTTCATCGACGACATACTCATCTATTTGCGAAACCAGGAAGGACATGCTGAACATCTTAGTATGGTTCTTCAAGTTCTAAAGGAGAAACAGTTGTACGCAAAACTGTCTAAGTGTGAGTTTTGGCTCAACGAAGTGCAGTTTTTGGGCCACGTGATTTCAAAGGAAGGAATTGCGGTAGATCCGGCGACAGTTGAAGCAGTTCTTGAATGGGAGAAACCAACCACAGTAACTGAGATACACAGTTTTGTGGGCTTGGTTGAGTATTAGCGGAGGTTCATCAAGGGATTTTCTAAGATTGTAAGGCCACTTACCTAATTGACGAGGAAGGATAAAGCTTTTGAGTGGACTGAAGCCTGTGAGCAAAGTTTCCAGGAGTTGAAGAAAAGGTTGCCTACTTCGCCAGTGTTGGTGTTAGCAGATCCAAGGGAACCTTTTGAAGTGTACTGTGATGCTTCATAACAGGGGTTAGGTTGTGTTCTGTTGCAGAATCAGAAAATGGTAGCTTATGGCTCGAGATAGTTGAAAGTGCATGAGAAGAATTACCCTACTTATGATCTGGAGTTAGCAGTAGTGGTATTTGCTTTGAAGATTTGAAGGCATTACTTGTATTCGATGTTTAATGTCTTCAGCGATCATAAGAGTCTAAAGTACTTGTTCGATCAGAAAGAACTCAACATAAGACAGAGATGGTGGCTGGAATTTCTGAAGAACTATGACTTCCAGTTAGAGTATCATCTCGGGAAAGCTAATGTGGTAGCGGATGCCCTGAGTAGGAAAGAGTTACATGTGTCCGCCATGATGGTTAAGGAACATGAGCTGTTAGAACAGTTCAGGGATATGCATCTGTCCGTGGTCAGTATGCCGGGGAGACTTTGTGTGGGCATGGTTATCGTGTCATGTGATCTAATGGATCAGATTCGGGAGAAACAAGTATACGACCAGTATCTAGAGAAAGAGCAAAGGAATCTGAAGAAAAAGATGACATCTAAATACAGAGAAGGAGCAGATGGAATCTTAGGATCGAGGACAGAAGAGTAAAGCAAATGCGAGGGAAGGAAATATCCTTGGTCAAGGTTATCTGGAACGACACTTCAGGTTTTTAGAGGTACGTTAAATTTCGAGGACGAAATTCTTTTAAGAGGGGTAGTAATGTAACGCCCCAATTTTTAAGTTTTATAATTAAACAGTATTTATGCGTTTGTATTTTATTGGTGTAACGCCCCGATTTTCACGTTTTCTATTTCTTTAGTATTTTAACGTCTTTATTTTATTCGAGGTCTTAGGAATAGAAATAAAATATTCCGAGACCATAGTCATGCTCGACGATATCGTAGGAAGCTACGATTAAGTTTTGAGTCGAAAACTCAAACGGAGTCCGGTCTGCGTTTTTACACTGACAGTATGATTTTACTGCTCAGAAGACCTCAGATGGACCCGTGAACGAGACAGTAAGTCTTAGAATTCGATTATCTACGTTTTGGTTAAATTTCGTAAAAATTTCAGAAAAATAACTTCCTGACCTTCGTTCGGGCGGAATCCTCAATCGGGTGACGAACGGAGCCACATATGGATTTACCGGGACTCGCCAATAAATAATCTTGATATCACATCATCCCAGGACACTTGAGAGAGTATGCCAGAGTCGTCATGACGTTCGGAAATATCTGGACGCAAAATGACTAAAATGCCCCTAACCTTAGTCTTTTACACTTTTACCATTATACCCTTTTGGCAAATGACCTTTTTACCCTTAAGTGAACTTTTAAGAGGCTGAACTCAGCCCCTCACTTCATCATTTTCGCACAGCCCCTCACACCATAGAGTTCCATAGTTGTTCTTGAGAGAAAACTCCATTTTCACCTAGAAAAGCTTGAGTTTTTGTTGGAATCACTTGATTCCTTGAGCAATCTTTCTTCATTTCAAGGTAAGATCACTTCTATGACCTCTTATCTTCATTAATCTTTCTTTATTTCAAGATCAATCTTCATTTTCATGAAAAGAATTTCTTAGATCCAAAACTTTGAAAATCCATAGGAAATTGTAGAAAAATCCTTTTGAGGTAAGACCAAGTTCTTTGAACTCACATCATCAATCTCTACCTAAACCTAAGAGCTTATGATTCAACTCTCATCATAGCTCAAAAATCATTTTTGGCCGAACCCTTTTGGGTGATGATGAATAGTGTTTTCATCAAGTTTTGATTTTTAACACTTGATTTCATCCTTAGCTTTCCTAATGCCTTTGAATCCATGAAATGGAAAACCAAAACCAATTCCTAACCTTTTTAACCTAGGGTGGCCGAAACCCTCTTTGTGAGAATTGTTGAGATTGGCTTTGATTGTTGTTTAATGTTGGATTGTTGTGTTGTTGTAGTTGTTGACGATTATCAGGAGGTTCAGAAACCGATCAACCGACTTTGATCCGGGAATCTGCTCATCAAGAGGTATGGGGAGAAGAACCTCATCACACCAAGATGGTGGTAGTGAGAATGGTTGTTTAAGTTTATGTGTGGGTGAAACCCTTTAGTTTGGGTTCACTTTTATGTGTTAAGTCTTGTTAAGTTCTCTTGGAGAACAAGATTGTTATGATGAGTTTATGCTTGAGTATGTTGTAGTGTGCTTTAGCATATGTTGATGATGATATGATTGAATGAAAATCATTTCCATGTATGTTGAAAAACCTACTTTGATCACTAGATCAAGTATGGACTTTTATGGTTTGATTATGAGACCATGATGTGTGATGGACTTGGATGTTTGATTATGATGTAGAAATGTGTATTGTGGCTTATCATAATTGTATGAGCTTTTGAGCTACATGTGCTTTTTTGGTGAAGTGAAGTCTCCATTTTCTTTGGAGTAGGCTTGTGGCCTTAGTAAGAGGAAAATATAAGAACATATGTTGTTCTTGTTTTGGTAAAGTGTTGATGCAACAAAACATGATTTCATAACCTAGGATTTCAAAGAGAAACAAAAGTGATTTTTGATCCAAAGATCAAATGAAGTTTTAACCTTTAAAGTGTGTCATCAAAGTGGGAAAATGTCTTTTCTTTAGCCATAGGTTTTTAATCAAACTAAGTGTTTCAAAAGAAGAAATAATGAAGGAGTTAGGGAAAATGAAAAACAGGGCACTCGCCCCGCGAACCCCGTCTCGCCTCGCGAGACAGAGGGAAGATAAGGCATTCGCCAGGCTAACCTTGCCTCGCCTCGCGAGACAGTGGACTAGCCCGAGCAGCAAAGATGCAGCTCCTCGGCCTCGCGTCGCGAAGTCGTCTCGCCTCGCGAACCGCCTAAGCAGCAAGGATGCAGTTTCTCGGCCTCGCGTAGCGAAGCAGTTCTCGCCCCGCGAACCGCCTAAGTAGTGAAGATGCAACTTCTCTGCCTCGCGTCGCGATATAACCCTCGCCTCGCGGAGCAGAAAGACTGTCTAAGAAGTAAAGATGACTTCTCTGCCTCGCGTCGCGATCCAATCCTCGCCTCGCGAAGCAGAAGGATTTTTCCAAGCAGTAAAGAAAACTTCTCAGCCTCGCGTCGCGACATATACCTTTGCCTCGCGAGAAATGGTTTGTTTATAAATAGTGTTTTTCAAACTCAAACTGTAAAGTTTACGCTTTTTAAACCTAAGTTAAGTAATTGACTTAGAGTTGAAGACAAGGAATAATTAAGTATGGTATGTAGTGGAACAAGACCACATGCTATACCATTGATGACTTAATACATCAATGACTTCATAAGACATAATCACAAACATAAAACGTTTTGGGTTTTGAAACAGTCGTTCGATGACGGACCGGTGATTCGGACCCCGATCAGTCGTTCAATTGTTTCAGTCTTGTGATGACTCGATCCCGGAGGGATCACGAGATTTATCCGGTGGATAAAGGTTTTGTTTTCAAAAGACGCGTATAGTTCCTAAGGAAGAGAACCTTAGTAGACTTTGAGGTTTATCCGGGGGATAGACATTGCTTGATCGCATCTGCTTTGTGTAAGCATTGGCATTTCATTTGCATAGTTGTAAGGCCTTGAGCCTAGGAGTTGAGCTTACACCTTGATGCGGGTGCGAATCTTACGGTGACGATCTTCAATGGTCTTTTGGGAGGTATCAGGGTTGGAAGGGCTTACATGTGACCAGTTGGTAGCTCTTCTGTGTCGTGGCGAATCCGTGCAATACACTGATATCCTCTACTAGATGCCGTACTTTTCATGTTTGGTCGAGAGTGTTTCCGTAAAGCCAGAAACGTGCACGTTACAAATGTTGTAGCATCTTGCCCAAGGCTGGCGCGCACGGAACATGTCCTCCCATTCACTCTCTCCGAATGTTTTGTTAGCTCCATGGAGTAGGGGTCAGAGTAGTACCCAGTGACATTGACATTGAGTCATATACATTGCATTGCATCGCATGGCTATTGATGTTTACATTTACTGTTATACATCGTTGTACTGTTTAAGAATACCTTATTTTATGCTGTTAACTGCTTAACATGATATTATGCTGTCAACTGCTTAATATGTTTGACATTGAGAATTCTTGTAAGCATGTTGGGTACGCTGTTACCCGGTGAGTCGTCCCGTTTTTACTATTGCTGTTTTGCTGTGTTGATGAACGGGAATCTCACCCATATCTGTATGTTTTTTTTTTGTTGGTACTTGCTGTTGCTGTTTGAACAGATGGACGTGACGATAGTTCAGTCCAGTAGTTCCTTTGAGCCGGAGGAGGACTCTTTTTGTGGTTTAGTGTTGTTGTCGGCCAGACTATGTTAGTTTTTGTAGTACCTTTTGGGAGCTACGACTCCTAGTACTTATTGTATCAGTTATACATTAGACTTATGTCTGTATATAGTATTATTCCTTTTTTTTGTTTATGTCCCTGTATTTATTATGCATATTGTTCTAGACATGTATGGCGAACCTAAGTTCGTTATTAGTATTATTTACCTTTGCTAAATCCCATTGCATCTTGTGAAAAGAAAAAAAAAAGAAAATCGTATTTTTCGCATTGAGAAATATTTTCGGCCTTATAAATGTTCGGGAATGTGACACTCGGGAAGGGGTGTTGCAATTGGAGGGTCTAGGGAGTGAAATAAAATAATCCGAGACCATAGTCATGCTCTACTCTATCGTAGGAAGCTATGGTAAAATCTTGGTCAAAAACTCAGACGGAGCCCGGTCTGCGTTTTTCACTAACAGTAGTGTTTTACTACTATCAAGACCTAATTTTGACTCGTGAACGAGACAGTAAGTCTTAGAATTTTCTTCTCTATAAATTTGTTAAAATCCGTCTTGACGTTCAGAAGTGAAAATAATATATTATATTCGGGCGTATACTCGAACCGGGAGACGATTAGAGCTGTAGAAGGATTTAACGGGACCTGCTAACAGATAAACTTGATGTCACGTCAAGTTGAATTTCGTGCCCTTTCATGATGGGTTTTCAAAATATCTGGAAGTGAAATGACCAAAATGCCCTTGGTCTTTTAATGAAATTCCTAAATTGTCCTTAAGGTATTTACAAGTTTGCCATAGATGAGAAAATATCTATTTCACTCACCTTCTCACTTGGCCATTCGGCCACTCTCTTCTTTTCTCTCTTTTCTCACTTGTTCTTCATTGTTCTTCAAAGTTCTTCATGTGTTCTTCACCAAAAACCATCTTTGATCTTGAAAAAGTTGAAGTTTTTAGTAAAATCAAGTTTCTTTTCTCTTAAGCTTAATCCTCTAGGAGGTATGAACTCCATCCTAACTGTCTTAATCTCTCTATTTCATCTCTTGAATCTCTTGATTCATGAAGATCAAAGCTTTGATTCATAAACTTCAAAAATTCATAGAAAAGTGTAGAAAAATCCTTTTAATGTCAAACGAATTTCTATGAGTTAGTTTCATCATTCTCTTTCATAATCCAAGAGCATGAAATCAAATAAGATTTCTAGCCAATTCTTTTAAAAGTGGCCGACCCATAGATGCTATGGAAACTTGAGTTTTTGATTCAAGTTTTGAGTAATAAGACTTGTTTTAGTGTTAGGTGTACCTAAGGATCATCCATCCAAGAGATAAGAAATTTTGAACATCTCTAGCTAATTTTTACATAGAGGGGCCGAACCCTAATTGGAAGGGAATAGGAGATTTTTGTGTTGTTAGTCTTTGATTGATTGTGTTGTTTGCAGTTGGTGACGAGTATTCGGACCAATAATCGGGAGGACCGAATTTTATCCGGAGGCTTATACACCAACAGGTATGGGGAGTAAACCTCATCACACCAAAATTGGTGGAGGTGAAAATGGTTGTTTAAGTTGTGTGGGTGAAACCCTTTTTTTGGGTGAAACTACTTTATTTGTGAAGTTCTCTTGGAGAACAAAATTTGTAATAATGGTCTATGCTTTAGTATGCTTTAGCATATGTTTATGATGATGTTGATTGGATGAAAAATATTTTCATGTATGTTGAAAAACTATACTTTGGTCTCTCGATCAAGTAAGGATTTTTATGCTTGATTATGATGCCATGATGTATGATTGTTGTTTATCATAATTTTGCGAGCATTTTGAGCTAAGACTTGACAAGTTAGTGAAGCAAAATCTCCACATTTACCTTATGATAGCTTGCGACCTTAACAAGAAAATAAGGAAGAACATGAGTTGTTCTTGACCATTCAAAGTTTTGGAGTAAGAAAATGTTTTTAATAACTTAAGTTTCAAGGAAAAATAATAAGAGATTTTGATCTAAAGATCAAGTAAAGTTTCAACATTCAAGTGTTGTACTAAAGTGAAAAATGTCTGTAGCCATAGGTTATCTAATTAACTAAGTGTTTTAAAAAGAGAAATAATGAAGTGATTTGGTGAAAGTTAACATAGTTTTTAATGAGATAGTACCTTTATCTTAGAACTAAGATAATGTTCCATTTTCAAACATAAAGAGGACCTTATCCTTAAGTTTGATTAAAATGAATCATAGTTAGAAGATTAGACGAGATTATATTTCTTTTACACTAATTTAGTAAGAAAAAACATTTCCAAGTTAGTTAAGGTACTTTACCTTAATCATATAACAAAGTTCTTTCAAATCAATGATTTTTCAAAATAGAAAGGATTTGGTTTACAAAGAGAGTTTTCAACTCTTAATCGTAAAGTTTTACGCATGAAAAATGTAACACCCCTATAAGATGTCACATATCGTAACTCAAAATTGTAGCTTTTCGAAAATACTTATTAGATTTATTGCTGAAATTCTGATACCAATTTAAACATTAATGATAACAAAATAAATAACTTCAAACTCATCATTTATGAAACTCATTCACTTCACCTTAAGGCATACATCAAGTCACTTTCTTAATACACATCATACTGAGTCATGGTCAATGGACCGGACTTTAAATTTCAAAATCCTAAGAGCTGGTCTAACAAAGCTCTAACAACGACAAAGCATACTACCTAGTATGCATTGCCCAAAGGATACTGGGCCTCGTCATCAACAGTCGATCCATCTTCGTCGTCGACACCAAGTAACTCAAAAGCAGGGTCCCGTAGTGACCCAGAGGAACGCTAGAAAATATCTGTACATGTGTTCAAAAAACACAACAGGGTATCCAACATGTACAGGCAAGGGTGAGATACTCTTACACAAGTTTATCATAATAACCACATAAGTAAAACAGCATTTAAATAATGCATCAACACAGGACAACGCATCAGGTAACAACATGTTCACAAGTATACCATAAATTGCAGTATATCATGTTAATCAATTAGCAGCATAAGACATATTTCAAAGCAGAATAATGATGTAAACTAAGTAAATGTAATCATCAAACAGCCATGCAATGCAATGCGATGTACATGACTCAATGCCATATGCCACAAGGGTAAAACTCTGACCCCTACTCCATGGAGCTAACAAAACGTCGGAGAGAGTGAATAGGAGGACATCTTCCGGTTATTGCCAGCCATGAGCAAGATGCTACAACATTCATAACGTGCACGTATCTGGCTTTACGGTAACACTCTCGACCAAACAGGAAAAGTACGGCATTTAGTAGAGGATATCAGTGTATTTCTTGGATTCGCCACGACATAGAAGAGCTATCAACTGGTCATATGTCAGCTCTTCCAACCCTGATACCTCCAAAAAGACCATTGAAGATCGTCACCGTAAGATTCGCACCCGCATCAAGGTATAAGCTCAACTCCTAGGCTCAAGGCCTTACAACTATGCAAATGAAATGCCAAGGCTTACACAAAGCAGATGCGATAAAGCAATGTCTATCACGCGGATAAACTTCAAGGTTTACTAAGGTTCTATTCCTTAGGAACTATACGCGTCTTTGTTTTATAAAACATTTATCCATCGGATGAATATCTCATGATTCCTTTGGAAGGATCCGGACTGCTTTCAGAATCACCGACTGTCCCTGCAGACCAACACAAGTCTTTTCAACGTGTTTTGTCCTCACTCACACACTTTCTAGGAAACTACCCAGAAGGTCACGCATCCCATAATTAATCCAAGTCAAGCACGCTTTACTATGGAGTTCTTATGTTCTAGGCTCTCGAAAAGAAGATAAATCTTGTCAGTATAGGTAGTACCAATCAATCCTTACAAGCCTTCCCTCAGCTATATAGTCCCATACCTGCATAGCCTCAGGATTCCTTCCACTGTACAGTCTCATACCTGCACAGTCTCAGGATCTTTCTCGTTCCGGTTATCACAAGACGGAAACAGTTGAACGATTGACCTAGATCTGAATCACCGGTCCGTCATCAAACTACTGTTTCAAAACCCAAAACGTTTCATGTTTGTGTTTATGTCTTATGAATCACATCTCAAGTCCTAAGTGTTATGAAGAATGTAACATCCTAAAATTCTAATATAATTAATTTAATCAGAAGATTAAAATATTATGAGATTTAGTGTAGAAATTATTAGCATAAAAAGTTTATTAGAATTATTTAGTATATAAAAAAAATACAAAGTTGAAAAAAAAATAATTAAAATCAACAATAGAATTCACATACAGGAAGTCAAGAATTCCTTTTGGCAATGAAAAAGCACCATGGGCCCACATGACTATCAAACCAAAATTTGGCTTCAGCCTAACCAACATAGAGTGAGAGAATTCATTATGAATTCTTAGAAAAGGAAAAAAAAACAAAAGGGGCCATAAACAAAACTGAATTAAGCCATAATACTAATTGAAAGACTTGACCTAGTTTAAGAAATAGAAGAAGTACAGCGTCGCATGAGAAAACGCAAGTTAAGAAAATATATATATTGGAGATAGCGGCGTCAGTTTCACTACAAAGCAGGGAGCGTGCTGATTCAAGAACGTAGCAAGAAGAGATTAAAGATTGTTGGTGAAATGCTAGGATTCATCTTAGGCAATTTTTGGAGCTTTTTGGATGTCTACAAGATGTGAGTAAAAATACTTTTTCTCACCCTTTTCATGGTACAAAGATTTAGGATTTGGGTTCTTAAAACCAATAATGTATTTTGGGATATTGATTTGGGAAAATTGGATTTTTCTATGTTAGGGTTTAAGAACGCTAAATTAATTTGAGGGGTTTTCGATTAAAATTAAAGTTTATTAAATTGAGCATTTATTCTTGTGATTGATGGTATGTTATGTATGATTGGTATGTATATTGGTTGGTTGACATGCTTTGCTTGAGATATGTTTGATATATGTATAATTTGGCATTATTAATTGATCATTATGCATGATGCATGATGTGTGAGTAACACCGCCTATGACAGGGGTATCGAAAGTAACATCGCCATTAATTTGGGATGTTGAAATTATGTAATACCGCCAATGAAAGGGGTATCGAAAGTAACATCGTCATTGAATTGGGATATCGAAGTTATGTAATACTGCCAGTTGATGGGGTATCGAAAGCAACATCGCCATATATTGGGATGTCGAAAAATGAGCAATACCGCCAATGCACATGGTTGGTATCGAAAAATGAGTAATCTCACCAATGAGAAGGTGACATTGAAATACCTCTCTTGAGTAGAGGTAGGCAATGGGACGCCATTGTAGTGTGATGTTTGACAGTCATATGACTTATGCGGTTTATTGGGATTATTTGATATATGAGATTTTGATATACATGATTTATGATGTATTGATGATAACTGATTATTGTCAATAATAATTTATATTATTATTATTATTATTATTATTATTAATATTATTTTATAATGTTATTATTTTGGAAAATAGCGGATACCATGAATTGTTTTTCCGGTTGCCGCACCGGCTGAGAACAATGCTTTTGCGGAAAAAAATTAACTGTATTTTTATTCACTGGGATTATAAATCTCATTAGTAGTATTGTTTTCAGAGTTTGAGGACATCACAGTTGAGCATACTGAGACTTCAAGATTATCTTCCTAGTTTTAATATTTGGTTAGTATTTTATGGCTTATGCCAAGAGAACCCATGTCATCGTTATGTATTTTTATTTTATTCATGCGAGTTGTATTAGACGCCCTGTTTTGACGCTTTGAACTTATTATGTTAATTCGGATTATTGGTTTATGATATAAACATTATTTTGATATTACTATTTATATTATTACACTAAGTATTTATTGAGTAATATTTCAAGAAAAAATTTATTTCTTCATATTTTATGTAAACAATTATCTTGGGTTACTAATGTAACGAAGGGCGTTACAAAGAAGGATTGAGAACCCTCTTAGATAAATCTTTGATCCTTTCTAAGATATTACCCCTTGATTTTCAATTAAGGAAATAAGTGTTGAATCACTTAAGTCTTATGAGATCATTGGTACACTAAGTCATCAATGGTATAATATATGATCTTGTTCCACCACATACTACACTTAATTATCCATTGTCTTCAACTCTAAGTTAATTACTTAACTTAGGTTTTTTATGCATAAAACTTTATGATATGAGTTAAAAACTCTCTTTGTAAACCAAAACCTTTCTTAATTGAAAACACATTAATTTTAAAGAACTTTGTTACATGGTTAAGGTAAAGTACCTTAACAAACTTGGAAAGGTTTTTCCTTACTAACTTAGTGTAAAACCATGATCTAAGTTAGCGTAAACGAAATATAATTTCATTAAAACTATGTTAACTTTCATAAAAGACATTTTCGTTTTCGGAACACCAAATACTTTCAGAAGATCTTTCTTTGACAAACTAAATACTTTTTAGTAAAATCGGCCATTATAACATTTAGCTTGGAAGCTTTTCATTCCTCAAAAACAAGCTATAGCCAATGCTATGCTCTTAACCAGTCCAAGATATAAATATAATATATATATATATATATATATATATATATATATATATATATATATACACATCAAATCTCAATTCAAGGCATCCATGCCACAATTCATATGCAATTATCCAAGCATGTACTTCATAAAAAAATAATTCAAGTACATACACAACATATAGTCATTCAAAACTCAAATCAACATTATGCATATGTTCAATCCAAGGCAAAATGCCACAATTCGCATCACAACCAACCTCATGTGACTATCAAACTCATTGGAGCTGATCTCCCCTTACCATTTAGGAGTCATCCTCCGAAGGTAAGTCGTCCGTTCGGTCCGCGAATTCTCCCGATTCCTCCCCCAATTATTCGACAACAACTACAAACACAAACCAATCCAATCATCAACAATTAACAACATAATTAGCAACATCAAAACATAGGTTCTCCTTCCCCAAAATGTGACCTAAGGTTCGGCCAAAAATGATGAAAAGGGCTAGGGATCACATTTGGTTCCAAACTTTTGGATGGTTGGTTCTTAAGCCTAATGAACACTAGTGTAAGTCTTAAAACTCAAAAATGTGAAACAAAACCCAAAGTTCTTCATACGCAAGGGTTCCGGCCATGAAGAGAAAATTGGGATAGGAATTGATTTGATTTTCCATCACTTGGATTCAAAGACAATAGGAAAGGCTAAGATGGAATCAAGAGATAGAAATCAAAAATTTGAACAAAACACTATTCATCTCCTTCATCAAGGGTTCAGCCATTTTGGGATTAAGAGCTAGGATGAAAATTGAATCATGAGCTCTTAGGTTTAGGTAGAGAATGATGAAGTGATTTCAAAGAAATTGGTTTCACATTAAAAGGATTTTTCTACAATTTCCTATGGATTTTCAAAGTTTTGGATCTCAAAATGGGTTTTCATGAAAATGGGTTTTGATCATGAGATTGAGAGAGATTGAAGAAGCTAGGAGATCATAGAAGTGATCTTACCCAAGAATAGATGAAGATTGATCAAAGAATCAAGGTTTTCCAACAAGATTTCAAGGTTTTTTCAAGAAGAACAATGGTGTTTTCTCAAGGTTGAAGATGGGTGTTCTTCAGAGGGCTGTGTGCGTGATAATGGGGCTGTAATGGGCTGAGTTCAGCCTTTAAAAAACACACTTAAGGGCAAAATGGTCATTTGCTTCAAGGGTAAAATGGTAAAAGTGTAAAAGACTAAGGTTAGGGGCATTTTGGTAATTTCGCGTCCAGATTTTCCCGAACTTCATGACGACTCTGGCATACTCTCCCAAGTGCTCTGGCATGATGTGGTTTCAAAATTATTCGTCGGCGGGTCTCGTTGAATCCCTTTACGACTCCAAACGCCTCTCGATTCAGTTATACGGCCGAATATAAAATATTATTTTTATTTTTCGGACGTCGGGACGAATTTTAAAAAAGATGTAGGAAATAAAATCCTGAAACTTATTGTCTCATTCACGAGTCCAATTTAGGTCTCGATAGTAGAAAAAGGCTACTATCCGTGAAAAACGCAGACCTGGCTCCGTTTGAGCTTTCGCCCGAAACTTAACCATGGCTTCCTATGGTTGTGTAGGGCATTTCTATCTTCTCAGAAAATTTTATTTCACTCTCGAGACCCTCCAATAAAATACAAACGTTAAAATACTGAACAATTAAAGAACTTGAAAATCGAGGCGTTACAAAAAACCTAAGTTAAAGTAATTAACTTAGAGTTGAAGACAAGAGATAATTAAGTATGGTATGTGGTGGAACAAGACCATGTACTATACCATTGATGACTTAGTTCATCAATGACTTCATAAGATTTAAGTGAATCAACATTTATTTCATTACTTGAAAATCAAGGAGTTAATAATATCTTAGGAAGGATCAAAGACTTATCTAAGAGAATTCTCAATCCTTATTCATAATACTTAGGACTTTTGACATAATTCATAAGACACGAACACAAACATGAAACGTTTTGGTTTTTAAAACAGTAGTTCGATGACGGATCGGTGATTTGGATCCAGGTCAATCGTTCAATTGTTTCAATGTTGTGATGACTCAATCCCGGAAGGATCATGAGATTTATCCGGTGGATAAAAGTTTTAAAATACAAAGACGCGTACAGTTCCTAAGGAAGAGAACCTTAGTGAACCTTGAGGTTCATCCGGTGGATAAACATTGCTTTATAGCATCCGCTTTGTGTAAGCATTGGCATTTCATTGCATGAGTTGTAAGGCCTTGAGCCTAGGAGTTGAGCTTACACCTTGATGCGGGTGCGAACCTTACGGTGACGATCTTAAATGGTCTTTGGAGGTATTAGGGTTGGAAGGGCTGACATGAGACCAGTTGGTAATTCTTCTGTGTCGTGGCGAATCCGTGCAATACACTGATATCCTCTACTAGATGTCGTACTTTTCATGCTTGGTCGAGAATGTTTCCGTAAAGCCAGATACGTGCACGTTACGAATGTTGTACCATCTTGCTCATGGCTGGCATTAACCGGAACATGTCCTCCCATTCACTCTCTCCGACGATTTGTTAGCTCCATGGAATAGGGGTCAGAGTTTTACCCTTGTAGCATATGGCATTGAGTCATGTACATCGCATTGCATTTGTATGGCTGTTGATGATTACATTTACTTATTGTACATCACTTCTTTGTTTTCAAGGATGCCTTATATTATGCTGCTGATATATATTGATATTTATGTTAAGCATGTTGAGTATGTTGTTATCTGGTGAGTCGACCCATTTTTACTTCTACTATTTTCTTGTGTTGATGATCGGGAATCTCACCCATAATTGTATATCTTCTCTGCTGGTATTGCTGTTTCTGCTTAAGCAAATGGACGCAACGACGGTTGAGTTCAGCATATACCTTGAGTCCGGAGGGGGACTCCTTCGCTGTTTAGTTTTGGCCAGGCTGTGGTAGGTGTCTGTTGTACCTTTTTGGGAAGCTTTGACTCCTAGTACTTATTATACACTTGTTGCCAGTTAGGCATTGGACCTATGTCTGTATACAACACTATTTCTATTTCTGTACTTTATTTTAGTATGACTTACTGCAATGTATGGTGAACCTAAGTTCATTTTATTATTACTTCCCTTTACTAAACCCCATTACAGCATTGTGAAAAGAAAAAAAAAGAACACCGTATTTTTCGCATTAATATTATTTTCGGCTTTATAATCGTTCGGGAATGTGACACTCGGGAAAGGGTGTTTCAATAAACCCACAATGCCTAAAACTGCATTGGTACCACACACCGGTAGTCCATAATGTGAGTTAGGTAATGGCAGTTACACAACCACTTGTAGGGTTTGAGGAGCCCTACATATGTTAACAATTATATACTACGCCTACGATTACCAAATATGCGAGGTTTCTACCTCCTCACGTGACAATTCGTCTCGATATACTCCCGTATCCACGGATAGCCCTGACCCTCGATCTCACTAATGAACCTTAATTCGGGATACTAATCCCATGCAGCATGTCGGCCAAAAACTCACAAAGCTGGTTCCCACTGGAACGGTTCCACACTCGAAGAAGTCCACATCGGAATAGGTTCTGAGTCGGAACGGAGTTAGCTTGTCCAAGAAATCGAACTGCTCACCGTGACTAAGAGTGCATCCTCCTTCCACACCGGAACCGGGGTATCTCGGTCGCCGCGGAACGTTAGCCTGGAACAAACGGAAAGCTCTGGGATTAGTCGGGCAAACCGGACTGGATCGGGCGTCACGACAGGATAGGGGCTACCTCATCCGTCACTTTAAACTATTCCCGAGACCGGCAACATCCCCAAGGTCACTCACTTGACCGCCCCATCTACTTTCCGTACCCGCACTCAAGTATAACTAACCTCGTATGACGCTGGCAGCCCATACTACTGTGAATATATGCCTTGACAGGATTACTTAAAGTTTTGATGAATGGCAAAAAGAAAACATCCTAGAAGGACTAGATTGCAACAAGCGGAAAAAGTTATCTCAGTTGATCAAGTCTTTTTGAAGGGGAGAAGGGAATTTTTAATATTTGTATTGTGTGTTTTAGATCATGTTGTACATGGTAGATAAAGCTCTCAAAATCAATCACACACACACAAAATATAAAAGAGTAAAAATAAAACTTAATTGGCCGTAAGATCTTTAATTGGGAAAATCAATTACCAGCCATTAAGTTTAAGTTCAGACGGTTTCTAAATGAAAATAATCGATTATATGATTATCATATTCATTAGCATATATCTAAAAAGAAATTTCTCGAAACAGAGAAGATGTAATCGATTACCATAATCGGTTATATACATAATTGATTCATTAATCGATTATGCTCCTACGCGTAAAAATGGACTCTAAAACAGAGAATCCATAATCGATTATCATAATCGATTATGATGCTACTATCTCTTAACGCATTTTGGCTAAAAAGGGAATAATCGATTATTGAATTATAATAATCGATTATTGTGCGCGAATCACATATGCTGAAAGTGGGCTTAACCTAATTCCTATGGGCCTAACTCTTTTCCTATAAATAGGATGCCTTGGGAAGTGTTTCAACTTACAACACTTGCTTCCTTATTTCTTATTGCGCTAATACTCTGTCAAAATTATTTTCAATCATTCCCACTAATATTACACTTTGATTACACTTACATTGAGAGAAGGCTTTGTAATTGTGCTTCAAGTTGTAATTTCTTATCTGCACTTTTGAGTGCTACATTTCTCTCTTATATTGTTCTTATTTAGGTGTGAATCCCATAGTTTTTGAAAGAGAAGGTTTTTCTCTTGAGACTTTGTCACTGGGGGAGGTGATATCCCTGGCCTGTGAAGAGTGTTCTTATTTGTGAAGGTTTCTAGCTGAACCTGATTTAAAAGCTAGTTATTGAGTGAAAACCCTTGGTGGAGTTTGGGGACTGGACGTAGGGTCTCTCTTTTCTTCTTTACTTTTAATTATTGCAATTTATTTTACGCCATCTACTTTCTGCAACTTTTAATTATTGCAATTTAGTTTACGCCATTTACTTTCTGCAACTTTTATATTATTGCAATTTATTTTGCGCAATTTCCTTTCTTCTATCTTTTATTTTATTGCAATTTACTCAACGCACTTTAAATACAAGTTATTTATTTCAAAAGTGCTCTATTGTGGAAAAAGTTTTCAAAAATACACATTGCACATAATTCACCCCCCTCTTGTGTTTGGAGTCACTTGTCAACAAGTGGCATTAGAGCTTAACTCTTGCTTATAGGCTTAACCGCCTTAAGAGGTAACATGACTTCAAACAACTTTAATCACGACGGACATTCCATCAGACCCCCATCTTTCAATGGTGAAGGGTATGGTTATTGGAAAGAAAGAATGCAAATCTTTCTTGAGGCTGTGGCCTCGAAGTTTGGGACCCTGTGGAAAACGGTCCATTTATCCCCACCCATTATGTCAATAATGCAGTGGTGGACAAACCAAGAAGTCTCTAGACTGACGAGGAAAGGAAAAAGGTCCAATACAATTTGAGGGCAAGGAACATCATCAATTCAGCTTTAAGCTGCGATGAGTTCTATAGGGTCTCAAATTGCAAGACCGCTAAGGAAATATGGGACACCCTTCAACTAACCCATGAAGGTACTCACATGGTCAAAAGGGCTCGACTGAACACATTAACCCATGCAAAAAAGTTTTACCCACATTATTAATCATCTTAAGGCTCTTGGGAAATCCTTTTGTAATGAAGATTTGATTAATAAAGTGCTTAGAATTTTAAATAGAAGTTGGCAACCCAAAGTAACTGCTATAGCTGAATCTAGAGATTTATCCACTATGACTTTGGCAACTCTATTTGGAAAATTACAGGAACATGAGCTTGAATTAAATCGACTCACTGAAAGTGAAGAAAGTGACAAGAAAAAGAAAGGACTTGCACTTAAAGCAAGTGTTAGTGAAAGGGAAGAAGAGGCTGATTTTGACGATTGTGACAGCCTAAATGAAAATGAGGAAAATATGAGCTTGATGGTATGCAAGTTCAAAAATTTTCTAAGGTACAAAGGCAAAGCAAAACAATTCCCTACTCCTCAAAGTAAAAATGAGGGAGAAGGAAGTTCTTATAATCCAACGTGCTTCAATTGTGGCAAAAAAGGGCCACATTAAACCCGATTGTCCTCAAGGACAAAAGAAATATGAGAAGGATGAAAAGAAGCAACAAAAGGATAGAAAAGGAAGAAGAGCTTACATTGCATGGGAAGACAATGATATGAGCACATCAGACGAATCAGACAACAAGGAGGTAAATCTGTGCCTCATGGCCAATCATCAGAAAGATGAGGTAAATGAATTTGAACTTGAAACCGGATTGTCATATAATGATTTACTTGTTGCATGTGAAGAATTAGATGATGAAACTATGCGCCGTAGAAAAATTGTTTCTTCATCAAAAATAATGCGACACCCTTTCCCGAGTGTCACATTCCCGAACGTTTATAAGGCCGAAAATATTATTTAATGAGGAAAATACGATTTTCTTTTTTTTTTTTCTTTTCACAAGATGTAATGGGATTTAGTAAAGGTAAATAATACTAATTAACGAACTTAGGTTCGCCATGCATTTCTAGAACATATATACAGTATTATAATACAGAAACAGAAAACAGAACAAAAATAATCAACATTACTATATACAGACATAAGTCTAATGTATGACTGACATAAGAAAAACAATAAGTACTAGGAGTCGTAGCTCCCAAAAGGTACTACAACTGACATAGTCTGGCCGACAACAAAACTAAAACAGCAAAAAGAGTCCGCCTCCGGGCTCAAGGAAACTACTGAACTGAACCATCGTCACGTCCATCTGTTCAAGCAGCAACAACAAGTACCAGCAGAAAACATATAGATATGGGTGAGATTCCCATTCATCAACACAACAAAACAGCAGTAGTAAAAACGGGACGACTCACCGGGTAACAGTGTACCCAGCATGCTTACAAGGGTTCTCAATATAAATCATGTTAAGCAGTCAACAACATAATATCATGCTAAACATTTAACAGCATAATATAAGGCATTCTTAAACAATACAGCGATGTATAACAGTAAATGTAAACATCAATAGCCATGCAATGCAATGCAATGTATATGACTCAATGTCAATGTCACTGGGTACTACTCTGACCCCTACTCTATGGAGCTAACAAAACATTCGGAGAGAGTGAATGGGAGGACATGTTCCGGTTTCTGCCAGCCATGAGCAAGATGCTACAACATTCGTAACGTGCACGTATCTGGCTTTACAGAAACACTCTCGACCAAACATGAAAAGTACGACATCTAGTAGAGGATATTAGTGTATTGCACGGATTCGCCACGACACAGAAGAATCACCAACTGGTCACATGTCAGCCTTCCAACCCTGATACCTCCAAAAAGACCATTGAAGATCGTCACCGTAAGATTCGCACCCGCATCAAGGTGTAAGCTCAACTCCTAGGCTCAAGGCCTTACAACTATGCAAATGAAATGCCAATGCTTAAACAAAGCAGATGCGATCAAGCAATGTCTATCCCCCAGAGAAACCTCGAAGTCTACTAAGGTTCTCTTCGTTAGGAACTATACGCGTCTTTTGAAAAACAAAACCTTTATCCACCGGATAAATCTCGTGATCCCTCCGGGATCGAGTCATCACAAGACTGAAACAATTGATCGACTGATCGGGGTCTGAATCACCGATCCGTCGTCGAACTACTGTTTCAAAACCCAAAACGTTTCGTGTTTATGTTTATGTCTTATGAAGTCATTGATGTACTAGGTCATCAATGGTATAGTATATGGTCTTGTTCCACCATATACCATACTTAATTATCCCTTGTCTTCAACTCTAAGTCAATTACTTAACTTAGGTTTTTAATGCGTAAAACTTTACGAGTTGAGTTAAAAACTCCTTTGTAAACCAAAACAACTTCTCAATTGAAAACTCATTTGATTTGAAACAACTTTTTAACCACTTACTCTATTTCTAGCACTTTCTGAAAGCAGGAAATTCGCTTAGCGGAGTTAAATTCGCTTAGCGAAAATGAGGCAGTAATACCTCTTTGAAAACTCCCCTGTATCGCTGGGCGAGAAATGGCTCGCTCAGCGAAATTCGCTTCATTCACTTAGCGAAGATTATTTCGCTTAGCGAAAAGGAGGCAGTAATGCCTAACTTGTATTTTCTCTATTTTCGCCCAGCGAAATTGGATTCGCTTAGCGAAAATTGCCTTGAAACAAGACATTAAACTTGTTAAAGAAAAGCCTTATGGAACTATATTGATTCTCATGAAACTTTTCATTAATCCACTTTTAAGTTACTTGATTAACTAGATGAACTAAGGATAAGGTATAAAACATGTCTCACTTTGGTGAAAACACTTTGAGATTGAAACTTTGTTTGATCTTTGGATCAAAATTTTTGTTTAAGGCATAAGCCACTAAAAACATTTTTCTTACATCAAAACTTGAATGATTCAAGAACTACACATTACCCTCCTTTTCTCAAGGTCATGGCTAAAAGCCAACTAGGAACCAATGTGAAGTTTTACTTCATCAACTAATCAAATCATGGCTCACAAAACTTACACAATTATGATAAACAATAACACACAACATTGCATCATAATTAAGCATCTAAGCACAAAAGTCCATACTTAAGTACATAAGCACAAAAGTCCATACTTGATCTAGTAATCAAAGTAGGTTTTTCATCATGCAAGAAATCATTTTCTCACCTAGACAACATCATCATAAAACACATGATAAGGCATACAAGCATAACTACAAATATCACACATTGGTCTCCAAGAGAACTTAACACAACTTAACCATTAAAAGTGAACCCAAACTAAAGGGTTTCACCCACACATAACTTAAACAACCATCTTCAATACCACCATCTTGGTGTCAATGAGGTTTACCCCCCATACCTGTTGATGAGTAGATTCCCGGATCAAAGTCGGTTGATCGATTTGTGAACCTCCTGGCAATCGTCAACAACTACAACAACATAACAATCAAACATTAAACAACAATCAAAGCCAATCTCAACAATTCTAACAAAGAGGATTTCGGCCACCCTAGGCTAAAAGGTTAGGAATTGATCTTGGTTTCCCATTTCATGGATTCAAAGACACTAGGAAAGCTAAGAATGAAATCAAGTGTTAGAAATCAAAAATTGATGAAAATACTATTCATCATCATCAAGTAGGGTTCGGCCAAAAAGGGATTTTGAGCTATGATGGGAGTTGAATCATAAGCTCTTGGGTTTAGTTAGAGATTGATGATGTGAGTTCAAAGAACTTGGTCTTACCTCAAAAGGATTTTTCTACAATTTCCTACGGATTTTCAAAGTTTTGGATCTAAGAAATTCTTTTCATGAAAATGAAGATCGATCTTGAAATAAAGAAAGAGTCAAGAAGCTAAGAGGTCATAGAAGTGATCGTACCTTGAAATGAAGGAAGATTGCTCAAGGAATCAAGTGATTCCAAGAAGAACTCAAGGAGCTTCAAAACCAACAATGGTGTTTTCTCTCAAGAACAACTATGGAGCTCTATGTTTTGAGGGGCTGTGCGAAAATGAGAGAGTGAGGGGCTGAGTTCAGCCTCTTAAGAGCTCACTTAAGGGTAAAAAGGTCATTTGCCCAAAAGGGTAAAATGGTAAAAGTGTAAAAGACTAAGGTTAGGGGCATTTTGGTCATTTTGCGTCCAGATATTTCCGCACATCATGACTACTTTGGCATACTCTCCCAAGTGTCCTGGGATGATGTGATATCAATATTATCTATTGGCGAGTCCCGGTATATCCATATGTGGCTCCGCTCGTCACCCGATTGAGGATTCCGACCGAACGAAGGTCAGGAAGTTATTTTTCTGAAATTTTTATGAAATTTAACCAAAACGTAGAGCGTCGAATTCTAAGACTTACTGTCTCGTTCACGGGTCCATCTGAGGTCTTCTGAGCAGTAAAATCATATTGTCAGTGTAAAAACGTAGACCGGACTCCGTTTGAGTTTTTGACTCAAAACTTAATCATAGCTTCCTACGATATCGTCGAGCATGACTATAGTCTCGGAATATTTTATTTCCATTCCTAAGACCTCGAATAAAATAAAGACATTAAAATATTGAAGAATTAGAAAACGTGAAAATCGGGACGTTACATTCTAGTCTTGAATCTAAAATTAATCTTTTGAATACTGAGATGGATAGCATTAGAGAAAAACTAACTGCTTCAAGAGAAACCTCATCATGCTCATATTGTGAAAACAAAAGAAATGAAGTTTCAAAATGTAGTGAATACAACGTTTTGAAAACTAAAATTGAAGATTTATACAACACGCTTGCAAAGTTCACTAGTGGAAGAGATAACCTAAATGTACTCTTAGGGAATCAAAAGGGAATGTATGACAAAGCTGGTCTGGTTTATCACCCTAAATTGCATGAAATATCTTTTAAGAAATTCTTTAGTCCAAAAAATACTTCTAGTAGTCCTTTTGTTAAATGCTTTTATTGTGGTAGAAAAGGACACATTGCTTTTATATGTAATGCTAGAAAGAGAAAGAACACAACTGGTAAGAAGGTATGGGTACCAAAGGGCAATGAGCCCAAAACTAATCCTTAAGGACCCAACATGATTTGGGTACCAAAAGTTAAAACTTAAAACTGTTTTGTAGGTGTGCTTGAAAGCAAAGGACTCGAACTGGTATCTTGATAGTGGATGCTCCAAGCACATGACGGGAGACAAAAATAAGTTCTCATCCCTCACACCCAAAAGGGGTGGCTATGTCTTCTACGGTGATAGTAACAAAGGTAGAATCTTGGGAAGTGGAACGGTTGGTAAGAGTCCCAATTCCATTATAGAAAATGTTTTGTATGTTGAGGGATTGAAACATAATTTGCTAAGTATAAGCCAACTCTCTAACAAAGGTTTTGAAGTAATTTTTGATACATCAAAATGCATGGTTATGAATTCTAAAAATAAACAAACTACGTTAATTTGACAAAGAATTGGAAATATTTATATGGTTAACTTGGATGAACTACCTTCAAATGATGCATGCTGTCTCACTAATAAAAAGGATGAAACATGGTTATGGCATAGGAGAATGGCACATATTCACATGGATCATCTAAATAAGTTGGTTCACAAGGACTTAGTAATTGGTCTACCAAAACTACGTTTTGAAAAAGACAAGTTGTGTGACGCTTGTCAAAAAGGAAAACAAGTAAAGGCCTCTTTTAAACCCAAAAACGTTGTTTCAACAAACCGGCCTTTACAACTTTTACATATGGACTTGTTTGGTCCTTCTAGAACTATGAGTTTTGGTGGCAATTACTATGCGCTTGTTATTGTGGATGATTATTCTCGCTTTACATGGACCTTGTTTATTTCTCATAAAAATGATGCTTTTGTTGCCTTTCGAAAACTTGCTAAGGTTATTCAAAACGAGAAGGGTTTAAACATTGTATCCATCCGAAGTGATCATGGTGGTGAGTTCCAAAATGAGGCCTTTTGTACAGCAAATGTAATTGAGCATAATTTTTTGTCACCAAGGACTCCCCAACAAAATGGGGCGGTGGATAGGAAAAATCGGTCTCTTGAGCAGCTAGCAAGGACTATGCTAAATGAGACAAACCTTTCTAAGTATTTCTGGGTAGACACGGTAAGAACCGCATGCTATGTAATGAATAGGGCCCTCATAAGACCTATTCTAAAACAAACGCCCCATGAAATTTACAAAGGAAGGAAGCCCAACATCTCTCATTTTCATGTATTCGGATGTAAGTGCTTTGTTTTGAATAACGGTATAGATAACCTTGGCAAGTTCGATGCCAAAGCTGATGAAGGTATATTTCTTGGATATTCAAGCTCTAGTAAATCTTTTAGAATTTATAACAAAAGAACTGTGACTATTGAAGAATCTGTACATGTCTCTTTTGATGAATCTAACCCCAAATCTGTGGCAAAGGAAAGTGTTGATGAACTTGCAGAAATCTTGAGCCATAATCACCTTGGAAAATCACAAGGTCATGGAGATCAAACGCCTCAACAAATGGAAGGAACGCCTTACTCAGATCTTCCAAACGAATGGAGAACATCAAAAGATCACCCTCTTGACAACATTATAGGTGATACCGAAAAAGGGCTAACAACTCGAAACTCTCTAAAACATGTATGTCACTATATGGCGTTTGTATCTCAAATTGAACCTAAAAATGTGGATGACGCTATAGTGGATGAACATTAGACTCTTGCTATGCAAGATGAATTAAATCAATTTGAAAGAAATAATGTGTCAGAACTTGTCCCAAAACCTAAGGACCATTTAATCATTGGAACTAAATGGGTTTTTCGTAACAAGCTTGATGAAACCTATGCTCTCGTAGCTAGATTAGAGGCTATTCGTATGCTTCTCTCTTTTGCATGCATTATGGATTTCAAACTTTTTCAAATGGATGTAAAAAGCGCCTTTCTAAACGGCCTTATACAAGAAGAAGTCTATGTAGATCAACCCCGAGGTTTTTCAAACTTTGAATTTCCAAACCATGTGTTCAAATTGAAAAAGGCCTTATATGGTCTAAAGCAAGCTCTTAGAGCTTGGTATGAACGTTTCAGTAAATTCTTGCTTGAAAATGGTTTTCAAAGAGGAAAGGTTGACACTACTCTTTTCATCAAAAACAAAAAGCATGACATTTTACTTGTTCAAATTTATGTGGATGACATAATTTTTGGTGCTACAAATGAGGCTTTGTGCAAGGATTTCTCTAACATTATGCAAGGCGAATTTGAAATGTCAATGATATGTGAGCTCAACTAATTCCTTGGTCTACAAATTAAACAAATGAAGGAAGGCATATTTATCAACCAATCCAAGTACTGCAAGGAGCTGCTCAAGAAATTTGCGGTGACCAATTCTAAAGAAATATCTACTCCCATGAGCACATCATGTTACCTAGACAAAGATGAAAATGGAAAGACGGTTCATATGAGTAAGTATAGAAGTATGATAGGATCTCTCCTTTATCTTACTGCTAGTCGTCCTGATATTATGTTTAGTCTATGCATGTGTGCACATTTTCAATCAAACCCTAAGGAATCACATCTCACCGCGGTAAAACGCATTATGAGATATCTCATTGGCACACAAAATATGGGGTTGTGGTATCCTAAAGGGGGTGACTGAACCCTAGTGGGATACTCAGATTCAGATTTTGCGGGATACAAAATGGACCAAAAAAGTACTAGTGGTACATGTCACTTACTAGGAAATGCCTTAGTCTCTTGGCACAGTAAGAAACAAACTAGAGTCGCCTTGTCCACCGCCGAAGCAGAATACCTTGCGGCAGGCAGCTTCTGTGCACAAAAAATTTGGATGAAACAACAGTTGAATGACTATGGAATTAATCTAGAAACTGTTTCCATTAAATATGACAACACTAGTGCCATAAATCTCACGAAAAATCCAGTTTATCACTCTAGGACCAAGCACATTAGATTCGGCACCATTTCATTAGGGACCATGTTCAAAAAGGTGATTGCATGATTGAGTTTGTTGAAACATCTAAACAACTCGCAGACATTTTTACAAAACCATTACCTAAAGAAAGTTTCTCTTTCATAAGAACTGAATTAGGAATATTGAGTCAGTCATGCATTGAGTAAAATACACATCCAATCTTGTTATTACTAATCTGTGTATTAAGTTTGAAAAAGAGAACAGGTTACAATAATCGATTAGCACAATCGATTAAAGAAGTTAGAAGACCCATAATCGATTAGTATAATCAATTATGTGCGCAATGCAGAAAATCACAAAAAGTCAGAAGACTAGAAATCAATTACAATAATCGATTATGGAGGGTAAGTAACCCAGAAAATGAATGTAACCAATTATGTACATTTTTGTTACCATTTTAGTGGTTTGTACACTTGCTTTCCTGAATATATGCCTTGTTCTTCTTGATCTCTTTCCCGATTTTTGATAATGCCAAAAGGGGGAGAGTTATATGTATTGCATAATTCAGGCGGAGTGATTTTTTTTTTAAGTGAGGGGAAGTAGAGCATATATTATCTGTGCATCACTCTAATTATTAAATATTAAATGCTCTAACTCATTTCTTGAGAAAATCCCTCCTTGAGACGTTTGTCAACATCAAAAAGGGGGAGAATGTGAATATATGCCTTGATAGGATTAGTTAAAGTTTTGATGAATGACAAAAAGAAACATCCCGAAAGGACTAGATTGCAAAAAGCGGAAACAGCTATCTCAGATGATCAAGTCTTTCAGAAGGGGTGAAGGGTTTTTTAATAATTGTATTGTGTGTTGTAGATTCTGTTGTACATGGTAGTAAAGCTCTCGCAAGTCTAATATCAATCACACACACACATAATCTAAAGGGTAAAAATAAACTTAATAGGTCGTAAGCTCTTTAATTGGTAAAATCAATTAACAGCCGTTAAGTTTAATTTCAGTTGGCTTACAAACGACAATAATCGATTGTAAGATAATCATAATCGATTATCAACATATCTGAAAAGAAAAGTTCGAAACAGTGAAGGTATAATCGATTACCATAATCGACTATACACTTAATCGATTCCTTAATCGATGTTACACATAACCAATTCTTCAATCGATTATGCTCCTACTCGTTGTACTAGACTCTGAAACAGAGAAACCATAATCGATTATGATGCTACTGTCTCTCAGCATGTTTTGGTTAAGAAGGGAATAATCGATTATTTAATTAAAATAATCGATTATGGAGCGCGAATCACATATGGTAAAAATGGGCTTAACCTAATTCCCATGGGCCTAATTCTTTTCCTATAAATAGAATGCCTTGGGAAGCGTTTCAAAAACAACAACTGACTGCCCTATTTTCTTATTGTGCCAATACTCTGCTAAAATTTCTTTCTATCACTCTCACTAATATTACACTTTGATTATACATATATTGAGAGAGAGCTTTATACTCCATATAAGTGAGATTGTAATTGTGCTTCAAGTTGTAATTTCTTACCTTCACTTTTGAGTGCTACATCTCTCGTTTATATTATTCTTATTTTTGGGTATGAATCCCATAGTTGTTTAAGAGAAGGTTTTTCTCTTGAGACTCTGTCACTGGGGAAGGTGATATCCCTGGTCTGTGAAGAGTGCTCTTATTGGTGAATGTTTCTAGCTGAACCTGTTTTGAAAGCTAGTTATTTAGTGAAAACCCTTGGTGGTTGACCTTGGGGGACTGGACATAGGCTACTAGGGTATTAGGTAGCCGAACCAGGATAAAACTGCGAGTCTTTCTTTCTTTTCTTTTCATACTCTTTATTTTATTGCAATTTATTTTGCACCATTTACTTTCTGCTACCTTTATTTTATTGCAATTTATTTAACGCACTTTAAATACAAGTTATTTATTTTTAAAGTGCTCTGGTGTGCAAAAAGTTTTAAAATACACATTACTCACAATTCACCCCCCTCTTGTGTCTGGAGTCACTTGTCAACATAAGGGGGATGATAATGTAACATCCCAGTTTTCGGAAACTGCAATAGGTAATTATTATTTCTTTATAATTATTATCACGGCTTGAAAGTGTGTTTAGAGGATTTGCTAAGAGTAGGGATGAATAGGATGAGAGAAGGATAAACAACAAAGTATTAGGAGCAGAACGCTCAGACGTGGACCAGTGGAACGCTCAAGTGTACGGACGCTCTATGAGACAACCCCTTCCTATGAGGTCCCATTGGTGACCCCATTTATAATTATTAGCATTATAGCGTAGTGTAGTATTATAAAATTTGCAGAAATATTAAAATGTACAATACATACTGATAGCATAATAAAAGTATACATACATAATAGTACTGGCTCCATCAGTAGAGCCTACAACACTGATACCAAATATAAAAGACTTCAGAGTATACAGTAAATAAAAACTTAAAACATAGCAATGGAAATAAAGATACATCAGACATCCTCTTCTGGCACTCAAGGTCCCCCAGCGTTGGGATCCGAGGCTCTCCCGTCGGCATCAGGCTCAACAGTTATGCCATCAATCTCCTATGGAAATTCCTCATCAGGGTCTTCTCGTACATTCGAGAACAAAGAAAATACGACATACAAAAGTACAGGGGATAAGAAACAGTAATATGCCATACATAGGAAAAACAACGATATAAATAATGTATATAGATAGTAACACACCAAATCACAACAGTGACAACCAAACAACTTCCGGATAATTTTTCCCTTAACTACTGTCTCTCACACTCATGCAACTAACGACTATATGGATGCGATCACGACATGACATCCCCAACAAATCAAGGTGTCTCAGTCATCACTATTCCACCCCCATAAGGTAGGGTTCGGTCTAAAGCCCGCAGGCCCAACTCGTCTCATGGTTACGACATATTCCCCCGCACGCAGGCCAGGTCGGAATATTCACCAATCAACAACGCAACTTACGGTAACGACATGTTCCCCCACCCGCAGGCTAGGTCGAGCACTCGCCCGTCCGTTAACAACTCAACTTTTGGTAACGACGTATCCCCATTCCCGCAAGCTAGGTCGAGATATTCACCTGTCCGTCTACAATTCGACTAACGAGTACGACCATCTCCCCGCAGGTCGAGATATTATCACGACTTGAAAGTGTGTTTAGACGATATGCTAAGAGTAGGGATGAATAGGATGAGAGAAGGATAAACAACAAAGGATTAGGAGCAGAACACTCAGACGTGGACCAGCGGAACGCTCAAGTGTACGGACGCTCTATGAGACAACCCCTTCCTAGGAGGTCCCATTGGTGACCCCACTTATAATTATTAGCATTATCGCGTAGCGTAGTATTATAAAATTTGCAAAAATATTAAAATGTACAATACATAGTGATAGCATAATAAAAGTATACATACATAATAGTACTGGCTCCATCAGCAGAGCCTACAACACTGATACCAAATATAAAAGACTTCAGAGTATACAGTAAATAAAAACTTAAAACATAGCAATGGAAATAAAGGTACATCAGACATCCTCTCCTGGCAATCAAGGTCCCCCAGCGTTGGGATCCGAGGCTCTCCCGTCGGCATCAGGCTCAACAGTTATGCCATCAATCTCCTCTGGAAATTCCTCATAACGGTCTTCTCGTACATTCGAGAACAAAGAAAATACGACATACAAAAGTACAGGGGATAAGAAACAGTAATATGCCATACATATGAAAAACAACGATATAAATAATGTATATAGATAGTAACACACCAAATCACAACAGTGACAACCAAACAACTTCCAAATAATTTTTCACTTAATTACTGTCTCTCACACTCATGCAACTAACGACTATATGGATGCGATCACGACATGACATCCCCAACAAATCAAGGTGTCTCAGTCATCACTATGCCACCCCCATAAGGTAGGGTTCGGTCTAAAGCCCGCAGGCCCAACTCGTCTCATGGTTACGACATATTCCCCAGCACGCAGGCCAGGTCGGAATATTCACCAATCAACAATGCAACTTACGGTAACGACATGTTCCCCCGCCCGCAGGCTAGGTCGGAGCACTCGCCCGTCCGTTAACAACTCAACTTTTGGTAACGACGTATCCCCACGCCCGCAGGCTAGGTCGAGATATTCGCCTGTCCATCTACAATTCGTCTAACGGGTACGACCATCTCCCCGCAGGTAAGATCGGAATCGCCCGTATGCCAACACAGTCTATGCAACATGAATCTCACTGACTCATCTCAGGATCAACACTTACTGACTCAACCACGACTTATATACAACCAAAACCAACTTTCATCCGACTCGATCGGGTATCAACTTACATCACAACATCAACAGATTAATTGTATCTCTAGGTTGAGCACTATATATATATATATATATATATATATAATATATATATATATATATATATATATATATATATATATATATATATATATATATATATATATATATTCGACTTCCTCACCACACATTCATCTCCCAACTCATCAGAAATCACTGCCTAGATCTACTCAGACATCAGCAATCACAGCAGCATATAAACAACAACCAGCAATAGATTTACAGTAAAAACAACTTGCAGATAAATAATCATCAATCAATCATAAACATATAATAGGCATTCCATATATCATATTAAATACCAATCACAGAGCATACAACCTCAATATGCAGTAAAATCAACCTAACGGTCAGAAATTAAAACAGTTAAATCCTCAATACCCTAATCCTTAGGATTAGCTACTGCCCCTATTTAATTAAATTGGCTAGGGATATTGAAATTCTACCAACTCTTGGATCAATGATCCTTAAGCATACCTGATACATAATCAATGATCAATAATCAAAGATTTGAACCAAAATCCCTTAAACAAACAAAAATGGGTTTCGGCCATCACCTCAAAAATTTAGGTGAGAGCTTGATTTAGCTTCCTAATCACTTGGATTACATGATTAAGGGATGAAATAGGTGAAATCAAGAATAAAGAACAAAACCCATTTTTCCCAAAATAGTGCATAGGTTCGGCCTTAAAAAGATAAATAGGCAAGAGGTTTTTTTTGATTTCAAGATCTTGGATTATGATAGTAGAGGATGATACTAGCTCATAGAAATTGGTGTGGCATTAAAATGATTTTTCTACAATTTTCTAGAAATTTTTGAAGTTTAGATCTAGAAATTGAAACTCATGAAAATCAATGGAGAAAAATAAAGATTGAGAGCTCAAAGATGAAATCTGTACCTCCTAGGTGATAGAGTAGGATGAGAGGAGCAAATTTGCTTAACAAATCTCCTTGAAAAACCTTGTGGAAGTTGAGTGAAAATGGAGATGAAGATATGAAGAAAAGAGAAAATGGAGAAAGGAAGAAGAAGAAGAAGAAGAAGAAGATGAGGGGGAGGGGGCTGACCAGCGAGTTTAGTGAGAGAGAAAGAGTGGATGAGAATGAGTGTGAGGTGAGATATTTGTGGAGGTTACTTAATAGTCAAGTAAAGGTTAAAAGGTAATTAGTAAAAATAACTAAGGGCAATTTGGTCATTTCATGTCCCGACATTTTGAAAATCCTCACTACACTGGTAGAAGTCCCCAAATGATTCAACATAGCCTTGGTATGAAAATCATCGGCTCAAGGTTCTCGAAAAACCCTAAGACAGCTCGAATCGTCTCCCAGATCGATTTTCGGCCCGAATATAAAATATTATTTATATTTTTGGACGTTAGGACACATTTTAGAAAAAAGGTAGAGGGTCGAATTCTAAGACTAATGGTTCTGACCGTTAGTCAAAATGAGATCTTGACAGTAGAAAAACACTATCATCTGAAAAACATAGATCAGGCTCCATTTGAGTTTTCGGCCCAACACTTAACCATAGTCTTCTACGATGGCGTAGAGTGTAACACCCCGATTTTCGAGTTTTCCTATTTAATCAGTATTTATAAAATTATATTTTATTCGAGGTCTTAGGAATGAAAATAAAATATTCCGAGACCATAGTCATGCTCAACGATATCGTAGGAAGCTACGATTAAGTTTTGAGTCGAAAACTCAAACAGAGTCTAGTCAGTGTTTTTACACTGACAGTATGATTTTACTGCTCAGGAGACCTCAGAGAGACCCGTTAACGAGACATTAAGTCATAGAATTCGATTCTCTACGTTTTGGTTAAACATCACAAAAATTTCAAAAAAATCACTTCCTGACCTCCGTTCGAGCGAACTCCTCAATCGGGTGACAAACGGAGCCGTGTATGGACTCACCAGGACCCGACAACGGATAATCTTGATATCACATCGTGTCAACTCACTTGGGAGAGCACGCCAGAGTCGTCATGACGATTGGGAATTTCGGGACGCGAAATTACCAAAATACCCCTAACTTAAGCCTTTTCACCTTTTACCATTTTACCTTTTGAACCGACTGACCTTTTTACCCTTAATGAGCTTTTAAGAAGGCTAGAACAGCCCTCTCAGCCCCTCATTTCACGCAGCCAGCCCTCCCAAGAACACCAAGAGCTTCATCTTCTTCCTCCTTGAAAACCTCCATTGAAATCCATGAGAAATCCTTGAAACTTTGAAGAAAAGCCTTGATTCTTTGACCAATCTTCCTCCATTCTAAGGTAAGATTACTTCTATGATCTCCTAGCTTCTTGAATCTCTCTCAATCTCAAGATCAAAACTCCATTTTCATGAAACTCATTCTTAGATCCAAAAGTTTGAAAATCCATAGGAAATTGTAGAAAAATCCTTTTGATGTGAAACCAATTTCTTTGATCTTATCTCATCATTCTCTACCTAAACGCAAGAGCTCATGATCCAAGTCTCTGTTGGGGTAAGCCCTAGTGGCCAATCTATTTTGAATAGATAATCATTTGTACCATGACTTTGATCATATATTTGATATATGTATAAAGCATTTATTTATTATGTTATATTTTATGATCATATTTATAGCATAATAAAGTCCTTAGAATAGGTAGTTCATTTAATGGAATGTCAAGTATGACTTGACCATGAAATGTCATTAAATTATAGAACACTATTCTTAAATATCCATAGTCAAGTATTATTATTAATAAGGACAATAATAATACTGATGACCACATCTCACGGGTCATAGATATAAGATATCAAGTCTTCACATAAATATAAATATTAGTGGAATATTTATACTGGAGTGACACGCTATGAGAACGCTGCATAATAGTTATATAAGTGTCATAAGCGATTCTCACGTGACCATAGTGAAGTAGTCCTTCGACTTGAAGTCACTACGATTCCTAACATATGTAGTTGTAGGCTTTAATACTATTAAACGTTGTTTGTAACAAGACAACTATAAAGATAGTTATTGGGTCTGCAATGAAACATGTTGAGGAATGTGAGTGATGTAGATAGGATTCGTCCCTCTTACATAACAGGAGTAATGTCTATAGGCCTCTTGATGGTATGCGACGTAGAAATGCGTGGCCATGCTAAGGTGGGACAATATGAGATATTGGGCCCACATGATCATACATCAATTACTAAATCAAGAAATAAATAAGTGGACTTAACAAGGATGGCACATTTATGCCTTGTGTTCAATTATGACATTGATACGAAAGGACATTGACTTCACATTATATATGGTTACAACAAGGTTTTAATTGTATCACCAATATTCTAATTAATTGGGTAGCAATGATGTATTGCTAGATACCGCTCATTGTTTATAATATTAATTGATTATTAATATGATTAATAATAATTAATATTATTGCCAATTAATTGAGAGCCTATAGGGTCACATGCATAGAACAATTGTTCATAGAATTAATTTAATTGATTAATTAGTTAATTAATAATTAAATGGGATTGCTTTAATTGATTGATTAAATATGATTTGATTAATAATTAAATGGGATTGATTTAATTGATTGATTAAATATGATTCGATTGATAATTAAATGAGGATAAGTTTAATTGATTAATTAAATATGATTTAATTGATAATTAAACATTGGGCCTGTAGCGTACAGTGACGCAAGTGGGTTAGGTTAAGTGAGTGACAGCTATTAGTAAGTTGTGCACGTCACTTAAATTAACACACAACACAGAGCACTCATAACGGCCGTTGTACACCCTTAACAGCGCGCCCTCTTTTCTCTCTCTGTGTATCGTGCCTCTCCCAATCCTGATAGCTAGCATTACGCTATCTCTGATGTTGGTTTGTTCGCGTGGACTGAGTAGAGGTATTGCTACTTTGTAATATTGGTGATAGAGAAGCCTTTTTTTATGGTGGTTATGGCTAGACAGTTATCGTAATCTCGCGATCCGAGATTCGTTAACCGTTGGATTGGGCTGATTTTGGATAGCAGGTTCGTGTTGCGATACTAGGTCTGGAGCGAAAGTTATGAGCATTGCAAGTATCAGCGTTTTTGGCTAACCGGTGTTGTTGGCGCGCTCACAGTGTTTGCGGTAAAGCTACGCTTCAAGAGGTAAACACAATATCCTTGTGATTCATGTGCAATACGTGGTCTTTTAGTAAAGGGGTTTTTCCGCTCAAGAGGTTTTTTGAAAATTGTTTTTGAAAATTATCCCTCTTGAAACCCCAACAGTGGTATCAGAGAGTCTGGTCGTAGTTTGCTATGTATCCTAGGATGTTTGCCTTGTTTGATAACATGTTTCACTGTGCAATTCACGTTCCTTTTAAAATTGATGTTTAAAATTTGTTGCAAATATCACTATACGCAATTATCCAATTTGAAGTTTAAAGTTGGTCACTGTGCGCAATGACATAAATTGCGCAGCGTATATTTTGACAATAAATTGGTTTCAAAATTTTATTTATTTTTGAAATCAATTGGGGATCATGTGTATGATTTGATTTCAAATTTATTTGATTTCAAATTTATTTATTTATTTTTGAAATCAATTGGAGATCATGTGTATGATTTGATTTCAAATTTATTTTTATTTTTATTTGTTTTGAAATCAATTGGAGATCATGTGTATGATTTTTCCTTTTAATAAATTGTTTATTAAATGTGAGGTGTGTGGTTATGGCCTTATATTGTGGTGTTATTTTATTTGGTAAATACGGCATGCGTGTCGTGATTTATTGTATTTATTTTATAAATACGGCCTGCATGTCGTGACATTTATTTTATTTATTTTATTTTAAATTTTATAAATTGTTCGGGTTGACATAGAGGCAGCACCAAATCATGATGCCAGTGGGAGGAACTTTGGAAGTTTGCTCGAGGGTCAAAGATTGTAATAATTTGTTTTAATTATTGCACATTAGGAGGCCATAATCATAATACAGTTTATATGTCTTGTATATTTATGTATGTGATGCATGAAATGTATGAGATGTATGATTTAAATTTGGAATTTAAATTTTATGATAGCATGTATGTCATTGTATGCTTAATATGTTTTGAATGAATGTAAGCTAGTGTGCCATGTATGCTATGAGAGACGTTTATATGATAAACAAGCTGGTGAGATAACTTAATTATTAAATTCCCTCAATAAATTAAGTTATTAAATGCCTCTTGATGTGTGACACTCGTCAAGGCCAGAATCATTTAAGTATGAGTCATGCCACAACTGAGCACCTTAATATATTCCGGTGAGGCGCGAAAGGTGAAATAACCTACTGCCAACCATTAGGTTGAACTTAACTAAGTGTATTCAATAGGATTGAAATGGCTTAGAGGCATGGGGTTGGGCATTAATCCATATGATGGATTAGAATATGGAGTTATTCACCCAACTGGTCAAAGAATTACATTGGATGTAATTGGAAAGGAGTTTCCTACCTAAATAGCTGAGTAAAATAGTGGGAGCGTATTTAATAAAAGACCTATTAAATATGTGTTAATCATGATACTTATATTCTGTATATTTCTGTATTAAATAACTATGGCTACAAACACAAATTTTATTTTATTGTTGCGATACATCCTTGAGAAGGATGAGTTATCTAGAATTAATTTTCTGGATTGGTAAAAATTTTGAGGATTGTCCTCAAGTACGAGAAAAGAACTGAATGTTCTCAAGCAATTAATTCTCAAGCAATTTGTTGCTACTTCCATAAGGTTCGAAAGGGATGCTTAATAGAAGCATCAAGTCGATGCCATTGATGTACGACATCTCATGCTTGCAATCATAGAGACGTATGATATGATCATACACCTTATGATGCTCTAACAAGAGCTAGCAAGGCATAAGAGGTACTAGAAAGAGTAAAAAGACAAGAAAGGAAGTATGACTTCCTGTTTAGGCATATTTGTTATAAAAGTCAACATATCTACTCCAACATTATGGGTATTGGATACCACATATGGATCTCACATTAATGTGAAGGATCAAAGGGAGTAGGACATTGACTAATAGGTAAAGGTCTACCTTATGAGTAGAGATGAAGCAAAAGTTGCTACATTGACTATAGGAGTTTGAATTTACCATTAGGTAAAGGTCTACCCTATGAGTGGAGATGAAGCAAAAGTTGTTACATTGACTATAGGTATTTGAATTTACCATTAGGTAAAGTTCTACGCTATGAGTCGAAATGGAGCAAAAGTTGCTATATTAACCATAAGAGTTTGACTTTGCCTTATGGGCATTAATGGAAGTAGATAACTGTTATTTAATTGTAGTTGATAATAGAAACATCATTTCTATATCTTGTATAGACAAGAAAGAATTTAAATTGCAATAAATGGACAATTGTTGTTTCATTTATTTAACTGATGTCTTCTATGCTTGTATTCATGTGAGATATAGACTTTGTGTCCTTGATCTCGATAAGCTCATCTATAACATAAATGCGAATAGGGTCAAACCAAGTGATTTGGACCCTCTATGCCTTTAGCAATATCTTTAGACCATATAAGTAAGAAACACATTTCCAAGCTCCACTAATTTGGACTCTTGGACTCATCCAATTATGAATTGTTTGAGGTCTGTGAATCTTACTTGTTTGAAAAGATGACTAAGCTCCATTCACTAGTAAGGTGGAAAGGTTGGTAATCTTTTGGCATAATACATTGTGATGTATGAGGGCCTCTAAACAAGTTTGCTAGAAGACAAGTTTCCGTACTTCGTCTCGTTTATTGATAACTTCAGTGAAGATGGATTTGTGTAAGACACAAGTCAGAAATCTTTGAAATGTTCAAAGAATTCAAGAACGAAGTGGAGAACTAATTTTTGAAAAGTATTAAGATCATGCGATCAAATCGTGGTGTTAAGTACTTAAGCTAATTGTTTGATGACTATCTGAAGGAGTGTGAGATTATATCTCGACTCACACCTCCTGGAACTCCATAATGGAATAGTATGTCCGAGAGGAGAAAATCGAACCTTGTTGGACATGGTACGATCTATGATGAGTCAATCAGACTTCTCTGACTCTTTCAGGGGATATGCTTGACATACAACAGCTTTCACACCTAACCGTGTTCCATCTGAGACAGCTGAAAGACACCATATGAGATATGGACTGGTATGGGACCAAGTATATCTTTCATTAAGATTTAGAGTGTCAAGTTTATAGAAATTTTTGGTTTCAAATAAGCTTGGACCCAAGTGTGACAAACGTATCTTTGTGGGTTGTCCTAAGGAAGCAAACGGACACTATTTCTACAACACTTCCGATGACAAAATGTTTGTCACTAGAACAAGAGTACTCCTCAAGAAGGAACACATCTCCAAGGGAGACAGTGGGAGGAATGTAGTACTTGGATAAATCCAAGCACCACAAAGTACTGATCCGCCAGCAATGAAACAAGAACCGATTCCACAAGATGTTGTGGTCCAATCACCAGTTCAAGTAACACAAGACTCGCGTAGGTCAAACATGACACGTCATCAACCCGAGAGATATGGAATACTCCTAACTCAAGAAGGTGATGAACCGCTCATGGATCATGATGAACTTGTGACTTACCAGGTGGCCGTCGTTGGCCCTGATTCTGATAAGTGGCTACGAGCCATGGGATCCGAAGTAGAATCCATGTACATCAACCGGGTATGGACTTTGGTTGAGTCACCTGAAAGGGATAAAACCCATAAGGTGCAAGTGGGTCATCAACAAGAAGACTAACATGGATGGGAAGGTGAATACCTTTAAAGAGTGACTGATTGTGAGAGGTTTCAAGCAAATTCATAGTATGACTATGATGAGAACTTTTGTCCAGTTGCATTGATTCAGATCCCATTTGTTTTTGCTTCATAGTATGACTGTGAGATCTGGCAAATAAATGTTAAAACAGCATTCCTTGACAGGAATCTTCTCAAGGATGTGTACATGACACAACCAGAGAGTTTTGTCTATTCAGAGAATGCTGGAAAGGTTTTGCAAGTTGCAAACATCCATTTATGGATTAAAGCAAACTTCCAGAAGTTGGAATCTTCGTTTTGATGTAAACTATAAGACAGTTTGGATTCATCAAGAATAAGGATGGATCTTGTGTGTACAAGAAGGTTAGTGGGATCATAATTATTTTTCCTCGTATTGTATGTGTATGACATACTACTTTTGGAAACAATATTCCTACCCCACAAAATGTGAAAACATGGTTAAGGAATTATTTTTCAATGAAGTACTTAGGCGAAACGTCCTATGTATTAGGACTCAGGATCTATGGAGATAGATCGCTGAAATTGTTAGGCCTTAGTCAAAGGTACATAAATTGACAAAGTGCTTGGGCGCTTTAAATGTGCATGATTCCAAAAGGGGTATCTTGCCTATGACACGTGGCGTATACCTGTCCCAGGGATAGTCCCTGTTACATCAGATGTAGAGGGAACGCATGAATAAGATTCTATATGCTTCGGCAATTGAATTTGTTATGCATGCCATGATATGTACTCGAACAAATGTCTCGTATGCTTCAAGCATGATGAGAAGGTACCAATCCAATCCCAGTGAAGGTCACTGGACTGAAGTCAAGAATGTCCTAAAGTACTTGAGAAGAACTTAGGATTCATTCTTGATCTCAAATGGTGAGGAAGAGCTCATAGTAATGAATTACAGTGATGCTAGCTTCCAAACCGATAAGGATAACTTTAGATCGCAATCTGGTTTTGTGTTTTGCCTTAATGGTGGTACTGTGAGCTTGAAAAGGTTCCAAGCATGAGACAATTGCTGATTTTATAATAGAGGCCGAGTATATAGCTTCCTTAAATGCAGATTTAAAGGCCGTTTGGATCTAGAAAGTTCATTTATGAACTAATCGAAGTTCCTAACTTTGCGAACTCCATAGATCTCGTTGCGATGATGATGGAGTAATCGTCTAAGGAAACTTGATCTCACCAGTAATCCGAAACATATACTTAGATGCTTCCATCTCATTCGATAGATGATCGATAGAAGAGATGTGAAGATGTGCAGAATGACAACACTAAACAATCCATTATTGGAGTCTCTTGCTCAGTGGTAGCATGACACTCACACTAGACCGATGGGTGCTATATTGATGCCTGATTGGCTCTAGTGCTAGTGGGAGATTGTTGGGGTAAGCCCTAGTGGCCAATCTATTTTGAATAGCTAATCATTTGTATCATGACTTCGATCATATATTTGATATATGTATAAGGCATTTATTTATTATGTTATATTTTATGATCATATTTGTAGCATAATAAAGTCCTTAGAATAGGTAGTTCATTTAATGGAACGTCAAGTATGACTTGACCGTGAGATGCCATTAAATTATAGAACACTATTCTTAAATATCCATAGTCAAGTATTATTATTAATAAGGACAATAATAATACATTGAGACTATTATGTGAGTGTACCGATGACCACATCTCACGGGTTATAGATATAAGATATCAAGTCTTCACATAGGTATAAATATTAGTGGAATATTTATACTGGAGTGACCCGCTATGAGAACGCTGCATAATAGTTTTGTAAGTGTCATAAGCGATTCTCATGGTGACCATAGTGAAGTAGTCCTTCGACTTGAAGTCACTACGATTCCTAACATATGTAATTGCAGGCTTTAATACTATTAAATGTTGTCTGTAACAGGACAACTATAAAGATATTTATTGGGTCTGCAATGAAATATGTTGAGGAATGTGAGTGATGTAGATAGGATTCGTCCCTCCTACATAACAGGAGTAATGTCTATAGGCTTCTTAATGGAATGCGACGTAGAAATGCATGGCCATGCTAAGGTGGGACAATATGGGATATTGGGCTCACATGATCGTACGTCAATTATTAGATCAAGAAATAAATAATTGAACTTAACAAGGATGACACATTTATGTCTTGTGTTCAATTAAGACATTGTGACGAAAGGACATTGACTTCACATTATATATATGACTACAGCAAGGTTTTAATTGTATCATCATTATTCTAATTAATTGGGTAGCAATGATTTATTGCTAGATGCCGCTCATTGTTTATAATATTAATTAGTTATAAATATGATTAATAACAATTAATATTATTGCCAATTAATTGAGAACCTATAGGGTCACACGCATAGAGCAAATGTTCAGAAAATTAATTTAATTGATTAAGTAAATATGATTTAATTAATAATTAAATGGGATTGATTTAATTGATTGATCAATTATGATTTGATCAATAATTAAATGAGGTTGATTTAATTGATTGATTAATTATGATTTGATCAAACAATTAAATGAGATTGATTTAATTGATTGATTAAATATGATTTGATTGATAATTAAATGAGGGTAAGTTTAATTGATTAATTAAATATGATTTAATTAATAATTAAACATTGGGCTTGTAGCGTACAATAGCCCAAGTGGATTATGTAAAGTGAGTGACAGCTATTAGTAACCTGCTCACATCACTTAAGCAACACACAACACAGAGCACTCATAAAGGCCGCTGTACACCCTTGACAGCGCGCCCTCTTTTCTCTCTCTGTGTATCGTGCCTCTCTCAATCTTGATAGCTAGCACTACACTATCTCTGAAATTGATTTGCTCGCGTGGACTGAGTAGAGGTATTGCTACTTTGCAATACTGGTGATAGAGAAGCCTTTTCTTATGGTGGTTATGGATGGACAGTTATCGTAATCTCACGATCCGAGATTCGTTAACCGTTGGATCGGGCTGATTTTTGGACAGCAGGTTAATGACATGTGGTGCTACATCTTCACCGTTCAGTTTTTCGATACGAGGTTTGGAGGGAAAGTTATGAACATCTCAAGTATCAGCGTTTTTGGCTAACCGGTGTTGTTAGCGCGCTCACAGTGTTCGCGGTAAAGCTACGCTGCAAGAGGTAAACACAATATCCTTGTGATTCATTTGCAATACGTGGTCTTTTAGTAAAGGGGTTTTTCCGCTCAAGAGGTTTTTGAAAATTGTTTTTGAAAATTATCCCTCTTGAAACCCCAACAATTCTTTCATATTAGTAGAGTGTATGGATCATTTAGGGTTGCCTGTTTCTACATTGCCATGTGACTTAACTGTTTCAACACCTGCTGGTGATTTTTTAACAACCCATCTCTATGCCGTAAATGTCCGGTTACGGTAGAGAACCGTCATTTTCTTGTTGACCTTATCTGCTTGCCTATGCAACAGATAGATGTAATCCCAGGCATGGACTGGCTTTCGGCCAACCATGTAATGTTAGACTGTTCAAATAAAACTCTCAGTTTTTCCGAGCGATCTGGATTAATGCCTGCCGACAAGAGTATGTTGACAAGTGACTCCAAATACAGGAGGGGGTGAATTGTGTGAAAGGTGTATTTTTAAAAACTTTTTGCACAGCAGAGCACTTTAGAAAATAAATAACTTGAATTTAAAGTGCATTGAATAAATTGCAATAAAATAAACGACTTGTATTTAAAATGCGTTAAATAAATTGCAATAAAATAAATGACTTGTATTTAAAGAGCGTTAAGTAAATTACAGTAAAATAAAGAGCAAGAAAAGAAATGAAAGACTCGCAGTTTTATCCTGGTTCGGCTACCTAATACCCCAGTAGTCTACGTCCAGTCCCCAAGGTCAACCACCAAGGGTTTTCACTCAATAACTAGCTTTTAAATCAGGTTCATCTAGAAACCTTCACAAATAAGAGCACTCTTCACAGACCAGGGATATCACCTCCCCCAGTGACAGAGTCTCAAGAGAAAAACCTTCTCTTAAACAACTATAGGATTCACACCCAAAAATAAGAACAATAAAAAGTGAGAGATGTAGCACTCAAAAGTGCAGATAAGAATTACAACTTGAAGCACAATTACAATCTCACTTATATGGAGTATAAAGCTCTCTCTCGATATATGTATGATCAAAGTGTAATATTGGTGAGATTATTTGAAAAAGATTTTGGCAGAGTTTTAGCGCAATAAGAAAATAGGGTAGTCGATTATTGTTACTGAAACGCATCCTAAGGCATTCTATTTATAGGAAAAGGATTAGGCCCATGAGAATTAGGTTAAGCCCATTTTTACTATTTGTGGTTCGCGCTACATAATCGATTATTTTAATGTAATAATCGATTATTCCCTTTTAATGCAAAAAACATGCTGAGAGACAGTAGCATCATAATCGATTATGGGTTCTCTGTTTCAGAGCCTTTTACAACGCGTAGGAGCATAATCGATTGAAGAATCGATTATGTAAAACATCGATTAAGTAATTGATTAATCGTAATAACATCGATTATGGAATCGATTAAGTTCATAATCAATTATAGTAATCGCGATTACACCTTTACTGTTTCGAACTGTTTCTTTTCAGATATTGATAATCGATTATGATTATCTTATAATCGATTATGATCATTTGTAAGCCAGCTGAATTTAAACTTAACGGCTAAAATTGATTTTACCAATCAAAGAACTTACGACCTATTAAGTTTATTATTTTTACTCTTTCGATTAAGTGTGTGTGTGATTGATTTAGATTGAGAGCTTTACCACCATGTACAACAGAATCTACAACACACAATACAAATATGAAAAACCTTTCACCCCTTTTGAAAGATTGATCATCTGAAATAATTGTTTCCGCTTTTTGTAATCTAGTCCTTCTGGGTCGTTTCGTTTTGTAATCCATCAAAACTTTAACTAATCCTGTCGAGGCATATATTCACGTAGTACTCCGATGGGTGAACGATCGGACGAGTATGTGGTGCTTTTCTCTTTAGAAGTGAAGGAGACTCCTAGTGTTGAAGCGTTGCCTATCGTGCGAGAGTTTCCGGATGTGTTTCTCGATGATGTTCCTGGACTGCCACCAGAGAGAGAGAGGTGGAGTTTGCCATAGACCTGGTACCGGGAACGGGACCTATATCGATAGCGCTGTATTTGATGTCTCCATTTGAACTGATGGAGCTGAAGAAACAGTTAGATGAGATGCTAGGCGAGGATTTTATCAGACCTAGTGCATCTCCGTGGGGAACTCCGGTATTGTTTGTGAAGAAGGAGGACGGGAGTTCGAGGTTGTGCGTAGACTACCCTCATTTGAACAAAGTGACGATAAAGCACAAGTATCTGTTACCACGGATAGATGATTTGATGGATCAGATGAAAGGAGCAGCTGTGTTTTCTAAGATTGACCTGCGATCTGGATACCATCAAATCCGGGTTAGGAAGGAGGATGTGCCAAAGACTGCTTTTTAGAGTCGGTATGGTCACTACGAGTATTTGGTTATGCCGTTTGGTGTGACAAATGCTCCAGCTGTGTTCATGGACTATATGAACAGGATCTTCCGACCGTTCCTTAACAAGTTTGTTGTTGTGTTTATCGACGACATCCTTGTATACTCTTCGAGTAAAGAGGAACACCAAGAGCATCTAAGGGCAATGTTGCAAGTGCCAAAGGATCGGCAATTGTATGCTAAACTGTCGAAGTGCGAGTTTTGGTTAGAGGAAGTTCAGTTTCTAGGCCATGTGATCAGTAAGAATGGAATCACAGTGGATCCTGCGAAATTCGAGGCCGTAGTGAATTGGGAAAGCCCTAAGTTTGTAAATTAGGTGAGAAGTTTTCTTGGTTTAGCGAGCTACTATCGGAGGTTTATAGAAGGATTCTCTAAGATTGCATTACCTATGACGTAGTTAACGAGAAAAGGGAAGGCATTTGAGTGGTTAGAGGCTTACGAGCAGAGTTTCCAGGAGCTGAAAAGAAGACTGACCACATCACCTATGCTGGTGCTACCAGATCCTTTAGGATGATTTGATGTATGTGATGCATCTTATCAAGGCTTTGGAAGTGTGTTCAAGCAAGACGGAAAAGTGGTGGCGTATGCCTCCAGGCAGTTGAGAGTACATGAGCGGAACAACCCAACGCATGATCTGGAATTGGCTGCGATAGTGTTTGCTCTGAAGATATGGAGACATTATCTTTATGGTGCTTAATTCAGTGTGTTTAGCGACCATAAGAGCCTGAAGTATCTGTTCGACCAGAAAGAGTTGAACATGCGGCAGCGGAGATGGATGGAATTCATAAAGGACTATGAATTCGACCTACAATACCATCCAAGTACAACATAGCGGATGCACTCAGTAGGAAGTCCCTACACGTATCTGCGATGTTGGTAAAGGAGCTAGAGCTTTTAGGGGAGTTTAGAGATCTGAACCTAGAAGCGGAAATCGTCGAGGATAAGCTGAATTTGGGGATGGTTAGAGTAACTAGCGATTTCCTGAACCTGTTATGGAAGAAGCAAGCTGAGGATAAGTACCTTGAGAGTATGAATCGGTTGATAGAAGAAGGTAAGACTTCAGAATTCAGAAGAGGTACAGATGGTCTGCTTAGGTATGGTGACCAGGTTTGTGTGCCAGCGGATAGAGAAGTTAAGAATATGATCTTGGAGGAAGCACACAAGAGCAACATTAGTTTCCATCCGGGGGCTACCAAGATGTATCATGATCTGAAAAAGCTGTTCTGGTGGCCGGGGATGAAGAAAGATGTAGCAGCTTATGTCCTAACCTGCTTGGTGTGTTAGAAAGCGAAGATTGAACACCAGAAGCCAGCAGGGTTGTTGCAATCGTTAGACATCCCAGAATGGAAATGGGATAGCATTGCCATGGACTTTGTTTCTGGGTTGCCAAAGACTCAAAAAAGGTGTGATGCAGTCTGGGTAATCATCGATCGATTGACGAATTGTGCTCACTTCTTACCAATTAACCAAAATTACTCTCTAGAGCGATTAACTCAGATTTACGTCAAGGAAGTGGTGAGGCTACATGGGGTACCTTCGAACATTGTTTCGGATCATGATCCAAGGTTTACCTCAAGGTTTTGGAGGAGCTTACACAGTGCAATGGGAACTAAGTTAAGTATGAGTTCTGCTTATCATCCTCAAACGGATGGTCAGTTTGAACGAACAATTCAATCATTGGAGATCTCTTAAGAGCATACGTGTTGGAGAACACGGGAAGTTGGGACGAGTTTCTTCCATTGATCGAGTTTACTTACAACAACAGTTTCCATTCTAGTATTGGAATGGCGCCGTACGAAGCATTGCATGGACGAAAATGCAGGAATCTGTTGTGCTGGCTTGAGATGGGAGAAAGTCAGCTGTTAGGTCCAGAGTTGGTATAGCAAACAACGGAACAAGTCTGTAAGATATGGGAAAAGATGAAGGTTGCAAGGGACAGGCATAAGAGCTATGCTGACAAGAGGAGGAGGCATTTGGAATTCCAAGAGGGCGACCATTTTTTCATGAGAGTTACCCCAAGAGTGGGAGTAGGAAGGGCAATCAGATCCAGAAAGCTAACACCTAAATTCATAGGACCGTTTCAGATTCTTCAATGAATCGGCCTTGTAGCCTATCAGATAGCTTTGCCACCAAATCTTTCAAATCTTCATGACGTCTTTCATGTCTCTCAGCTCAGAAAATATTATCCCGATCCATCACACGTGTTAGAGCCCGAATCAATTCAACTGAAAGAGAATCTAGAGTATGAAGCTTCACCTGTTCGGATTTTGGATAGAAGGATCAAGGAACTGTGAGGTAAGCACATTTCTTTTGTCAGAGTGGAATGGAATCCAATAACTGGTGATTCAACATGGGAACGTGAGGTTGAGATGCACCAGAGTCATCCCTATCTGTTTACAGGTATACGACGGAAATTTCGGGGACAAAATTTTCTCTAACGGGGTGGTAATGTAACATCCCGATTTTTCTATGAACTCTGATCGAGTTGGTTAATCTTAATTAGAGCTTTGGATGATTGTGTGAATTATTGTGTGTTAGGTTTAGACCTAGTTTGAAGCTTAGGAATAGGCTTGAACAAGGTTGGAGGTGCCTAAGGCGTTAAACGAGTAACTGTGGAAGCTAGACGTTTGGAAGGCTTTTCCCAGCTGAACGCAACGCTCAAGCGTGCAAGGTTAGCATGTCCTAGCGTCCTAATGCTCAAGCATTGATAACGTAGATGCTCAAGTGTTTTGAGTGCGTTTGCCAGCTGGAGTGTTTTTGACGCGGGTGCTACACGTGGCAGGCCAGGGTCAAGGCGGAGCGGACATGGTTCCATGCTCAAGCGTGGAGGGAACCTCACGCTCAAGCATGGGCACGCTAAAGCGTGTAGTAGTGTCCACACTAAAGCGTGCACAACAGCTCAAGTTAGTGGAATTTTCTCTTCTTCCTCACTTTACATGAAAATCTCTTGAGTCTTCTGCAAGTAGTGAGAGAAGCTCTGGGAGTTTAGAGAGAGAAAGCTTACTTTCGAGGAGATCGAAGTACCTGAATGCGATTCCGACTACACCGTTGTGATCGCGGCGAAGTTATCTCCGACTTTGACGGATTGATTTCTCGATTTGTCCGAGGTAAACTCAAACCCCTAACAAGTGTTCTTCGTGTTCTTGGCGTTCTTCGAGTCTTTTCCTTTGCTTTGATCTTTTGGGCTTGCCCTAGGGCTAACACTGTTGTATATGTGTTGTGCTTGTTATTAGGGCAAAGTTTGTGCTCGCGGTGGAGCGAGGCTTGGAGCTGAGGCCGCGGTTGAGGGGCTGTTTGGAGTTGCCATAGGAGGGTGGCTGCGAGCTTGAGGAAGGAGGAGCAGCCGGTGATTGTCTAGATTTGCATGTCGACTGTTCAGGTGGGGAGAAAGAGTACAGCTGCCGTTTGGAAGGCAAGAGTAGTGTAGTTTTTTTCTGCTATGTGTAGGGAAGCCCTAACCCTACTAGTGGTTGAGCCCTGACAAAGTACCTAAACCCTAGGTTCAGCTTACTTTGGGCTATCGCCGTTAAGTTTGGAAACCCTAGGCTAGTAAACTGTTGATTAAGGATGTTTGACTTCATATGATTGTATGCTGTTGCTTGTTGTTATTGCTATCTGTCTAAGTGCTTATATGCTACTTGGTATGTGATATGCTGCTAGATGCTGTAGTTCATGTTATTGCTGTTGCTAGTATACTGTATGCTGTAATGTTGAGCGTTGTGGCAGAATACCGTAGAATTAAGTTTGGCTATGTGCCGTGTTGCTGTTTGGTTGATACCGTGGATGGTGCCGTTGCTATTATGCTGACTTCTTGAGGCTGTGGTCGTGTTTGTTTGTGGCGGAATACCGTAGAATTAAGTTTGGCTGTGTGTCGTGTTGCTGTTGGGTTGATACCGTGGATGGTGCCGTTGCTATTATGCTAACTTCTTGAGGCTGTGGCCGTGTTTGTTTGAGCGGTGGCTCGTGGAAGCATGGCGTCGAGGCTGTGGCCGTGTGGATGCAGTGGCATCTTGTTGTTTTTGATTGAGAGCTTAGGCGTGAGATCCGGTATCAAGCCCGTTGAGGATGTTTGCTGCATATCATCATCAGCTGCGAGGTGGTGAGGCCGTATGACAGGTAGTATAGGCTGCCAGTGTCATACGTGGTTAGCAGTACCTGAGTGCGGGTAACGAATGTAGATGGGGCGGTCAAGTGAGTGGCCTTGGTGATGTTGCTAGTCTCAAGAATAGTTTACAGTGACGGATGAGGTAGCTCCTATCCTGTTGTGACGCCCGATCTAGTTTGGTTTGCCCGACTAATCCCAAAGCTTTCCAGTTGTTCCAGGCTAACGTTCTGAGGCGACCGAGATACCCCGATTCCGGTGTGGAAGGGGGATGCACTCTTATTGTTCACGATGAGCGGTTCGGTTTCTTGGACAAGCTAACTCCGTTCCGACATAGAACCTGTTCCGGTGTGGACTTGTTCAGGTGTGGAACCGTTCCAGTTGGGAACATGCAGAAGTACGTTTTTCGGCCGACATGCTGCATGGGATTAGTAACCTGGTCTAGAGGATTGATCCGAGTGTGAGACTCATGGAGATGAATGCTTGTTGTATGTGTTGTCTTGAGAGATGTTTGTTAGTTTGTAGTAACTGTGATATTTGAGATATTTGCTACCTACTACTTGTTATATGTGTTTACTGCATTACTACTGTTTTCCAACTTTATGATGTGCTGTATTTCTTATCTCCTTTCTGTTTTTCCTTGTTTTCTGTTATGGGATCGCTTGAAGACGACGAGCCAGCGGAGACTCAGCATGGACCCGAGGCTTCACCCGTTCCTCACGGGATTGAGATCGTGTACCATGATGAGAGGGGATGGTGGGTAGACCCCTCTACCTTTTTGGTGGTGTACACAGGACCCGTTAGTCTGATTTTTCGGAGCGACACGCCTCCTTATGTGGATATCATCGGCCCCTACTGTGTGTACCAATTTCTACCTTTCGCGAGGATGTGGCGACCTCCGAGGCAGAGGGAGCGAGACTACACGTGGGTAGTACCCCAGTCTTCGGTCGTGACCAGCAGGAGAGGTTACGTCTACCGAGGCTAGCGCAGGAGGACCGAGCAGTACCTGAGGACCTACCGCAAGCGGAGGATCGTGGTCTCTAGTTCTTCGTTAGAGTACGAGCCTATTGGGTAGTACAGGCGTACTCATGGGGAGGGTCAAGGTAGCTCAGGGCATCCTCACCACTGATGGTGAGAGCCTGCTAATGCGTCTTAGGGAGTGAACCGAGAGTTTTGATGTATTTTGAGAGGGGACGGGGGTTACTGGTGAGCTCCGAGAGTTGATCTTGCTTTTTGATGTATTTTGGTTTTACTTCTAGGATGTATATGTATGTACACTGCCCTACTGATGGGGCTAACTTATGCATGATATTGTATAGTTATGTATATATTGCGCTTTTACTTTGACCACTTTTCTATGCTTGTCGTTTTGTTTGCTTTCTTCCGCATCACTGTTTGTTGACCATGCTATCGCTTTATAGACGGCTAGGCATAGATAATAATAATAAGAGGTTGGGACTAATGGGGAGGCTTCATATGTATGGGGTCGTCTCAAGGAGCTTAAGCAGGACAACCCTACAAAGAAAGGCAAGACTATTGCCTTAAAAAGTTAAAAAGCCAGCAGCTCGAAAGTTCTCAAAGCGAATGAGTCCAGTGATCAAAATGATCAAGATGAAGAAGAAGAATCTGATGATGAGCTGTCTCTCATGTCAAAGAAACTTGAACGTATTCTGAAAAAGAAAAACATGGCAAGAAGACCTTTTACAAAGAAAAACGTCAAAGACCATGGTGAAACCAAGGACAAAAGTCCAATGGTTTGCTATGAGTGCAAGAAACCAGGCCACTTCAAGGATGAGTGCCCCCAGCTGAAAGATAAGAAAACGTTCTTCAAAAAGAAAAGCAAGAATCTCATGGCAACATGGGAAGATCTTGACTCGTCTGAAGAAGAAGAAAACGAAGAAGAGGCAAACCTATGTCTCTGGTCTGAAAATCATCTCTCTGAAGAATCTTCTGAAGAAGAGGAACAATCTACCTCTTCAATCATCTCATATCCTGAGGCTGAGTCGTTAAGAGAATTCAGTGGTCTCTCTATAAGCAGACCACCTATTTTCTATGGAGCTGGTGATTATGCCATGTGGAGAGAACTATTCATGAGATTCAACTTAGAATAAAATGTTGATGACCTATGGAAAGCATACACCGATGATAACTTTTGTCCTACTACTGCTATCAATGGTGAACACATAGTTAAACCAAGGGCTGAGTGTTCTGAAGAAGAAGAAGAAAGAAGTGTGAGAATCAATGCTAGAGCTATCTATACTCTTACGTGTGCCCTGGACGAAAGAACTGTCAACATTATAATGTATTATGATATTGCAAAAAGAGTGCTTGACATGCTTGACGCCCTATTTATGAGAAAGCGACCTGCTCATTCTGGAGAACCACCTATTTATCAATCATCAGAACGTGAAGCTTGGAAAGAAAACTTCAGATCCTTTGCAACAACCCAAGGATCAGAAGAACACTGGAAAACTCTCACTAACGAAGCCTTCTGTCCCATCATCATCATCATCAATGAAGAATACACTATGAAACCTCTAGAAAATTGCATCTTAGAGAAAATAAGAAGAATTGCTCTTGATTGTGAGGCAAGAGCTTTCCTATTTCGAAGTGCACACGGAGTAAGAAGAGAAGCCCTGGCTGAAGAAACAACTGCTTGGGGAATGATGAAACTAATGGATATTCTGGAAAGATCTCCACCTGCATCCCCAACAGCAGATATGTTTCTCATGGTAAATATCTCCTCTGAGACAGAAATAGAAGAAGAAGAGGTAAATATATCTAACTATTCTAAAGATGCATATGATGAGCTATTAAATGAATCATGCATTATTTATTCTGAATATAAAGCTCTTAAAAGAAAATTTACCAAACTCAATAAAGACTTTGACAAAGTCAAAATTGAGAATGGAGAACTAAGAGAAGAGATAATCAGCCTAACTGAAGTCTCAAGTTCTAAGTCCAGTACATCCTGTGAAGTTGAGAAACTTGAGCATAAAGTTACATACTTAACTAATAGTCTATCTAAATTCACTGATGGATCTAAGAAGCTTAATTTAATTCTTAGATATAGATCTCCTCATGGTAAATCCGATATTGGATATGAAAAGGAAAATCCAAAAATTCCTTACAAGAAAAATGAGATAAAAAGAGTAATGTATTGTTCTATCTGTGGTAAAAATGGACACTCTGCATCCAAATGTTTACACAAAAGAAATGCTAGAAATGATAAGTTACCTACAACTAGCCGAAAAGGACCCAAGTCTATCTGGGTACCTAAGAGCAGGATAATCTCTATTGCAGACTTGCTTGACAACAGGAAGAAAACACCAATCATGGTACCTGGATAGTGGATGCTCACGACACATGACAGGAGAAAAGTCTATGCTCCTAGATCTAAAGCCAAAGTCTGAAGGATCAATTGTAGCCGGTGGCAATCAAAAGGGAAAGATTGTAGGTATTGGTAAAATTGGTAAGAATAATTCTCCCTCAATAAATAATGTGTTGTTAGTTGAAGGGTTAAAACACAATCTGCTTAGCATAAGCCAATTGTGTAACAGCGGGTTTATGGTGTCTTTCAACAAAGATAAATGCATAGTCAAATATGTTGATGGGTCCACTCTATTCACTAGTAAGAGGCAAAACAATGTATATAAAATTGACTTGGAGGATCTCTCTAATCAAAATGTATCATATCTGATGTCTGTTAATGAAGAACAATGGATTTGGCACAAGAGACTTGGTCATGCAAGCCTGAGATTAATCTCAAAGCTACAAAAGCGTAACCTCGTAAGAGGATTACCAAAGCTTGCCTATAAATCGGATGTTCTCTGTGATGCTTTTCAAAAAGGGAAACAAGTTAAAAATTCTTTTAATTCAAAGAATATTGTTTCTACATCCAGACCTTTAGAATTGCTACATTTAGATTTGTTTGGTCCAACAAGGACTGCCTCCCTAAGTGGAAAGAAATATGGGCTTGTCATTATCGATGATTATTCTAGATGGACATGGGTGATGTTCCTAGCTCACAAAGACGAGTCTTTTGAAGTATTCTCAATATTCTGTAAAAGGATTCAGAATGAGAAAGGTATATGTATCAACTCAATACGAAGTGATCATGGAGAAGAGTTTGAGAATGTAAACTTCCAACTATTATGTGAAGAAAATGGTATTCTTTACAATTTCTTTGCCCCTATAACAACTCAACAAAATGGGGTTGTTGAGAGAAAGAATAGATCTCTTCAAGAGATGGCAAGAACATTACTCAATGATAACTCTGTTTCTAAAAACTTTTGGGCTGAGGCTATTAACATAGCATGCTATATTCAAAATAGAGTATACATAAGACCAATACTAAAGAAGACTCGATATGAATTGTGGAAAGGATGAAAACCCAACATATCATATTTTCATCCTTTTGGATGTGCCTGCTTTATATTAAATACTAAAGACAATCTAGGTAAATTTGATGCCAAAGTTGATAATGGTATTTCTTAGGATACTCTGAAACATTAAAGATTTCAGAATTTACAATAGTAGATCACTAACTGTCGAAGAATCTATTCATGTTAAATTTGATGACAAGAAGCCTGATAAAGTATTATCAGAGCTGGACGAATCACTTGCAGATCTTGATCTGAATGATCATCGTCCAACCAACAATGGGAAGGAAATTCTCGAAGAAGTCAAAGCTGGTGATCACACTCCTCAATCGTTAAATGACAGTCATAAAACTTGGCAATTCAAAACCTACCATCCTGAAGATCAAATTCTAGGTCAACCCAGTGATAAAGTAAGAACAAGGTCAACCTTTAGAAATCAAGCTGACTCACCTTTCATCTCTGAGTTAGAACCAAAGACTGTGGACGAAGCTCTTATGGACGATGGATGGATTTTAGCTATGCAAGAAGAACTCAATCAGTTCAAGAGAAACAAGGTTTGGACTTAAGTTCAAGAATCGAATGATAAATCCATAATTGGAACAAAATGGGTATTTAGAAATAGAATGGATGAAGATGGAAAACTTGTGAGAAACAAAGCAAGGTTAGTAGCACAAGGTTATTTTCAAGAAGACAGTATTGATCATACTGAAACCTTTACTCCTGTTGCTAGAATAGAAGAAATACGTATCTTATTATCTTTTGCTGCTCATCATAACATAACACTATATCAAATGGATGTTAAAGTGCATTTCTAAATGGGTTAATTAACGAAGAAGTCTATGTAATGCAACCCCCTGGGTTTGAAGATCATTCCCATCCTGAGTATGTATATAAGCTTCAGAAAGCTTTATATGGACTCAAACAAGCTCCTAGAGCTTGGTATGAGAAATTTAGCTCTTTCCTCATGGAAAATGGTTTCTGTATAGGAAAGGTGGACACCACTCTGTTTAAGAAAACAAATAAGGATAATTTCATAATAGTCCAAATCTATGTTGATGATATTATTTTTGGATCTACTAATGATTCTCTTTGCAAGGAATTTTCTGAAATTATGGCAAAAGAATTCGAAATGAGCATGATGGGAGAGCTCAAATTTTTTTTGGGTCTACAAGTAAGACAAACCTCAAAGGGTGTGTACATTCATCAGACTAAGTACACTAAAGATCTCCTGAAGAAATTTCTAATGGACGATAGCAAGCCAATAAGTACACCTATGCTTCCAACGTCCATTGTGACCAAAGACAACAAAGATGAAAAGGTAGACCAAAAGGTTTACAAAGGTATGATTGGATCTCTCTTATATCTTACTGTGTCCAGACCTGACATAATGTTTAGTGTATGTCTTTGTGCACGTTTTCAAGCTGACCCATGTGAAAATCATTTAACAGCTGTCAAAAGAATATTTAGATATCTAAAAGGTACTTCTAATCTGGGTTTATTTTATGAGAAAACAAATGAGTACAGATTGATGGGTTATTGTGATGCTGACTATGCTGGAGCTAGAATTGAACGAAAAAGTACAAGTGGTGGCTGTCACTATCTTGGAACTAATCTAATCTCATGGTCAAGCAAAAAACAAAATACCATTGCCTTATCAACTGCTGACGCTAAATATATCTCTGCCGCTAGTTGTTGTTCACAACTCTTATGGATTAAACATCAAATGGAAGACTACAACATTCATGAAAGTAAGATTCCTATTTATTGTGATAATACTGCTGCAATTAATTTATCAAAAAATCTTATATTGCAATCTAGGGCTAAACATATAGAAATCAAACATCATTTTATCAGAGATTACATTCAAAAAGGTGTGTTTGATGTAAAGTTTGTTGATACTGACCACCAGTGGACAGATATCTTCACAACCTCTTGCAGAGGATAGGTTTTTTTTCATAAGAAAACAGCTCAACATGCTCTATGTTGAATGACCTTGCGTCCAATAAACACTTGTGTCAAAGAAAAGCTTGCGTCCAATTTGTTTGCGTCCATTTACTGCACCTCGCTAATCATAAGCTTACGTCATTATTATGTGCTACTCATCATTTACAATAAATGCAGAATATTTTGAAAAACATGAGTTATTTAATTATTTTCCTTTTAATATCTCTCTGTCATCTACACATTCCTATGTTGAGTCAGCATTCTCTTGTCACATCAATTGTCGTGCATCTGGTACTTCCCTCTTAAATAGCCACCCTCGGTAACTGCTAGTCATCATGGTTCTTTAACACGGTTACTTTCTCTGACGTTTTGGTTACTTTACTCCTCTCTATATAAACCCCAACCAGTGAGCTAAAACCACACCAAACGTCTCCATCTTTGAAACTCTTCTCCTTCTCTCACCCTCAACTTTTCATCTTCTTCTACATTCTCTTCTGAAATATGGGAAGAAACCTTCGATCAGCCGGAGAAGGAAGCAGCGTCCATCAAGAAAACATATCACTTTTAGGTCATCCAACTCATGATGTTCCAGACAACTGCCAGATCAACATTGAACATCAGATTGACTTGAATCTACTGGCCAGACTAGGAGCAGATGTCAGAATCTATGTCATTGAAGCTAGATGGGATCACTTCTTCATAAACTATCCAGAAGTTTATCCAAGACTTATCACTGAATTTTGGAAGACAGCTCACTTGGAAAAGGAAGGTCACATTTCTGGGTATGTTTTGGGGACACAAAAAGTCGACGTCTCCAAAGTGAGCATAGCGTCTGCTATTGGCTGTATGTCTCTTGGACAAACCTATTCCAAAACTTGGTATAAAAAGTTTGTGGGGGGGGGGGAAGACAATGTCTTCAACTTCCTCAGAAATCCTGAAGCTCAGCCCAATGCTCTCTTTCATGCTGCCATTATGAAAGATGAAGCAAGGATTCTAAATCAAATCTTGAACAAGGCTGTTCTTCATAAAGCTGGGTCTAAGGACATTGTTTCTGACGTGCATTCTTTTCTTCTTACTCATCTTCTTTATAGTATGAAGATCAATCTTCCCTCCCTTCTCTTTGATCGGTTCAAAGAAAATTGCATAGATGTTGACTCTGTTAAGACCATCACTTATGCAATTCTTCTTTCTCGAATATTTGAGAACCATGGAATTTATCGAATGCTAAACAAGGTTCACCTGAGCATAAGGATCTCCTACCAAACCATCAGTTGCCCACAATTTGGAAAAGCAAACCTTTCAAAGATGCAACTCAAATCTGTCTTGGCCTTTGAACAAGCTCAGTCCAGCATTGCACAATTTCAACGCATGGAAGCTTTTCAAAGTAGACAAAGAAGGAAGAATCAGACTCCAAGTGTTGCTAATCAACCTCAAGTCTCCTCTGATTCGTCCACTTTGGAAAGATTGTTTGAACAATCCCAGGCTAAGACTCACGGTGTTTTTGAAGAATTTGAGGAAAAGCCAAATCTGGAGTTTGCTTCGATGATTGAAGGTATTGCTTACACATTAATGGAGAAACCTTCATCAAGCTAAATGGTGTAGTCGTTCCCTTTATCAAAGAAATTCATGGACCTTTGCTTAAAGCAAATTTGGGCTCAACAGCAAAGCAGCAAGCTCATGCCAGTGCATCTCTCAAGCTAGTCAGGAAGCTGGTCCTTCTAAGCCTAGATACAGAAAGAGGAAGCTTCTAGTGGAAGAAGACGATGAGGATGACGTTCCTATTGCCCTTCTTCTTGCAAAGAACCAAGGTATCACCATCCCTCTCAAACTTGCCCAACCCTTCTATTTCTTCGATACCCTCCATGCCAACTAAAGCCCCATCTTCTACTCCACCCACCAATCCCAACCTGTCTTCTTCCATTCCTCCTCCACCCAAAAAGATATGAATTAAAACCGTAGCTAAACGACCACCCAGACCTAAAATCATCATCCAAGACTCCTCCACCTCCTCTCAGCAACAACCGAATTCCCAACCCCCATCTTCACCCCTCTTACCCGTCACACTATCCATAAATGAACACAGAGGATCTCAAGATGACCTACCCTCTATTCCTCAGTCACTCGTCCTGGAATCATGTCCTCCTCCTCATGTTCTTCTGCTACCATGGTACTCTCATGAAGAAGTTACATCTTCAGAGATTCAATTGGGCAGAATTCTTGAAGCAATTCTTGAAACTGAGACCCAAGCAAACGTCTGTTGTGCTGAGTCTACTGGTCCTCAAGATGATGCAAGATGTGAAGACTTTGTTATTCCTGAAACTCAAGCGGAAGCAAGCTCCGTCCAGCACACTGATCGTCTTGATCCTGATTCCACTTTGTCCGGCAATACTGTGGAACTACATCTTGATGATGAAGATAACGATGTCAACACGTTTGCTGCTGAAGAAGTCCACCCTGCTCAAATTTCGGCTCCCTCTCTATCTCCTGGACTTTCTCATGAAACTGCTGACTACTTGGTAGAACGGATTTCTGCAAGGGTTCCTCAAGAGTTGAATAGAAAAATGGATCAAGTGTTTACCTATCTTTCATCGCATCTTTCCTGACATTCCTCCTCCATCTCTTTGAATTCTTTTCCTTTCCTTTCCTGACTGTGATGTGCATCCTCCCTTCATTCCTTTTGTCTAATGACAAACAGGGGGAGAATAATATGGAAATGTGTGAAAGATTTTTTTTGGAATAGAAAGACTGAATATATGTTCGTTTATATCATGCTTTCATTATATTGTGTTCTGAATTATGTCTTAAATGTGTAATCTGAATGTTAAACACACATCTCCAAGAAATGCATAATCTCAAGGGGAGCTTTTATTTATAAGGACATAAGGAATCCTGTTTCAAAAATACTTTATAATAATGTTTGTCATCATAAAAAAGGGGAAGATTGTTAGAACCAAAACAGTAATGGCTAATGACCCCTAAAAGTTTTAATGATTAACAAAATTATTATATGTTTATGAATATAGTAGAAGTCCAGATTATACTAATCCAGAAGGTCAAAAGATCTTTTTATATGTTTCTGACTTTAGACAGACTCTCAAAAGGAACATTGTTTCTCAACGTCCAAAGATACATCTAGCTCTTAATGGACAAAAAGCTCAAAGCAATATCTGCATCCAATGAACATTATGGTTCGTCCAAATGATTCTTGGACTTTAGTGGTAAAAAGTCTTGCGTACAGATATCATATAGTATTTTGTGCGTCCAACTTTCAATATAATTGTGCGTCCAACCTTCTATATACTTGTGCGTCCACTAACTTTATTCTGCAGATGATGTGGCTCTTATACATATGTCTTGATTGGTTTTGAAAAAGAAAATATCTTTCCACATAAGATAAAAGAAGGTACAACCACGTACAGCAGAGAATCACGTAGAGCAGAAAGCATGTCGGCCAAAAAGGCAAAATAGTCTGCTCTAATTGAAGCCGCTATTCTATCGAAAGCAACCTTGCTTCCTTATTTGGAAGGACAAATATTGAATGGAGAACAACTAGCAAATGGACTTTGTGCCTAACGGATATTTCACTGTGTCTAAACGGAAAAGATTCCTACCATTTGAAATTCAAAGGTCAGACAAGGCTATTTAAAGACCCTCTTCTGAAGAAACAAGAAGAGCAAGAAATTACACATAAGAGAGAATTCATTTTGCAACGAAAAGCTTTAAGCAATCACTCTCTAGAAAGAGATCTATAAACCTTCTTATTCTTTCATTGTAAAGTTATAAACAGATTTTTAAGAGTTGTATCGTGTAATACTCTCACTCTTAGTGAGTTTGTAAAAAGCTCGAAATCCCCAGCCAAGTCTTGGGATTTGTTTAGCCTGGAGAGGCTTGTCTGTAAAAGAATACTTGTAGCCTAGAGAGGTGTAGAATACTTGGAGTTGTAGTTGTGGAGTGACTAGGAAACAACTTGTGAAAAGTGCTAAGTGATTTAATGAAAAAACCTTCTCAAGGAAGGGACTGGACGTAGCTCTTTGATTTGAAAGAGTGAACCAGAATATATCTCTGTGTGAATCTCTCTATCCCTATCTTGTTAAGTTTATTTATTTACTAACTTGGAGATTGAAAACAAAACGTTTGTTATCGTTTTACTTTTGTTCTTTCATCTTGCTTGTCTGAAACGCTTTTCAGAAAAGGCTTTCGAAAATCGGTTAAGAAACACAATTCAACCCCCTTCTTGTGTTTCCCTGTTTCACTTTCATAGTTGATTTGATTAGTGTAAGGAATCTAATGGCTTGGATTTGAAGTGAGAAATTCTTGTTGAGCTCACATTGAAAGTAGTAGAGATTAACGATTTATAGGTTATATGCCTTTTTCCATTTATGGCAAGGATGGAGTTATTTTGAATTTAAGAGATGATACGGTTTAGTGGTTAAGAAGAGATAAGTCCATTGGTTAAAGAGAATGAAAAAAGTGACTTGAGTAAAGGTGATGGATGAATGACATAAAGGTGATATGATTTGATTAAAAGGTGACAAGTTGTCATGATTTGATTTAAAAGGCGACAACTGCAACACCCTTTCCTGAGTGTCACATTCCCGAACGTTTATAAGGCCGAAAATATTTATTAATGCGGAAAATACGATTTTTTTCTTTTTCTTTTCTTTTCATAAAGATGTAATGTGATTAGTAAAGGTAATAAATAATACTAATAAATGAACTTAGGTTCACCATGCATTTCTAGAACATAATGTATGATAAATACAAAAATGGAAAAACAGAAAATAGAAGTGGGAATAATACTGTATGCTGACATAAGGAATACAATAAGTACTAGGAGTCATAGCTCCCAAAAGGTACTACAAAAACTGACATAGTCTGGCCGACAACAAAACTAAAACAGCAAAAGAGTCCACCTCCGAACTCAAAAGGACTGCTGAACCGAACCATCGTCACGTCCATCTGTTCAAGTAGCAACAACAAGCACCAGCAGAAAATATACAGATATGGGTGAGATTCCCGTTCATCAAAATAGCAGTAGTAAAGACGGGACGACTCACCAGGTAACAGCGTACCCAACATGTTAAACAGCATACTAAAACTCTCAATATAAATCATGTTAACAGTGTAATATAATGCATTCTTAAACAAAACAGCGATGTATAACAGTAAATGTAAACATCAACAAGCATGCAATGCAGTGCAATGTACATGACTCAATGCCAATGTCACTGGGTACTACTCTGACCCCTATTCCATGGAGCTAACAAAACATTCAGAGAGAGTGAATGGGAGGACATGTTCCGGTTTCTGCCAGTCATGAGCAAGATGCTACAACATTCGTAGCGTGCACGTATCTGGATTTACGGTAACACTCTCGACCAAACATGAAAAGTACGGCATCTAGTAGAGGATATCAGTGTATTGCACGGATTCGCCACGACACAGAGGAATCACCAACTGGTCACATGTCAGCCCTTCCAACCCTGATACCTCCAAAAAGACCATTGAAGATCGTCACCGTAAGATTCGCACCCGCATCAAGGTGTAAGCTCAACTCCTAGGCTCAAGGCCTTACAACTATGCACATGAAATGTCAATGCTTACACAAAGCAGATGCGATAAAGCGATGTCTATCCATTGGATAAACCTCAAGGTTCACTAAGGTTCTCTTTCTTAGGAACTACACACGTTTTTGTTTTAAAAAAACATTTATCCATCGGATAAAACATTTATCCATCAGATAAATATCTCGTGGCTCCTTTGGAATGATCTAGACTGCTTTCAGAATCATCGATTGTCCCCACAAACCAACACAAGTCCTTTCAGCGTGTTTTGTCTTCACTCACGCGCTTTCTAGGAAACTTCCCAGAAGGTCACCCATCCCATAATTACTCTAAGTCAAGCACGCTTAACTATAAAGTTCTTATGTTCTAAGCTTCCGAAAAGAAGATAAATCTTGATGGTATGGGTAGTACCAATCAATTCTTATATGCCTTCGCTTAGCTATACCGTCCCATACCTACATAGCCTCAGGATTCCTTCCACTATATAGTCCCATATCTGCACAGTCTCAGGATCCCTCTCATTCCGGTTATCACAAGACGGAAACAATTGAACGATTAACCTGGATCCGAATTACCGGTCCGTCATCGAACTATTGTTTCAAAAACCAAAACGTTTCATGTTTGTACTTACGTCTTATGAATTAAGTCTCAAGTCCTAAGCATTATGAATAAGGATTGAGAATCCTCTTAGATAAGTCTTTAAGCCTTTCTAAGGTATTAATCCTTGATTTTCAATTAAGGAAATAAGTGTTGATTCGCTTAAGTTTTATGAACTCATTGATGTACTAAGTTATTAATGGTATAGTACATGGTCTTGTTCCACCACATACCATACTTAATTAGCCCTTGTCTTCAACTCTAAGTTAATTACTTAACTTAGGTTTTTCACGCGTAAAACTTTACGATCGAGTCAGAAAACTCCTTTTGTAAACCAAACAACTTTTACAGTTGAAAACTCATTTGATTTGAAACAACATTTGAACTACTTACTTCATTTCTAGCATTTTCTGAAAGGTGAAATTCGCTTAGCGGAATTCCATTCGCTTGGCGAAAATGAGGCAGTAATACCTCCTTTGGAACTCCTCTGCATCGCTCGGTGAAACATAATTCGCGTAGCGAAGTTTATTATATTCGCTTAGCGAATATGGATTCGCTTAGCGAAATTGGAGGAGGTTATACCTCTTTTGAAACTCCTCTGGATTGCTCGGCGAAACATCATTCTTGTAGCGAAATTCTCTGGAATCGCTTAGCGAATATTAATTCGCTTAGCGAAAGTGAGGCAGTGATGCCCAACTTAGAATTCCTCTGTTTTCGCTTAACGAAGGTAAATTCGCTTCATTAAAACAAGACATTAACATTATGGAACCAATTTTGATTCTCTTCATGAAAACACTTCTTGTCTCATTTTGAGTCACTTGATTAACTAGATGGACTAAGGATAAGGTATAAAACATGTTTCACTTTGGTGAAAACAGTTTGAGACTTAATTCCATTTGATCTCTGGATCAAAGTCACTTAGGGTTTTTCTTTGAAAAACATAAGTTATTAAAACACTTTCCTTACTGGAAAACTTAATTGTTCAAGAACTACTCAAACTCTTCCTTTCCTCAAGGTCATGGCCAAAGGCCTATTAGGAACAAATGTGATGATTGCTTCACCCTCAAGACAATTACAACTCACAATGTTCATCTAAATTATGACTATCAACAATAACATATTATTGCATCATAATCAAGCATGAAGTCCATCACACATCATTTGCATCATAATCAAGCATAAAAGTCTATACTTGATCTAGTGATCAAAGTAGGTTTTTCAACATATATGGAAATGATTTTCATCCAATCACATCATCATAGACATATGCTAGAGCAGACTAAAGCATAAACTACACTTATTACACATTGTTCTCCAAGAGAACCAAATTGAATGGTGAACCCAAACCAAAGGGTGTCACCCACACATAAACTAAACAACCATCGTCACCACCACCATCTTGGTGTGATGAGGTTCACCCCCATACCTGTTGAAGAGCAGATTCCCAGATCAAAGTCGGTTGATCAGTTTGTGAACCTCCTGGTAATCGTCACCAACTACAAACAACCAAACAATCAAACATCAAACAAGACAAATCTCATCTATTCCTCCTCAAAGAGGATTCGATCCTACCCTAAGAAATTTAGCTAGAGATGTCCAACCTTTCTAATCTTTTGGATGGTTGATCCTTAGGTACTCCTAACACTAAAACAAGTCTTATTCCTTAAAACTTGAATAAAAAACTCAACCTTTTTCACATCTAAGATTTCGGCCACTTTTGAAAGAAAAGGCTAGAAAACTCATTTGGTTTCATGCTCTTGAATGGTGAAAGAGAATGATGAGACTAGTTCATAGAAAGTGATTTGGTATCAAAAGGATTTTTCTACACTTTTCTATGGATTTTCAAAGTTCTAGATCTAAACTTGGATCTTCATGAATCAAGTGATTCAAGAGATAAAATAGAGAAATTGAGAGAGTTAAGATGAGGATCATACCTCCTAGGATCAAAGATTAGTGAAGAAGAAACAAGTTTTCACCCAAAAACTTCAACTTTTGAAGATCAAACTAGGGTTTTTGTAAAGAACTTTTGATGAACACTCAAGAACTCATGAAGAACATGAAGAACAAGTGAGAGAAAGAAGAGAGAGAGAGAAAGAAGGTGTGGCCGCATGGCCAAGTGGGGTGAGGGTTTTATATCCATTTTGCCTTTATGGCAAACTTGTAAATCAACAAAAGGGCAATTTGGTCTTTTCCTTAAAAGACCAAGGGCATTTTGGACATTTCACGTCCATATATTTTACAACGTCATCATTACCTTGACCACAAAAGTGTTCATGATGGGACACCAACATTATCTGTTAGCGGGTCCTGTTAAATCCTTTCACAGCTCCAAACATCACACGGTTCGAACATACACCCGGATATAATATATTATTCCCGACTTTAGTCGTCAGGACGGATTTTATCAAAGATGTAGAGAATAAAATCCTGAGACTTACTGTCTCGTTCACAAGTCCAAATTAGGTCTCGATAGTAGAAAAAAGGCTACTATCCGTGAAAAACGCAGATCGGGCTCCGTTTGAGCTTTTGCCCGAAACTTAACCACAGCTTCCTATGGTTGTGTAGGACATTCCTATCTGGTCAGAATATTTTATTTCACTCTCTAAACCCTCCAATAAAATACAAACGTTAAAATACTGGAGAATTAGAAAACGTGAAAATCGGGGCGTTATAACAACGTCTTGTGAAGCATGAAAAACAGTCATGAACTTCTCCCAACTTCGGTCCGGATCAACTTCCCGGCCCGGAGCCAGATTACTTCTCCGACCCTGGCACACATCCCAAGGTGAAGCGGTCCCGATTAAAATAATAATATTTTTACCGATTTCGACCTAAAACAACACACCAGGCTCAAAACAATATTTTATGATTATTAAGCTCATAATTGAAATTAAAACATGAATTTCGAATTAATAACTATTTTTATGATGATAATTAATCGAATTGTGTTCTTAGTCAAGTTATTCACATAAACAGTTAAAAAGATTGATATAGGATTTTTGGGATGTTACACCCATCAGTATGGCTAGAGTGCCGTATACATACATTGTACATACAAAGGGTAAAACATAGAAAAGTGCACCAAAAGGGTCCTACATATATGCTCTTGAACCACTGTAGCTCACAATGGTGACACCTGTGACACCCCCGTCTGGGACATCAATGGTGACCCGTTGCGAAAATAAACTTTTTCATAAACCTGCTGGTTACATTCAGAAAATAAAATTTTTTAAGTGTTTAACGTATTTCAAAATCAGTGATAAATTTTTTCTTAACTTTACAATACCATCCACGTAATCACACATACCCCAATATATACATCAAGTAGTTGAACATACATTAATAGTTCCATCAAGTATTTCAAACATACTAAGTCATAATAAGTTCATACATAGGGCCTTTATACAGACGGCCATTCACAAAAGTCATGGCTTTCAGTAGCCAGGGCAGACTGACGAAATCGCTACCCAAAACCAAAGGACTTATCCTACAGATGGTCCCACATCTAACGTGTCCGTTGTAACGCCCCGATTTTTACGTTTTCTAATTCTCCAGTATTTTAATGTCTTTATTTTATTCGAGGTCTTAGGAATGGAAATAAAATATTCTGAGACCATATTCATGCTCGACGATATCATAGGAAGCTACGATTAAGTTTTGAGTCAAAAACTCAAACGGAGTCCGGTCTGCGTTTTTACACTGACAGTATGATTTTACTGCTTAGAAGACCTCAGATGGTCCCGTGAATGAGACAGTAAGTCTTAGAATTCGATGCTCTACGTTTTGGTTAAATTTCGTAAAAATTTCAGAAAAATAACTTCCTGACCTTCGTTCGAGCGGAATCCTCAATCGGGTGACGAACGGAGCCACATATGGGTTTGCCGGCTCTCCAACAGATAATCTTGATAGCACATCATCCCAGGACACTTGGGAGAGTATGCCAGAGTCGTCATGATGTTCCGAAATATCTGGACACAAAATGACCAAAATGCCCCTAACCTTAGTCTTTTACACTTTTACCATTTTACCCTTTTGGGCAAATGACCTTTTTACCCTTAAGTGAGCTCTTAAGAGGCTGAACTCAGCCCCTCACTCTCTCATTTTCGCACAGCCCCTCCAAAGATAGAGCTCCATAGTTGTTCTTGAGAGAAAACACCATTGTTAGTCTTGAAGCTCCTTGATTTCTTGTTGGAATCACTTGATTCCTTGAGAAATCTTCCTTCATTTCAAGGTAAGATCACTTCTATGACCTCTAAGCTTCTTGAATCTTTCTTTACTTCAAGATCAATCTTCATTTTCATGAAAAGAATTTCTTAGATCCAAAACTTTGAAAATCCATAGGAAATTGTAGAAAAATCCTTTTGAGGTAAGACCAAGTTCTTTGAACTCACATCATCAATCCCTACCTAAACCCAAGATCTTATGATTCAACTCTCATCATAGCTCAAAAAGCACTTTTTGGCCGAACCCTTCTGGATGATGATGAATAGTGTTTTCATCAATTTTTGATTTCTAACACTTGATTTCATCCTTAGCTTTCCTAATGCCTTTGAATCCATGAAATGGGAAACCAAGATCAATTCCTAACCTTTTTAACCTAGGGTGGCCGAAATCCTCTTTGTTAGAATTGTTGAGATTGGCTTTGATTGTTGTTTAATGTTTGATTGTTATATTGTTGTAGTTGTTGACGATTACCAGGAGGTTCACAAACCGATCAATCGACTTTGATCCGGGAATCTGCTCATCAACAGGTATGGGGGGTGAACCTCATTCACACCAAGATGGTGGTATTGAAGATGGTTGTTTAAGTTATGTGTGGGTGAAACCCTTTAGTTTGGGTTCACTTTTAATGATTAAGTTGTGTTAAGTTTTCTTGGAGAACAATGTGTGATATTTGTAGCTATGCTTGTATGCCTTAGCATGTGTTTTATGATGATGTTGTGAAAAAATGATTTCTTGCTGATGAAAAACCCTACTTTGATTACTAGATCAAGTATGGACTTTTGTGCTTATGTGCTTAAGTATGGACTTTTGTGCTTAGGTGCTTAATTATGATGCAATGTTGTGTGTTATTGTTGATCATAATTGTGTAAGTTTTGTGAGCCATGATTTGATTAGTTGGTGAAGTAAAACTTCACATTGGTTCCTAGTTGGCTTTTAGCCATGACCTTGAGAAAAGGAGGGTAATGTGTAGTTCTTGAATCATTCAAGTTTTGATGTAAGAAAAATGTTTTTAGTGGCTCATGCCTTAAACAAAAACCATAAATGATTTTGATCCAAAGATCAAACAAAGTTTCAATCTCAAAGTGTTTTCACCAAAGTGAGACATGTTTTATACCTTATCCTTAGTTCATCTAGTTAATCAAGTAACTTAAAAGTGGATTAATGAAAAGTTTCATGAGAATCAATATAGTTCCATAAGGATTTTCTTTAACAAGGTTAATGTCTTGTTTCAAGGCAATTTTCGCTAAGTGGATCCAATTTCGCTAGGCGGAAATAGAGAAAATACAAGTTAGGCATCACTGCCTCCTTTTCGCCAAGCGAAATAATCTTCGCTAAGCGAATGAAGCGAATTTCGCTGAGCGATCCATGTCTCGCCCAGCGATACTGGGGAGTTTTCAAAGAGGTATTATTGCCTTATTTTCGCTAAGCGAATTTAACTCCGCTAAGCAAATTTCCTGTTTTCAGAAAGTGCTAGAAAGAGAGTAAGTGGTTCAAAAGTTGTTTCAAATCAAATGAGTTTTCAATTGAGAAGTTGTTTTGGTTTACAAAGGAGTTTTTAACTCAACTCGTATAGTTTTACGCATTAAAAACCTAAGTTAAGTAATTGACTTAGAGTTGAAGACAAGGGATAATTAAGTATGGTATGTGGTGGAACAAGACCATATACTATACCATTGATGACCTAGTATATCAATGACTTCATAAGACATAAACACAAACATGAAACGTTTTGGGTTTTGAAACAGTAGTTCGACGACGGACCGGTGATTCGGACCCCGATCAGTCGTTCAATTGTTTCAGTCTTGCGATGACTCGATCCCGGAGGGATCACGAGATTTATCCGGTGGATAAAGGTTTTGTTTTTCAAAAGACGCGTATAGTTCCTAAGGAAGAGAACCTTAGTAGACTTCGAGGTGTATCCGGGGGATAGACATTGCTTGATCGCATCTGCTTTGTGTAAGCATTGGCATTTCATTTACATAGTTGTAAGGCCTTGAGCCTAGGAGTTAAGCTTACACTTTGATGCGGGTGTGAATCTTACGGTGACGATCTTCAATGGTCTTTTTGGAGGTATTAGGGTTGGAAGGGCTGACATCTGACCAGTTGGTGATTCTTCTATGTCGTCGCGAATCCGTGCAATACACTGATATCCTCTACTAGATGCCGTACTTTTCATGTTTGGTCGAGACTGTTACCGTAAAGCCAGATACGTGCACGTTACGAATGTTGTAGCATGTTGCTCATGGCTGGCAGAAACCGGAACATGTCCTCCCATTTACTCTCTCCGAATATTTTGTTAGCTCCATGGAGTAGGGGTCAGAGTAGTACCCAGTGACATTGACATTGAGTCATATACATTGCATTCAATTGCATGGCTATTGATGTTTACATTTACTATCATACATCGCTGTATTGTTTAAGAATGCATTATATTATGCTGTTGAATGTTTAGCATGATATTATGTTGTTGACTGCTTAACATGATTTATAGTGAGAACCTTTGTAAGCATGTTGGGTACGTTGTTACCTGGTGAGTCGTCCCGTTTTTGCTACTGCTGTTTTGTTGTGTTGATGAACGGGAATCTCACCCATATCCATATGTTTTTTGCTAGTACTTGCTATTGCTGCTTGAACAGATGGACGTGACGATGGTTCAGTTCAATAGTCTCCTTGAGCCAGGAGGCGGACTCTTTTTACTGTTTTAGTTTTGTTGTCGGCCAGACTATGTCAGTTTTTGTAGTACCTTTTGGGAGCTACGACTCCTAGTACTTATTGTATTTTCTTATGTCAGTTATACATTAGACTTATGTCTGTACACAGTGATGTTGACATTTCTATTTCTGTTTCTGTTCTGTGTTTATAATACAGCATGTTCTAGAAATGCATGGCAAACCTAAGTTCGTTTATTAGTATTATTTACGTTTACTAAATCCCATTACATCTTGTGAAAAAAAAAACCGTATTTTCCGCGTTAAATAATATTTTCGGCCTTATAAACGTTCGGGAATGTGACACTCGGGAAAGGGTGTTGCATCCGTGACTTCCCATATGCCATCATTCTTCATGCATTCAGACGTTAGGGATCGGATCCCCAAATTTTCCGATGGCATCTTGGAACTCATCTAAAGATGTAAGGGTGAGAAACCAATATATGAATTCAAGCACAATACCTACATTTGCTACACACCAACATCATATATATAATCATGATGCATAAGATTCTACTAAATAAACAAGTAGTTCATCATAGGGTTTCATACCCGACAGTCATCGTCATTTATAAAAAAAAATGCATGACACTTCAACGTTCAACGTTTAGTTCTTTACTTAATCTCTGAGGATCCCAACACCGTATAAATGAGCTGATCAAACTCGATTGCCAAAAGGCACACCGTTGTTAAAACCATTGCACACTGTCCAACACAAGGCACAGGTGATCACCGTTTACGATTTTTCATTGTCCATCAAGGCACAATGATATACACTGTCTTGAATATCCTGACCACCAAAATATCCAGATTAACACCGTAGGCATGTCTGCCATTTAATGCATGTAAAATAACGTTTCATGTCTTGTCACTTTTCTTTTTGTTCTTTCTTTCCTTGTCTTAGCTCAAAGGCTCCTGACCATTCGTGATTTACAACGTTTTAAAAATTTCACATCGTTAACACAGGACACAAAGTCCGAGTACTCAATCGCGGAGCCCTAGACCAATGCACCAGTCCAAGGTCCATGGTGATAGATAAAATATTCACCTATAATCACGTTCCCTCATAACGTGAACAGGACACACAGCCCATAGGACACACAGTCCACAACATCGTAACACGGATCTTAGATCTATGTGCTATTTGTATCACCCTAATTTCCACTGCCTTTATAAACCAGTAAGTTAAATAATTAAGTTTGTATTTTATTCGAGGTTTTAGAAAATGAAATAAAATAAACCGAGACCATATTCATGCTCAGCGCTATCGTAGGAAGCTACGATTAAATTTTGAGCTAAAAACTCAGACGGAGCCCGGTCTGCGTTTTTCACTGACAGTATTATTTTGCTAATATAAAGACCTAATTTTGACTCGTGGACGAGACAGTTAGTCTTAGAACTCCATTCTCTACAATTTTGCTAAAAATGGTTCTTGATGTTAAAAAGTGAAAATAATATAAACTATTCGGGCGAAAACTCGAACCGAGAGGCGAACAGAGCTGTACATGGATTTAATGGGACCCGCCAGTGTCACATCAAGTCACATCATCTAGGAATACGTGCCAAGTGTCATGATGGTTTTAGAAAATATCTGAACGTGAAATGACCAGAATGCCCTTGGTCTTTTAAAGAAATGACCATTTGGTCCTATAGAAAAGACCATAATGCCCTTAATGAAAAAAATTGTGGACATCCTTGTCCTCCCTTCATCTTCCACAAAATAGACGAGCCAAGGCAGCCCCTCCACCATTTTTTCTCCTAACAGCATTTCTCTTCAAGCTTTCTATCCATTTTCAAGCTTGATCTCTAACCATTTTTGGTGAATCAATTGAGGTTTCTTGCTCATTTTCATCACTCCATGTGGTAAGATCACTTCTTTGATCCTTAAACCTCATGAATCTTCTCTTAATTCAGGTTTGAAAACCATGATTCAAGTAGATTTCAAGTTGTAGATCCAAACTTCAAAAATCTCTAGAAAATTGTCGAAAAATCCTTTTAATGTCAAACCAATTTCTAAGAGCTAGTAGCATCATCCTCTTCCATAATCCAAGAGCTTGTAACCAAAAGAGACCTCTTGCTTATATGGGTATGAGAGGCCGAATCTCACCCTTTTGGACCATTGGAGTTTTGATTCAATATTTGTGTATAGGAAGCCTTGATCTAGTTCTATCACACTTAAAGAGCCTTGAATCCAAAAGTATGTGATCAAAAAACTTCCCTAGACTATTTAATCATAGGATGGCCGAACTACCAATTTGAGGAAAATATGAAGTGTTGATTCAAGTTTCAAAATTGAGACTTGATTTGGTGTTAAGGTTACTTAAGGATTCTTACTCCAAGAGATAGGAATTTTTAGACATCCCTAGCTAATTTCTTAGCTATATGGCCGAACCTAGGTCAAGGGATATAGGGGGAATTTGTGTTTTTAGTTATTGATGTTTGGATTGGTTGTGTATTTGTAGTTGTTTTCGGGTAATCGGACGAGAAACCGGACGACTTTCGGATCGGTCGGGCGACTTTCCGCTAACCGGGAAGCTTCGAGAGGTAAGGGGAGATTAACTCCAATGAGTTTGATAGCCGCATAAGGTTGGTTGTGGTATGATTGTGATGATGTTATTTGAATCGATGTTAATGATTTCTCTTGTGATGTATATGCGAGAATTATTTGGTAAGTGCGTGATTGGATATTGAAATATGAATTGTGGCGTTATTGCCTTGAATGAGATATTGGATATTCAAATATGAATTGTGGCATTGATGCCTTGGATGAGATGATATTGAATTGAGGTTTGTTGTGTATGTATATATATTTATATCCTGGACTGGTTAAGAGCATAGCACTGGCTATAGCTCAATAATGAAGATTAAGCTACTTAAAAGTCTTAATCAACGATTTGGAAATGTTTTGATTTAAGAGATGAAAAGCTTCTAAGCTAAATGTTATAATGGCCACTTTTACTAAAAGGCCAATAAGTTAAGAACCCAAGATGATTTTCGAACAAGACTTAAGAAATTGAGAGTTAGTGAGGAAAATAGTGAAAAGTTGCTTTATCATTATTTTCTGAACATTTTGTATGAAGAAAGAGAAAATTGAAAAGTATTTAGTTTGTCAAGAAAGAATCTTCTGAAAGTATTGGACTTTCCAAAACGAAAAAGTCTCTTCATGAAAGTTTGTTCCGATAGCAATCTTTAGAAAAATGTTTTCAAATGAGGGAACCTTTAGAAAAGGCTTTTAAAGCCAAAATTCTTTGAAAAACGAATCTTTAGAACTTGAGCCTTTGAGAATGATTTTTAAAGAAAAGTTTTTGTGGAAAATAAGTTTTAGAGCGAAAATGAGTTTTGGTTTATACCAAAGAGATTCTGAGTTTTGTTTTTAAGATTTGAACTACGAAAACAAAATTTGATGAAACTAGTGATTACCCCTTCATGCATGTGAAGCACATGAACCTAGTGACCGAGACGTCGGGCTAGAGTTATGTGACATGAACGGACTTTGTGTCCTATATGCTAGTTTAGTGTCCGCGACGTCGGCCTAGTACATCGTGGATTGAGCACTCAGACTACGTGTCTTGTGTTTTGAAAAAGAACGGACTTAGTGTCCGATATGCGAGTCTAGTATTTGTGACGTCGACCTAGTACTTCGTGAAATTAAGAAATCGGGTTACGTGTCCTGAATTTGAATGGGCTAAATGTCCTTTAAAATGAGCCTTGAGCTATGTGCCTTGACAGAAAAAGAAAGAATTGAACGAAAAAGAAAACAGAAAACTTTCTGCATACCTACATGAGTCGGCTGACGTGCCATTTGAACCGAGCTACAATCCAAGTGGTTGAGAATATGAGCCAGTTAAGACCACTAGTTCTATAGGGGCATTCTGTGTTCGAAACTCTACAAGTGACCGGAGGCATCGCGACCCCGTGCCATGGTAAATCGGCTGCCCAACACGGATGAACTCGATCAGAGACTGGACTATTCATGATATGGTTGGACGTGGTACCCCGGAACAATTAGAGTTCGGACCTAAATTGAGAGGCCAACTCATGAGAACAATTGTGTTATGGGAGTATTTGTGGCTTATCGCTCGAGGAAGGGAAGTTAGGAATCTCCGGAGAATATAATTTAGAAAGTCGAATTGAAGTCTTATGCATTCTTTTGACTTATCTTGATGAATGGGTATGATCCCACTGATTGAAATTATCTCATTATGATACTATGATTGAATATTGATATTTTATCACATGACTGTGTTGACGCATTGTTTGTATGATGCTTTGCTTGTGTGGCTATTATGATAAACTTGTAAACAAGTGTCTCACCCTTGCCTGTACATGTTGGACACCCTGTTGTGTTTTTTGAACACATGTACAGATATTTTCCAACGGTCCTCTAGGTCATCGCAGGACCCTGTAGCTGAGATCCTTCGCGTCGACGACAAAGACGGGTGGACTATTGATGACGACGCCCAGTCTCATTGGGGCGAGGCATGCTAGGTGGTATGCTTTATTGTTCTTAAAGTTTTATTAGGCTAGCTCTTAGGATTTTTGACGTTTAAGTCAGGTCTTTTGACCGTGACTCAGTATGATATATATTAAGAGATTGAAGTGATGTACGCCTTACGGCGAAGTTGAATAAGTTTTATAGATGATGAGTTTGAATTGGTTTTTTAGCTGTTATTAAAATTTTCAATTGGTATCAGATTTCCGCAGCTAGTGTAATGAGTATTTTCGAAAAGGTTTTAATTAACCGAAAAAGAAACTTCGGGTACGAACTGTGACACCGAGAGGGGGTGTTACACTATTCTCACAGAACACCAATATCTCGACGTCTCATATACTAGGTTCACATTTCAACGTTTTCACCATTTTTCGTTCTGTGAAATAAAAATCCAAAACAAAATCTCCGCAACTCATCCAAGTTGTCGGATTTTACACCATTGGGAAAAACTCGTTTATAGAAAATCCCTTTTCCGTTGAAATTCATTTACAAACCGTGGAATTACCATTAAAACTCATTTCACTTTGAAATCCTTTCCAAAACCTTAGTTATTGGAATAAAGCGTTTGAGACTAAGTTGCTGTTTCAAAAAGAATGTTGCTGTTTCTAAAATACCTTCCGAAAATCTTTTCTGAATTAACCGTCGTTTAGCGTTTAAAAACGTTCTAAGCTAAATTTTGCCTTTTTCCTTTAAGATTAATTTTCTCCACTTATTTTTGGAAAACTAACTTTTCTACTAACTCGATATTCTTCTGTAGGATCTCTTTTCTTTGTAAAACTCACATCATTGAAAATTCTCCAACGTTTCCCAAAAAAATATTTGGCGTTCCATATAAAGCTTTTTCCGAGACTTTTATCTTCGTTAATTAATAGAGCATTGAACACTGTCAGGCTTTTCAATCAACACTCAACATCAATAATTTTGATACAACATCGTTATAGCAGATAATACAATTAGAACACGTATTAAAACACTATAACACATAACAACAGATAATCATCAACAGATAAAACAATCACTGAAAGTAAATCTACCAAGCACCAAACACAGATAACACATAGTTATCGAGAGATTCCCTTAGGCAATTCTCCCCTTACCTCTTGATGTTTACCTTCGAGTAAAAGTCGTCCGGTCGGCTCACGAATTCTCCCGATTCCTCGTCCGATTACTCAACCGCAACTACATACACACAATCAATCCAAACATAATACTACACAACACAAATTTCCCTAGTCCCCTCCACCTAGGGTTCGGCCATAGGGTCCCAAAATTAGCTAGGGATGTCTAAAAATTTCTTTCTCTTTGATGAATTATCCTTAGGTACTCTTAACACCAAATCAAGTGTCCTTACCCAAAAATTGAAACAAAACTCATACTTTCCCCAATATATAGGGTTCGGCCACTCCTTAATTAAAGGTGCTAGGGAAGTTTTTTGATCACACGCTTTTGGATTCAATGACTTCTAAGCATGATAGAACTAAATCAAAGCTTATTATACACAATAAATGAACAAAACTCTATTTAACCAAATGGATCAGATTCGGCCATGCCATACCCATATGGGTTGGAAAACTCTTTTGATTATAAGCTCTTAGATTATGAATGAAGACAATGAATCTAGCTCAAAGAAATTGGTTTGACATTAAAAGGATTTTTCTACAATTTTTCATGGATTTTTGAAGTTTAAGCTTCAAACTTGAACAAAGCTTGAAACTCATGATTTTCAATGGAGAAAGATGAAGATTGAGAGCTCAAGAATGAGTCTTTAACTCTTCTTTACCTCTTAGAAGATGGAGGTGAGTGAAGTGATCAACTTTGCTTCTTTAAAGTGCTTGAAGATCCTTAAGAAAATTTGAGAGAAAGTGAAGGATGAAGGATGAGTTAGAGAGAAAGAAACGGTGAAGTGTTTTTGCCATAGAGGGGGCGTGGGTTCTATGATGAGGAGGGCAAGGATGTCCAAAAATTTCTCAATTAGAGAAAATTTGGTATTTTCACTCAAGTACATATGTGGAATTCCATAAAAGTTCAAGTGCATTTTGGTCTTTTCGCGTCCAGATATTTTGAAAATCATCATGACACTTGACACGCATTCCTAGGTGATTTGACCTGATGTGACATCAAGATTATCCGTTAGCGGGTCCCGTTAAATCGATATACAGCTCCATTTGTCGCCCGGTTCGAGTTTTCGCCCGAATAGTTTATTATTATTCCACTTTTTAGAGCGCGAAACCAATTTTAGAAAAATTGTAGAGAATTCGATTCTAAGACTAAGTGTCTCGTTCATGAGTCAAAATTAGGTCTTTATAGTATTAAAACACTACTGTTAGTGAAAACCGTAGACCGGGCTCCATCTGAGTTTTCGATCCCAAATTTAACCGTAGCTTTCTACGATAGCGTAGAGCTTGAATATGGTCTCAATTTATTTTATTTCACTCTCTAGACCCTCCAACAAAATACAAACTCATAAATACTGTTTATTAATATTAGAAAGCTTGAAAAATCGGGGTGTTACAACACCTGGGGCTGACGAGGGTGGGGAGTGATCGTCAGTGGCATAAGAAGCAGAGACAAGGAGCGGCTCCTGGCAGGATTCGAGGCGGAAGGACATATGAACGAACCGATTACACATCGGAACAAGAGGGATCCTGAGACTATTCCGGAATGGGAATCCATAGTTGAGGGATTCCGAGACTGTACAGGTATGAGACAGTAAAGTTGGGGAGGCTTAAAGGAATTGATGGATACTACCTATACTAACAAGATGCATCTTCTTTTCGAGAGCCCATTGTTGGAACCAAAGTGGTTTGTTCCATAACTCCTTAAGATTTTGATGTTAACAAAAGACTAAATTAGTTGAACAAAGATCTGTTATGGTCTAACGTGTTTATCCTAAGTGTTTAGGTATACAAAATCCAAAGACTTATCAAGGTCTAATCACATAGTCCATCGTTTTGTTTAAACGATTAATGGATGAAGTCCTACTTGGACTATAACTTTATCAGAAGTATAACCGAGTACAAAGACTCATTAGAGTAAAGTTTATCTGTTTTTGTTTCGAAGTCCAATGTAATTAAATAGTTTTACCTTAATGGACAGTGTTCAAAGCGCGCCAATGTAAAATAGAATAGTTTCAAATTTATTGTCTATCATTTAAAAGGGTAATAACCTTTAGACAAAAAATTCTTCGTAACTTAGTACTCTCGAACGCGTAAAGCCAATCTGTTCTTGACACAATGAAGTTGACTATGTAAAAAAGGAAAGACAAAGGCAACTTTCGAGTACAAGGAAAAGCTGTCAATGCTACTTTCAGCTCTCTCTCTCGGATAGTCTACTCTACTTTTCAGAAGCTCTTCACATGCTATCAGACTCAACGGGATTATGCATTTAATGCTCATCAGAATGACTCTCTTGCCAACCGTTGAAGAATCAATATTGCTCAAGATCTGAAGGCTATAAATACCCTCACTATTGAAGAAGCAAAGTTACAGAACTTCAACAAAATCCATCTAAGATCACAAGCAATCAAGAAATCAAAAGAAAACAAAAACTATTAAGCTTTCTCTCAATTTAAATTTCATACTACTCTCTGCTAAGAGTTTGTTTTTCAGAGTTCCATTCTTAAGTTTCATAACATCACACATAGGGAGTTAGATTCAAACTCAAACTCTTTTCAAACCTTTCTTGGTCGAACCTGGAGAGACTTGTTTGTAAAAGAATACTTGTAGACTTGTAGTTGCCTGAAGAGATGTTGAATACTTGCCTGAAGAGGTGTTGAATACTTGTGCCGAAAAAAGGTGTAGAATACTTGTAACACGGTTTTTGTTATAGTGGATAATGCTCTCCGTAGAGGGGACTGTACTTAGCTCTTAGGTTAAGAGTGAACCAGGATAATATCCTTGTGTTATCTTCTCTCCCTTTTCTCTGGCTTTATTTTATTTATTACTAACACTTGGGATTGAAATTGTTTTCTTAATGATCGTCTTTCAAGAAAACGTATTTTAGAATGCGTCCAAAGTTTCTAGTATACGCTTTCAGCGTCCGTTAAGTATCTTTACGTCCAAATGTTTACGAAAAGATACATGCTTGTGAAAACGGTTTTAAAAACTTAAGAAACACAATTCAACCCATTTTCTCGTGTTTCCATTAGGTTTCTTCAATTGGTATCAGAGCTTAGCCTCTGGGTTGAGCATTTTGCCGTGTTAGAGGAAAGATCCTTACAAGTAGAAATGACAGGTCAGGGCAAGCCTAGTGGGAGTCAACTAGTTATGAAAGACACTTCCAAGACTACACCACCATTCTTTAATGGAACTCATTACGTCTAATGAAAGGAGAGGTTCAAAGGTTTCATTCTGAGTATAAACTCAGTTCTCTGGTCTAGAATCACATATGGTCCAAATGTCATTCACAATGATGATGGTTCTGATAAAGTGGAAGAGGAGTGGACTGAAGCTGAAAGAGCAAAAATGGAAAAAAATCACAAGGCCAGATATGCCTTGATATGTGCTCTAAGTTCTGGTGAGTTTCAAAAGATTCATGCATGTGACTCTACAAAACAAATCTGGGACATTCTGTTCAATCGTCACGAAGTGACCATAAAGGTCAAAGATTATACGATAATCATGATGGTTTGCCAGTATGAAATGTTTACCATGGTAGATGGAGAGTCCATCCTGGACATGATGAGTCATTTTCAGACGATCATCAATAATCTGAAGTCCCCTGTAAAAATTTACATCACCAAGGAGAATATTACAAATATCTTTAGGAGTTTACCTAAGGAATGGAGGCCACTCGTGACTACAATCACCCAGGCCAAGGATCTGTCAACTTTGACTTTGGATGATCTGGTGGGCACTCTACAAGTCCATGAGCAAGAGCTCAATCTAGACAATCCTTCGGAAAAAAATAAGTTTTTTGCCTTGAAAGTTCAGAAGGCAAGTAGCTCAAAGGACTTAAAGGCTAATGAGTCACGTGATGATGTTGAACAGACTGAAAACGAATCATCAGAGGATGATGAGTTGTCCTTTATCTCCAGCAAAATACAAAATATGTGGAGAAAGAAAAATGGCATGAAAAGAAGGCCATTTCAAAAGAAAAACTTAAAAGACCATGGTGAGTTCGAGGACAAAAGTCCAATGGTCTGCTTCGAGTGCAAAAAGCCAGGCCACTTCCTAGCTGAATGTCTTTTGCTAAAGGACAAGAAAAAGTTCTTCAAGAAAAAGAAGAAGAACTTCATGGCCACATGGGAAGACCTTGATACCTCTGAGGAAGATGAAGAGGTCAATGAGGAAGCCAATCTCTGTCTTTGGTCATCAAAGCAAAAAGAAGACTCTTCAGACGATGAACAACTTGTTGTTCCTGAAGAAAGATCTCAGGAAGTGATTCCTGAAAGAAGAACTGTTCGAGGTCCCTCAATAAATGTTCCACCTGTCTTCAATGGAACTGAATTTTCCTACTAGAGAAATCTGTTTGCAACATACGTTAGAGCTCAAGAAGATCTTGATCTCTGGGGTGTTTTCATGATTGGTGACTACAGTCCAACCGTAATCCTTGAGGATGGCTCAACAGCGTCCAAGTCTGAAGCTGAGTAGACGAATGATGAAATTAGGAGATATTCCTTCAATGCTCTTTCCTCTTTGTGTCTCACATATGCCCTGGACAGACTAAGAGGGGAGATGGTTATGCAGCTTCAGACTATAAAGGAAAAACTGGAAGCTTTAGACGCTCTCTACAAAACAAGAAGTTCACCTCCGTCCAACCTTTGCCTGATGGCTAACAACTCTTTAGACGATGAGTCGGACAAAGATGAGGTATCAAATTCTGACTCTCTGCAAGAGGCTTATGATTAGATTCTCAATGATAAGAATTTGAAAAGAAGTTTTCAATTATGAGCAAAGAATTTGAAAATATGAGCACTCAAAACAAAAACCTTGTTGACGAAAATAATAAGCTGAAAGCTAAGAATGTCAGTCTGACTGATAAACTCAATTCTGAGTCCAATGCTCCTTCTGAAGTCGTAAGACTGAAGAAAGAAGTATCTGATCTTACTAAGAGCATATCTAAGTTAGTAGGAGGACCATAAAAGCTTAGTCTGATATTGAGGTATACAAGATCACCTCATGACAAGTTTGGCTTAGGCTATGATAAAGAGAAGCAAGAAGTTTCTCACAAAGTATCTAGACCCAAATCAACTCACAAGGTTTCAAAGTTTTAAAAACGTCCAAAAGAAACCAAACCACATGCATCTCATATTTATTGCAATATCTGTGTTAAGACTGGTCATGTTACATCAAAATGCATACATAGAAAGAAAATTGTTCCACATGGACGAAGACCTCAGACTAACAAAAAAGGACCCAAGTCTATCTGGGTTCCTAAAAATATGATAATCCCTGTTGCAGATCTGCTTAGCAACACGAAAGAGACCCCAGTCCTGGTACTTGGATGGTGGATGCTCACGTCACATGATGGGAGAAAAGTCTATGTTCCAAGACCTTCGGAGTAAAGCTAGTAGATGGGTTACCTTTGTAGGTAATCAGAAAGGAAAAATAGTAGGGATAGGTAAGATTGGTAAGCATCCTTTTCCTTTTATTGATAATGTCTTGTTAGTTGAAGGACTAGAACACAACTTACTTAGCATAAGTCAATTATGTGATAGTGGGTCTGATGTTTCTTCAATAAGGGTGAATGTATGAGCAAGAACCCTGATGGGTCCATATTATTCATTGCCAAGAGGCAAAACAATCTTTACAAGATGGACTTGCAGTAACTCTCTAATCGGAGTGTATCATGCCTAGTGTCCGTTGAGGATGAGCAATGGATTTGGCACAAAAGATCTGGTCATGCAAGTCTGAGATTAATCTCAAGACTAGATAAGCATAACCTCGTAAGAGTTTTACGAAAGATTGTGTATAGATTGGACGCTCTCCGTGATGCATGTCAAAAGGGAAAACAAGTCAAGAACTCTTTTGAGTCCAAGAACATTGTTAGTACCTCAAGGCCACTAGAGTTGCTACACCTTGATTTATTTGGTGCAACAAGAACTGCCTCTGTCAGTGGTAAGAAGTATGGGCTTGTCATAATAGATGACTGTACTAGATGGACATGGCTTATGTTCCTTGCTCACAAGGATGCATCATTCAAGGTCTTTGTTGTATTTTGCAAACGTGTACAAAATGAAAAAACCATATGTATAGGCTCAATTCGAAGTGATCATGGAGGTGAATTTGAAAATGAGCAATTCCAAAGGTCCTATGATGAAAGTGGTATTCACCACAATTTATCTGCCCCTAGAACACCACAACAAAATGGTGTTATTGAGAGAAAGAACTGATCTCTTCAAGAGATGGCTAGAGCAATGTTCAATGACAATTTTGTCTCCAAACACTTCTGGGATGAAGCTGTAAACACTGTCTCCTACATTCAAAACAGAATATACATAAGACCAATCTTAAATAAGAATCCTTATGAATTGTGGAAAGGACGCAAACCCAACATTTCTTATTTCCACCATTTTGGATGTCAATGTTTTATTTTGAATACCAGAGATCAACTCAGTAACTTTGATGCTAAAGTAGATAATGGAATATTTTTAGGATATTCAGATACTTCAAAAACTTTTAGAGTTTATAACTCTAGGACTTTAGTGGTAGAAGAGTCCATTCATGTTAAGTTTGATGACAAGAAGCCTGACAAGAAATTATCAGAGTTGGACGAATCTTTCTAAGATATGAGTCTAAATGACTTGGAAGATCGTCCAACAATCAAAGAGGATGGATCATCAGATGCAAATCAAAATGCTTCAGACGCATCAACGTCTCAGCAAGTGGACAATACCCAACGTGCTTGGCAGTTCAGGACTTATCATTTTGGGGAGCAAAACATTGGTAATCCCAGTGATAGAGTCCTAACGAGGTCAACCTTCAGAGAACAAGCTGATTCAAATTTCATCTCTTAGTTGGAATCAAAGTCTGTGGATGAAGTGTTGATGGACGAAGGATGGATCCTTGCCATGCAAGAGGATCTCATCCAGTTCCAACGTAATGATGTTTGGATGCTGGTCCGTCTGCCAAATGACAAATCAGTTATAGGAACAAAATAGGTATATAGAAAAAAATTGGACAAAGATGGCAATGTAGTAAGAAACAAAGCAAGGTTACTTACTCAAGGCTACTGTCAAGAATAAGGTCTTGATTAAAATGAAACCTTTGCTCCTGTACCTAGATAAGAAGCAATTAATACACATTTTGCTATCATATGCTACACATCATAACATCATGCTATATCAAATGGATGTAAAAAGTACATTTCTAAATGGTTTAATACATGAAGAAGTTTATGTCACGCAAACCCCAGGTTTTGAAGATCAAACCTATCCCGAGCATGTATACAAGCTTAAGAAAGCTTTATACAGACTCAAACAAGCTCCTAGAGCTTGGTATAAGAGACATAGTACTTTCCTAATGGAGAATGGTTTCTCTAGAGGAAAAGTTGCTCAAATTTACGTTCATTATATGATATTTGGTGCAACTGATGAATCTCTTTGTCAAGAGTTTTCTAAGATTATGCAGAAAGAATTTGAAATGAGCATGATAGGAGAAATAAAATTCCTCCTAGGATTGAAAGTTAAACAAACATTGGATGGTGTGTTCATTCATCAGACGAAGTTCACAAAGGAGCTTCTGAAATGCTTCAAAATGGATGACGTCCATACTGAACAAAGATGATAAAGGTAAAAAGGCATACCAAAAGCTATATAGAGGTATGATTGGTTCCCTCTTATATGTATTTGCGTCCATACCTGATATCATGTTTAGTGTTTGTCTTTATGCTCGTTTTCAATCTAATCCTAGAGAGTCTCATCTCTCAACAATTAAACGCATCTTTAGATATCTTAAAGGTTCTACTAATCTGGGTTTGCTTTATAAGAAATATGATGAGTACAAGTTAGTTGGATTCTGTGATGCTGACTATGTCGGAGACAGAATAGAACGAAAGATCACCAATGGAGTTTGTCACTTCGTTGGAGCCAATTTAGTCTCTTGGTCAAGCAACAGGTAAAGCACAATTGCCTTATCAACTCCTGAAGCTGAGTACATTGCTGCTGCAAGCTGTTGCTTGCAACTTCTTTGGATCTAACATCAATTGGAAGACTACAACATGTTTGTAAGTAATATACCAATTATGTGTGATAATATAGCTACCATAAATCTTCCTAAAAATCCTATATTGCATTTCTAGAGCTAAACATATAGAAATTAAACATCATTTCATTAGAGATTATGTGCAAAAAAGAGTAATTGATATACAATTTGTTGATATTGTCCATTAATGGATAGATATCTTCACCAAACCTTTACCTGAAGATAGGTTCACATTCATAAGAAAGCATCTGAACATGCATTTTATAGACTGATCATGAGTCCAATGCATGTGTCCAGTAAATGTTAGAGTCCAATATATGTGCTTTACGTTCTTATGTTTGTTCGTCCATGTTATTAAATGAACTAAATCTTTGTTGAAGGCAAATTAAATTCACATTCCCTTAACTGAGTAAGTTTTATTTTCATAATTTCAAACCGCTTTTTACGGTTTCCAAAACTGGAACGTGTGTCAGGCATCTAATGCGCATATCACCTCATCTTTCTTTTCTTTTCTTTTTAATTTATTTAGAAAATAAAAATGTGAAACATTTTCTTATTAAAGGTAGCTCTTTTAAAGTTTAAACCTTTAAAAAAAAATTTCATCTTTAATCTCTTTCTCTCTGAAAATATTTTGCCAAAAACTCTCTCTTACCTCTGAAAAAGTGGCCAGTACAAGCTCTACAAAAGGAAAGGGAAAGACTCTGGATGTCAAGGATGCTGAGATTCTTGTTGAGTTCAAGTTTGACTTGAAGTTCTTTGCTGACCATGGGATTGACATCTCCTCACACATCAAAGTTGTTGGTTGGGTGAGCTTTTTTGAAGGATCACCAGTCATCTATCCTGCACTGATAAGGGTGTTCTGGACAAACCCCACCATCACCGCGAGGGAAATCAGAAACACTATTCTGGATATTGAGGTGATAGTCTCGGAGGAAACTATCTCCAATGCTATATGCGCTTAGTCTGGGATAACTTATGAGGTTGAATGAGAAAAGGACTTGGGAGGACAAGACTTCATCAAGAGCTGTCTTCTTAAAAACATATCTGATAAATTGATTGGATCTAAAATGACAGACAAGGCTAGGGTTTTGCATCAGATTCTAAACAAGTCAATCATCCACAAGGCAGGCTCTAAAGATTCTATTTCGAAGGCACATTAGTTCTGTCTGGTTCATCTTTTGCTAGATAGACAAGTAAACCTTCCTCACCTTCTCGTTGATATCTTCAAAGCCACCATTGAAGGGTCTGGAAAGAACATATCCATTCCCTATGCTTCTCTGTTGTCAAAAATCTTCGAGAAGGATCTGATATATCCAAGCCTGAAAACCCTGACCCCTGAGCGTAAACAATGCTATTTTGGATTTCATGGGATTGAACGTCTGGTTCAACCGGTGTTTGAGAAGATTAGTCTCATGAAGATGAAGCTTGACACAGTAACAACTTTCTTGGAAGAGCAAGCCAAGAAGAAAGAAGAAGATTAGACGAAAGCTGCTGGTGCAAGTCAGACGCATGATAAGTCTGATAATCATCCATTGCCAAATGGACGCACAACTGGACAAGTGAGTCCAACTTCTACTGGCCAATCCACTATTCGTCCAACAATTCCTTCCGTCGAACAGAAGCGGAAAAGAAGATTGGTTCTTCAGACTGTGCCTGAAGAAGACGATGATGATCAACCTATTTCTAAGGTGATCAAAGCACAGACGCAACAGACACCAGCTAAAGCACCAAGGCCAAAGTTGATTTTGAGAAGGCCAAGGTCTTCCAGGACCAAGAACACTGTGTCCATTGCTGGAGGTAATACTGAACTTCTTACTCCATCTGTGTAACACCCCCTCGAGGTGTCACAGTTCTTAACCCAATTTTTCTTTTTCGGTTGATTAAAACCTTTTCGAAAATATTCATTAAACTTGTTGCGGAAATTCTGATACCAATCCAATACTTTAATAATAAGAAAGGAATAAATTTAAACTCATCATTTACAAGATTCATTCAACTTCGCCATAAGGTATACATCATTTCCAATATCTTGTTACACATCATACCGAGTCACGGTCAAAGGACCTGACTTTAAATCAAAATCCTAAGAGCTGGTCTAACAAAACTCTAAGAATAATAAACATACTACCTAGCATGCATCGCCCAAATAATACTGAGCCTCGTCTTCGACAGTCCACTCATCTTCGTCGTCGACACCAAGGAACTCAGCTATAGGGTCCCACAGTGACCCAGAGGACCGCAGGAAAATATCTGTACATGTGTTAAAAAACACAACAGGGTGTCCGACATTTATAGGCAAGGGTGAGATACTCTTACACAATTTTATCTTAATAGCCACACAAGTAAAGCAGCATACAAATAATGCATCAACACAGTCATACGATAAAATATTCAATATAATATCTGTAACACCCCCGTTTCTATAACTGTTTATCATCAACATTTAATTGTGATTGCTACCTTTATGTATATATATATATATATATATATATATATATATATATATATATATATATATGTCAATGTTTATATGATGGTTTATATCCATGGTTATGTTGTGGTAAAGTTTCTTTTGTCGTCAAGAGACGAAAAACCGATAAAAGTTCTGTTTTGATCGTTATTGGGTAATTTCTCGTTTTGCGTGCCGGAGGCCGGGAAAAGGGAAATTAAGTGATATGTAATGTTGAATTACATTTTCGATTACCTTTTTGATTATTCCTAATGAAGAGGATTAGCTTTCTTGAAATCCAAAAATTTACCAAAAGTAGTAAAAACTAATTATCCATTTTTGGTAAAAACCCTAATTACCTAATTCCTAACTAAATTGGAATGTAACTATTTTGGTTACATCTAGTTAAGGCCATTCGGCCATTCCACCTTGGGAGGAGCCAAGATGGGCTTTCTATCATCTCAAGTCAAGTTTATGACACTAACCATTAATGGAAAAAGCATCTTAGCCATTTTTGGTTAATCTTGTCCTTGAGGCCTCCATAAGCAACAACACATTCATCCACTTGAATCTTGAACCTCCATTCTTTATGACCACAATTTAATGAAGATTTGGAGTGCACAAGGAGGAGGGATCTCGGCCCTTTAGTGTTCAAAACACCCAAGTTACTATTCCATCCATTTCTCACTCAAAACACCTAAGTTCAAGTTCTCTCTTCTCCCTCCTTTCTTTCTAACTTCGGCCAGCACTAGTAAGTGTTCATACTCACCTTACTTCATCATTCCAACTTCATATTCTTGTTTATCTTATTCATCTAAACAACTTTCCTTTTTCGAATTTCTTCATTTGAAGTTGTTTGCTTCAAGATATTCAAGAATCATTCAAGAAGGTTCAAGCTTCTTGAACTTGATTTTGGACCCTTGTTCAAGAGTAAGTTTCTAACTTAGTTTCTTTATTTTATTATTCTTGAGAACATATTTATGCTATCATCATTATGATGTGGAAAAATCATAGTGTCCTCATTGTTTTTGATGTTGAAAAATCATAGTGTTCTCATTGTTTATGAAGTTGAAAAATCAAGTTTTTGAACTTGTTTGTTTCTCCTCTAGGTCACGGTTTTCCTTGTGGTTTTGGTGACCAAGTTTTCATCTTATACTCTTCAAGGAAGCTTCACAAAGGTAATGGGGGAGTGAACTATATCACACCTTAAAAGGTGGTGATAAAGGCCTCCTAATTTGTTGAAGGAAAACCCTAGATCTAGGGTTTCCTCATAAAGCTCTTTACTTTGTTGTCATATTAAATGATATGGTTGTGTTGGTATGATGTTTATGTGTGTATGTGCTAGAAGAAAAGTATTTTGGAATGGTGAAAAACTATTCTTAGGTCCAAAGATCTAAGGATAGGATTTTTGAATGATTTGACCTTGCTTATGTTCTAAGTTGTCTTGATAACATGCTTATGTTGATGTGATTATCCTAGGCTACTTGGGATGTTGTTTAATGGCTGAATTTTGGTTGTATATAACCATGAGTGTTTCGGCCATATGATGTGTATAAGGGAAGCCAAAGCTTGTATGGTTAAGTGATGGTAAAATGAACTTAATATGGTTCTAACACTGCAATAAAACAAAGAAAAACCAATCCTATTTTCCTATGGGCATTCGGCCTTGGTGTAGAAAATAGGGTTAGGACCTTAAAATATCAATGCTAAGGGTTTTTATATGTTGATACTAAAGTATATAAAGTATATAAATTGAAAAGGTTTCCAAAGAAACCAAGTTTTGGTTCCAAAGAACCATGTGTTGTGAAATAAGAGTTTTTGGACTTCATGTAGAAACCATGTCAAGAATAGGTTGATTTGATGTTGATCAACCAATTACTTTAATAAGTTGCTTTACAGAAAAAAATTTCAAAGGTCCAAGAGTTCCATAATTAATCAAGATGGTTTTTAAAGAACTTTAGTTAGTAAGCCTTCCTTGAGAAGATAGGATTCTTACAAAACCTTTCTTTAAAAACAAAGGAGTTTTACACTATCTACCTTTTAGAACTTTCCAAAGATTTATAAGTTATAATTCATTTGAAAACAAAATAATGATTTCAAAGGAGAATCATGCTTTCTTCTACACTAAGTAATAGAATTAAGGGAACTAACTCAAAGAGTTTTTACACTAAATGGGACACCTATGGATACTTGATTATAGTTTTCAAACTGTACCTAATAAAGGAGATTTCATCAACTACTTTGCTATATGGATAGTACTTTGAACTTTTTCACTATAATAGTATAAACACGTTATCTCCTTAAGGAATCTATATGAACTCCATAATGGACTCATAAGATTCTAGTAAAAGACATGTACTAATACCTAGTGGGCATGACAAAACCATGTTCCACATCCTTGATGATTTAGATCATCTAAGGACTCCATAATGTTTAATCACTAAGAGTTACTTATAAAGCATAAGTAATGTTCCTTTGCTAGTCAAGTGAGAAGATTGATGAAGGGATTCCTTGTGGAACCCTAACCTCCATAATACATCTAGGTTATGGACTAATGTATCATAATACATTAACATCGTGTTTCGAACGACGAGGTGGTACGTGATTGCAAGGAACGGAACCAAGGTTGGGCGACTGATGGCAGTCGTGTGAAAGTGGGTCCCGTAAGGGTATCCTGTGGTTTATCAAGGGATAAACGAGGTACTATAGTGATGAGGTAGTACGTTGCTGTTTTGTGTGGTTTTCTTGACATGCATCTGCATCTGTGCATGAGTCGGGCATGATGCCTAGGAGTTGAGATACACCTTGGTGCAGGTATGATTGTCTGAGGTGTCGATCATGAGGATCTTGGGGACGTCGGGGGTTGGGGAAAACACATGTGGCCAGAGAGTAGCTCCTCTGTGTCGTGGATATCCATGGAAAAACACTGACGTCCTGACTGAAACACCGGGCAAATCACGATTTGGGTAAAGAACGTCTGGCATGAGCTATTATGATGATTGCAATCAATAGATGTGGCACTGTGGGCTGAGATAACGCAGACAATGTTCTCCCAATCACTCACTCTTGTTTTGTTTAGCTCCATGGAGTAGGGTCGGAGTCATGTTGCATTGTGTCATTGCATACCTGAGTTGACTTTTGACCCATATACATGTGATTGATATATTAATTGTGATTGACATGTTAACTGTGATATATATATATATATATATATATATATATATATATATATATATGCATTCACTGTGATGCCATGCAATTTATTTATTACGTTGTGAAAGCCCATGCGCTATTATGCCGATTGGGTGCGTGTGCGTGACTTTTATCACTGCTATTCTGGTTGTGCGATATGCAGAATCTCACCTCATTACTTCTGTTGTCACGCTGCTCCCATGGTTTTCATCCTGCTATGGCGAGTAGATATGGCGAGCGACCCATCATCTCACTTGACGTTGGACTTGATCCTCCATGATGGAGAGGACGCCTGGATGATCCACCCAGATGGACGCCGTACCTATACTGGAGTTGTCAGCCTCACGAGTAGGAGGGAGTCACCCTTTCACATGACGAGCCTGTCAGAGAGAGCTTGCACTCTACGTGTTAGTGGCGGCGATAGCACGGGGATTTCCTTAGCCACCACCACCACCTGCTGATCATCCGCGACAGCCCAGCACCCAGATTGCAGTTCATCGGGAGGAGCCCTGTGAAATATATGTTGACCCTGCTTCTATGCCACCTCCACCTACTGCACCGTCTACGTCTGCTGTACCTGCACTTGCGGCCAGCCCTTCTGTCCCTGTTGTCCCACCCCCAGGGCCTACTTATGAGCCATCCGAGCTACACCCTCTGGTTCCCCGCTATCGGGCGACTTGGAGGATGACTGCTCGTAAGAGCACACCAACTCCTGCCAGGGTATCCTTTTCTGTTCCCCTCGTTATCCTCTGGTATGACGATGAGGAGATGGAGGAGGAAGAGGAAGTGCCCGAGTATGCACCGGAGGATGTTCCTGAGGTAGCCTGTAACACCCCCCTCGCGGGTGCTACATACACGGACTCTAATGCGGAAATAAAACAATAAAATAAAACGCTGGTTGCTTTCGGAAAGTACTTTAATTAAGTAGCTACGTTCGATGCATAGGCAAACAACTCCATGTCGGAGGAATAAATTTCATATCACACATTGATATTCACTGTTCATAAAACATAAACATAACGCAAAACCTGGTCTAATATATATATATATATATATATATATATATATATATATATATATATATATATATATATATATATATATATATATATATATATATCATATTACAGACTTAGAAAGTAATTGCGACATATATGCAGTAATAAAATATAAGCCTGCTCAAAAACAAAAGACTCCTAAGCTGGTCGGCTAAAAGTAGCCATTGGGGTACAACCCAACGTCGGCTCCTTCAAAAGTTTCCATCATCCGAGTCCTCACGTCTCTGCGGGGACCTATGATCAACATCTGTACATGTGTTCCAAAAACACAACAAGGTGTCCAACATGTACAGGCAAAGGTGAGATACTCATATAAAGTTATCACGATAGCCGCACAAGCGACAAACAGCAGTATAAACATCCATAGATAAATACAGTTATATGAACAGTTATTTATATAATACAATACAACATCCCAAACACTATCATCAGTTATAATAATGCATGAGACTTCAATATCATCTTTCTAATTCATGTACTCTGGAGATTCTAACTTCCCAACATCGAGCGATAGGCCGTAGTAACACCCGTAACACAATTGTTCTCATGAGTCGGCCTCTCTATTTAGGTCCGAACTCCAATTGTTCCAGGGTACCACGTCTCACCATATCATGAATACTCCAGTCTCTGATCGAGTTCATTCGTGTTTGGCAGCCGATTTACCACGGCACGGGGTTGCTACGCCACCGGCCACTTGTGGGATCTCGAACACAGAATGCCCCTATAGACCCAGTGGTCTTAACTGGCTGAATTCTCAACTACGAAAGTTGTAGCTCGGTTCCAAATGGCACGTCTGCCGGTTCATGCATGTACACAGAAAGTTTTCTGTTTTCTTTGCGTTCATTCTTTCAAATGTCGGGACATAAAGTCCACGACTCGTTTCAAAAAGGCATTAAGCCCACTCAAATCAAAAAACACAGGACACGAAGTCCAAGTGCTCAATCCACAAAACACTAGCCCCGACGTCTCGGCCACTAGGTTCGGGTTCGTCTCAAATGTTCATCATTTTTCTTTTGGTTTCATTTTCTCAAAACACTTTGGAAAACAAAACATACTTTGGTTTTCTTGAAACAAAACATCCTTTTTGATCAAGAGAACATTTTTCCGTGAAAAACACCTTTCTTGAAAACAAAAACCGCTTTCTAAGGTTTCACGTCTTTTTAAAACGCTTTTCCGAAATAAAACACGATTTGCATGACTTTTCACAAAACCACTTTTTACTTTTCAAAAGAAAATACTTTTCAACAAGAAAGACAACTTTTCTTGAAAAAGCAACACGTTTTCCCAAAAATCACTTTTTAATTTCAAACACGGTTTTCAAAACATAGATTTAGGATTTCGAGTCTTTTAATAAATTATCGAGACATAGTCAGTCCTATGCTCATCCAGGATATAAATATATATTTATATATATATAGACATCAACAATCCATAATCATCATCATAATATCAACTAAGGCATCCATGCCACAAATTATCAAATAGACAATTATGCACAACATTTAACATCCAATCAATCCAGGATATAAGTATACATATACATCATTCAAACTCATCTCTAAATCATCACTCAAGACATCATAACACATATATCAAACATGCACTATGAAGCTACTCAAACTTAAATGACTACCTCCCTTTACCTCTCAAATTTGCTTAGTCCAAACTTGATCGATTCTCGGCTCCGGGTCCGGTTTTGTTTGCGTCGCCTAAAACAATCAAACACAATTCAATTCAAACAACAATTCAACATCAATCTATAACATAAGAACACAAGTTTTCCTTCCCCTAAAAGGTATAGGGTTCGGCCATGAAAGGTAAAAAGGGTTAGGGATCTCATTTGGTTCCAAACTTTTGGTTAGTTGGTTCATGAACTTAGTTAACACTATTTCAAGTCCTATGACTCAAAAATGTGAAACAACACTCATGGATTTTCCCCATGAAGCTCTCGGCCATAAAGGGCAATCTAGGCTAGGAATTGATTTGGTTTTCCATCACTTGGATTCAAGGACACTAGGAAAGCTAAGGATGGAATCAAGAGTTAGAAATCAAAAATTTGATGAAAAACACTATTCATCATCACTCTTAGGGTTCGGCCACTTTGGGGTTTTAGGGCTAGGATGAGACTTGGATCATGAGCTCTTGGGTTTAGATAGAGGGTGATGAGGTGAGTTCAAAGAACTTGGTTTCACCTCCAAAGGATTTTCCTACAATTTCCTATGGATTTTCAAAGTTTTGGATCTAAGAATGAGTTTCATGAAAATGGAGTTTTGATCTTGATATTGAAAGAGATTCAAGAAGATATGAGACCATAGAAGTGATCTTACCTTAAAATGGATGAAGATTGGTCAAGAAATCAAGTGATTTCAACAAGCTTTCAAGGTTTTCTCAAGGATTCAATGGAGGTTTTCATGGAGGAAGAAGATGAAGTGTTCTTGGCTCTTCAAGAGGGGCTGGCTGCGTGATAAAGGGGCTGTGAAAGGGCTGGTCAGCTTTCTAAAAGGTTCATTAAGGGTAAAAAGGTCATTTGGTTCAAAGGGTAAAATGGTAAAAGGTGAAAAGACTTAAGTTAGGGGTATTTTGGTAATTTCGCGTCCTGAAATTCCCGATCGTCATGACGACTCTGGCATGCTCTCCCGAGTGAGTTGACATGATGCGATATCAATATTATCCATTGTCGGGTCCTGGTAAGTCCATACGCGGCTCCGTTCTCCACCCGATTGAAGATTTCGCTCGAACGGAGGTCAGGAAATGATTTTTTTGAAATTTTTGCGAAATTTAACCAAAACGTAGAGAATCGAATTCTAAGACTTACTGTCTCGTTCACGGGTCCATCTGAGGTCTTTTGAGCAGTAAAATCATACTGTCAGTGTAAAAACGCAGACCGGACTCCGTTTGAGTTTTCGACTCAAAACTTAATCGTAGCTTCCTACGATATCGCTGAGCATGATTATGGTCTCGGAATATTTTATATCCCTTTCTAAGACCTCGAATAAAATATAAGTTCATAAATACTGATTAATTAGGAAAACTCGAAAATCGGGGTGTTACATTACTACCCCTCTAAAAAAAATTTCGTCCTCGAAATTACGTACCTTGAAAAAGATTGGGATACTGTAACTTCATCTTGTCCTTGAGCTCCCACGTTGTATCTCCAGTTGCTTTGTTCCAAACGACTTTGACTAAGGGAACTTGTTTTCCCCTGAGTTGCTTGATCCTCTTATCAACGATTCGCACAGGCGATGTCTCATAAGACAAGTTTTCTCGTAAATGTACTATATCAGGTTCGATTACGTGAGACGGATCTGGAATATACTTTCGAAGTTGTGAGACATGGAAAACATTATGAATGTTAGACAGAAAAGGTGGTAAGGCAATCTGGTAAGCTACTGGACCAATACGCCGAAGAATTTGGTAAGGTCCAATGAATTTGGGAGTGAGTTTTCTGGACTTAATCGCTCTACCTACCCCAGTCGTGGATGTGACTCTCAGGAACACGTGTTCACCTTCTTGAAACTCGAGGGGTCGTCTTCTCTTATCTGAATAGCTTTTCTGCCTGCTCTGTACCGTTTTCATATTTTCCCGAATCTTTTTAATCTTTTCCGTTGTTTGTTGCACAAGTTCTGGGCCTACGATCATGTTCTCTCCATCTTGGTACCAACACAACGGTGTCTGGCACTTTCGTCCATACAAGGCTTCATAGGGTGCCATCCCTATGCTAGAATGGAAGCTATTGTTGTAGGTGAATTCTATAAGAGGCAACAGATCATCCCAACTTCCACCATGGTCTAGAACACAAGCTCTCAGCAGATCTTCCAACGACTGTATCGTTCTCTCTGTTTGTCCATCAGTCTGAGGGTGATAGGCTGAACTTAGCCTTAACTTTGTTCCTAAAGCTTGATGTAGACTTTGCCAAAAACGTGACGTAAACTTTGGGTCTCTATCAGAGACTATGCTCGAAGGCACTCCATGTAGTCTGATTACTTCTCTGATATACAACTCAGTTAACTTCTCCACTGAGTAGTTGATCTTAACAGGTAAGAAGTGTGCTGACTTCGTTAACCTATCAACAATCACCCAAATTGAATCAAAACTTTTGGAAGTTCTCGGTAATCCTACCACAAAATCCATTGAAATGCTCTCCCATTTCCATTCGGGTACATCCAAGGATTGAAGCATCCCTCCAGGTCGTTGATGTTCTACCTTCGCTTTCTGACAGGTCAAACATGATGCTACATACTCAGCCACTTGCTTCTTCATTCCTGGCCACCAAAACTTTTGTTTTAGATCTTGGTACATTTTGGTTGATCCAGGGTGAATACTTAGCTTGCTCTTGTGTCCTTCTTCTAGAATCATTTTCCTCATCTCCGGGTTGCTAGGCACACAAACTCGTCCATTACATCTCAAGGTACCATCAGTCCCCATACTGAACTCTGCAGCTTTCTCTTGTCCAAGTAACTCCTTTTTCTCTTGGAGATATACATCAGTTGCTTGCTGTTCACGGATCGTGTCCATCAGTCCACTAGATACCTTAATCATTCCCAAACAAATCTTCTCATTGTTCACTTCCACGGCTAGATTGAGATCACGAAACTGTTCTATCAATTCTAGCTCTTTAACCATCATTGCAGAGATGTGTAGGGTCTTCCGACTCAGAGCATCTGCAACGACATTTGCTTTCCCAGGGTGGTACAGCAAAGTGAAGTCGTAGTCTTTAAGAAACTCCATCCAACGTCTCTGCCTCATGTTAAGTTCCTTCTGGTCGAACAGGTACTTCAAACTTTTGTGGTCACTGAAGACATCGAACTTAGATCCATATAAGTAGTGTCTCCAGATCTTTAGTGCAAAAACCACAGCAGCTAACTCAAGGTCGTGCGTCGGGTAATTCCTCTCATGAGTCTTCAACTGGCGCGAAGCATATGCTACAACCTTCCGATGTTGCATAAGCACACATCCTAATCCCTGATGCGAAGCATCACAGTACACTTCGTACGGTTCGTCTGGCTTAGGTAGTACTAACACTGGTGAGGTTGTCAAACGTTCCTTCATCGTCTGAAAACTCTCTTCACATTTATCAGTCCACATAAACGGTTGGTCCTTCCTCGTAAGTTGAGTCAACGGCGCAACAATCTTCGAAAATCCTTCGATGAACCTTCTGTAATAACCAGCTAGTCCAACGAAACTGCGAATTTCTGTCACAGTCTTGGGTCTCTCCCACAGAAGTACTGCTTCTAATTTCATAGGATCGACGACAATTCCTTACTTCGAAATCACATGTCCTAAGAATTTGACTTCATCCAGCCAAAATTCACACTTGGGTAGCTTTGCGTACAACTTCTCCTTGTGAAGGATCTTCAAAACTTGTCGTAGGTGTTCCTCGTGTTCCTCAGAACTTTTTGAGTAGATGAGAATATCATCGATAAACACGACAACAAACTGATCCAAAAACGGACGGAAAATCCTGTTCATATAGTCCATGAAGATAGCAGGCGCGTTCGTCACTCCGAAAGGCATCACGAGGTACTCATAGTGACCATAACGAGTCCTGAAAGCAGTCTTGGGTACGTCCTCGTTCTTTACTCTGATCTGGTGATAACCGGATCTCAGATCGATCTTTGAAAAGACAGCGGCTCCTTGAAGTTGATCCATCAAGTCATCTATGCGGGGTAGAGGATACTTGTTCTTGATCGTTATCTTTTTGAGTTGACGATAATCCACACAGAGTCTTGAACTCCCGTCCTTCTTCTTCACCAACAAAACTGGTGCTCCCCACGGGGACACACTTGGCCTCACAAACCGCTTGGACATCAAATCCTCTAGTTGAGTCTTCAACTCGGCTAACTCCGTAGGTGACATCCTATAAGGAGCTATAGAGATCGGACCGGATCCTGGAACTAAGTCGATCGCAAACTCGATGTCCCTCACAGGTGGCAAACCTGGTACGTCCTCTGGAAAAACTTCCGGAAAATCTTTCACAACCGGCACATCGCTCAAGACAACGTCCCTCTCGATTTCTAAACAAGATAGAAGCATGTATCCCTGATCTCCTTCTTTCAAAGAAGCTCTTACTTGGTTGGCAGTTATAAATCCAGAAATCTTAGGGTCAGGAAAAACTAAGGTTCTATGTGCACAGTCTAAAAGGATATGGTTGGAAGATAACCAATCCATGCCTAGGATCACATCCAATTGAGTCAAAGGCAAACATATTAAGTCAACAAGAAAGTTCCTATCATGAACAGTAATAGGACAGTTCAAACATACTGTATTAACAGTAACAGGTTTAGCAGTCGGGGTTGTGACAATCAAATCAAAAGACAGCGAAGAAACAGGCAACTCTAATTGTCTCACACAATTCAAGGAGATAAACGAATGTGTCGCACCCGAATCAAATAGTACAGTTAGGAGATTACCAGCTATGATGCAACTACCTTGTATGAGATCATCAGATTTGGAAGCATCAACGCCGCTCATGGTATAAACCCTTCCCCTCGCCGTGGGTCTAGCAGTCCGCATGTTGTTGACAGTCGGCTCGGGCTTTGGTGTAGGGCATTCCCTCGCAAAATGTCCTATCTCTCCGCATTGGAACATAGAACTCCTTTCAGCTTGCAGCTATCAGCTGGGTGTCCGGGTTGCCCACACTTGAAACATCTCTGGATTTGGCCTTGGTTCTGGTCATTTCCACTCCCTCCACTGTAAGTAGAAGCGACAGAACGATAAGGTTGATGTTTCTGACCATTCCCTTGAGGTCGGGAATATGGCTTCGTCTGGGACTGCTTCCCTTTCTGGTTCTGGTACTAGTTTGGGTTCCTGGACCTAGACGGCCCTCCTACAGTACTCTTGTTCTCCCTTCCTCGTCTGAAGGTACGGATCTCCAGCGGTAACACTGACTCCTTGATCTCGAACTGCAGACCTCCTTCAAATCTCTCGCACTTCCAGTCCCCCTGAAACTGCGGTGGATTATGAGCAACAAGATCAACTCTTTGTTGGTTCTGTTGATTCTGTTGAGCCATCGTAGCTGTCTGTTGAGCAACAGCAGCCGCCATCTCAGCCATGGCCTGGATAGCCCGATTCATGTTATTGTCATCAACATTGTTGTCAGCAGTGCCGCGACCTCCACCACGACCACCTCTAAGATTCATGTCTCCCTACAAGGCAAACCAAACATACCTTAATAAGGAAACATAAATCAAAACTAGTGTGTCAACACACATTGCTTCAACAGAGAAACAATTCAAACAAGGTTCACAGAGATCACACAACATAAACATAACAGACTCACTTCCCAAGGATTCCCGAAAGACTCGACCAGCTCTGATACCACTAATGTAACACCCCCCTTGCGGGTGCTACATACACGGACTCTAATGCGGAAATAAAACAATAAAATAAAACGCTGGTTGCTTTCGGAAAGTACTTTAATTAAGTAGCTACGTTCGAAAACGCGGTTCTAAAATTTTTCTGCATGCATAGGCAAACAACTCCATGTCGGAGGAATAAATTTCATATCACACATTGATATTCACTGTTCATAAAACATAAACATAACCCAAAACCTGGTCTAATATATATATATATATATATATATATATATATATATATATATATATATATATATATATATCATATTACAGACTTAGAAAGTAATTGCGACATATATGCAGTAATAAAATATAAGCCTGCTCAAAAACAAAAGACTCCTAAGCTGGTCGGCTAAAAGTAGCCATTGGGGTACAACCCAACGTCGGCTCCTTCAAAAGTTTCCATCATCCGAGTCCTCACGTCTCCGCGGGGACCTATGATCAACATCTGTACATGTGTTCCAAAAACACAACAAGGTGTCCAACATGTACAGGCAAAGGTGAGATACTCATATAAAGTTATCACGATAGCCGCACAAGCGACAAACAGCAGTATAAACATCCACAGATAAATACAGTTATATGAACAGTTATTTATATAATACAATACAACATCCCAAACACTATCATCAGTTATAATAATGCATGAGACTTCAATATCATCTTTCTAATTCATGTACTCCGGAGATTCTAACTTCCCAACATCAAGCGATAGGCCGTAGTAACACCCGTAACACAATTGTTCTCATGAGTCGGCCTCTCTATTTAGGTCCGAACTCCAATTGTTCCAGGGTACCACGTCTCACCATATCATGAATACTCCAGTCTCTGATCGAGTTCATTCGTGTTTGGCAGCCGATTTACCACGGCACGGGGTTGCTACACCACCGGCCACTTGTGGGATCTCGAACACAGAATGCCCCTATAGACCCAGTGGTCTTAACTGGCTGAATTCTCAACTACGAAAGTTGTAGCTCGGTTCCAAATGGCACGTCTGCCGGTTCATGCATGTACACAGAAAGTTTTCTGTTTTCTTTGCGTTCATTCTTTCAAATGTCGAGACATAAAGTCCACGACTCGTTTCAAAAAGGCATTAAGCCCACTCAAATCAAAAAACACAGGACACGAAGTCCAAGTGCTCAATCCACAAAACACTAGCCTCGACGTCTCGGCCACTAGGTTCGGGTTCGTCTCAAATGTTCATCATTTTTCTTTTGGTTTCATTTTCTCAAAACACTTTGGAAAACAAAACATACTTTGGTTTTCTTGAAACAAAACATCCTTTTTGATCAAGAGAACATTTTTCCATGAAAAACACCTTTCTTGAAAACAAAAACCGCTTTCTAAGGTTTCACGTCTTTTTAAAACGCTTTTCCGAAATAACACACGATTTGCACGACTTTTCACAAAACCACTTTTTACTTTTCAAAAGAAAATACTTTTCAACAAGAAAGACAACTTTTCTTGAAAAAGCAACACGTTTTCCCAAAAATCACTTTTTAATTTCAAACACGATTTTCAAAACATAGATTTAGGATTTCGAGTCTTTTAATAAATTATCGAGACATAGCCAGTCCTATGCTCATCCAGGATATAAATATATATTTATATATATATAGACATCAACAATCCATAATCATCATCATACTATCAACTAAGGCATCCATGCCACAAATTATCAAATAGACAATTATGCACAACATTTAACATCCAATCAATCCAGGATATAAGTATACATATACATCATTCAAACTCATCTCTAAATCATCACTCAAGACATCATAACACATATATCAAACATGCACTATGAAGCTACTCAAACTTAAATGACTACCTCCCTTTACCTCTCAAATTTGCTTAGTCCAAACTTGATCGATTCTCGGCTCCGGGTCCGGTTTTGTTTGCGTCGCCTAAAACAATCAAATACAATTCAATTCAAACAACAATTCAACATCAATCTATAACATAAGAACACAAGTTTTCCTTCCCCTAAAAGGTATAGGGTTCGGCCATGAAAGGTAAAAAGGGTTAGGGATCTCATTTGGTTCCAAACTTTTGGTTAGTTGGTTCATGAACTTAGTTAACACTATTTCAAGTCCTATGACCCAAAAATGTGAAACAACACTCATGGATTTTCCCCATGAAGCTCTCGGCCATAAAGGGCAATCTAGGCTAGGAATTGATTTGGTTTTCCATCACTTGGATTCAAGGACACTAGGAAAGCTAAGGATGGAATCAAGAGTTAGAAATCAAAAATTTGATGAAAAACACTATTCATCATCACTCTTAGGGTTCGGCCACTTTGGGGTTTTAGGGCTAGGATGAGACTTGGATCATGAGCTCTTGGGTTTAGATAGAGGGTGATGAGGTGAGTTCAAAGAACTTGGTTTCACCTCCAAAGGATTTTCCTACAATTTCCTATGGATTTTCAAAGTTTTGGATCTAAGAATGAGTTTCATGAAAATGGAGTTTTGATCTTGATATTGAAAGAGATTCAAGAAGATATGAGACCATAGAAGTGATCTTACCTTAAAATGGATGAAGATTGGTCAAGAAATCAAGTGATTTCAACAAGCTTTCAAGGTTTTCTCAAGGATTCAATGGAGGTTTTCATGGAGGAAGAAGATGAAGTGTTCTTGGCTCTTCAAGAGGGGCTGGCTGCGTGATAAAGGGGCTGTGAAAGGGCTGGTCAGCCTTCTAAAAGGTTCATTAAGGGTAAAAAGGTCATTTGGTTCAAAGGGTAAAATGGTAAAAGGTGAAAAGACTTAAGTTAGGGGTATTTTGGTAATTTCGCGTCCTGAAATTCCCGATCGTCATGACGACTCTGGAATGCTCTCCCAAGTGAGTTGACATGATGCGATATCAATATTATCCATTGTCGGGTCCTGGTAAGTCCATACGCGGCTCCGTTCTCCACCCGATTGAAGATTTCGCTCGAACTGAGGTCAGGAAATGATTTTTTTGAAATTTTTGCGAAATTTAACCAAAACGTAGAGAATCGAATTCTAAGACTTACTGTCTCGTTCACGGGTCCATCTGAGGTCTTTTGAGCAGTAAAATCATACTGTCAGTGTAAAAACGCAGACCGGACTCCGTTTGAGTTTTCGACTCAAAACTTAATCGTAGCTTCCTACGATATCGCTGAGCATGATTATGGTCTCAGAATATTTTATATCCCTTTCTAAGACCTCGAATAAAATATAAGTTCATAAATACTGATTAATTAGGAAAACTCGAAAATCTGGGTGTTACATAGCCCCTGCCAGCCCGTGGTGGTTGAGGACTGATGAGGAGGCGCTGCGATACGCGGAGTAGATCATGAGAGGCTATGACATGCAGGCCTTGGAGGATGAGGACGAGGACGAGGAGGCCATGGAGGAGGAGGAGGCCATGGAGGAGGGCGAGGAGGAGGAGGAGGAGGACCCAGAGGTGTATTACTCTAATGAGTAGTACAGTGTCAGTGTTTGGCTAGTCTCTAGAGTCTTTCTAGTGTCTGTATATTTATTATGTACCCCTTCCCCTTATGTTATGGAGCTGCGTGTCCTGTAGTATAGGTTAAGCTTGTCTTTATATATTTTATTTCTTCTTTAGTTCAATGTTGAAACTACTATGTGTACCTATGTATTTTGAGAGATGTTCTATCACTTAATATTGTTATGATAATGCATATTATCCTTATTGTAAGTATACGTGTATGGTTTTGGAACTCGAGTATAAAAGAAAGGATAAAGAAAACCCATATTTTCGGTAAGCTCTATTTATATATTTTCCGCCTTTAAACTTTGGTCTTGAGTTGAATAATTGTGACCCTTAAAGTGGGGTGTTACATTATTTGGTATCAGAGCTGGCCGAGTCTTTTTGGGTTTGTGGTTGTTCTATCTTGTTTGTGCTGTGTGCCTCTACGACTTGTGTGCTGTTGAATTCCGAAAGGAATGACAACATTGTTTGAGCTTGTGCGAAAGGAATCTCTAGCATGTACTGAACTTTGTTGGTCTTGTAGAACGAGATGGCAAATAGGAACACCGGTATGGCTGATGCTGTGCAAGCTATGAGGGAGATGACTGCTGCTTTTGTACTCCGAGAACAGGAGAATGTTGGGGGTCGAGGATTAAGTGAATTCCGCAGGAACAACCCGCCGCAATACAAGGGAGAATACGACCCGAAGAAGGCAGAGTTGTGGGTGCAAGAAATGGAAAAGATCTTTGAAGCCATAAGGTGCTCAGATGCTGATAGAGTGACCTATGCAACCTACATGCTGGTAGGTGATGCAGAGTACTGGTGGAGGGGAGCTCGCCAGGTGGCCGAGCACGCTGGACAAGCCATCACCTAGGAGCTCTTCTGTATGAAGTTCTTTGAGAAGTATTTCCCTGTGAGTGGTAGGCATGCCAAGGAGATGGAATTCCTCCAGCTACGTCAAGGAAACTTGACAGTCTGCGAGTATGCTGCTAAGTTTGAGAGTTTGGTAAAGTTCTCCAATTACTTCCAAGACAACCCCAACGAAGCCTGGAAGTGTAGAAAGTTCGAGGAGAGGCTGAGACACGAGCTCAAGGAGGCAGTCATGCCGTTCGAGATTCCTACTTTTCCTCAGCTCATGGACAAATGCCGGCTGATTGAAGAACTGAAAGGAAGTCGGAGCAAAACCCAAGGAAGCGTTAGGCCATCAAGGTTCAAGAAGAGTGGTGGTAGCAGTTTCCATCAGAAGAAGCCCTACTCAAAGCTGTCTGGAGGTCAGTGCTATCAACGATTCCAAGGGAAGGACAATGGGAACTGTCCGATTTCAGGAGCTGTTGCTGTCAAGTGCTTCAAGTGTGGAGGAGACCACTATGCAAGGGAGTGCTCAATGACAGGAATCATCTACTTCAACTGTGGGAAGCCTGGTCATATGGCAAAGGAGTGCAGACAACCCAAGGTAGAACCTGCTGTTAACCTGGTTCGAGCAGCAAGGCCCAAGGCAAAAGGGCGAGTCTACTCAGTGAATGGTGCTGAAGCTTCTCAGAACCAAGACCTGATCCAGGGAGAGGGTAACATTGGAGGTAAAACTTTAACTGTACTATTTGATTCAGGCGCAACACATTCTTTTATTGCATATAGTTGTGTTAAGCTTTTGGGATTACTTGTTTCTTCACTACCATTTGATTTGGTTATTTCCACGCCTAATGCAAAACCTGTTGTTATGGCTAAGGCCTGTCTAAACTGCCCTATTCTTGTTGAGGGTAGGAAGTTTGTAGCCAACTTGATCTGTTTGCAATTATCGTAAATAGATGTTATCTTGGGGATGGATTTGTTATCCTCTAACCATGTTCTTTTGGACTGTGCCAACCGAACCCTAATCTTTCCAAAAAGTGAGATTTCTGGTTTTATCTCTGCCAATCAAGCGAAACCTTCTTTGAGAGAAGGAGCCCAAGGATACATGTTGTTATCCTTTCTGGAGGTCAGTAGTGAGAAAGACGCGCGTCCGATTCCGATTATCGACGAGTTTCTAGAAGTCTTTCCTGAAGATATACCTGGACTTCCACCGGTTAGGGACATCGAGTTTGCAATAGACCTAGTGCCGGGAGCTGGACCAATATCTGTGGCACTGTACCGGATGGCACCCGCAGAGCTAGAGGAGCTAAAGAAACAGTTGGAAGAGCTGATGTCCAAGCAGTTTGTTAGGCCCAGTGTATCACTGTGGGGAGCACCAGTTTTGCTTGTGAAGAAGAAGGATGGGACGTCTTGGTTGTGTGTGGACTACCGTCAGCTCAACAAGATCACTATCAAGAACAAGTACCCACTTCCAAGGATTGATGACCTGATGGATCAGCTAAGAGGAGCGGCTGTGTTTTCTAAGATAGATCTACGGTTAGGTTACCATCAGATCCGAGTCAAGATGGAGGATGTTCCAAAAACGGCATTCAGAACACGTTATGGACACTACGAGTATTTGGTAATGCCATTCGGAGTGACAAATGCACCTGCCATATTCATGGATTACATGAATAGGATCTTTCGTCCTTACTTAGATAAGTTTGTTGTGGTATTTATCGACGACATCCTTATCTACTCTAGGGATAAAGAAGAGCATGCAAAACATTTACGAGTAGTACTGCAAGTACTCAAAGAAAAGCAGTTGTATGCCAAGTTTTCAAAGTGCGAGTTTTAGCTAGAAGAGGTTCAGTTTTTGGGTCATGTTATCTCAAAGGAGGGGATTGCTGTGGATCCGGCGAAGGTCGAAGCTTTGTTGCAGTGGGAACAACCAAAGATAGCAACAAAGATCCGTAGTTTCATCGGGTTAGTGGGCTACTATCGGAGGTTCATTGAAGGATTCGCTAAGATTGTGGCACCGTTGACCAAGTTAACACGGAAGGATCAAGCTTTTGCATGGACCGAAACCTGTGAGGCTAGTTTCCAAGAGTTGAAGAAGCATCTGACTAGTTCACCAGTGTTAGTACTTCCAGACCACGACGAACCCTCTGAGGTATTTTGTGATGCTTCGTACCAAGGTCTGGGATGCGTCATGATGCAGAACAGGAAGGTGGTGGCTTACGCTTCAAGGCAATTAAAGAACCATGAGAAGAACTATCCGACTCATGACTTGGAGTTAGCTGCAGTGGTCTTTGCTCTGAAGATTTGGAGGCATTTCTTGTACGGGACAAAGTTCAGCGTTTTCAGTGATCACAAGAGTCTGAAGTACTTGTTTAACCAGAAAGAGCTCAACATGAGGCAACGAAGATGGCTAGAGTTTTTGAAGGACTATGACTTCAAGTTGCATTATCATCCTGGAAAAGCAAACGTTGTAGCGGATGCCTTAAGTAGAAAAGTGCTCCATGCGTCTGCCATGATGGTCAGAGAGAGGGAGCTCATCGAGCAGTTCAGAGATCTGAAGTTAGCTGTAGAAGCATCTCTAGGGAAGCTCAGTGTAGGTATGATCACTGTGGAGAGTGATCTCTTGAATCAGATTAGAGAGAAACAGAGTGGGGATCTATATCTCATGAAAGAGAGAGAAGCCGGACGGCAGGAGACCACGTCAGAGTTTGTAGAAGGACCAGATGGGATTCTGAGGTTCAGGGGCAAAATCTGTGTACCCAGTGATGCGGATCTAAGGAGGCTGATACTTGAGGAAGCTCACATGTGCAAACTGAGTATGCATCCGGGGTCAACCAAGATGTACCAAGATCTGAAACGGATGTATTGGTGGCACGGGATGAAGAGAGACGTTGCCAGTTTTGTATCGTCGTGTCTAGTGTGTCAGAAAGCGAAGTGGAGCACCAAAGACCCGCCGGAATGCAGCAACCCTTAAATATTCCCGAATGGAAATGGGATGGCACTCCATGGATTTTGTGACTAGTTTACCTAGGACGCCGAACGGTTATGACGCAATTTGGGTGATCGTGGATCGACTCACCAAGTCGGCACACTTTTTACCCATAAACATCAAGTACTCGATGAAGAAGTTGACCCTGCTTTATATCGGGGAGATCGTTAGGTTACACGGTGTACCATCCAGTATCGTTTCAGACAGAGACCCGAGGTTCACGTCTCGCTTTTGGCAAAGCTTGCAAGAGGCTTTAGGAACGAAGCTGCGTTTGAGTTTGGCATACCATCCGCAGACAGATGGCCAGTCGGAGAGAACGATTCAGTCTTTAGAGGATCTGTTGAGAGCTTGTGTGCTTAAGCAATCAGGGAGCTGGGAAGGATTTTTGCCGTTGATAGAGTTCACATACAACAACAGTTTTCATTCTAGCATAGGGATGGCACCCTACGAAGCTCTGTATGGGAGGCGTTGTAGAACACCGTTATGTTGGTACAAGGATGGAGAACACCTTACTCTAGGACCTGAGCTCGTACGTCATACTATCGAAAAGGTGAAATTGACCCAAGATAAGATGAGGGCTACTCAAAGAAGACAAAAAGGATATGCGGACAAGAGACGTCGACCGCTTGAGTTCCGGGAAGGGGACCACGTATTCTTGAGAGTCACGCCCATGACTGGGATGGTAGAGTAATAAAATCTAGGAAACTCACACCAAAATTCAGACCCTATCAAATCCTTCGTAGAGTTGGCCCAGTAGCATATCAAATTGCCTTACCCGCGTTTCTTTCAAATCTTCATGATGTATTCCATGTTTCACAATTGCGAAAGTATATCCCTGATCCCATGCATGTCATTGAGCCTGATGCAGTACAATTAAAGGATAACCTAACTTTTGAAACTTCTCCCATCAGGATCGAGGACCGAAGAATGAAGCCGCTTCGAGGGAAGGATATTGCTCTGGTAAAGGTCATCTGGAATGAAATGTCCGGGGAGGCGACGTGGGAGCTAGAAGAGAAGATGAAGGAGCAGTATCCGCAGTTGTTTTGACGCCCTCAAGTTTCGAGGACGAAACTTTTTGTTGTGGGGGAGCGTTGTAACACCCCCATTTCTGTAACTGTTTATGATCAACATTTAATTGTGATCGCTACCTTTATGTTTGATATGATTTATATATATATATATATATATATATATATATATATATATATATATATATATATATATGTATGTCAATGTTTATATGATGGTTTATATCCATGGTTATGTTGTGGTAAAGTTTCTTTTGTCGTCAAGAGACGAAAAACCGATAGAAGTTCTGTTTTGTTCGTTATCGGGTAATTTCTCGTTTTGCATGTCGGAGGCCGAGAAACGGGGAATTAAGTGAGATGTAATGTTGAATTGCATTTTCCATTACCTTTTTGATTAATCCTAATGAAGAGGATTAGCTTTCTTGAAATCCAAAAATTTACCGAAAGTAGTAAAAACCAATTATTCATTTTTGGTAAAAACCCTAATTAGCTAATTACTAACTAAATGGGGATGTAACTATTTTGGTTACATCTAGTTAAGGCCATTCGGCCATTCCACCTTGGGAGGAGCCAAGATGGGCTTTCTATCATCTCAAGTCAAGTTTATGACACTAACCATTAATGGAAAAAGCATCTTAGCCATTTTTGGTTAATCTTGTCATTAAGGCCTCCATAAGCAACAACACATTCATCCACTTGAATCTTGACCATCCATTCTTTATGACCACAATTTAATGAATATTTGGAGTCCACAAGAAGGAGGGATCTCGGCCCTTTAGTGTTCAAAACACCCAAGTTACTATTCCATCCATTTCTCACTCAAAACACCTAAGTTCAACTTCTCTCTTCTCTCTCCTTTCTTTCTTACTTCGGCCAGCACTAGTAAGTTTTCATACTCACCTTATTTCATCATTCTAACTTCATATTCTTGTTTATCTCATTCATCTAAAAAACTTTCCTCTTTGGAATTTCTTCATTTGAAGTTGTTTGCTTCAAGATATTCAAGAATCATTCAAGAAGGTGCAAGCTTCTTGAACTTGATTTTGGACCCTTGTTCAAGAGTAAGTTTCTAACTTAGTTTCTTTCCTTTATTATTCTTGAGAACATCTTTATGCTATCATCATTATGATGTTGAAAAATCATAGTGTCCTCATTGTTTTTGATGTTGAAAAATCATAGTGTTCTCATTGTTTATGAAGTTGAAAAATAAAGTTTTTGAACTTGTTTGTTTCTCCTCTAGGTCACGGTTTTCCTTGTGGTTTTGGTGACCAAGTTTTCATCTTCTACTCTTCAAGGAAGCTTCACAAACGTAATGGGGGAGTGAACCGTATCACACCGTAAATGGTGGTGATAAAGGCCTCCTAATTTGTTGAAGGAAAACCCTAGATCTAGGGTTTGCTCATAAAGCTCTTTACTTTGTTGTCATATTAAATTGTGTGGTTGTGTTGGCATGATGTTTATGTGTGTGTGCACTAGAGGAAAATTATTTTGGCATGGTGAAAAACTATTCTTAGGTCCAAAGATCTAAGGATAGGATTCTTGAATGATTTGAACTTGCTTATGTTCTAAGTTGTCTTGATAACATGCTTATATGTTGATGTGATTATCCTATGCTACTTTGGATGTTGTTTAATGGCTGTATTTTGGTAGCATATAACCATGAGTGTTTCGGCCATATGATGTGTATAAGGGAAGCCAAAGCTTCTATGTTTAAGTGATGGTAAAATGAACTTAATATGGTTCTAACAATGCAATAAAACAAAGAAAAACCTATCCTATTTTCGTATGGGCATTCGGCCTTGGTGTAGAAAATAGGGTTAGGACCTTAAAATATAAATGCTAAGGGGTTTTATATGTTAATACTAAAGTATAGAAAGTATATAAATTGAAAAGGTCTCCAAAGAAACAAAGTTTAGGTTCCAAAGAACCATGTGTTGTGAAATAAGAGTTTTTGGACTTCATGTAGAAACCATGTCAAGAATAGGTTGATTTGATGTTGATCAACCAATTACTTTAATAAGTTGCTTTAAAGAAATTTTTTTTCAAAGATCCAAGAGTTCCATAATTAATCAAGATAGTTTTTAAAGAACTTTAGTTAGTAAGCCTTCCTTGAGAAGATAGGATTCTTACAAAACCTTTCTTTAAAAACAAAGGAGTTTTACACTATCTACCTTTTAGAACTTTCCAAAGGTTTATAAGTTATAATTCATTTGAAAACAAAATAATGATTTCAAAGGAGAATCATGCTTTCTTCTTCACTAAGTAATAGAATTAAGGGACCTAACTCAAAGAGTTTTTACACTAAATGAGACACCTATGGATACTTGATTAGAGTTTTCAAACTATAACTAATAAAGGAGATTTCATCAACTACTTTGCTATAAGGATAGTACTTTGAAGTTTTTCACTATTATAGTTTAAACATGTTATCTCCTAAGGGAATCTATATGAACTCCATAATGGACTCATAAGATTCTAGTAAAAGACATGTACTAATACCTAGTGGGCATGACAAAACCATGTTCCACATCCTTGATGATTTAGATCATCTAAGGACTCCATAATGTTTAATCACTAAGAGTTACTTATAAAGCATAAGTAATGTTCCTTTGCTAGTCAAGTGAGAAGATTGATGAAGGGATTCCTTGTGGAACCCTAACCTGCATAATACATCTAGGTTATGGACTAATGTATCATAAAACATGAACATCGTGTTTCAAACGACGAGGTGGTATGTGATTGCAAGGAATGGAACCAAGGATGGGTGACTGATGGCAAGTCGTGTGAAAGTGGGTCCCGTAAGGGTATCCTATGGTTTATCAAGGGATAAATGAGGTACTATAGTGATGAGGTATTACGTTGCTGTTTTGTGTGGTTTTCTTGACATGCATCTGCATCTGTGCATGAGTCGGGCGTGATGCCTAGGAGTTGAGATACACCTTGGTGCAGGTGCGATTGTCTGAGTGTCGATCATGAGGATCTTGGGGACGTCGGGGGTTGGGGAAACACACGTGGCCAGACAGTAGCTCCTCTTTGTCGTGGATATCCATCGAAAAACACTGCCGTCCTGACTGAAATACCGGGCAAATCACGATTTGGGTAAAGAACGTCTGGCGTGAGCCGTTATGATGATTGCAATCAATAGATGTGGCACTGTGGGCTAAGATAACGTAGACAATGTTCTCCCAATCACTCACTCTTGTTATGTTTAGCTCCATGGAGTAGGGGTCGGAGTCATGTTGCATTGTGTCATTGCATACCTGAGTTGACCCATATACATGTGATTGATATATTAACTGTGATTGACATGTTAACTATGATATATATATATATATATATATATATATATATATATATATGTGTGTGTGTGTGTGTGTGTGTGTGTGTGTGTGTGTGTGTGTGTGTGTGTGTATTCACTGTGATGCGATGCAATTTATTTATTACGTTGTGAAAACACATGCGCTATTATGCCGATTGGGTGCGTGTGCGCGTCACTTTTATCACTGCTATTCTGGTTTGCGATATGTGGAATCTCACCTCATTACTTCTGTTGTCACGCTGCTCGCGTGATTTTCATCCTGCTATGGTGAGTAGATATGGCGAGCGACCCATCATTTCACTTGACGTTGGACTTGATCCTCCATGATGGAGAGGACGCCTGGACGATCCACCCAGATGGACGCCGTACCTATACTGGAGCTGTCAGCCTCATGAGTAGGAGGGAGTCACCCCTTCACATGATGAGCCTGTCAGAGAGAGCTTGCACTCTACGTGTTAGTGGCGGAGGTAGCACGGGGATTTCCTAGCCACCACCACCACCTGCTGATCATCCGCGACAGCCCAGCACCCAGACTGCAGTTCATCGGGAGGAGCCCCGTGACATATATGTTGACCTTGCTTCGATGCTACCTCCACCTACTGCACCGTCTACGTCTGCTGTACCTGCACCTGCGGCCGGCCCTTCTGTCCCTGCTGTCCCACCCCCAGGGCCTACTTATGAGCCATCCGAGCTACACCCTCTGGCTCCCCGCCATCGGGCGACTTGGAGGATGACTGCTCGTAAGAGCACATCGGCTCCTACCAGGGTATCCTTTTCTGTTCCCCTCGTTATCCTCTCGTCTAAGGATGAGGAGATGGAGGAGGAATAGGAAGTGCCCGAGTATGCTCCGCAGGACGTTCCTGAGGTAGCCCCTGCCAGCCCGTGGTGGTTGAGGACTGATGAGGAGGCGCTGCGATACGCGGAGCAGATCATGAGCGGCTATGACATGCAGGCCTTGGAGGATGAGGACGAGGAGGAGGAGGCGATGGAGGAGGATGAGGAGGAGGAGGAGGAGGACCCATAGGAGTATTACTCTGATGAGTAGTACAGTGTCAGTGTTTGGCCAGTCTCTAGAGTCTTCCCAGTGTCTGTATATTTATTATGTACCCCTTCCCCTTATGTTATGGAGCTGCGTCTCCTATTGTATAGGTTAGGCTTGTCTTTATATATTTTGTTTCTTCTTTAGTTCAGTGTTGAAACTTCTATGTGTACCTATGTATTTTGAGAGATGTTCTATCACTTAATATTGTTATGATAATGCATATTATCCTTATTGTGTAAGTATACGTATATGGTTTTGGAACTCGAGTATAAAAGAAAGGAAAAAGAAAACCCATATTTTCGGTAAGCTCTATTTATATATTTTCCGCCTTTAAACTATGGTCTTGAGTTGAATAATCGTGACCCCTAAAGTGGGGTGTTACAATATCACTTTCAAAATATCATACTCATTCATCAAGATAAGTCAAATGAATGCATGAGACTTCTCGACTCTCTAGTTCATGTACTCTGAAGACTCCTAACTCCCCTTCCTCGAGCGATTGGCCACGAAAACTCCCATAACACAATTGCTCTCGTGAGTTAACCTCTCAATTTAGGTCTGAGCTCCAATTGTTCTGGGGTAACACGTGAAACCATATCCTGAATAGTCCAGTCTCTGATTGAGTTCATTCGTGTTGGGTAACCGATTTACCCCGACACGGGTAGCAAGGCCTTTGGCCACTTGTGGAGTTACGAACACAGAATGCCCTTATAGACCTAGTGCTCTTAACTGGCTCAATTCTAAACGTAGCTCGGTTCGTATGGCACGACGGTCGACTCATGCATGTATGCAAGAGGTTTTCTATTCTTTCTTTCAATCTTTCTTTTTTGTTCATTCTTTCTTTTTCTGTCAAGGCACAAAGCTCAAGACTCATTTTAAAGGACATATAGCCCATTCAATTCAAATTTCAGGACACAAGGTCCAAGTTCATATTTAGCGAAGTACTAGGTCGATGTCGCGGACACTAGACTTGCATTGACACTAAGTCCGTTCTTTCTCTTTTTCAAAACACAGGACATGCAGTCCGAGTGCTCAATCCACGATGACCTAGGCCGACGTCGCAGATACTAGAATCGTATATAGAACACAAAGTCCGTTTATGTCACAGAACTCTAGCCCGAAGTCTCGGTCACTAGGTTCATGTGCTTCACATGTGTGAAGGGGTTGCTTTTGAAAAATAATATAATTAAATAACTACATTCAAAAACGTGGTTCTAAAAATTTTCTGTAGGCATAAGCAGTTCAACTCAAAACAAAGGAATAATCCTTAACACATACATCGATATCCATTGCTCATAAAAACATAATCATAACGAAAGTTCAATCTAATATATCATATTACAGACTTAAAGACATAGTCAGCATTCATGCAGCAAATAAATATAAGACTGCTTCAAAAAAAGACTCCTATGCTGGTCGGGCTAAAAGTAGCCGTTGGGATACAACCCCAAAGTCAACTTCTTCAAAAAGTTCCGTCATCCGAGTCCTCACGTGTCCGCGGGGACCTATGATCAACATCTGTACATGTATTCCAAAAACACAACAGAGTGTCCAACATGTACAGGCAAAGGTGAGATACTCATTTATAAGTTTATCACGATAGCCGTATAAGCGACAAACGACAGTTACAGTCACACATAAATACAATTATAATAACAATTATTCATGTAAACAATATCTCAAACATTATCATGAGTTATAATAATGCATGAGACTTCAATATCATTTTTCTAATTCATGTACTCCAGAGATTCCTACTTCCTTTCATCGAGCGATAGGCTGCAAATATACTCATAACACAATTGTTCTCATGAGTCGGCCTCTCAATTTAGGTTTGAACTCCAATTGTTCCAGGGTACTGCGTCATAACTATATCCTGAATAGTCCAGTCTCTGATTGAGTTCATTCATGTTGGGCAACTGATTTACCACGGCACGGGGTTGCTACGCCACCAGCCACTTGTGAAGTTTCGAACACAGAATGCCCCTATAGACCTAGTAGTCTTAACTGGCTCAATTCACAACTACGTAAGTTGTAGCTCGTTTTCAAATGGCACGTCTGCCGGTTCATGCATGTACACAGAAAGTTTCTGCTTTATTTTTCGTTCATTCTTTCATTTGTCGAGGCATATAGCTCACGACTTGTTTTAAAGGACTTTAAGCCCATTCATTCAAAACACAGGACACGAAGTCCGAGTGCTCAATCCACAAAACACTGGTCCGACGTCTCGGTCACTAGGTTTGCATTCGTCTCAAAAGATTCATCGTTTTTCCTTTCAGTCTTATTTTCTTAAAACAACTTTGGAAAACAAAACACACTTTTGTTGTTCTTGACTAAGACATTTCCTTTTCAAAGAAAAACATTTTCCGGGGAAAGCACTTTTTCGTGAACAAAACCGTTTTCTAAAGGTTCTATGTCTCTTTTAAAACATTTTTCTAAAACAAAACTCACTTTGTAAAACTTTATTAAAAACAACTTTTTATTTTTCAAAAAGACATAACCTTTTTAAAATAAGATTACTTTCCTTGAAAAGCAATACGTTTCCCAGAATAACTTTTTGATTTCAAAATCCAGTTTTCAAAACTTCGATTTCGATTTTCGAGTATTTTAATTCTTTTATCGAGTCATAGTTAGTCCTATGCTCATCCAGGATATAAATATATATAAATATCACCCAAGGCATCAATGCCACCAATCATGATCAAGTATGCAAGTATGCTTCATTAAGTAAAACAACTTCATATTCCATTCAAAACTTATCTCAAATCATCAATCACACAACAACATCACATATAGAAATCAACACCATGAAGCTACCAAACTCAAATGAACTATCTCCCTTTACCTCTCAAAGTTGCTCAATTAAATCCCGAATGATTCTCTGCTCCGGTTCCGTTTTCGTTCGCGTCGCCTAAAACAATCAAACACAATTCAATTCAGACAACAATCAACATCAAATGACAACATCAAGGCACAATTTTTCCCTCCCCCAAAAGGTCCAAGGTTCGGCCAAAAAGGTAAAAAGGGTTAGGGATCACATTTGGTTCCAATCTTTTGGATGGTTGGTTTATAAGCTTGGTTAACACTAATACAAGTCCTAATACTCAAAAATATGAAACACGACTCATGGTTTTTCACACATGAAGGTCTCGGCCATGAAGGGCACTTGAATTCAAAGACAATAGGAAAGGTAAGGAGTGAATCAAGAGTTAGAAATAAAAAATTTGAACAAAAACACTATCACCAAACTTTCTAGGGTTCGGCAACTCTTAGAACAATAGGATAGGATGAGAGTTTGATCATATGCTCTTGGGTTCAGGTAGAGGATGATGAAGTTAGCTCAAAGTAATTGGTTTCCCATTAAAAGGATTTTTCTACAATTTCCTATGAATTTTTGAAGTTTTGGATCATAAACTTGATTTTCATGAAATCGAGATTTGAACTTGAGATAGGAAGAGATTCATGAAGCTAAGAGATCATATAAGTGATCTTACCTAAGAAAGGATGAAGATTGATCAAGGATTCAAGCTTTTCTCTCAAAGATTCAAGCTTTTCTCGAAGAAAAATGGAAGCTTTTCTCAAGGAAGAAGATGGAGTGTGAAGGAGAAAGTGATGAAGCTCACTTATGCAGGTCGGGGGGCATGGGAATGGGGCTGACCAGCCCATAAAATGGGTCACTCAAGAGTATTTTGGTCATTTCCATCAAGGGTAAAATGGTAAAAGTGAAAAGGTTAGGGGTATTTTGGTCTTTTCATGTCCAGATATTTCCAAACGTCATGATGACTCTGGCACGCTTTTCCATGTGATTTGACATGATGTGACATCAAAATTATCCGTTAGCGGGTCCCATTAAATCCATATGTGGCTCCGTTCGTCACCCGATTGAAGATTTCGCTCGAAAAAAGGTCAGGAAGTAATTTTTTTTAACTTTAACCAAAACGTAGAGAATTAAATTCTAAGACTTACTGTCTCGTTCTCGAGTCCATCTAAGGTCTCTGGAGCAGTAAAAACCTACTGACAGTGCAAAAACGTAGACCGGGCTCCGTTTGAGTTTTCAACTCAAAATTTAATCGTAGTTTCGTACGATAACTTTGAGCATGAATATGGTCTCGGTTTATTTTATTTCATTTTCTAAGACCTCGAATAAAATTTAAACTTGATTATTCTCTTATTGAGATATAAAAGCAATGAAAGAAAATGGGGTGTTACACTTAGCACTCATCATTAACGTAATCAATTCATTCTAAGCCCGAGCATAGAAATATCCAAAATAAATTCCAATATTATAGAAATAAATCACTAAACATGTAGTCCAAAGACCGACATTCACACTCTTCAATAATACATTAACTAGATCTTGTATCCGTGCGTTGCACGTGTGTATCATGTGTTTATATATTTTTTGTTGTAATATTTTTTTTAAAATGTTGAAACTAACACATTAAAAGATTAATGAATAAGCATTTATGTAGATATTTGAAGAGTTCAGGACCCTTGTTAACCATTTGGAAGTTCAGGATGAATGTTGATGTACAGAGCCAGAGTGGGTGGTATCTCCAAGATATGGAAGTAAAACCGTTGGGGAAAAGGACTTTAGTGAACCACGCTTAAAGGGGCATTATGGTTTGGTGTACATGTATATAAGATATACTTCTCCCCTTGTGATTGAGACGTCATACTTGTGATGAGAACTCCGAGGCATTCCACAAGTAGCTTCTTGGTGGACTATACACTACTGCAGAAAACACTTTTAACATTGGTTAAAAATGACTTTTAACATCGGCTGTTTCAACGATGTTAATACAGGCGATGTTAAAAGTATGATTTTTAACATTGGTTATTGACCGATGTCAAAAGTCACTTTTAACATCGGTTCTAAACGTAACCGATGTTAAAAGTAGACTTTTGACATCGGTTGAATCCAGAACCGATGTCAAAAGTAATTTTTTTTTATAAAAAAAATCTGATTTTATTTCATAATTTCTTTCCCTTCCTACAAAATCAGTACACACTATACATATATCCAGAAGTCTAAAAATCAGTACAACAAATCCAAAAGTCCAGAACTCAACAGTATAAACATGAACTATATATATCTTATATAAATCCAGAATTCATATTTAGTATAGTCAAAAAAGAATTGTGCAAAACGCTCCGTCTTTAAAAGCTCTCACAAAAGTGATAGAGGTTTGCGAATTTTAGCATGAAATTCATCATCTATATCCATGAAATCATCTTGTGGAATAGCAACAAATGTATCATGCATTCTGGCCACGAAGGAATGAATTTATATATCAATATCACATGAATTAACAGGAACATGTAGAAGATAGAGTAATACTAGTTGGACAATATAGATTTCTGAATCTGATATTAAGGGTAGTAAAAGGACGCATCTTATTGACAAATTTCTATCTCCTTCACTAAAATGTGCATTGACAACTTCATTAAAATTACCCCCATGCTCCTGACAAGAAACAATATTTACAGATGATGAGGAGAGACCTAAACAACCACACAGAGATATTAGTTTTATGAGATAATGTGTAGATAATTTAGAGGCTAAAACTCACATACGAGGTGCAGGCGATCTCACATATCTAAAAATCTAAGCAAGAATAAGTGTCCACGCTCATGTCTGATCAAGAGTAGTATAAGTTACATCATCTTAAGGTCACAAAAATGGCTAGAATAGAGAACCGGTCCGTGCAAATTGTCATTTCATAATATATGCAAACTCTTTACAAAGGACAATACAATCTAACCATACATTTGAAAATAAAAGAAACTAATACAAGCACAACAAATAAAAATATAATTCATCAAGTTCAAGCAATTTCACCAAAAATAAAATATCGGGCAATAGTAATTATGATTGTATAATGATCGAAGCTCATTTATCAGGTTGACAAACAGAATCATCTAGAGAATAAAAAATCCTGACTTTTTAACAAACAAACAACAACCAAAAATCATTCCAAATGCACGTGGGTAAATGCTCACTATGCAATGCATAGAAAAAAAACCCTAACTATAACCAATTAGTTACTTTATTTTCAGTCAATTACATTTGAAATGCAAAATATAGTATAAACGTGAAAGGATTAAAATAAAAAAGAAAAGGAAGAAAGTTAACCTGGAGCATTTGTATTGCGATTGCTTCAGATAAGCCCTCATGGCAAGATTTGAGGGTTTCGTCCAAAACGAAATAAATACCTAAACCAAAACAAGAGAAATCCTGAAATCCTTAAATCTAACCAAAAACGTAAACTAGAAACAAAAATAAATGAAAAAACATGGTGGTGTGGAGGACTTACAATGGCACGGATTATGGACCTCGCGGCTCGTGGTGGTGTTTTCTTCTGGTTGTGGACCTCACGATGGTCATGGTGGCTCGCTCGGTGGACGACTGAAGAAATGCGGCGACCAAACGACGAGAGTGAGGGCTTGCACAGAACATAGATGATGAGTAGCGAGAGTACTGTACATGATAAAGAGAGAAGGGCGCGAAACTTAAATTTAAAATTTTGACATTTAACATCGGTTGGAAAATGAACCGATGTTAAAACTCATTTTTTAATATCAGTTTCTTTTTAACCGATGTCAAAAGTCACTTTTTAACATCGGTTAAAAAGAAACCGATGTTAAAAGTTTGTTCCATCAACCATTTATTTACAAGTTTGCCACCGCCTCTACTTTTAACATCGGTTTTCAAAATAACCGATGTTAAAAGTGTTCCCTCAACCATTTATTTACAAGTTTGCCACCGCCTCCATTTTTAACATCCATTTAGAAATAACTAATGTTAAATCCTGACGTGAAAAGGGTATTTTCTACTAGTGATACATCCTATTTGTTTGAATTAAGAAGACTGAATTGAACACTATACTGAGTGGTATGATATTGTTCACAATTGAAGAAGATGAACTTGTAAAGTACTATAGATAACCAGAATGGTAGAGCAACAAATAATGGCATATTATCAATCAGTTAGATACTCATTAAGTATCCCTCAAGAGTGTGTTTGGGAAAGTACCAAAAAAATAGATTATGTTAATAATTGATTATATGTATAATCGAGTCTAATCAAAATATGTTTTTGTTTGGATATGTTCGGTGAAAAGCGATTTTAAAATAATCTATTTCATTTCGATGATGCAAAAAAATCACTTTTATATAGTAAATTACGAAAAATGGTATGAAGTTATTTGTATAATTTAATAATATTTGTTTGAGTTAGTTTTGTTAGGGTAAATAGGAAAGAGAGTTTTGAGAATGAAAAATAATCAAATCACAATTCTAAGCTAAACCAAATTAGATGAAATAAAACAATTTTTTCCCCCAAAAAAAGTTTTTTTTTTTTTATAAATTTAAGCTAATTGCCAAACATGATAGATTATTTATGAAACAACTTTTTAGCCAAATAAAGATAAAATGGAAAAAATTAATCTTTCCCAAACATGCTCCAAATATATCAAATTTCTATTTCAGAGATAAACTATTGTAATATATCTAAGAATTTTTCCATGTCCACATTCCATAAGATTCAAGTTCATACAAGTTCTTCTATCTCCCACCGAAGTTGAAACGTTCTTGACATGCATGAACAATAGTTTCTAAGTCATGTTTGTTTTTTTATACAAAGAAAATTGAAAGCAATAATGATAAGAATTAACCTTAGTTCCCTATTTCTATTCATTCAACCATCCATTCAGTGCAAAGAAAAGTACAAAACTTCAAAGGGTATTCCAAAAAGGCCCGGTTTGAACTGTTCCTTGTAATACATGCATCTCCATTGGAGCAAAAATCAGAGCTAGTCCTTGTAACACCATAAGCTTCACAGGGACCAACCCCAACCGCAATCTACAACAACAGCCAAGTATACAAATTTCGAAGCTTACTCAAATGACTATGGAATAACTAACTATCTCCAAGCTTACTTTATTTACTCAAATGACTTACAATGACATGAATTTATAATCTGACCACGACTTTAAGTGTCATTCTCTTGGTGAGAAGGTCAATTACACTACTTCTTAAAGCATACAAAGCAGCGTTTAGGCGCATACCAATATCCAATATGAAAAACCCCATTAATGCATATAATTACATTGCAACCAAATCATTACATGCACCAGTTTCAGAAACAAAAAGAAAAGAATTATATCTCTCCATACATTTCATAAGGAAAAAAAGAGGAAGTTTAAGAAGCTTTATTAAGAAAAGAAAGGCACACACTCTTTTCAAACAGAGTTTAGGCGCCTTCACAACTAATCTATCAATATAATATCTTTCCAAAAACAGACACACCTTATGTAGGGTCTAGAATCTAGATAGACCAATTATACAATACTTGAGCAACTAAGGAGTGACAATCTGGGCCTTTCCAATGGGAAGCAGATATTTTCTGTAAAATGCAGCCCTCACATCAATAAATTGTCCTTTCTTTCCTAACTCAGCCACATCTTCCTTCAAAATTTTCTAATTTCACAAATAACAGTGATAGTGAGAGCATAAAAAAAGAAAATATAATGATGCAAAGCACAATATTAGAAAAATCAAGCATAGCCAATTGCAAAAATACAAAATCAAAATCCAAGTAAAGGTTCAGGTGATGGAAAAACAGAGGACAGACGGGTAAAAAGATAAGAATGAGTGATGATGATAGGTTCAGGTGAAGGTAAAGGTTCAGCAGAGTATGATCTAGGATAAGGTATTAAAAGATCGACATATTCCATGAATGAGTAAGAACTAGTAATAAGAATAAAAAGAGGTCTAGAAGGGTTGGGTAGGATAACTACTGAGTTATGGTAGGTAATGCTAGGATTAGGGTGATGAAAAAGGATGACAATAGGATACATAGAGTAAATGTCCCTATAGGAATTGATAAAGTGAGGAGGAGGAGGAGGAATGACAGATATGTTAGAAAAGCTGGCAGACATCAAGATATGAACAAGGAAGATAAACAAGGAAGATGAAATGCCAACAGACATCAGATATGAACAAGGAAGACGAAATGCCAACTGGTCGGTTGGGAGTGAAATCCCTTGAAATAGGAACATGGCATCACAACTATATAAGATGAAGATTGGATGTTATGAGAGAAGATAGGTGAAGAGGGAATATCTACAGAAGATGAAGAGGATGAAGTTGAAGGCACATAATCTTCAAGAAAGGTGGAGTTCTCTGACATCCTGAGCTTCTTGAAACGTCTAGGAGCCTCTAGAGCAGCAGCTAGTGCAACAACAGGAGCCTCTACAGTAGGAGCAACAGCTTCCACTGGTACTCTGAATCTCTTCCTCTTAGGAATCTTGCTTTTCCTTGGGTCTTTCTAAAGACTTCTTCATCTGCTCCCCTTGAGCAGGTACATCCTCTTTACTGGGAACAGACTTGACTTGTCTATTTGCACTAGATGTCTTTCTCAGCACAATCTTCTTTGAAGGTTGAGTAGATTCAACTTCAGCATCCTTCACAACAAAAGCTTTCTTCTTAGGAAGCAGCTTCCTTCTTTTAAAGGTCAGAGGCTGAACGCTATCCTCTGTCCCATAAGAAGGGGTTGGCTTCTTAGAGGAAGGCCCCTGATCTTGTCTAGCGACCTTTCCAGCAGGCTCGCACAACTTTTCAGATATAGGTGCCTTAGACTTGTCTGATGATTCAGCAGGAGCTTTGGTATACTATTCATCTAAAACTTGATCTGTTGAAGCTTGAGCAGGAGCAGAGAACCTCATCATAGACAAGGTCTTCTTTTCCAGAGCAAAGGCCAATTCCACAAAGGCAGCATCTTCAGGAACAAAGATTTTTATTCTGAAGAGCAAGGTCAATGGCATTACATAAGGATAAGTAGGAGAGGTAGGTCTCCTAACTAGAGTCATTAAATGCTTAAAGATGAGATCGTTTAGGTTAATTTTGATCTTGTGGATAAGATGATGGAGGGCAAACTTGTACATCTTAGAGATATTGTCTCTAGATCCCTTTCTAGGCAACACACATTCTTGCAGAAGGTTAAGCAAGAATCGGCATTTAGGAACAAAGGCTATGGATTTGAAGTTTGGAGGGTGTGGAGTACCATATAAGGCGATGTTGACATCGTCCTGACTCATAGAGTTTTCCCATTCTTCTGTAAAACCAGCCCCAAGCCTAGGGCAACCAGTTGCGTTCTCCAATGTGTTAAGGGAAAAAGAGAAGCGTTGACCATGAACATGTGCTTGAATCTCAGTGGGAAGACCATTTGGAGACTGAATGATTACAGCACTTGTCCAAAAGTCTCTCACCATCATGGGGTGCACAAGGTCCTTCATTTTGAAGAACGGAGTCCATGTGAAGTATTCAAGTTCCTCAAGCACATCCATTCCCAGACGTCTCAAAGCCTCAAGATCCACAGTTTTGCCGGTGATGATCTTTTCAACATCCTCTACGTCCATATCGTACCTTTGAGCAATATCAACAGAAGATAGCTTCTTCTTTGGTGCCATAGCAGAAGGTTTAGGGTTAGAGAGTTTTGGAGGGAAGAAGAGAGAAGATGAGGAGTTGTAACGAAGAGAGGGTTTTGAAAAATTAAAGGAGAAGGATCGTTTTCTTTTAAAGAAAAAAAAGGTTCCTTTTAAATCTAAAAACGGTTTAAATCTTTTAAGAAAAAATGTGGTTTTAAAAAGAAACAACTGTCATGTACACGTTTTGCCTCAGATAATTAAATGGCATTAAAAAAAAACATTTAAATTTTTTAGGTTCAAATATGAGTATGACTTAGCAGGGCCAGACATGTAATGCAGCACTCATTAGACAGGTTAATCAACAATGCAATGCATGTTCAGATTATCTCTAATATATTTAAACCTATATTCAGCTAAGGGTTTTGTGAAGATATCAGCCATTGATTCTCAATTTTAACAAACTTTACATCAAACACACCTTTTTGAACATAATCTCTTATAAAGTGATGTTTAATTTCTATATGCTTAGCCTTAGAATGTTGTATGGGATTTTTAGTTAAGCAAATAGCACTTAAATTATCACACCAGACAGATATATTATGCTCTAATATAGAGTAATCTTCGAGTTGATGTTTTACCCATAAGAGCTGTGAGCAACAACTTGTAGCAGAGACATATTTTGCTTCTACAGTTGAGAGTGCAATAGTGGTCTGTCTTTTGCTTGACCAAGAGACTAAGTTTGCTCCAATGAAGTGACATCCTCCACTAGTGCTCTTCCTTAAAATTTTGTCTCCAGCGAAGTCAGCATCACAGAAACCAACTAACCTATATTCTTGCGTCCTCAAATACAGTAAACCAAGCTTAGTGGTTCCAAGCAAATATCTAAATATTCTCTTAACAGCCTTAAGATGAGATTCTCTAGGATCAGATTGAAATCTAGCACACATACAGACACTAAATGTGACGTCCCCAAGTTCCACTGGAGGAAATCTCATTATTTTAGAACCCAAATATACTATTAACTATAACTTAGCGATTACGCGCTTATGAAAACAACAATTACGTGTATCATAAATAAAAGCGCATAACATTAGAGTGAACGTAGTAGGATAAGTGAAAACACATGCAATACTGATATATGTATACATGGTGGCCCCATCAGTAGGGCTAAGTACATATACAGATGAAAGTACGTAATAAAATGAAAATGCAACATAAACATCAAAAGGAACTCAACTCAAGCTCACAGGCTCTCCCCATCCCCTCTCAAAATACATAAAAAGACCTTACCTCACATCCTATGACTGACATACTGGCGACATCACACCCTCCGTGACGTGAAAGTTAAGAGCTACCCTGTCCTTCCCCATATGTGCGCCTATAAACTAGCAGGGGCACATAATCGGAGGAAGAACTAGACAAAACTATCCGCCTACGCCTGGCGGCTCTCAGATACCACTTTGTCCTCCGACGCTGTCCCCTCAGCACAAAGCCTCTGCGACTCGTCACGTGAGATGATGTTGGGGCAGCCCATATAAAGTCCGGCTCTCGCGGCCTGGGTGGGTGCCACATCTAGGGAAACGGAAGAAACTGGACCACTCTGTACGGTCCCATGATGTCCGCTCATGGTGGAGTACCGCCTCCGAACAGCAAGCTCACTGGTCCGGTGTATACGGTCAAAAACGTAGAGGGATCCACCTGCCACCCCTGCTTGTCGTGGTAGACGATCTCAAACTCGCCTAGCATTGGGATCCCCAGTGCTGCCTAGAGGAAGGGATGCATCCTCGGGTCCATAGTCAGCTCCAACTAACTAGTCGTCTACTCGAAAGTCGAAAGCATACCATACAAGAAAATACAGGGAGATAAGATATACAGCACATCTATGACAGGGATGATGCAATGCAGAACATATAGCAAACACAATCATCTCTCAATATCACGACACGCACGACAGTCGTCCCCTTGCTAGATGTACACATACTCTTTCCATGCATGCCAGCCGGTACTAAACACCCTACTAAGGGCAACATCACATCCGCATATCGGACAACAAGTTGGTTTGTTCCGGTAATCCGCTCCATTCGTCGTGACCCATAAGAGTGCATAATCGCTCAACTGTCCCATACAAAGAGGGTTAACTGGGTCTCCTCGGAAGATCCACCAGCAACTGGAAAGACTCAGGGATCTAGTCGGGATAACCATACTTAGCCAGGACCGCCACGACATGATAAGAGCTACCATACCGGTCTCATGTGGGTACACCTGCGTCCAGTATATCTCCAAGGTCTCTCAGACCTTCCCTTCCGTTTTTCGCACCTGCACTCGATGCACCAACCTTGTATGCCTCTCGACATATGGCTCACCACTTGGCATCAAATGCATATGCTATACATGTCGCCCATCTCTCTTGAGCTGATATCGCAACACATGCAAACTTGCTCTTAGCAACATGAGCTCCAAGCTCCATACATAGACATATGAGCTCCAAGCTCCACTATAATCATATGAGCTCTAAGCTCCACTCTTACACATATGAGCTCCAAGCTCCCATCATGACCTTATGAGCTCCAAGCTCCACTATACCTCAAATCTCAATTATCAGCTAAAACATCCACCACGGGGTCAAAGCCCTAATCATGCTAAACCTCCGAATCTCATACATACACGCATTTCCAAATATAATGCAATAGTTCAACAAATATCAACATGCTCCATAAAGCAATAAATAGCATAACATGCCAACATACCATTATTACCAATACATCATGCATCTCTTCCAAATGTCAAATATCATAAATAGCAGGTACGCATATATCAGCACATAGCACATATTATCATGCATCACAAATCTATTAACTTAGGGTATCAAATATAATGGTGATAGCCCAAAGTAGACTAAACCTAGGGTTTAGGTACTTTGCCAGGGCTCAACCTCACGTAGGGTTTAGGGTTCCCCTACACACACAAAACATACGAAATAACTATATGGACTACTCATGCCTCTCCGACGCGTGTAACTCTTTCTCCCCATCTGATAGCAAAAGTGGTGATAATCATGAACACAACAAGCACTTCTTGATCCTCTCTAAGCCTCCACAGCCGTAGCCTACTTGCTTCAAAAGGGTTCCGCAAGCAACTTCTAAACTTGCCCTAATCACTGAAATAACACGTAGACTATGGCATTAACCCTAATACGAAGTTAAAACCGTGAAAAGATGGTTAAACCAAAAGAGAACATTGTATAGGTATAATGTAGGTATATATGGAACCTCGGCTTACCCTCGTCGGATCACAAAAGCAAACCGATAGAATTTGAGTAGGAGTCACGTTGATCACGAAAACACAATCGGAACTGGAATCAGATGAACGAACGGATCACAACTTGGAATCAAAGCTTGAAATCTCACCTTTGGACTTTCACTCTCGAGCTCTCTTTATCAAAGAAATGGGAAAACTCTCCAATGGTGAAAATGAGCAAGTATTTATAGGAAAATATTCTACAGTCCATGCTGTAGCGTTGGAATTCTCCACGCTTTAGTGTTACAGCGCTTGAGCGTGGGTTCCTCCCACACTTGAGCGTTGACGTTTCCTCACTGCCAAGGCACCGCCTATCACGTGCCAGCCGCGACACGTAACCGACACGTGCACTTTATGTCCCATAACTGCCAGTCACTGGTCAGAGGGTCCACGCTTGAGCGTCCAAAACGCTCCATGCTAGAGCGTCAGCACGCTTGAGCGTTCTTCTCCTGATCCTTTGTCCTTTATCCTTTTCTCATGCAATTCATTCCTACTCTTAACATACTCTCTAAACACACTTTCAAGCCATGATAGCAATTACTAACAAACGTATACATATTTGATCTAGATCATCTGTCTCCATTAAGGTTTCCGAAAACTGGGATGTTACATTACCACCCCCCTTAAAGAGAATTTCGTCCCCGAAATTTCTCGTTCATACCTGTAAACAATGATGGATAATGTTGGTGCATCTGAGCCTCTCTTTCCTATGTTGAATCTTCGGTCACCGGGTCCGATTCCACTCTCACCAAAGGAATCTGTTTACCGCGAAGCTCCTTGATCCTTTTATCCACTATCCGAGCAGGTAAAGCCTCGTATTCAAGATTCTCTGTTAGCTGGCCTGATTCGAGCTCTAACACATGCGATGGATTCGGGTAGTACTTTCTAAGTTGAGAAACATGAAAAACATCGTGGATTCTTGATAAGTTAAGTGGTAAAGCTATTTGGTAAGCTTTCTGGATTGAATTGCCCTGCTAATACCCGTACTTGGGGTAACTCTTATAAATAAATGATCGCCCTCCTGGAATTCTAAAGGTCTCCACCATTTATTAGCATAGCTTTTCCGCCAATCCCTTGCGGCTTTCATTTTTTTCCCGGATCAACATAACTTGGTCCGTCGTCTGTTGCACCAACTCAGGGCCTAACAACTGATTCTCTCCAGTTTCAAACCAACACAACGGAGTCCTACACTTCCTCCCGTACAAAGCTTCATATGGTGCCATCCCAATACTCGAGTGATAACTGTTGTTGTAGGTAAACTTAATCAAAGGAAGAAAATCGTCCCAACTTCTCGTGTGTTCCAACACACATGCTCTCAACAGATCTTCCAATGATTGAATCGTCCGCTTTGACTGACCATCCGTTTAGGGATGATAAGCAGAACTCAACCTTGGCTTGGATCCCAACGCTTCGTTTAAGCTTTTCCAAAACCTTGAAGTAAACCATGGGTCTCGGTCCGAGATAATACTCGAAGGCACACAATGCAAATGCACCACCTCCCTGATGTAAATCTGAGTCAGCCTTTCTAGAGAATGATTCTAGTTGATAGGCAAGAAATGAGCACATTTCGCCAACCTATTTATGATGACCCAAATTCCATCACACCTTTTCCGAGTCCTTGGTAACCCAAAAACAAAGTCCATCACAATACTATCCCACTTTGATTCCAGAACATCCAATGATTGCAATAATCCTGCTGGCTTCTGGTGTTCAACCTTCGCCTTTTGACACACCAAATAGGATAGGACATAAGCCGCCACTTCCTTTTTCATCCCTGGCCACCAGAATAACTTCTTCAGATCCTGATACATCTTAGTAGCTCTTGGGTGAAAACTCAACTTGCTCTTGTGTTCTTCTTCCTAAATCATATTCTTAACTTCCTTATCCTCAGGCACACAGACTCGATCGCCAAACCTGATGAGGCCATCTGAACCTCTCTTAAACTCAAACATCTCACCTTCCCCGATCAACTGGTTCACCTTCTTAAGATACTCATCCTCAGCTTGCCTTTTCCAAAGCAGATTCAAGAAATCGCTAGTAACCTCGATCATCCCAAGATTCATCTTATCCTCAACGATTTCCATGTCCAGATTCAGATCTCTAAACTGTTCTAACAACTTAAGCTCTCGCACCATCATCGCAGATACGTGTAGGGACTTCCTACTGAGTGCATCCGCTACAACATTCGCCTTACCTGGATGGTATTACAGGTCGAATTCATAGTCCTTTATGAACTTCATCCACCTTCTCTGCCTCATATGCAACTTCTTTTGGTCGAACAAATACTTTAGGCTCTAATGGTCGCTAAACATGCTAAATTTAGCACCATACAGATAGTGTCTCCATATCTTCAATGCAAACACTAACGCAGCTAGCTCTAGATCATGAGTAGGATAGTTCCATTCAAGCACTCTCAACAGCCTAGAGGCATATGCCACCACTCTTCCTTCTTGCATGAGGACATAACCCAATTCTTGATATGACACATCACAGTACACGTCAAATTGTCCTAATGGATCTGGTAAAACCAACATCGGCGACGTGGCCAACCTCCGCTTCAGGTTTAAGAAAATTTGTTCACGAGCTTTCGACCACTCAAATGCCTTCCTTTTTCTCGTCAATTGCGTCATAGGCAACACAATCTTAGAGAATCCTTCAATAAACCACCTATAGTAGCCTGCCAAACCAAGAAAACTGCTAACCTCGCTTACAGACTTCGGGCTTTCCCACTTAACCACTGCCTCAACCTTAAAAAGATCCACCGTGATTCCATCCTTATTGATCACATGTCCTAGAAACTGTACTTCTTCCAGCCAAAACTCACACGTAGATAGCTTCGCATATAACTGTTTGTCCTTCAACACCTGTAGCACTACTCAAAGATGCTCTTGATGTTCCTCTTTACTCGAAGAGTAAATAAGGATGTCATCGATAAACACGACAACAAACTTGTCTAGGAACGGTCGAAATATCCTATTCATATAGTCCATGAACACAGCCGGAGCTTTAGTCACACCGAACGGCATAACCAAATACTCGTAATGCGCATACCGACTTCGAAAAGCAGTCTTCGGTATATCCTCCTTCCTTACTCTGATTTGATGATAGCTAAATCGCAGATCGATCTTGGAAAATACAGTTGCTCCCCTCAACTGATCCATCAAATCATCGATCCTCGGCAACGGGTACCTGTTCTTTATCGTCACTTTGTTCAGCTAACGATAGTCCACACATAACCTTGAACTCCCGTCCTTCTTCTTGACGAACAGTATCGGAGCTCCCCATGGCAACGCACCTAGCATCTCATCCAACTGTTTCTTCAACTCCGCCAACTCTGCTGGAGACATTCGATAAGGTGTTATCGAAATAGGTCCAGTTCCTGGTACAAGATCTATGGTAAACTCGATTTCCCTTTCTAGTGGTAACCCTGGAACATCATCTGGAATTACTTCCGAAAATTCCCACACAATCGGCAATGCTTCCACGTTCAGAGTTTCCTTTGTTTCCAAGAAGAACAGCACTACGCACTCTCCAGATCGTATACCCTTCGGAGTACCTTCATTAGCAGGCGTCAATCCAAATTGCTCAGAGAAACAAAGAGTCTTATTTGAACAGTCCAGTATCACATGATTAGCTGAAAGGCAATCCATGCCTAGAATAACATCAATCTGCTGCATAGGCAGACAGACCAGGTCAAAGATGAAATGTTTGTTTTCTATTATGAGATGGCATTTCAAACATACAAATAGGGTAGTCAATGAATCACCAGTAGGTGTGGAAACAGTAAGGTCATATGGTAAAGATGAACCTGGTAACCCTAAATGATCCATGCACTCCATAGAAATAAACGAACGAGTAGCTCCCAATCAAACAACATAGATAAGAGCTTGCCTGAAACTATACACTTACCTTGAATTAGATCTGAGCATTGAGAGGATTCAGCTCTCCTCACGGCAAACACTCTTCCCGTGGCTTGTGGTCTCGCAACCTGTCTAGTCACACCAGACGATCATGCATTCCCTTGCCAGCAGTCCTTAGCCATGTGTCCTTGCCTTCCCATGTATAACAAGTCATGGTCCTTCCTGGCACTTGACTTTTGCAGTCTCGAGCCATGTGTGGTCCCCCACACTTGAAACATGTGACACCTTCAATCCGGCATCACATTTGTTACCCAACACATATAAAAGACGAAGATAAACTTTGCTGGTTTACTTTTAGAAAAAGATTTATTTAAATATATCTCATTAAGTCTCGACAATAGTGATAAAAAATTTTCTTATTATGACCACAAATAACAATAGCTCAGAGTATGTTAAGAAGACTCTTATATAATATATATATATATATATATATATATATATATATATGTGTGTGTGTGTGTGTGTGTGTGTGTGTGTGTGTGTGTACATCATCAGTTAGGATATACAAAAGAACAATGGACAACATGTCCCTTCAAAAGAAAATTAGTAGAAGTAAAAATGCTAAAACTCTAAGAAAAATAGGTAGCGATAGTCTGGAAACCATATCACTAAAACTAATGGCCATCAGTAGCCGATAACAGACTACCCAAAAATCGCTACCTCAAAAGAAAGTCTACACCCTACACTGGTCAAGACTAGTCGAACCCGTTGGACAGTCCTCCAAATGAGGGCCCAACGTTTCCATCAAGAGAGTGATCAAGGGAAACTACATTCCCATTGATCATCCCTGAACCTCCGGCTCCTCCAACCGGAGGATCCCCGTTCTCTAGAGGATGGTACTCTGGTGTCTCCAGAAACACCTCCTCCTTGGGATCCTCCTCATGTTCCTCCCCCGGCCCTACTGGCACCAAGACGAAAGGAGGGGGAGGGGTATAAGGCGGCTGCTGCTGCAGGGGCTGAGCTACTGGGATGTCGTGTTGTAGATCTCCCTAGTCCACCAGATGTTGTAAGATCATCGAGATTGGTGGCAGTGGGACCTGGATGGTCTCCACAATGTGTAACCGCTCCTGAGGTCCCACTTCCGTATTCTCGCGCAGAGTGAAAACGGGTCCAATATAGGCCGCACTGCTGGCACCCGGGTGGATGACCCAAGCCCCCGGGTCCTCTCTGTGCTCAAAGGTGAGGGTGCGGACTCCCGAGTGAGTCAGTCCCTCACTCCCTAGGTCCATCTGTACATATATTATATATAAATATATATATATCCAATAGGAAACAAAACAGTCCAGGAAAAATAGCAAGGGTGAGAAACCAATATATGAATCCAAAAACGACAACTATATACTCAAACAAATACAGTAGATTCATATAAGCATGTCTCACAAAATTTCATCATGCATAACATAGTACAATATATCAGGGTACTAACAGTACAAACACGCGGGCCTCGTGCCCAACAGTCAACGTTATTTTCAAAACGTATGCATGAACACTTCCACATATCTCAACTAACGTTCAGTTCTTAATTTCCGAAAATCCCATCACCATTCAAAACGAGCTGATCAGTCTCCACAATCATTGACCCACAGGCAACAAGGACTAACACCAAAAATTGGTAGAAACATAAGCACTTGACTCAAAGGAAATAGCACATGGGCGTGCATGTCAGTGGTACTTACGATGTAATCAGTCAAACTATATTGTCCACTTATGGCACAATACCAACACATAGCACGTATGACATCATTGTCCATCAAGGCAAAATGTTACATGATGACACAAGTCATCCCTAGGTTTCCTTGCAATCAAGGTCCCCTCATTTCATGGCACGTCTGCCAAAAACCCATATACATGAGAAAACCATTTGTTTTCGTCAGTTTATCTTTATCGTATCAATATTTCCTTGTTGAAGCATCAACGCTTTCAACCACCATAATGTCTTAGACTCTTTAAGCCTTTACAACATTTATCTCAAAAACAGGACACTCGATCCAAAACAGCACTAACCCAAAAATCCCTAACCGATGCACCAGTCTCGGATTTTGGATTCAAAAGCATAAAATCGTCCGCAAACGTATAGGACCACAAAGATTGTCCACACGCTTACAGGACCAACCCACTAACACGGATCCTTGATCCACGTGTTCTGTAGAACCCTAGAATCTCGACGTCTCGGTTTCTAGGTTACAAACCAAAAACCACATTTCTCTTTAAAACTCAAAAACAAAAGCCCAAATCTCTGAAGCTTACACAAAGCCTTCGGGATCGGTTTTCCATAAAACAAAACTTGTGGTTGAAAACCACTTCTTTTCTCTTTCGTCGTATTTCGGTAAAACGAATTGTTTTGAAATACGGTTCATAAGACCAAACTCCTTCTCTTGGATAAAATCCAATAATTTGAAATCACGTTTTCCGAAAACGCTTTTGCTCAAAATAATAACTTTATTATTCTAAAACAAATAAAGTTTCCCAAAAATACTATTCACCTTAAAAACTTCATTTTTCTTCGTTAAAGTCAAATCTTCTCCATTTTGCCCTTTAAGTCAACTTACCCTTAAAAGAAAATATTTATTATTTTTTTTATTCCAAAAAGGCAATTTATTTTCTTTTTCTCTCAAAGTTCATTGAAAACAACTTAATATTATTATTTTTCTCTATTCCACATCCCCAGCTTTTTAAAGCTTTTATATTACATATTATCGGATTCTAACCGGTATTAGATCCTTTGATGTAATTTATCATCATCACAGTCACAAAATATATCCATACATAATTTTCAATGCCATACCACATAATCACACATAATCAGGTATCTCATGCATAGAAAATTATCAGCATTAAAATAAATCACGCCACAAACAACCAAACACAGAAATAATTACATCCCAAATATATAATCGCAGCACATAGCTATCGGAATTGGAACTCCTCATGTTTGTCCCCTTACTTCTTGGAGTTCTAGAGGTAACAGCAAATCTCCCGATCGATCTGAACTTCGTCCGAACTCTCGCCCGATTATCCGACAATCACTACACACATATAATCAAGCAATGCATTAACACAAAACACAAAAATTCTCCTTAATTCTATACCTATAGGGTTCGGCCTTGTGCCACTAAAAATAGCTAGGGAGCTCCAAAAATTCCCATCTCTTGGATACTACCCTAACTAAGTGAGATAACCCTAGATATAAGCTTTAAACACCAAAAACCAACAAAATCTTACCCTCCCACAAAGGGATAGGTTCGTCCTCACATACCCATATGGGTTAGAGAAATTTCTTGACTTAAGCTCTTGGATTATGAAAGACTACCATGAACCTAGATCAAAAAAATTGGTTTGGGATTAAAAGGATTTTTCTACAATTTTCCATGGATTTTTGAAGTTTATGGGTCAATACCCTAACCTCCATGGATCATGGATTTTAAGAAACGAAAAGAGAGATTGAGAGCGCTATAAAGAGAGTTGATACCTCCTTGATGAACTTCCTTGAATGAAACTAGCTTGAATCACTCAAAATCTTCAAGTTTCTAAGGTTTAATGATGAAGAACATATGAAGAATAAAGAGAGAAAAGAAGAGAAAAGTGAGAAGAAGGTGAGAAAGTGGTTTGGCTGAATGGCCTAGGTGAGCGAGAGTGAAGGAGAGATATTTTTCTCTTCAATGACAAACTTGTAATTAAGTAAAAGGGTAATTTGGAAATTTTGCTAAAAGACCAATGGCATTTTGGTCATTTCGCGTCCAAATATTTTGAAAATCATCATGACACTGGCACGAGTCCCTAGGTGACTTGACATTGACGTGACATCAAGATTATCTGTCCGCGAGTCCCGTTAAATCCTTCTACTGCTCCAATCGTTTCCCAGTTCGATTATTGGCCCAAATATAATATATTATTTTCACTTTTGAACGTCAGGACTGATTTTAACAAATATATAGAGGATCGAATTCTAAGACTAATGGCTCTGACCGTTAGTCAAAATTAGGTCTTTATAGTAGTAAAACACTATTATCCGTGAAACGTAAATCAGGCTCCGTTTGAGTTTTCGGCCCAAAATTTTACCATAGGTTCCTACGATCGCATGGAGCATGAAGATGATTTTAATTTTCCCAAAATCATTTTCTAAAACACAGATAAAAATATAAACTCATTAATCGAGTTTATTGTTCTTAAAAAGCACGAAAAATTGAGGTGTTATATTACTACCCACTAAAAATAATTTCGTCCTCGAAACCACGTACCTGTGAACAGATAGGGATATTGCTCTTTGATCTTGTCCTCAGCTTCCCAAGTTGCTTCTCCAGTTGTATCATCCCAAACGACCTTGACAAAGGAGATTTGTTTTCCCCGGAGTTGTCTGATTCTCTTGTCCTCGATCTTTACAGGTGCAATCTCATAAGACAGGTTCTCTTTTAAGGGTATTTGATCAGGTTCGATTACATGAAATGGATCAAGAATATACTTCCTTAACTGTGAAACGTGAAAAACATTGTGTAGGTTCGAAAGAAAAGGGGGTAAAGCAATTTGGTAAGCTATTGGACCAATACGACGAAGAATTTGGTATGGTCCAGTGAATTTAGGAGCGAGTTTTCTGGATTTAATCACCCTACCTACCCCATTCGTTGGATTGACTCTCAGAAATACATATTCATCTTCTTGAAATTTGAGAGGTCTTCTCCGCCGATCGGAGTAACTCTTCTGCCTGCTCTGAGATGCCTTCATCCTTTCACGAATTTGCCTGACTTTATCGGTCATCTGTTGGACAACCTCGGGGCCTAGAATTGTACTCTCTCCACCATGATACCAACAAAGAGGCGTTTGACATCTCCTTTCATAAAGTGCCTCATAGGGTGCCATCCCTATACTTGAGTGATAGCTGTTGTTGTAGGTAAATTCTATCAGAGGTAACAGCTCATCCCAATTTCCTCGATTATCTAGGACGCATGCTCTTAGTAAATCTTCTAACGATTGAATCGTCCTCTCGGTTTGTCCATCCGTTTGAGGATGATATGCCGAACTTAGGCGCAAGTTGGTTCCTAGAGCTTGGTGTAGGCTCTCCCAAAATCGCGAAGTAAATTTTGGATCTCTATCCGAAACGATACTTAAGGGTATTCCATGTAGTCTAATCACTTCTCTAACATACACCTCAGTCAGTTTCACTATCGTGTAGTTCGTCTTGACAGGTAAGAAATGTGCCGATTTCGTTAACCTGTCTACAATTACCCAAATCGAATCAAAATTTCTAGGAGTTCGGGGTAAACTTACTACGAAATCCATTGATATACTTTCCCACTTCCAGTCCGGTATGTCCAGGGATTGTAACATCCCTCCAAGTCTCTAATGTTCTACTTTTGTCTTCTGGCAAGTCAAACACAACGCAACGTATTCTGCAACTTGCTTCTTCATGCCTGGCCACCAGAATCTTTGCTTCAAGTCCTGATACATCTTGGTTACACCAGGATGAATACTTAATCCACTCTTGTGGGATTCCTCTAAGATCATCTTTATCGTCTCAGGGTTTTTAGGTACACAGACTCGTCCATTACACCTTAAGATCCCGTTTTTTCCCAAACTAAACTCATCAGCTTTCCCTTATCCCATCAACTCCTTTTTCTCTTGAAGATGTTCATCAGTAGCTTCTGTCCACGGATCTCTTCCATTAATCCACTGGAGATCTTGAGCATTCCAAAACTTAGCTTCTTCGGACTTATCTCCATTCCCAAATTGAGATCACGGACCTCTTGAATCAATTTTCATTCTCTCACCATCATAGTTGAAATATGAATGGCTTTCTGGCTCAAGGCATCTGCTACTACGTTCGCCTTTCCTGGATGGTATTGCAACGTGAAATCGTAGTCCTATAAAAATTCCATCCATCGCCTCTGCCTCATGTTGAGCTCCTTCTGATCGAACAGATACTTTAGACTTTTGTGATCACTAAAGACATCAAACTTAGCACCATACAAATGATGTCTCCATATCTTTAGTGTAAAAACCACTGCCGCTAACTCCAGGTCGTGCCTGGGATAGTTCCTCTCATGAGTCTTTAATTGCCTTGATGCATATGCCACTACTTTGCGGTGTTGCATTAGCACACAACCTAAACCTTGATGCGAAGCATCACAGTACACCTCGTAAGGTTCACTAGATTCTGGAAGTATTAACACTGACAAAGTCATCAAAAGTTCCTTAATCTTTTGAAAACTTTCTCCACACTGGTCAGTCCAAATGAAAGTTGATCCTTCCTCGTGAGTTGAATCGACGGTGATACAATCTTGAAAAATCCTTCAATGAATCTCCAATAATAACTGGTAAACCAACAAAACTCCTTATTTCTGTTACAGTATTTGGCTTTTCCCAAGAAAGTACAGCTTCTACTTTAGCAGGGTCCACAGCAGTTCCTTCCTTTGTTATGACATGTCCCAAAAATCCGACTTCCTCCAACCAAAACTCACACTTAGAGAGTTTTGCATACAGCGCCTTCTCATGTAAAACTTGAAGAACTTGCCGCAAATGCTCTTCGTGTTCCTCACGATTCTTAGAATAAATGAGGATATCGTCGATGAACACCACGACGAACTTATCAAGAAACGGACAAAAAATCCGATTCATTTAGTCCATAAAAATAGCAGGTGTGTTCGTTACTCCAAAAGGCATCATGAGGTATTCATAATGTCCATAACGAGTCGTAAGAGCGGTCTTAGGTATGTCTTCCATCTTTACTCGAATCTGATGGTATTCCGTCCTTAAGTCAATCTTCGAGAAAACAGCAGCTCATCACAGTTGATCCATCAAATCATCGATACGCGGTAAAGGATACTTGTTCTTGATCGTCACTTTATTCATCTGACGAAAGTCCACGCAAAGCCTCGAACCTCCGTCTTTCTTTCTCACTAAGAGTACTGGTGCTCCCCACGGCGAAACACTTGGTCTAATGAACTATTTCGACAACAGGTCCTCGACTTGAGCTTTCAACTCAACGAGAATAGTTGACATCCGATATGGAGCAAAAGATATCGGTCCAGCTCCTGAAATCAGGTCGATGGAGAATTCTATGTCCCTCACAGGCAGCAAACCTGGAACATCGTCTGGAAACACCTCAGGAAACTCTCGCGCAACTGGCATCTTATTCAGCTCGATCTTCCCCTCGACTTCGAAGTTGGACAGAAGCACGTATTCCTGATCTCCTTCTTTCAAAGAAGTTCTAATGTGGTTGGCGGCTAAAAATCCAGATATCTCGGTATTGGGAAAAACTAGGGTTTTATGTGCACAATCTAATAGGATATGGTTGGAAGCTAACCAATCCATGTTTAAAATTACGTCTAATTGTATTAAAGGCAAGCATACTAGATCAACAAGAAAATGTCTATCCTGAATAACAATAAGACAATTCAGGCATATGGAATTCACAATAACAGGTTCAGTAGTTGGGGTAGAAACAATTAAGTCAAAACACAAGGAAGTAACAGATAATCCCAAACGTTTCACACAATCCATAGAAATGAATGAATGGGTACTGATAAGAGGTTACTGTCTATGTCGCAAACACCTTGTATAAGATCTTCGGAGTTTGAAGCCTCAGCACCACTCAGGGTATAAACTCTTCCCTTCATCGTCGGCCTTTTGGCTCCACCATTTTTGTCAGCAGCTTGGACTGGGTTTTGTGCTCTGCAGTGCCTACCAACATGTCTCGATTGTCCACAACGAAAAAAATTATCATTCCGCACTGGACAGCTGTTTGCCAAATGTGACGGATCCCCACACTTGAAGCACTTTCTCTCTTGGCCTTGACTTCCTTGGGCTCCACAGCCTGATGCACGAGCAATAGGACGGTATTGTTGTTTTTGAAAATTCCCTGGGGGTCGAGAATACGGTTTCTTCTGACCTTGCTTCCCCTGTTGGTCATAATGTTGACCCTTGAATCAGGAAGGTCCTCCAACGCCTCCCTTGTTGTCTCTCTCGCGTTTCATCAGCTCAATTTGTCTGCTCTTTTCCACCAGCGCCTGGAAATGTCGTATTCCTTGCCGCAGCACTGATTCCTTTATCTCATATCTCAGCCCTCTCTCAAAAGCTTCACACTTCCAATCTTCCTCTGGGTTTTTCTAGAAGAATCGAAAGTACTTGGCCAATGACTCGAACTTGGCTGCATATTCCCCGACTGTCATATCTCGTTGTTGCAGTTGTAAGAATTCTTGCTCTTTTTCAGCTCTTGCACTCTATGGAAAATACTTTTCCAAGAAACGGTGCTTGAACAAACCCCAAGTGATTACTTGATGATTCGCCTCCAGTAGTTGTTTTGTCCCTCTCGGCCAGTATTCTGCGTCTCCCATCAGTAGGAAAGTGGCATAGGGTACCTTTACCTCTTCCAAGCTATGAATCAGCTCGAAAATCTTCTCAATCTCCTGAATCCATAGATCAACTTTCTTTGGATCCACGTCGCCATGAAATTGTGGCGGATTCTAACATCTGAAAGAAGTTAAACTTCGACCCTCAGTGGCCTGATCAGCACGAAGTTTCTCTTAAACTTCGGCCCTCAGCGGCCCTCAGCAACCATTCATGGTTGCGGTCTGGACAGTAATAGCCGCAGCCATGTTTGCCATCGCTTGAGCAGCGAAATCCATTCCATTTGCTCCAGCAGCATCCTCAGCCTGGACACCAGCTCCTCTCCCGCGACCACATCCATGGCTACGTCCACGTCCACGTCCAGCTCTGGCTTCAGTTTCTAGTTCCATATCTGACCTACAAGGTTTAAATCAATCAAACTGCAACCAGAAACCAAAGCAGAAAGCAGTTAGCTACACACATTACTTCGAAGAAGTAATTCAATCAAACCTCTATCAGAGATCACATAACATCAACACAACAGACCTACTCCCCAAAGATTCCCGAAAGACTCGACCAGCTCTGATATCACTAATGTGACACCCTCAATCCGGCATCACATTTGTTACCCAACACATACAAAAGACGAAGATAAATTTTGCTAGTTTACTTTCGAAAAAAGGTTTATTTAAATATATCTCATTAAGTCCCGAAAATCGTGATAAAATTTTTCTTATTATAACCACAAAATAACAACTGCTCAGAGTATGTCAAGAAGACTCGCATATAAATATAAATATATATATATATATATATATATATATATATATATATATGTATATATATATATATACATACATATGCATCATCAGTTAGGATATACAAAAGAACAGTGGACAATATGTCCCTTCAAAAGAAAACTAGTAGAAGTAAAAATGCTAAAACTCTAAGAAACTAGGTAACGATAGCCTGGAAACCATATCACTAAAACTCATGGCCATCAGTAGCCGATAGCAGACTACCTAAAAATCGCTACCTCAAAAGAAAGTCTACACCCTACACTGGTCAAGACTAGTGGAACCCGTTGGACAGTCCTCCAAATGAGGGCCCAACGTTTCCATCAGGAGAGTGACCGGGGGAAACTACATTCCCATTGATCATCCCTGTACTTCCGGCTCCTCCAGCCGGAGCATTCATGTTCTCTAGAGGATGGTACTCTGGTGTCTCCAGAAACTCCTCCTCCTCGGGATCCTCCTCCGGATCCTCCTCATGTTCCTCCCCCGGCCCTACTGGCACCAAGACGAAAGGAGGGGGAGGGGTATAAGGCAGCTACTGCTGCAGGGGCTGAGCTACTTAGATGTCGTGCTGTAGATCTCCCTGGTCCTCCAGATGTTGCAAGATCATCCAGATCGGTGGCAACGGGACCTGAATGGTCTCCACAGTGTGCACCCGCTCCTGAGGTCCGACCTCCGTATTCTCGCGCAGAGTGCAAACGGGTCCAGTATAGGCCGCACTGTTGGCACCTGGGTGGATGACCCACGCCCCTGGGTCCTCTCTGTGCTCAAAGGTGAGGGAGCGGAGTCCCGAGTGAGTCAGTCCCTCGCTCCCCAAATCCATCTGTACATATATATATATATATATATATATATATATATATCCAACAGGAAACGAAACGGTCCAGGAAAAATAGCAAGGGTGAGAAACCAATATATGAATCCAAAAACGACAACTATATACTCAAACACATACAGCAGATTCTTTTATGCACGTCTCACAAAAAATCATCATGCATAACATAGTACAATAAATCAACGTACTAACAGTACAAACACAAGGGTCTCGTGCCCAACAGTCAACGTTATTTTCATAACGTATGCATGAACACTTCCACATATCTTAACTAACGTTCAGTTATTAATTTCCGGAAATCCCATCACCATTCAAAATGAGCTGATCAGGCTCCACAATCATTGACCCGCAGGCAACAATGACTAACACCAAAAATTGGTAGAAACATAAGCACTTGACTCCCAGGAAATAGCACATGGGCTCGTATGTCAGTGGTACTTATGATGTAATCAGTCATACTATATTGTCCACTTATAGCACAATACCAACACACAGCACGTATGATATCATTGTCCATCAAAGCACAATATTACATGATGACACAAGTCATCCCTAGGTTTCCTTGCCATCAAGGTCCCCTCATTTCATGGCAAGTCTGCCAAAAACCCATATGCATGAGAAAACCATTTGTTTTCGTTAGTTTATCTTTGTTGTATCAATATTTCCTTGTTGAAGCATCAACGCTATCAACCACCATAATGTCTTAGACTCTTTAAGCCTTTACAACATTTTTCTCAAAAACAGGACACTCGGTCCAAAACAGCACGAACCCAAAAATCCCTAACCGATGCACCAGTCTTGGATTTTGGATTCAAAAGCATAAAAATGTCCACAAACGTACAGGACCACAAAGATTGTCCACAAGCTTACAAGACCAACCCACTAACACGGATCCTTGATCCACGTGTTCTGTAGAACCCTAGAATCCCGAAGTCTCGGTTTCTAGGTTCCAAACCAAAAACCACATTTTTCTTTAATCAAAAACCAGAACCCAAATCTCCGAAGCTTACACAAAGCCTTCAGGATCGGTTTTCCATAAAACAAAACTTGTGGTTGAAAACCACTTATTTTCGCTTTCGTCGGATTTCGGTAAAACGAAATGTTTTGAAATACGGTTCATAAGACCAAACTGCTTCTCTTGGATAAAATCCAATAATTTGAACTCACGTTTCCCGAAAACGATTTTGCTCAAAATAATTACTTTATTATTGTATAACTAATAAAGTTTCCAAAAAATACTATTCTCCTTAAAAACTTCATTTTTCTTCATTAAAGTCAAATCTTCTCCATTTTGCCCTTTAAGTCAACTTATCCTTTAAAGCAAATATTTATTATTATTTTATTCCAAAAAGGCAATTTATTTTCTTTTTCTCCCAAAGTTCATTGAAAACAATTTAATATTATTATTTTTCTCTATTCCACATCCCCATCTTTTTAAAGCTTTTATATTACATATTATCGGATTCTAACCGGTGTTAGATCCTTTGATGCAATTTATCATCATCACAGTCACAAAATACATCCATACATAATTTGCAATGCCATACCACGTAATCACACATAAGCAGGTGTCTTAGGCATAGAAAATTATCAGCAGTAAAATAAATCACGCCACAAACAACTAAATACAGATAAATAATTGCATCCCAAATATACAATCACAACACATAGCTGTCGAAATTGGAATTCCCCAGGTTTGTCCCCTTACCTCTTGGATTTCTCGAGGTAACAGCAAATCTCCCGATCGATTTGAACTTCGTCCGAACTCTTGCCCGATTATCCGATAATCACTACACACATACAATCAAGCAATACATTAACACAAAACCCAAAAATTCTCCCTAATTTTCTACCTCTAGGGTTCAGCCTTGTGCCACTAAAAATAGTTAGGGAGCTCCAAAAATTCCCATCTCTTGGATACTACCCTAACTAAGTGAAATAACCCTAGATACAAGCTTTAAACACCAAAAACCAACAAAATCCTACCCTCCCACAAAGGGGTAGGTTCGGCCCTCACATACCCATATGGGTCAGAGGAATTTCTTGACTCTAAGCTCTTAGGTTATGAAAGAGTACCATGAACCTAGATCAAAGAAATTGGTTTGGGATTAAAAGGATTTTTCTATAATTTTCCATGGATTTTTGAAGTTTATGTGTCAAAACCCTAACCTCCATGGATCATGGATTTTAAGAGATGAAAAGAGAGATTGAGAGAGCTAGAAGAGAGTTGATACCTCCTTGATGAACTTCCTTGAAGGAAACTAGCTTGAATCACTCAAAATCATCAAGTTTTTAAGGTTTAATGATGAAGAACTTATGAAGAACAAAGAGAGAATAGAAGAGAAAAGTGAGAGGAAGGTGAAAAAGAGGTTTGGCCGAATGGCCTAAGTGAGTGAGATATTTTTCTCTTCAATGGCAAACTTGTAATTAAGTAGAAGGGTAATTTGGTAATTTTGCTAAAAGACCAAGGGCATTTTGGCCATTTCGCGCCCAGATATTTTGAAAATCATCATGACACTGGCACGAGTCTCTAGGTGACTTGACATTGACGTGACATCAAGATTATCCATTCACGGGTCCTGTTAAATCCTTCTACGACTCCAATCGTCTCCCAATTCGATTATTTGCCCGAATATAATATATTATTTCCACTTTTGAACGTCAGCACTGATTTTAGCAAATATGTAGACGATCGAATTCTAAGACTAATAGTTCTGACCGTTAGTCAAAATTAGGTCTTTATAGTAGTAAAACACTACTATCCATGAAACGTAGACCGGGTTTCGTTTGAGTTTTCGGCCTAAAATTTAACCGTAGGTTCCTACGATCGCATGGACCATGAACATGATTTTAGTTTTCCCAAAATCATTTTCTAAAACACAGATAAAAATATAAACTCATTAATCGAGTTTATTGTTCTTAGAAAGCATGAAAAATCATGGTGTTACAAAACATCCCTGCAAACCCTAAGTTGCACTCGGTGTTTGACTTTCCGCCTCTCCTACCCTCTGTGCTGGTCTCTGATATGGCCCCCGGACACTCTTAAATCTTCTGCCTCTACCTCTCTGGTTACTGCGGATAGGTCCTCCGCTCCTTGCTGCCATCATTCTTCTCTTTTCGATGTTCTCAATTGCCGAACACCGATCCAGCATGTCGGCAAATACAGAAATCCCCAACGGCACTATAGCCTATTAAATCTCATACTTTAAACCATCTTCAAACCTGCAGCACATCCATTCCTCATCTGGGTACCGCTGATAAAACTCTGAGAATTTGAGCAGCGCTTCAAACCTTGGTGCATATTCCCCGATTGTCATGTTACCTTGCTTCAAACTCTGGAACTCCATATCCTTTTCCCTCCTGATCATCCAAGGAAAGTACTTCTCTAGAAAACACTCTCGGAACAGTCTCCAATTGACGGCTCTTCCTTCAGCCTCAAACAACCTCTGCTTACCTTTCCACCACATCCTTGCTCCTCCCACCAACATGAAAGAAGCATAAGAAATCTTCTGAGCTTCATCACAGTGTGTTGCTGCGAAGATCTTCTCCAACTCTTGAATCCACAATTATGCCCCCTCGGGATTGTAGTCCCCATTGAACTGAGGAGTTTGTTGCCTCATAAAGGCATCCAGACCAGCATCTTCATTTCTAACATTCCTCTGTTGTTGTTGATTCTCACGGGTCAGTTGAATGAGTTGAGCATTCTGTTGCGTTTGCTGTAGCATAGCAGCAGCCATATCCCTCATAATTCTGAGGGTTTCCAGCGATTCAGCTTCGTTTCCAGTATGTGAAGCTTCAGCCTACTGACTTCCATTGGGTCCGGTCCTACCCCAGCCTCTACCTCTTCCTCGAGCCATTGGTTCCTAATTCAAGCAACCGTTAGCTCAGAGTTCGAACATGATAAGCAACATAAGTACATACATCTACTTATCATTCCCACAAGCATTATGACAATCAATAACATTCATTCTACTCCTCTAGACACAGTCATACTCTCTTACAGAGACGACAAACTTCTCCAGTTCAACTTCCTAATACTGCACAATCTTAGTCCCCAACATCCACAGTCCGGATAGGGCCAAACTGCTTTGACACAACCTTAATGTGACGTCCCCAAGTTCCACTCGAGGAAATCCCACTATTTTAGAACTCAAATATACTATTAACTATAACTTAGCGATTACGCGCTTATTAAAACAACGATTACGTGTATCATAAATAAAAGCACATAACATCAGAGTAAACGTAGTAGGATAAACGAAAACACACGCAGTACTGATATATGTATACATGGTGGCCCCATCAGTATGGCTAAGTACATATACAGACGGAAGTATGTAATAAAATGAAAATACAACATAAACATCAGAAGGAACTCAACTCAAGCTCACAGGCTCTCCCCATCCCCTCTCAAAATACATCAAAAGGACCTCACCTCACATCCTATGACTGACACACTGGCGACGTCACGCCCTACATGACGTGAAAGTCAAGAGCTACCTTGTCCTTCCCCATATGTGCGCCTATAAACCCGCATGGGCACAAAATCGGAGGAAGAACTAGACAAAAATATCCGCCTATGCCTGGTGGCTCTCAGATACCACTCTGACCTCCGACGTTGTTCTCTCAGTACAAAGCCTCTGCGACTCGTCACGTGAGATGATGATAGGGCAGCCCACATAAAGTCTTGCTCTCGCGGCCTGGGTGGGTGCCACATCTGGGGAAACGGAAGATATTGGACCACTCTGTACGGTCCAATGATGTCCGCTCGTAGTGGAGTACCGTCTCGGAATAGCAAGCTCATTGGTCCGGTGTATACGGTCAAAAACGTAGAGGGGTCCACCTGCCACCCTTGCTCGTTGTGGTAGATGATCTCAAGCTCTTCCAGCATCGGGATCCTCGGTGCTGCCTGGAGGAAGGGATGCATCCTCGGGTCCATAGTCATCTCCAACTAACTCGTCGTCTGCTCGCAGGTCGAAAGCATAACATACAAGAAAATACAGGGAGATAAGATATAAAGCACATCCATGACAAGGATGATGCAATGCGGAACATATAGCAGACACAATCATCTCTCAATATCACGACACGACAGTCGTCCCCTAGATAGATGTACACATACTCTTTTCATTCATGCCGGCCGGTACTAAACACCCTGCTAAGGGCAACACCATGTCCGCATATCGGACAACAAGTTGGTTCATTCCGGTAATCCGTTCTGCTCGTCGTGACCCATAAAAGTGCATAACCGCTCAACTGTCCCAGACAAAGAGGGTTAACTGGGCCTCCTCGAAAGATCCACCGGCAACTGGAAAGACTCAGGGCTCTAGTCGGGATAACCATACTTAGCCAGGATCGCCACGACATGATAGGTGCTACCATACCGGTCTCATATGGGTACACCTGCGTCCAGTATATCCCCAAGGTCTCTCAGACCTTCCCTTCCATTTTCCACACCCGCACTCGGTGCACCAACCTCGTATGCCTCTCGACATACGGCTCGCCATTTGGCATCAAATGCATATGCTATGCATGTCATCCATCTCTCTTGAGCTGATATCGCAACACATGCAAACTTGCTCTTAGCAACATGAGCTCCAAGCTCCATAGATAAACATACGAGCTCCAAGCTCCACTGTAATCATATGAGCTCTAAGCTCCACTTGTACACATATGAGCTCCAAGATCCTATCATGACCTTATGAGCTCCAAGCTCCACTATACCTCAAATCTCAATTATCAGCTCAAACATCCACCACGGGGTCAAAGCCCTAATCATGCTAAACCTCCGAATCTCATACATACACGCATTTCCAAATATAATGCAACAGTTCAACAAATATCAACATGCTCCATAAACCAATAAACAGCATAACATGCCAACATACCATTATTACCAATACACCATGAATCTCTTGCAAATGTTAAATATCATAAATAGCAGGTACGCATATATCAACACATAGCACATATTATCATGCATCACAAATCTGTTAACTTAGGGTATCAAATATAACGGTGATAGCCCAAAGTAGACTAAACCTAGGGTTTAGGTACTTTGCCAGGTCTCAACCTCACGTAAGGTTTAGGGTTCCCCTACACACACAAAACAAACGAAATAACTATATGGACTACTCATGCCTCCCCGACGTGTGTAACTCTTTCTCCCCACCTGATAGCAAAAATGGTGATAATCATGAACACAATGAGCACTTCTTGCTCCTCTCTAAGCCTCCACAGTCGCAGCCTACTTGCTCCAAAATGGTTTCGCAAGAAACTTCCAAACTTGCCCTAATCACGAAAATAACACATAGATTATAGCATTAACCCTAATACGAAGTTAAACCCGTGAAAAGAAGCTTAAAACAAAAGAGAACATTGTATAGGTATAATGTAGGCAGATACGAAACCTCGGCTTACCCTCGTCGGATCACAAAATCAAACCAATAGAATTTGAGTAGGAATCGCACTGATCACGAAAACACAATCGGAACTGGAATCGAATGAACGAACGGATCACAACTTGGAATCAAAGCTTGAAATCTTACCTCTGGACCTTCACTCTCGAGCTCTCTGTATCAGAGAAATTGGAAAACTTCCCATGGTGAAAATAAGCAAGTATTTATAGAAAAATATTCTACTGTCCAGGCTTTAGCTTTGGAATTCTCCACGCTTTAGCGTTACAACGCTTGAGTGTTGGTTCCTCCCACGCTTGAGCGTTGACGATTCCTCACCGCCAAGGCACCGCCCATCACATGCCAGCCACGACGCTTAACCGACACGTGTCACTTTACGTCCCATCACTGCCAGTCACTAGTCAAAGGGTTCATGCTTGAGCGTCCAAAACGCTCCACGTCAGAGCGTTAGCACGCCTGAGCGTTACACTGGTCCACACTTGAATGTTCTTCTCCTGATCCTTTTTCTTTTTCTCATGCAATTCATTCCTACTCTTAATATACTCTCTAAACACAATTTCAAGCCATGATAGCAATTACTAACAAACGTATACATATTTGATCTAGATCATCTGTCTCAATTAAGGTTTCCGGAAACTGGGATGTTACACTAAACTGAATGTCTAGTCCATTGGAAGCTAAGTATAGTAGAGATCCAATCATACCTCAGTAGACAGTTTGGTCTACCTTTTTACCTTCCTCATCTTTGCTTAGATTAGTATTGGGTTTCATGGGAGTTTTCATAGCTTTTGAGCTATCTATTTTGTACTTCTTTAGAATTTCCTTGGTGTATTTTTGTTGATGGATGTAGATACCATCACTCGTCTTCTTGATTTGCAGCCCAAGAAAGAACTTCAATTATCCCATCATGCTCATGTCAAATTCTGCTTGCATCAACGTAGAAAATTCTTTGCAAAGCTTTTCATTAGTAGCTCCAAAAATAATATCATCAACATATATTTGAACTACTATGAAGTTATCTTTTGAGCATTTTTTAAACAAGGTTGTATCAACTTTTCCTCTAATGAAACCATTATTCATGAGAAAAGAACTAAGTCTATCATACCATGCTCTAGGTGCTTGTTTCAACCATATAAAGCCTTTTTGAGTTTGAAAACATGCTCTGGCTTTTCAATATCTTCAAAACCAAGAGGTTGTTTAACATATACTTCTTCTTCAATTATTCCATTTAAGAAAGAACTTTTTACATCCATTTGAAATAAGGTTATTTGATGTTGTGCAGCATATGACATGAGTATGCGTATAGCTTCTATCCTAGCTACAGGTGCAAAAGTTTCAGTATAGTCAATACCTTCTTGTTGGTTATAGCCTTGAGCTGCTAACCTTGTTTTATTTCTGACAACTTTACCATCCTCATCTAACTTGTTTCTGAAAACCCATCTTGTTCCAATGACAGACTTGTCTGTTGGTTTGAAGACAAGTTACAGACATTATTTCTTTTGAACTGATTTAGATCCTCTTGCATGGCAATAATCCAGCTTTCATCTTCAAGAGCTTCTTCAATATGCTTTGGTTCAATTTCAGATAGAAAAGCCATATTACTTGATTCTCTTAAGACAGATCTGGTTTTAACACCTTCAGAGGGACTTCCAATGATAAGATCTTCAGGATGATGAATTTTGAATTTCCAATCTCTTATGAGATTTGTATCATCATGTTGATGTTGACTTGTTTGTTGACTTGTCTGCTCCATTTGTTTGACAGATTATTCAACAGGTTCATTTTTAGATAAGTCTGGCTGTTGACTGTCATGTCTGGTTAAGTCAAGTCCTGCAAGATCATCTTCTAGATCTGATAGTTCCCTATCAGTCTTTAAACCATCATTGAATTTTACATGAATGGATTTCTCAACTACAGAGGTTCTAGAGTTAAAGACTCTATATGCTTTAGACATTTCAGAATATTCGATGAAGATACCTTTATCCACTTTGGAATCAAACTTTCCAAGTTGATCCTTAGTGTTTAGGATGAAACATTCACATCCAAATGCATGGAAGTAAGATATATTGGGTTTTCTTCCTTTCCACAATTCATAAGGAGTCTTCTTTAAGAAAGACCGTATAAGTATTCTGTTTTGTACATAACATGCAGTGTTTACTGCTTCAACCCAGAAGTACTTAGGGAGGTTATTTTCATTAAGCATAGACCTAGCCATCTCTTGCAGAGATCCGTTCTTTCTCTCAACTACTCCATTTTGCTGTGGAGTTCTAGGTGCAGAGAAGTTGTGAGAGATTACATTCTCTTCACAGAACAGTCTGAATTGCTCATTTTCAAATTCTCCCCCATGATCACTTCTAAGGGTTGAGATACAGAAACCTTGCTCATTTTGTACTTTCTTACAGAATACAGAGAAAGCCTTAAAAGACTCATCTTTGTGAGTTAAAAAAAGTCCCATGTAAATCTAGAATAGTCATCAACTATGACAAATCCATATTTCCTTCAAGCTAAGTTACCAACACTAACTGGTCCAAACAGATCCCTGTGTAACAACTGAAGAGGTCTAGAGGTTGATACAAGGTTTTTAGATTTGAAACTTGATTTTACTTGGTTACCTCTCTGACATGCATCACATAAAACATCTTTCTTAAAATTGATATAAGGCATTCCTCTCACTAGGTTATCCTTTTTCAATTTCAAAATTAGTTTCATACTAGCATGTCCTAGTTTTTTATGTCATAACCATCTTTCATCCTCTTTAGACATCAGACAGGTTACACTTTGATCTGAAAGTTCAGTTAGCTCAATCTTATAAAGTTTTTGCTGTCTATTGGCTGAAAAGAGAGTCTTGCGACTCTTGTCTTTGACTATGTATTCATTCTTAGTGAAGGAGACATCAAATCCACTATCACATAATTGACTTATGCTAAGTAAATTATGTCTTAATCCTTCAACCATAAGGACATTAGAGATTGAGGGAAGAGGGGGTTTACCACCAATTGTACCAACACCAATTACTTTTCCTTTTTGGTTGCCTCCAAAGGCAACATATCCACCATTATTAGGTTGGAGCTCTTGGAACATAGACCTTTCTCCTATTATGTGTCGCGAGCAGCCACTGCCCAGGTACCAGCAAAGGAGTTTGCTTTGTCCTGTTAAGGATATCTGCAACAGAAATTATTTTGTCTTTAGGTACCCATATTTTTCTGGGTCCTTTTCTGTTAGTTCTAAGAGTCTATGAAAACTTCCTTTTCTTCTTGTGAGTGCACTTAGACATAACATGTCCAGCTTTTCCACTGATGTTACAGACCGGTCTAGTTTTAACTGAAACAAATTCAACAGATATTGTTGAGATTCTTGTTGATACTTTATGATGAGCTTGATGATTATAACCAATACCTTCTTTGTAAAGAGAGTGTCTCTGACATCCAAGCAATTTAGTTAGGTTGTTTCTGCCATTAACAAATCTGGCAAGATCAGAAGTGAGCTCCTTCACTTTCTGTTGAAGCTTAACAACTTCTTCAGAATGTGACGTTTCACTTGAGATCTTAGCTTCATTAGACTTTTCAGTCCTCAGCTGGTTGTTCTCTTTGGCCAACGTCTCACACTCTTAAGATTTTTGTTTATGCTCACTAAGGAGTTTAACATACTCTCTCTTTAGGGATTTGAAAGCCTTAGATAAGGCATTAGATTCTGCTACCAGCTCTTCATAAGCATCATGCAATTCCTCAAATTCAAAATATACCTCAGTTTTAGGTTCTGAATCTTCTTTGGCCATCAGATAGAGATTGGCTTCCTCCTCTATCTTTTCTTCTTTAGAAGATGTACACTCAAGATCTTCTCACATGGCCATCATACCTTTCTTTTTCTTCTTGACGAACTTCTTTTTAGGAGCTTTATTTAAACAGGGGCACTCAGATTTGATGTGACAGGTTTCTTACATTCATAGCAGACAATAGGATTCTTGTCTATTGATGTCGATTCCTTGTTGAATTTTCTAAAGGGCTTCTCCTTTTGAAACTTCTTTTTCCAGAGTTTTCTCTTTTTTCTAGTCATGAGAGATGTTTCTTCATCACTATCAGAATCCTCAACTTTAGACTCGTCTGCGTCACTAGCAGACTCGTCTGCCTTTGAAGCTTTTAAGGCTTTAGACGCTTTTAGATCAGCCTTTATAGCAATGGCCTTGCCCTTTTTGATAGACACATCTTCATTAAGCTCTTGCTCATGAATAGTAAGGGTGCCAAGAAGTTCATCCATAGTCAAGGTAGTAAGATCCTTGGCTTGAGATATAGCAGGACAAGAGATCTCCACTGCCTTGGAAGACTTCTGAGAATTTTGGCAACTTTCTCAGCATTTGTGTATATTTTACCAAGAGATTTAAAACCATTTGTAATAGTTTGGAATCTTCCAATCATCTGAGCAACAGATTCACCTTCATCTATGGTGACTAGTTCATATTTTCTTACAAGCATAGAAATTTTTTATTCTTTTACCTTTGCAGTTCCGTCATGTGAGACAGATAGAGAGTCCCACATTTCTTTAGCAGAATCACAAACACCTACTTTTTCAAATTCTTTTGGACTGAGAGCATAGATTATAGCATATCTAGCTTTGTGGTTTAGATCCCACCTCATCTTCTCTGCAGGTGTCCACTGAGCTTTTGGCTTATCTGAGTTATCATCATTCTTAGGAATGTAAGGACCATCAGTAATGACATCCCAGAGATCAGAGTTTGTTGACAGAATGAACCAGTGAAATCTTTCTTTCTAATAGTTGTAGTTTACATCATTGAAGAAAGGAGGTCTGGTCATGGAGCCTCCTTCAGGTTAAGTATTTCCACTTGAGTTTGCTCCAGTAGTCATTTCTATTCTTCAGGATCTTTTCTCTACACTTTTAGGTGCTTAACCCAGAGGCTAAGCTCTGATACCAACTGAAATGGACAAATGTAAACACTAGAAGGAGGGTTGAATTGTGTTTACCAGAATTAAAGAGAAATAGAAACCTTTTCGCAAGCACAACAAAGAGCAGATGAGTGTTTTAAGATAGAGCAGCCAAACAGGCAACTTGCTGAAGGTTTTCGCGGAAAAGCACACAATTATGCAAGATGAAAAACGGATTGATAAACACAGTTATAACCTCCTTAGTTAAAAGACAGTTAAGATAAATAATCAAACTAAAGAGATAAGGGATAGAGAGATTAAACACCGTAGGTTTATCCTGGTTCACCCGTTAATAACTGAGGCTACGTCCAGTCCTTGGCAGCACCAAGTTTTCTTAACTATAACTGATCAGGTTACAGGATAGACAAGTATTCTTTGCTCACCTTGCCTCTTCAAGCTCTAACACAAGTATTGTTTTCTCACGTAGCCTCTTCTGCTCACTCAGGTTTGTTTAAGGGAAGATGTAAATTAATTACAACTTACAAGTCTTTCTCATGCACTCAGACGAGTGTATTAAATGTGAAGGTCTGAAAGAGTGCGTATTAACTTCAAGAGATTGAAAAGTAAGGAATGAAAGAATGAAGATATAAATGCACAGAGTTATTGCTCTTTGAATGCTATGGTGGTTCTCTATTAGAATCTTCAGAGTCTTCTTCATTAAATAGGCTTCAAGGGATTGAAGCCGTTAGAGACATTCCTTGAGAGCTTGGCCTTTTGCAGATCCTCATTAAATGCAAATAGAGTCGTTCTGATCAGCCATTAATGCTTGAGGAACATTACTTGTTTCCTTTGTGTGTAACTTGCAGTTGTACTCAGGAATAAAGTACTTTTGTTGTACTTTGATTTTAAGAAATGAGGTTACTTTGTGACAGCTGGGCTACTCATTTCTTGATCCTTGTGAGAAGGCTTTTTAACATATTCTGAGTTGAACAAAAGTCTTCAATACGCTTCACTGATAGTCATCAGACGAGTGAAGGTCTTCAGCTTTAGACAAGTTGACTTTAAATAAACTTTAGACGAGTGAGCTTGCTTGGTCAGACGAGTCATATATCTTTATCAGACGGGTAAGCTCCAGCTTAGACGAGTCTTGACTTAGTACAGACAAGTAGTTAAAAATTTATTATATAAATCTGCGCACTAAGTAGACAGGTCAGCAACCACAAACGAGTTCAATTAAATTATTGAATAAATGTTTAGTTTTCATCAAAACTTAGGTAAATGCGCATCAGATATTTTGGAGACTCAACATGATAGTTACGCAACACCATTTTTATGCCTTAAAATCCTTATTTATTTCTATAGCAAAAAATCGAAGAACATTTTTTGATTATAGCATTCTTTATTATAAAACATATTTTATAAAACAAATATCATGTAACCTTTATATGAAAAGCAAATTAAACTTACCAGTCATGACATCATTTAAATCTTATAAATAAAATTATTAAAATTACCGGGTATTACACCCACCTTACCACGTTTCTCTCTCGGCTCACTCCTCTCCCACCTCTACCTTCCAACCAAACCTAACAATCTTTCTCTCCTCCTTTTTTCACCACCCTAACCACATACGGCCGCTAGCAGCTCTCCAACTCAACCACCGTACACCAGAATAGATGAATCCAACCATAGGACCAGACGTAAACGATTCTCCAGGCGGAATACACAAGCGGCACATGAGGTTCTGCATGTTAGAAACATGAGATCAACGCCCGCTGTAACGCCCCGATTTTCATGTTTTCTAATTCTTCAGTATTTTAACATTTGTATTTTATTGGAGGGTTTAGAGAGTGAAAGAAAATATTCTGAGCAGATAGGAATGTCCTACACAACCATAAGAAGCCATGGTTAAGTTTCGGGCGAAAGTTCAAACGGAGCCCGGTCTACGTTTTTCACGGATAGTGCCTTTTTCTACTATCGAGACCTAATTTGGACTCGTGAACGAGACAATAAGTCTCAGGATTTTATTCTCTACATCTTTGTTAAAATCCGTCCCGACGACCGAAAAATAAAAATAAAATATTATATTTTGCCATATAACCGAACCGAGAACCGTTTGGAGTCGAAAAGGGATTCAACGAAACCCGACAACGGATGAGCTTGATACCACATCATCCCAGAACATTTGGGAGAGTATGCCAAAGTCGTCATGATGGTTGGAAAAATCTAGACAAGAAATTACCAAAATGCCCCTAACCTAAGTCTTTTACACTTTTACCATTTTACCCTTGAAGTAAATGACCATTTTGCCCTTAAGTGAGTTTTCAAAAGGCTGAACTCAGCCCCTCACAGCCCGCTCATACACGCACAACAGCCCCAAAAATAGCTCAAGAACATCCATTTTTCTTCTTGAAAATCCTTGAATACTTGTTAGACATCCTTGATCCTTTGATCAATCTTCATATATTCTTGGGTAAGATCACTTCTATGATCTCCTAGCTTCTTGAATCTCTCTCTATTTCAAGATCAAAATCCATTTTCATGAAAATCCATTCTTAGATCCAAAACATTGAAAATCCATAGGAAATTGTACAAAAATCCTTTTAATGTGAAACCAATTTCTATGAACTCACCTCATCATTCTATACCTAAACCCAAGAGCTCATGATTCAATTTTCATTATAGCTATAAATCCCCAATATGGCCGAACCCTACATAGTGATGATGAATAGTGTTTTTCATCAATTTTTGATTTCTAACACTTGATTCCATCCTTAACTTTCTTATTGTCTTTGAATCCAAGAAATGGAAAACCAAATCAATCTCTAACCCTTTTTCCTTAGAGTGGCCGAACCCTATATAGTTAGAAATAGTTGAGTTTTGTTTTGATTGTTATTTAATGTTTGATTGTTTGGTTGCTTGTAGTTGGTGACGAGTATCAAAAGGTTCACAAACCGATCAACCGACTTTGATCCGGATATCTGCTCATCAACAGGTATGAGGGGTGAACCTCATCACACCAAAATAGTGGTGGTGAGAATGGTTGTTTAGTTTATGTGTGGGTGAAACCCTTTGGTTTGGGTTCACCAATTAATTTGGTTCTCTTGGAGAACAAAGTGTAATAATTGTAGTTTATGCTTTCTATGCCTTATCATGTGTTTATGATGATGTTGTTTAGATGAGAAAATATTTTCATGTATGTTGAAAAACCTACTTTGATCTCTAGATCAAGTATGGATTTTTATGCTTGATTTTGATGCAATAATGTGTGATTATTGTTTGTCATAATTATGTGAGCTTTTTGAGCTATATCTTGTCGTGAGGGTGAAGCAAAATCTACACATTTGTGCCTAATAGGCTTTTGGCCATTACCACAAAGAAAAGGAAGAACATGTGTAGTTTTTGAACAAATTAAAGTTTTGATGTGAGAAAAATGTTTTAGAGACTTATGCTTTAAAGAAAAACCATAAGTGATTTTGATACAAAGATCAAACAAAGTTTCAATATCTAAGTGTTTTCACCAAAGTGAAACATGTCTTATACCTTGTCATTAGTTCATCTAGTTAATCAATTAATTTAAAAGTGAAACAAAAGAGTGTTTTTCATGAAAAGTTGAACATAGTTCCATAAGGTTTTTCCTTTATTTTAGAACAAAGTTCATGTTTTGTTTAAGGCGAATTTCGCTAAGCGAATTCAATTTCGCTAAGCGAAAACAGAGAAAATTCCAAGTTAGGCATCACTGCCTCAATTTCGCTAAGCGAATTCAATTTCGCTAAGCGAATATAAAGGAATTTCGCTAAGCGAATTATGCTTCGCTAAGCGATTCAGATGATTTTCAAATGAGGTATCACTGCCTCAATTTCGCTAGGCGAATGTAATATCACTAAGCGAATTTCATGTTTTAGGAAAATGCTAGAAATAGAGTAAGTGGTTCAAATGTTGTTTCAAATCAAATAAGTTTTCAAATGAAAACGTTGTTTTGGTTTACAAAAGGAGTTGTTAGCTCAAATCGTAAAGTTTTACGCATAAAAACCTAAGTTAAGTAATTAACTTAGAGTTAAAGACAATGAATAATTAAGTATGGTATGTGGTGGAACAAGATCATATACTATACCATTGATGACTTAGTACATCAATGATCTCATAAGACTTAAGTGAATCAACACTTATTTCCTTAATTGAAAATCAAGGAGTAATATCTTAGAAAAGCTTAAAGACTTATCTAAGAGGATTCTCAATCCTTATTCATATTGCTTAGGACTTGAGACTTAATTCATAAGACATAAACACAAATACGAAACGTTTTGGGTTTTGAAACAGTAGTTCGATGATGGACCGGTGATTCGGATCTAGGTCAATCGTTTACTTGTTTCAGTCTTGTGATGACTCGATCCCGGAGGGATCACGAGATTATCCTGTGGATAAAGGTTTTGTTTTTCCAAGACACGTATAGTTCCTAAAGAAAAGAACCTTAGTGGACCTTGAAATTTATCCATGTGATAGACATTGCTTTATCGCATCTACTTTGTATAAGCATTGGCATTTCATTTGCATAGTCGTAAGGCCTTGAGCCTAGGAGTTGAGCTTATACCTTGATGCAAGTGCGAATCTTACGGTGACGTTTTAAGTAGTCTTGGAGGTATCAGGGTTGGAAGGGCTGACATGTGACCAGTTGGTAGCTCTTCTGTGTCGTGGCGAATCTGAGCAATACACTGATATCCTCGACTAGATGTCGTACTTTTCATGTTTGGTCGAGAGTGTTTCCGTAAAAGCCAGATACGTGTACGTTACGAATGTTGTAGCATCTTGCCCAAGATTGTCGCGCACGGAACATATCCTTCCATTCACTCTCTCCGACGTCTTGTTAGCACCATGGAGTAAGGGTCAGAGTAGTACCTAGTGGCATTAGCATTGAGTCATGTACATTACATTGCATTGCATGACTGTTGATGATTACATTTACTGTTATACATCGCTATTCTGTTTTAAAAATACCTTATATTATGCTGTTAACTGTTTAACATGACATTATGCTGTTAACTATTTAACATGATTTATATTGAGAGTTTTAGTATGCATGTTGGGTACGCTGTTATCTTGTGAGTCGTCCCGTTTTTACTACTGCTGTTTTGTTGTGTTAATGAATGGGAATCTCATCCATATCTGTATTTTTTTCTGCTGGTACTTGCTGTTGCTGCTTGAGCAGATGGACGTGACGATGGTTCTGTCCAGCAATTTCTTTAAGTCCGGAGGGAGACTCCTTTACTGTTTATTTTTGTTTTCAGCCAGACTGTGTCGGTATCTGTAGTGCCTTATAGGGAGCTGTGACTCCCAGTACTTATTATTTTTTATGTCAGTTATACTTTAGACCTATGTCTGTATACAATATTATTTCTGTTTCTGTTTTCTGTTTCTATATTTATAATACAGTATGTTCTAGAAGTGCATGGTGAACCTAAGTTCATTTATTAGTATTATTTACCTTTGCTAATCCCATTACATATTTGTAAAAAAAAAAAATCGTATTTTCTGAATTTATAAATACCTTCGGCCTTATAAATGTTCGGGAATGTGACACTTGAGAAAAGGTGTTGCATTATTTGGTATCAGAGCTTGCCAAGTCTTTTTAGGGTTTGTAGGTTATGGTCTGTCTAGTTTGTGTTGTGTTCTCTGTGTGTTTCTCTGTTGTTATCTCCGCAAGGAGGATAATGCTGCTTGCTTTATTGCTTTGAGTCTGACAATTCTGGTTTTGAATGTAGCAATGGCTGCTCAAAACCTGAATGTTGTTGTGAACGCCATACAGGATATGGCTGCTGCGATGGTTCAACGTGATGAAAGAGCTGCTGGGGGTAGAGGACTGGATGAATTTCTTCGTAGGAATCCACCTCAATTCAAGGGCGAATTCAATCCTGAGTTAGCTGAGTGTTGGATCCAGACGTTGGAGAAAATCTTTGGAGCAATGAGGTGAACTGAGAATGACAAGGTTGTCTAAGCAACCTATATGCTAGTGGAGGATGCTGAATACTAGTGGGAAGGAGCCCGTCAGATGCTGATTCATGATCAACAAGCTGTGGACTGGAATGCTTTTAAGGGAAGGTTCTTGGAGAACTATTTCCCTGCAAGTGCGAGGCATGAGAAAGAGATGGAGTTCCTCGAGCTGAGACAAGGGGGAATGACAGTAGCTGAATACGGGGCCAAGTTTGAAAGCTTAGCGAAGTTTTCAAATTATTTTCTGGACAACCCAAGAGAAGAGTGGAAGTGCAAGAAATTTGAAGGAGGTCTGAGGATCGACTTGAAAAGAGCTGTTGTTCCTTCGGAAATTTCTGTTTTTCCAAGGCTGATGGAGAAGTGTCGTCTGATCGAGAGCTTGGAGCCCAAGGACAAGCGGGTACAGAGTTCTGGACCGAGCAAGTTCCAAAGAGGAAGCGGTGGTCGAGACAATAATCTCGATGGAAGCCATATTCGAAGCAGCAAGATCAACGTTCTGTAGGAGGAAGCAGTGGGGGTTTCAATCAGTCTGGAAACGCCCCAAGCAAGTGCAAGAAGTGTGGGAAGAGTAACCACATCACCAGAGACTGTTCGATCAAAGGAATTATCTGCTTCAAGTGTGGGAAGCCGGGACACATTTCACGTGAATGTATGCAACCAAAAGTGGAACATTCCGTCAACAACGTCCAAGCAGCGAGGCCTAAGGCAAAGGGCAGAGTATACACTATGGGTGGCGTTGAAGCTTCTCAAAATGAGTACTTGATCCAAGGTCAGTGTGTCATGGGAGGTAAAACCTTAACTGTACTGTTTGATTTAGGCGCGATGCATTCCTTTATTGCATATGACTGTGTGAATCTGTTAGGATTACCTATGTCTTCTTTACCTTTTGATTTGGTAATTTCTATGCCTACTGCAAAGCCTGTTATAACTGCTGAAGTTTGTTTGAACAATTCTATTTCTGTTTTAAAGATAGAACATTTTTGATTGATTTGATCTATTTGCCTCTTTCGCAATGGATGTAATCTTAGGAATGGATTGGTTATCTTCTAACCATATCCTGTTAGATTGTGCAAATAAAACCTTAGTTTTCCCTAGTTCTGAAGATTCTGGATTTTTGACTGCTAACCAAGTAAACGCTTCTTTGAAAGAAGGAGCTCAAGGATACATGTTACTATCATCTTTAGAGGTCAAGAACGAGCTAGTCTTAGAGCGCGTACCTGTCGTGAACGAGTTTCCGGAAATCTTTCCTGAAGACGTACTAAGTTTGTCGCCAGTTCGGGACATCGAGTTTGCGATCGATCTTGTGCCAGGAATAGGACCAATGTTTATGGCACAGTATCGTATGGCACCTGCTAAGTTGGAAACCTTGAAGGAACAGTTGGTAGACTTATTGGGGAAACAATTTGTTAGACCCAGTGTGTCGCCGTGGGGAGCACCTGTACTGTTGGTGAAAAAAAAGATGGAACATCTCGCCTATGCGTGGATTATCGCCAGTTGAACAAGGTTACTATTAAGAACAAGTATCCACTTCCGAGGATAGATGACTTGATGGATCAATTGAGGGAAGCGGCAGTTTTCTTCAAGATTGATTTGCGATCGGGTTATCACCAGATTCGTGTGAAGGCAGAGGATGTACCGAAGACAGCGTTTCGAACACGCTATGAGCACTACGAGTATCTTGTAATGCCGTTTGGAGTGACGAATGCTCCAGCTATATTCATGGATTATATGAACAGGATCTTTCGTCCATACCTGGATAAGTTTGTCGTTGTCTTCATAGACAAGATACTCATCTATTCGCGAGACCAGGAAGAGCACGCTGAACATCTTAGTGTAGTTCTTCAGGTTCTGAAAGAGAAACAGCTGTATGCAAAGTTGTCCAAGTGTGAGTTTTGGCTCGACGAAGTACAGTTTTTGGGTCACGTAATTTCGAAGGAAGGAATTGCTGTAGATCCGTCAAAAGTTGAAGCAGTTCTTGAGTAGAAAAGACCAACCACAGTGACTGAGATACGCAGTTTTGTGGGTTTGGCTGGGTATTATCGGAGGTTTATCGAAGGATTTTCTAAGATTGTAGGGCCTCTTACCCAATTGACGAGGAAGGATAAAGCATTTGAATGGACTGAAGTCTGTGAGAAGAGTTTTCAGGAGCTGAAGAAGAGGCTGACTACATCGCCAGTATTGATATTACAAGATCCAAGCGAACCTTCTGAAGTGTACTGTGAGGCTTCATACCAGGGATTAGGCTGTGTCCTGATGCAGAATCGGAAGGTGGTAGCATATGCCTCGAGACAGTTGAAAGTACACGAGAAGAATTACCCAACTCATGATTTGGAGTTAGCAGCGGTGGTCTTTGCGTTGAAGATTTGGAGACACTACTTGTATGGTTCGACGTTCAATGTTTTTAGCGATCATAAGAGCTTGAAGTACTTGTTCGATCAGAAAGAGCTCAACATGAGGCAGAGACGGTGGCTGGAATTTTTGAAGGACTACGACTTCCAGTTACAGTATCATCCGGGAAAAGCTAATGTGGTAGCGGATGCCCTGAGTAGAAAAGTGTTACATGTGTCTGGCATGATGGTTAAGGAACACGAGCTATTGGAACAGTTCAGAGATATGCATCTGTCCGTGGTCAGTATGCCAGGAAGACTATATGTAGGTATGGTTACAGTATCTTGTGATCTGATGGATCAGATTCGGGAGAAACAAGTATACGACCAGTATCTGGAAAAAGAGCGAAGGAATCTAAAGAAAGGGATGACGTCTGAATACAAAGAAGGAGCAAATGGAATCTGAAGATGAGGAGAACGGGTTTGTGTGCCCAACAACCCAGAGATAAGAAGGTTAATTCTGGACGAAGCTCATAGAAGCAATTTGAGTATGCATCCAGGGTCAACCAAGATGTACCAAGACCTGAAACGATTGTTTTGGTGGCAAGGCATGAAAAGAGATGTAGCTGATTATGTGGCATCTTGCTTAGTGTGTCAAAAAGCAAAGGTTGAACATCAAAGGCCAGCAGGAATGTTACTTCCATTGGATATCCCAGAATGGAAGTGGAACGACATAGCGATGGATTTCGTGACGTGTTTGCCAAGGACACCTAAAGGATACGATTCCATTTGGGTGATAATTGATAGGCTTACGAAATTGGCTCATTTTCTACCTATGAGTCTCAAGTATTCCATGGAAAAGCTTACTCAGATTTATATCAGTGAGATTGTGAGACTGCATGGAGTACCTTCAAGTATCATATCGGATAGAGACCCGCGTTTTACTTCGTGTTTTTGGCAGAGTTTGTATGAAGCTTTAGGAACGAAGTTACGACTGAGTTCGGCTTACCATCCTCAAACTGATGGACAATCGGAAAGGACGATTCAGTCTTTAGAGGATCTGTTAAGAGCATGTGTGTTGGAACATGCAGGAAGTTGGGAGAATTTCCTACCGTTGATAGAATTCACCTACAACAACAGTTATCATTCGAGTATAGGGATGGCGCCCTACAAAGCTTTATACGGATGACGTTGCAGAACACCTTTGTGTTGGTACCAAGATGGATAAAGTGCTTCATTAGGACTTGAACTAGTACAACAAACTACTAAGAAGGTGAAACTGATTCAAGAAAAGATGAGGACATCTCAGAGCCGACAGAAGAGTTATGCAAATAAAAGACGTAGGCCACTTGAGTTCGAGGAAGGGGATCATGTGTTTTTTAGAGTCACTCCAACGACTGGGGTGGGCAGGGTCCTTAAGTCCAGAAAACTCACTCCAAAATTCATTGGACCTTATCAAATTCTTCGTCGGATAGGTCCAGTAGCCTACCAAATAGCTTTACCGACTTTTCTATCCAACCTTCACAATGTTTTTCATATTTCGCAATTGCGAAAATATATTCCTAATCCCAGTCATGCCATAGAGTCTGATTCAGTGCAGCTAAAGGATAACCTGACCTATGAAACGCTGCCGGTTAAGATCGATGACGGAAGAGTGAAGCAATTGCGAGGGAAGGAGATAGCTTTGGTCAAAGTTATCTGGAATGAGGTTATAGGTGATGCTACCTGGGAAAGAGAAGGGGACATGCAACAACAGTATCCGAGTTTGTTTTAAGAGGTATGTATAATTTCGAGGACGAAATTCTTTTAAGAGGGGTAAGAATGTAACGCCCCGATTTTCACGTTTTCTAATTCTTCAGTATTTTAACTTTTGTATTTTATTGGAGGGTTTAGAGAGTGAAATAAAATATTCTGAGCAGATAGGAATGTCCTACACAACCATAGGAAGCCATGGTTATGTTTCGGGCGACAGCTCAAATGGAGCCCGGTCTACGTTTTTCACGGATAGTAGCCTTTTTCTACTATCGAAATCTAATTTGGACTCATGAACTAGACAATAAGTCTCAGGATTTTATTCTCTATATCTTTGTTAAAATCTGTCCCGACGTCCGAAAAATAATAATAAAATATTATATTCGGCCGTATAACCAAACCGGGAAGCGTTTGGAGTCGAAAAGGAATTCAACGAGACCCGACAATGGATGAGCTTGATACCATATCATCCCAAAACATTTGGGAGAGTATGCCAGAGTCGTCATGACGGTCGGAAAAATCTAGACGTGAAATTACCAAAATACCCCTAACTTTAGTCTTTTACACTTTTACCATTTTACCCTTGAAGCAAATGACCATTTTGCCCTTAAGTGAGTTTTCAAAAGGCTGAACTCAGCCCCTCACAGCCCTCTCATACATGCACAACAGCCCCCAAAATAGCTCAAGAACACTCATCTTCAACCTTAGAGAAAAACTCCATTTTTCTTCTTCAAAATCCTTGAATACTTGTTAGAAATCCAAGATCCTTTGATCAATCTTCATCTATTCTTCGGTAAGATCATTTCTATGATCTCCTAGCTTCTTGAATCTCTCTCTATTTCAAGATCAAAATCCATTTTCATGAAAATCCATTCTTAAATCCAAAACTTTGAAAATCCATAGGAAATTGTAGAAAAATCCTTTTATAGCATGTTTGTATTCACGTCTGCCTGCCGCAAACGTGAAAGCTACAATTAGTAGCTTTTACGTTATATAGAAAAAAATTTACCAATCTGCCATTCAAAACGTGATATTGGCATAACTACCGCCAATCCAAACACGCAATTAATGTGAAACCAATTTCTATGAACTCACCTCATCATTCTCTACCTAAACCCATGAGCTCATGATTCAATTTTCATCATAGCTCTAAATCCCCAATATGGCCGAACCCTACATAGTGATGATGAATAGTGTTTTTCATCAATTTTTGATTTCTAACACTTGATTCCATCCTTAGCTTTCCTATTGTCTTTGAATCCAAGAAATGGAAAACCAAATCAATCTCTAACCCTTTTTCCTTAGAGTGGCTAAACCCTATATAGTTAGAAATAGTTGAGTTTTGTTTTTATTGTTGTTTAATGTTTGATTGTTTGGTTGTTTATAGTTGGTGACGAGTATCAGGAGGTTCACAAACCAATCAACCGACTTTGATTCGGATATCTGCTCATCAACAGGTATGGGGGGTGAACCTCATCACACCAAAATAGTGGTTGTGAGAATGGTTGTTTAGTTTATGTCTGGGTGAAACCCTTTGGTTTGTGTTCACCAATTAATTTGGTTCTCTTGGAGAACAAAGTGTAATAATTGTAGTTTATGCTTTGTATGCCTTATCATGTGTTTATGATGATGTTGCTTAGATGAGAAAATATTTTAATGTATGTTGAAAAAAACTACTTTGATCTCAAGATCAATTATGGATTTTTATGCTTGATTATGATGCAATGATGTGTGATTATTGTTTGTCATAATTATGTGAGCTTTTTGAGCTATATCTTGTCTTGAAGGTGAAGCAAAATCTTCACATTTGTGCCTAATAGGCTTTCGGCCATTACCACAAAGAAAAGGAACAACATGTGTAGTTCTTGAACAAATTAAAGTTTTGATGTAAGAAAAATGTTTTAGAGACTTATGCTTTAAAGAAAAACCATAAGTGATTTTGATTCAAAGATCAAACAAAGTTTCAATCTCTAAGTGTTTTCACCAAAGTGAAACATGTCTTATACCTTATCATTAGTTCATCTAGTTAATCAATTAATTTAAAAGTGAAACAAAGGAGTGTTTTTCGTGAAAAGTTGAACATAGTTCCATAAGGTTTTTCCTTTATTTTAGAACAAAGTTCATGTTTTGTTTAAGGCAAATTGCGCTAAGCGAATTCAATTTCGCTAAGCGAAAAAAGAGAAAATTCCAAGTTAGGCATCATTGCCTCAATTTCGCTAAGCGAATATAAAGGAATTTCGCTAAGCAAATTATGCTTCGCTAAGCGAATCAGATGATTTTTAGATGAGGTATCACTGCTTCAATTTCACTAAGCGAATATATATCGCTAAGCGAATTTCACGTTTTAGGAAAGTGCTAGAAATAGAGTAAGTGGTTCAAATGTTGTTTCAAATCAAATAAGTTTTCAAATGAAAACGTTGTTTTGGTTTACAAAAGGAGTTGTTAGCTCAAATCGTAAAGTTTTACGCATAAAAACCTAAGTTAAGTAATTAACTTAGAGTTGAAGACAAGGAATAATTAAGTATGGTATGTGGTGGAACAAGACCATATACAATACCATTGATGACTTAGTACATCAATGATATCATAAGACTTAAGTGAATCAACACTTATTTCCTTAATTGAAAATCAAGGAGTAATATCTTAGAAAGGCTTAAGGACTTATCTAAGAGGATTCTCAATCCTTATTCATAATGCTTAGGACTTGAGACTTAATTCATAAGACATAAACACAAACACGAAACGTTTTGGGTTTTGAAACAGTAGTTCGATGACGGACCGGTGATTCGAATCTAGGTCAATTGTTTACTTGTTTCAATCTTGTGATGACTCGATCCCGGAGGGATCACGAGATTTATCCTGCGGATAAAGGTTTTGTTTTTCAAAGACACGTATAGTTCCTAAGGAAGAGAACCTTAATGGACCTTGAAGTTTATTCGTGTGATAGACATTGCTTTATTGCATCTGCTTTGTGTAAGCATTGGCATTTCATTTGCATAGTCGTAAGTGCTTGAGCCTAGGAGTTGAGCTTACACCTTGATGCGGGTGCGAATCTTACGGTGACGTTTTAAGTAGTCTTAGAGGTATCAGGGTTGGAAGGGCTGACATGTGACCGGTTGGTAGCTTTTCTGTGTCATGGCGAATCCGAGCAATACACTGATACCCTTGACTAGATGCCGTACTTTTCATGTTTGGTCGAGAGTGCTTCCATAAAAGCCAGATACGTGCACGTTACGAATGTTGTAGCATCTTGCCCAAGGCCGGCGCACACGGAACATGTCCTCCCATTCACTCTCTCCGACATTTTGTTAGCTCCATGGAGTAGGGGTCAGAGTAGTACCCAGTGGCATTGGCATTGAGTCATGTACATTGCACTGCATTGCATGACTGTTGATGATTACATTTATTGTTATACATCGCTGTTCTGTTTTAAGAATGCCTTATATTATGCTGTTAACTGTTTAACATGATTTATATTGAGAGTTTTAGTATGTATGTTGGGTACACTATTACCTGGTGAGTCGTGACGTTTTTACTACTGTTGTCTTGTTGTGTTGATGAACGGGAATCTCACCCATATTTGTATTTTTTTCTGCTGGTACTTGCTGTTACTGCTTGAGCAAATGGACGTGACGATGGTTCTATGTAGCAGTTTCTTTGAGTCCGGAGGGAGACTCCTTTACTGTTTAGTTTTGTTTTCGGCCAGACTGTGTCGGAATCTGTAGTGTCTTATAGGGAGCTGTGACTCCTAATACTTATTATTTCTTATGTCAGTTATACTTTTGACCTATGTCTGTATACAGTATTATTTCTGTTTCTGTTTTCTGTTTCTGTACTTATAATACAGTATGTTCTAGAAATGCATGGTGAACCTATGTTCATTTATTAGTATTATTTACCTTTACTAATCCCATTACATCTTTGTAAAAAAAAAAAAAAACCGTATTTTCCGCATTTATAAATATTTTTGGCCTTATAAACTTTCGGGAATGTGACACTCGGGAAAGGGTGTTGCACCCGCTCCAGATCTGAAATTTTTTACAACAGATGCTTGCACATCCTCGTTAGCATTATCTGCATACGCCGTCTCGACCAATCGAGTTCCAAAAACACCAGGTAACAAAACCAGAAGAATCAAATATTTATATGATCCTAGAGCCTCGCACAAACTCTGTAACTTGAAACTTGAGATGCGATGGAGCAAGCCGATGCAAATTCTACAAAATCAATTAAAAAGCACTAAAGGAAGCAAAATTCATAAATAGAAAATTAAAGAAAATCTTAGAAAATAAATAAAAAGAGAATTATAAGCAGCAAAGCATGTAAAAAGTGAATGGGCATAAATTCATTTCTGATGTGAGAAAACATTTTTCAGGTTAAGCACTGATATAAGAATATGGTTGAAGCTAAAATACCTAATCTGGGACCATGCCCATTAGCAAGTTTGAAGGTGGGCAAAAATAAGATAATCTTGTCATGTTTTTTACCCCGCTGGTGATGAGGAAACAATGAAGTTTGAAGGTAAGGTAGGAGAGGAGAAAAGGGTTTTGTTTTTTTCATTATTATTTTAAAATAAATGTGTTGATTTTGATGTGTTGTCACCTTATCATTGGTTGTGCCTAATAATGAAGTGTTGGGTTTGTGCCTATCCAAGACTTTCTCTTTAAATATACTATCATGTTATCCCTTGTGATGCAAGGAAAATGGAATATTAAAGAAAGAAAATAACATAATTTTATATACATTTAAATAGAAGTAATTTTTAAATAATGAACAATAAATTTTGTTATATTTTTTAGAAAATATAACCTTAATTTAGTATATAATTGAAAATTTAAAATTTGACATCTCAAGAATGAAATAAAATAAGTTAAAAGAGAATGTCATTAGGAACAAAAATAATTAAAAGGAAGCTTTGGGAACAAAAGAAATCATCAACAAAATTTTGCATATAACAAATTCTATTAGAGCCTGATTCAAAAAAAAAAAATCTATTAGAGCCAAATGTCAAAACTAAATTCCAAATGGTAAAGTGAAAATTCCACATGGCAAATTCATAAAATGAAAGTAAGTAAAAACACAAGTTTCAACACTGTTAGCTAAGAACAAATATTTCGAACGATGCAAAATATAAAGAGTAGAGATAACGAAGCACTACAAGAAATTTGTCTTTCAGTAACAGACAAAATTTGTTAGTATATGTTTAACATTTGTAGGTATATGTAAAATTTACATTCACCTACGACCGATCCAATCGTCCATTACGAGTGACGAATAACAATGGAAAATGACTGTAACTATAGGTTTTACCTGCGATCTACGTACATTTACTACAATTGTATTTGATTGTCAATAGGTTTTACCTACGGTCCATCTACCTTTACCTATGATTTGACTAATACTAATACCTATACCTACAGTTTTAACGACTGTCACTAGAAGTGTTTGTAGGTATATGACTATTTATTGTAGTGAAAATCACATAAGCTATTTGATCCTGGTTCAACTCAACTTTGGCCTACATCCAGTCCCCGGTGAAAACTAGGAATTTTACTATTGAGTATTATTTGAACTACAACATGTTCAGCTAATTACAACAAACCATTATTTGACTTGCAACCTCCTATCTACAAGTATTGTTTGGAACTCGGCCTCTTCGAGCTATATACCAAATTTACAGTGTTGAAAGACTGAGGATTAGGGGTCACCACCCCTCTTCTAGTCGGTCTTGGACACCAGTTTTGGGGCGTGACACATCCTCAGAAAAATGTTCAACCAGTAAAAGAGATGAAACTGAAAATACGAGAAGTATTTATGATGAATGAAGAAAAAATAGATATGCACAACAATCGTAGACGCAACAATAAATGAACTTAATGAATGCTATCTTACTTCGTTATTCTTTGGTATTCATACTTTATAAATGATTCATTCTTTTTCTATTTATAGTTACTTTCAGTGTTCAACAGAATGGATTCTTCAATCTTCAAAGGCTTGCAAAAGAGACGTTGAATGCATTTAATGTTGCATTAAATACCTTATAGTTGTTTGTTCTTACTCTTATGCTTTGTGTCTTCTTTAGATTAAACTCAGAGTTTCTCTTGAACTAGCTGAGGACATCTTAGAGGCAATTTTCTTCTTTCGTGCATTATTCTCTCTATTGCAGATAAAAAATTGCCTTTTCTTTTTGTGCATAAAAAGGACACATTTCTCTTTCATAAGATTTCTGAAGTCAAACATTCTTGATATAGTCACAATACGAATGTTTGTGAAGCTAATTCATTAGAGTGTCAAAGAGGATCACTTGCACGATTGTCAAAGATGTCACACTGTCATGCTTCGTCTAAGTTGGATCATTTGAATCTTCATTTCAACTTCGTGTGAGTGTTTGAAGAATATCATCTGAGTTCTAATGGATTCGTTTGAGTTGCTTTAGAAGAACTCTGACTTCATTACCTTGAATCTTCAACTTTGTTTCATATTTAATCAAGTCCCATAAACTTTCGTTTAACTTTTGTATGCTTAACAAACCATTCAAAGAGTTCACATAAATTTTTTCATATAGGTGTGCACAAAGACTTTACGATCTTTGTTATCATCAAAACATTGTCTGAGATCATAAAAGGAATCCCATGGTCACTTTGACCTTACAATTTGTGTACAAGAGTACAAATGTTATCAATGTTAAAAGCTTTGGAAGCATCCTTAAGAACCAAAGCACGTCTTAGTTAACAATTTCATTGCTTGGTCATTAAACTTGTTATTCAATTCTTCTAATTGCTTATTGATCGATTGTAACAAAAAAAGATGTCCACTCCAAAAAAAATGCTTTATTGTGGTGATGGAGTGATGAAACTTCTCTTGCCCTCTTGTTACATAAGAAGCACCCAAGTGAGGAACCTTGATATCATGTTTTTAACAAAAAGATGTCACAACTTTTTATAACCCATCCCAACCATCTTCTCTTATGTTTTTGATAAGTGTTTTTGTGGAATAAACTAAGCCTCCGTTTGTGCAAATAACTTATTAAAGTGCTTATATAAAAGACCATATATGAAAAACTTTTATAGCATAAACTAATTTTAAATTTAGTTTTTTAGTGTTTAAATACATACTTGAAGAAACACTTTTAAATTTATGACAGGGAGGATATTGAAGGTGAGAGATAAATGATTTGGTTTTCATTGAATTCCAAATTATGATGGGAAATAACTGTCCTGTAAATGTGCAAAAAAGTTTCCCGGTCATGCTGAAAAATAGCTGTCGCACAAAGATTTTCCAAGAAGCTTAAAAAATTGGCTTCATAAAATAAACTAAAAGTAATTTTTGGGGGTTAATAAATTACTTATTTAAGATTATTAAAACACTATTTTTTTACATAGAAGCACTTATATCAATAGAGAAACTCTAATAAGTTGTAAGTTATACTATCCAAACAATACCTGAATTCATAACATTAACTATATCATTAAATTTTGGGTATAAAACTTGACAAAGAATATCTGTTATCCGACAACTTCTTTCATCAAATGCAAGATCAATATAAACTCAAATGAGATAGGTATCAGCATCCTCATGTTAAGAATAAGTTAATCCATCAACAATATTTTTTTTTGGATAACAGAAAAAGTTGGACCATAAATATTTACCAAACTACAAATAGAGGAGAAATATATTAAAGCTGAGCCGTGAAGAGAGAGAGAGAGAGAGCATACTTCCAACAATCAAAAAGGGTGGATTGTGAAATGAACACCCCTAAAAGTCAATACCAAGCTATGTCTCTACTTTCAACCTATCTCTTTTCCCTTCTTTTCTATTTTCTTTTCATTTTAAAAACATATAAATATTATAAAAACATTTACTTTTAATTCACCGTTAGAGTAAATATTTGAGTTTAATACTATGCATTATTAGTGTAAAAGTTTTTACACCGTCAATCAATCAGAAATTATTGTATGAATGATTTTTAAGGTAGATAGAATAAGAGTCAAACATTTTTACTGATATGTCAATTTATGATTGATTGACAGTATAAAATATCTTTACACTGATAATGCATAACAATTAAATCATAAATATTTTTATATTATTATTGATTCGTTTGTTGTATTCATTAAAATAAGTCTAATAACAATTTCTTAACAACTTCACAAAAAAATTAATTTTCGAAGAACTACTTGAACCACAATTCATCTCTCTCTATAATTTTCTAATTTAAACGATTTTTAAAATATTAATTAATTCAATAACAGCCATGGTATTCTCAATAATAATAAAAAAGTTTTATCTTACATATATCCTCAATTCAAAGACTTTTTTTTCTTTATATGAAGAATGCATTTGATATAAACAATGGAATTTTCTACCACAACAATCTGAATAAGAATTAAATTTGATAAATTAGAATGACAATTTTATTTTAATTTCACAGTTTGGTAAAATATGATATCATATGAAATTAAAATTATACTTTTAAGAAAAAATGAGATTCTACAAATTTATTAAATAAAATTTTAAATATAAACGTCATTTTATAGTTTTTAGTTAACAAAGATATGAATTTTCTTGTTTTAACATTTAATGTAAAATAACATTTTTTTCTTCGTATAAGCAAACAGACAGTATTTGCTATACCACAACTTTGTACTACGTATTTTAATTGGTCAACTGATTTAAATACAAAATAATTAATAATGAGAGATTATATTTTTGACTAATAACAATCCATAACACATAATTGTGGCATCCTTTATTATATAAACATTTATCCCATAAGCAAAAAAATTTCAGAAGCAATTTTCAACTATTAATAGTTATTAATTAATTAGTTAATAAATACAATGGCATTCCGTCATAGGACCTGGTTCCTCTCCAGCTGGATCATTCCCCAGCTCTCTCCATCGTCTACATCTCTCTCTTAGTTCTTATCCCTCTCTTCATCATCTTACCATTGTCTCTCTCTTTCCACCCTTGTTTTTCTGGCTACGGCATCATGATAGAAGAGAATCCAAATTCGCTGTCATATGTGAATCTTACGGAAGACAATACAAAGTAAACTCCATTGAAGTGAATTTTATTTCTAAAGTCAACATTAGTTATTTACTTTAGAGTCAAACTTAACATTAAAGGAGACATATCTTGTATACATCATTCCAACTAGGGATGGCAAAGCGGGCATATTCGTCTCGACCCGACGTTGGCCCGCCTAAAATGGGGGCGGGACGGGTTGACCTGCTTTAACAAAATGGGTTAGACCGCCTAACCCATCTCGTTTAGTGGTGGGTTGGCCCGCCAAAAGCAAAAAAACTAGAAAATTGGGTTGATGGGTTAGCAGGTTGGCTGGTTGACCCGTCAAAAAATATAAAAAATTTGAAAATAATTAAAAAAATTAGGAAATTAGGCATAAAAGACGAAAATGAGTTGATGGGTTTTTAGAATTGGCGGGTTGGCCCACCTGCCCCGCCTTCTTGGTGGGTTAGGCGAGGCGAGTCAAAAAGGGTTGGTGGGTTGAGAACCGTGACTCAACCCGCCAAAATAGGCGAGTAAAGGCCCAACCCATTTTGCCACCCCTAATTCCAACCTAATAGTGAATATCTCTAAAACACATATGTCCCCAAAATGAAACAACAATTTTATCCCTCTATAAAGGTTCCCTTAGAAAAAACTCCATTGAAGTGAAATTTATTTCTAAATTCAATATTACTTATTGGAGAATGCTAACCAGTGCCCCTATGTACTGGTTAAGGAATCAAGAAAAGAAACTTTTTATTGGGAATAAATGCATTTAATTTAATTGGTTCGGATTGGTTTGATTCATCGGGGTTTTTTGATCAAACTAACCCTGTTTCATAAATTATTTACAAAAATAACCCTATTTCAAAATTATTTATCAAACTAACACAGTTTTTGCCAACATGATATTTTTTATTATTATTTTGCTGACGTGGGTGGTGCCCCATAGACCAGCACCTTCCCTTTTTAAAAAAATCTTTGTCATGCCACGTGTCAACGTGTGATTGGGTGGAGTTGTTTGGTAAATAGTTTTGAAATACAGTTAATTTGGTAAATAGTTTCTAAAACAGGATTAATTTGGTTAAAAAATCGGTTAATCAATGCATTTCACTTCAAACCCGAACCAAACCAATTATTATCGGTTTGGTTCTTGAATTCATCTTTTTTTAACCCGAACCAACCTGATCACTTGAGCAATTATTTTTTTAACTTTTAAATTTATACATTTTAGATTTTAATAAATAAAACTCTCTTCTAGTTTTGTCTTTTATTTTTCTATTCATTTTGACTTTCTTATAATCCTATTTAGTGTTATCTAATATCGTTGATCATGTTTACTATCCAACTTCACTATCATATTTTAGGTAAAAAAAATTAAGGTATTTAAAGTTATAATTATAGAATAAGATTTATATTTATTAAAAATAATATCAACAGTTGAAATTAATTTAATTATTGTATAAAGTCATTGAATATAAAGTTCAAACTTTTATATAAAAAGGTTAAATTGTGAGGATAAAAATTTGAAAAGATATAATTTATTTTTGTATATTAACCCGATGACCCGAACCAAACCAAACCAAACTAATTCAACTTAATCGGATTGGTTTGGTTCGGATTGGTTGATTTTTTTTAAATCCGAACCAAATCAATTAAAAATGATCGGTTCAGATTTTATTTTATCCTAAATCCTAACTAAACTAATCTATGAACACCTCTACTTGGTTTTCCAATGACAATTTAATTTTTTAATTCCTTAAACACATTTTAAGGACCCTTGTAACGCCCCGATTTTCGCTACTTTCTAAGGTCGGTAATTTATACAAATAAACTTATATTTTATCCGAGACTTAGAAAATTATTTTGAATAAACCGAAGTCATATTTATACTCTATATTGTTATAGAGGATTACGATTAAATTTTGGGTTGAAAATTCAGACGGAACCCGGTTTGCGTTTTCGCTGACAGTAAGATTTTACTGATCAGGAAACCTAATTTTGACTCGTGAACGAAACAGTTAGGTTTTAAATCAAATTTTCAACAACTTTGATAATTTTAAATTTTTTCACTAAAAAGTGAAATAATATAAGTTATTTGGGTGAAATCTTAAATCGGGTAAATAACGGAGTTGAATATGGATTTACTGGGACTCGCTAACAGATAAACTTGAAGTCACATCAGGTCAACTCACCTAGGTGAGCCATGCCAGTGACTCACCCAAAATCATGATGACAAGGAGGTGAAATGACTATATTGCCGTTGACCTTTAGCTTTAATTCCATTTTTATCCCTATGTGAAATGACTATTTTCCCCCTAAAGTAAACAATTTTGGACCCTCTTGTCCCCTTCATACCCCATGCATAAACCACCTGCATGAAGCCATTCACCCACTTTTTTCCCAACCTTCATCATTTTCTCTCAACTTTCTCATTCCTTCAAAGTGAAGCTCAGCAAATTTTGTGAAGAAAAGTGCTGGATTCTTGCCCATTTTCATCATCTAAGAGATATGACATTCTCTCTTTGATCCATGAGCTTCATATTCTTCATTCAGTTCTTGTTTTCAAAGCCATGATCAACATGTTCAAATTTCAAAGTTCTATGTTCAAAAATCTCTAGAAAATCATAGAAAAATCCTTTTAATGTGAAATCAATTTCTATGATCTAGTCTTATCATCCTCTATCACTGTCCAAGCACATGCAATCAAATAATATGCCAAGCCTATTTTTCTAAGAGAGGCCGAAACCATGACCTTTGGAAGTTAAGAGTTTTGTTTCAAGTTTTTGTATAATGAAACTTGTTTTGGTGTTATGTATGCTTAAGGATCATTCATTCACAAGTTAGAAATTTTTAGACATCCCTAACTTTTTTAAGCCGCCATGGCCGAAACCTAGACCATGTAAGGCAAGGAAGTTTATGTTGTTAATGTTGAAGTTTTGAATTGATTGTGTGAAGGTAGTGGTTGTTGATTGTTTCGGCCGATTAATCGGAGGATTTACGGATCGAGTCGGACAATGTTCATCCAGAGAATTGCCTTTGAGAGGTAAGGGGAGATGACCTGAGGAACTTGATTTCCGACGGTTGCGTACTGTCTTTGTGTGTAAACTATAAAATTATGATGTACTGTCTTTAATTGTGGAGTGCTTTACTTTATGTTTTAGTTAATTGCTTGATTATGCTTGATATGGCATGTTGATTGAAATGATGATTGATATTGTTCTAAGGAACCTAACATTCGGTTAGTGTTCAAAACCAAGTAAACGTAAAAGCTTCAAAAAGTGTAAGACGTAATATCAAGCTGATAAAAGGTTAAAAATTGTTAGAAAAAATTTGAAGACAACGCGTTTTGATATTTTATGTTAGAAACAAGAAAGTGAAAATATATTTTATTAATGAGATGAAAAGACATGAGAAAAGAAATTGGAAAACAAAGTTTTAGTTTAAGAAAAGTAAGTTTTTAAAATGAAAAGTTTCCTTTAGAAATCATCAAGGGAGTTAAAATGATAAAACGAGGTATTTCAAGTAAAAGTATTTTCAAGAGTTCAGTTTCAGAAGCAAATTGTTTTATCGTAGAAAAAAAGTTTTCACGAACTATACTTCAAAGTTTTGATAGTTTACCAAAGTATTTCAAAAGAAAAGCAGTTTTGATAAAGAGTTTTACTCTATGAAAAACCGATCCCGATGACTTTGTGTGTAAACTTCGGATATGTGGGTTTTGTTTTTGCATTTCAAAAAGAAAAGTTATGTGAAAGTGAACCTAGAAACCGAGACGTCAGCGTTCTAGTATTCTGCAGAACACATGGATCGAAGATCCGTATTAGTGAAGTGGTCCTGTAAACTCGTGGACGATTTGTGATCTCTAGAATCCAAAATCGGAACTGGTGCATCAGTTTATGGTTTTGTGTTTGAGCTGTTGGACTGTGTGTCCTTTTTGATTAAATGTTGAAAAGACTTAAGAGTCTAAAAGTTGTGGCGGTTGATAGCTTTGAGCATCAGCAAGGGAATAACTATACGAAACAGAAAACTTATGAAAAACAAAGGTTTTATCATGCATTTATTTTTGGTAGTGCCATTACAATGGAGGACCTTGATGGCAGAGAACCCTGTGATGACTTTAAGTCATTTTGTATCGTTGTGTCTTGATGGACAATGGTGTCATACGTTTTGGAACATATTGTGCCTTGAGTTGGACAATATAGTATGACCATTTACAATTTGCTAAGTACCGCTGAATGTAATCCCATGTGAGAATCACGTAGTGTCATGGTGTTCATGTACTTCTGAATAGCACATTGGTGCTAGACATTGTTGCCTGATGGCTAATGTACCTTGAGCCTGATCCGCTCTTTTGAAAGAAGACGGGATTTCCGGAAATTAAGAATCAAGCACTAGATGATATATATGGAAGTGCAATGCATATGTTTTAAAAATGACGATGACTGTCGGGCATGAGACCCTTGCTTTGTTTATATCATTATAATATTCTGTATTATACTTATGATGCTCATGAGTTTTATTGGGTATACATGAACCTGCTGTTTTGTATGTTGTGTATGTGGTTGTCGCATCTTTAGTTCATATATTGGTTTCTCACCCTTGCCTGTACATGTTGGACACCTTGTTGTTTTTTTTGGATATGTGTCCAGATACTTTCCAACGGCCCACTGGGTCACCTCGGGACTCTGTAGCTTGAGCTTCTTGATGTTGACGGCGAAGATGTGTGGACTTTTGACGACGAGGCCCAGTCCCTTTTGTACAATGTATGCTAGGCAGTATACTCTATTGTCCTTAGAATTCTTTTTGTCAGACCAGCTCTTAGGATTTTTAATGTTAAGTCAAGTCTTTTTGACTGTGGCTAAGGATGTTGTGAAAATGATATACGCCTGATGGCAAAGTTGAATTACTTTTATAAATGATAAATGTCACTTTGGTTGCATCTGCTTGTTAAAACTTTCCTTTGGTATCAGATTTCTGTAACTACTCTAGAGAGTTATTTTCGAAAAAGTTTTTAGTTTAACAGGGAAAAAGATATCTGGGTTACGAAATGTGATACCGAGAGGGGGTGTTGCAACACCCTTTCCCGGGTATCACATTCCTGAACGATTATAAGGCCGAAAATAATATTAATGCGGAAAATACGGTTTTCTTTTTTCTTTCTTTTCACAATGATGTAATGGAATTTAGTAAAGGTAAGTAATAATAAATGAACTTAGGTTCACCATGCATTTCTAGTAGGCATACAGAATTAAAGTACAGACATAGAATAGTATTGTATACAGACATAGGTCCAATGCCTAACCGACAGTAAGTATATAATAAGTCCTAGGAGTCAAAGCTGCCCAAAAGGTACAACAGACACTTAACACAGCCTGGCCAAACTAAACAGCAAAAGGAGTCCCCCTCCTGACTCAAAGTAAATGCTGGACTGTATCGTCGTTGCCTCCATCTGCTCGAGCAGAAACAACAATACCGGAAGAGAAGATATACAAATATGGGTGAGATTCCTGATCATCAACATAACAAAATAGCAGAAGTAAAAACGGAATGACTCACCAAGTAATAACATACTTAACATGCATACCACAAATATCAATATATATCAGCAACAAAATATAAGGCATTTTCAAAAACAGAACAATGATTTACAACAAATAAATGTAATCATCAACAGCCATGCAATGCAGTGCAATTTACATGACTCAATGCCATATGCCACAAGGGTAAACTCTAACCCCTACTCCATGGAGCTAACAAAACATCGGAGAAAGTGAATGGGAGGACATGTTCCATGTACGCCAGCCATGAGCAAGATGTTACAACATTCGTAACGTGCACGTATCTGGCTTTATGGAAGCACTTTGAACCAAACATGAACAGTACGGCATTTAGTCGAGGATATCAATGTATTGCTCGGATTCGCCATGACACAGAAGAGCTACCAACTGGTTACATGTCAGCCTTTCCAACCCTGATACCTCCAAGATTATTTAAACCGTCACCGTAAGATTCACACTCGCATCAAGGTGTAAGGTCAACTCCTAGGCTCAAGGCATTACAACTCATGCAATGAAATGCCAATGCTTACACAAAGCAGATGCGATAAAGCAATGTTTATCCACCGGATAAACCTCAAGGTTCTCTTCCTTAGGAGCTATATGTGTCTTCGTATTATAAAACTTTTACCCACCGGATAAATGTAGGGATCCTTCCGGGATCGAGTCATCACAAGACTGAAACAATCGAACGATTGACCTGGATCCAAATCACCGGTCCGTCATCGAACTATTGGTTCAAAACCCAAAACGTTTCGTGTTTGTGTTTATGTCTTATGAGTGATGTCTCAAGTCCTAAGTATTATGAAGAAGGATTGAGAATCCTCTTAGATAAGTCTTTGATCCTTTCTAAGATATTACTCGTTGGGTTTCAATCAATGAAATAAGTGTTGATTCACTTAAATCTTATGAAGTCATTGATGAGCTAAGCCATCAATGGTATAGTACATGGTCTTGTTCCACCACATACCATACTTTAATTATCTTTTGTCTTCAACTCTAAGTTAATTACTTTAATTTAGGTTTTTATGCGTAAAACTTTACGATTTAGAGTTGAAAACTCTCTTTGTAGACCAAAATCATTTTAATTGAAAACTCATTGATTTGAAAAACTATGCTACTTGATTAAGGTAAAGTACCTTAACTATTTTGAAAAGGTTTTTCCCTACTAGCTTAGTGTAAAACCATGATCTAAGTTAGTGTAAAGGAAATGTAATCTTTATTCAACTTTCTAACTATGATTCCTTTAATTAACACTTAAGGACAATGTCCTCTCTATATTTGAAAATGGAATGTTGGCTTAGTTCTAAAATAAAGGTGACATCTCATTAAAATCTAAGGCAACTTTCATGTCACTTTACTTCCATGAAATCACTTTTTTCCTTTAAAATACTTAAATGTTGAAACTTTATTTGATCTTTGGATCAAAATCAATTATTGTTTTTCTTTGAAACATATGTTATTAAAACACTTTCTTACTTTCAAAATTTTGAATGTTCAAAATCAACCCATGTTCTTTGTAACACCCCGGTTTTTCTTAATCTTTTTAATTAGTCAGTATTTACATAATTGTATTTTATTTGAGAGTCTAGAAACTTTAATAAATTATTCCGAAGCCATAGTCACGCTCTACGCCATCGTAGGAGGCTATGGTTAAGTTTTGGGCCGAAAACTCAAACGGAGCCCGATCTATGTTTTTTTTCGGATGATAGTGTTTTTCTACTATCATGACCTCATTTTGACTAACTGTCAGAACCATTAGCCTTAGAATTCAATCCTCTACCTTTTTGCTAAAATGTGTCCTGACGTCCAAAAATATAAATAATATTTTATATTCGGACCGAAAATCGATCTGGTAGACGATTCGAGTTGTCTTAGGGTTTTTCGAGAACCTTGAGCCAATGATTTTCATATCAGGACTATGTTAAATTATTTGGGGACTCCTATCAGTGTCGTGAGGATTTTTCAAAATGTAGGGATATGAATTGACCAAATTGCCCTTGACTAATTTTTACTAATTACCTTTTATCACTTTTTACCATAACTTAACTCTTAAGCTTTCTTAAGAAATATCTAATTCACTCACATCCTCACTCACTCTCACATTCGACCTGCAGCCCCTCCCCCTCATCTTCTTCTTCTTCTTTCTCTTCTCTTCTTTTCTTCTTTTCTCCTTTCTCACCATTTTTCTTCATTTTTGGAGCTTTAAACCTTGAGATTTCTTGAAGCAATCTTCACCAAACTTGGAGTAGATCATCATAGGAGGTAGAATCTCATCTCTATCTCTCTCAATCTCTTATTTTTATCCTCTAATTTCCATGATCACAAATGTTAGGGTTTTTACCCTTAAATCTTTAAAAATCCATGATAAATTGTAGGAAAGTCATTTTGATACCAAACCAGTTTCTATGGCCTAGGTTCATGACACACTTGCATGATCCAAGAGATTAGAGCCAAGAAATCTCTCTAGCTATTTTTTTGAGAGAGAGGCCAAAAACCCCTATTGTGTAAGGTAGGGTTTTTGGTTGGTTTTTGATGTTTTGACTTGATATCTAGGGTTATCACATTTAGTTAGGGTGCTATCCAAGAAATGAGGATTTTTTGAGCTCCCTAGCTATTTTTCATATTTTTCATTCAATAGGGCCGAACCCTAGGGGTAGTGCAGTAGGAGAAATCTTTACTTTTTGAGCTAATGTCTTCATTGATTATGTTTAGGGATACCTAAGGATCATTGATCCAAAAGTTAGGAATTGTTCGACATCCCTAGCCTAATTAATTAAATAGGGGCAATAGCTAATCTTAAGGAATTGGGGAGTTTTTGGTTTAACTGTATTGATTTCTGGTTGTGTTTTGTTGTATAGACTCGGACAGGATTCGAACATCCGACAGCGCACCCGACTGACAGCTGCGGAGTCGTAGCCAGAGCTGCACGAGGAAATCACTAAGGTGGGGAGAAAGAACTAATATCGTCGGGAAGGCAAGCTTAGTATAGAGTATATACATCTGTGTAGGGGAACCCTTAAACCCTACTAGAGGTTGAGCCCTGGATAAAGTGCCTGAACCCTGGGTGTAGGTACTTTTGGGCTATCACCACTAAGTTGATATTATGGATGATGAAATTGGTTGAGGTTGATGTGTTGATTTGTTTAATTGATTATCTGTTTACCTGTTGTGTTAAACTGTTGGAATGATTTATCGTTATCTGGCTTCATAGTGATGTTTATATTGGAATGAATTACTGTTGTAATGTTATTGTGATTTGACTGGTGGTTGAGCGTTGATGAGAGTATGGTGAGTGATGATGTTGTTCGGGTTGATATCGTTGTGGTCCCGACCGTGGAGCTGTGGCTCGAAGGAGCAAGGCGTCGTGATGCTGATGCTGATGTGATGTTGATGATGATGTGATGTTGATGTTGATGATTGATGTTGACGTTGATGTGATGCGATGTGTCGTGGTCGTGGACGAGTGTTTAGGTGTGAGGTTCCGATATCAACCTGCGATGAATGTTTGTTGCATTTTCATAACATTTCATACCACAGCATTTGGTCCCAAAGAGGGATGTCCAATTGGGGACGTTACGTAAAATCCCGAGGCGGGATATGATGTGATGTAATCCCGACGGGGATGTCCAATTGGGGACGTGATGTATCGGCCGACATGCATATAGGGAAGACAGCATATACATAGGGACTAGTATCCCTCCTATAGGCTTATTCGAGAGAACGATGTTTGAGATGATTGTGATTGGTGACTTAAGAGATGGATGAGGTTGTGTTATATATGTTATCTGTGTTGTGTGATGTATATATATATGCTGTACTGATGCCCCTCTCCCATATTGATGATATATGTTTCTTATCTCCCGCTATCTTTCTGTATGTGTTGCTCTTATTTTATGGAAAGACCCCAAGGAGGAACCAGTTGCTGAAGAACTGGACGGCATTCCTTACGAGCCTGACGCTGGAGGACGTGCCACGGACCCTAGCCTCGAGAGGTTGGGCAATGATCACCGGAGAGCTATCTCTCGGCCTACCTTTCATACTTTTATTTTGGTTTGTAATAATATACTCGTATGTATTACTTTATTACTGTAGCCCTACTGTTGGGGCAATGCTGTATGTGATATATTTTTTTATATTTTAAGCTGTGTACTCTGAAGCGTTGCGTGCCGTTTATTGTTTTGCTTCCGCGCTAAATTTCCCGCTTCGCTTCGTTTTAATAAGGCGCGCTAACGTTATTATGCGATTAAGATTAGTTAATATCTTAAGTTCTACTGATGGGATGGCGGATCGTCTTATTCTACCTTTCCTTTTTGGTTATGGCCGAATGCCTCTCATAATGGAATGTGAAAATTTTGCTCACTAATTTCACAACTCATAGCTCAAAATGCTCACAATATTATGACTAACAACAATCATACATTATAGCATCATAATCAAGCATAAAAATCCTTACTTGATCTAGAGATCAAAGTATGGTTTTTCAACATACATGAAAATATTTTTCATCAAATCAACATCATTATAAACACCTAGTAAACATAGAACCATTATTTCAAATTATGTTCTCCAAGAGAACTTCACAAATAAAGTAGTGAACCCAAACAAAAGGTTTCACCCACACAAACTTAAACAACCATTTTCACCTCCACCAACTTTGGTGTGATGAGGTTCACTCCCCATACTTGTTGGAGAAGTAATCCTCCAGATGAAAGTCGGTTGACCGGTTCATGAATCTCCTGGTCATTCGCCCGAACACTCGTCACCAACTACAATCAACACAATCAATCAAACATTAACATTTAACAACACAAAAATCTCCTATTCCCATCCACTTAGGGTTCGGCCCCTCTATTTTAAAATTAGCTGGAGATGTTCAAAATTTCTTATCTCTGGGATGGATGATCCTTAGGTACACCTAACACTAAAACAAGTCTTATTACTCAAAGCTTGAATAAAAAACTCAAGTTTTCTCAACATCTATGGTTCGGCCACTTTTAAAAGAATTGGATAGAAAGCTTATTTGATTTTGTGCTTTTGGATTATGAAAGAGAATGATGAAACTAACTCATAGAAATTGGTTTGACATTAAAAGGATTTTTCTACAGTTTTCTATGAATTTTTGAAGTTTATGTGTAACACCCCAATTTTTACTGCTTTCTAAGATCGGTAATTTATACGAATTTTATCCGAGCCTTAGAAAATGATTTTTGAATAAACCCAGATATACTTGTACTCTAAATTACTGGTAGAGAATTTTGGTTAAACTTTAGGTTGACATTTCAGACGAAACCCGGTCTGAATACGGAATTATCGGAACCGGTAATAGATAAGCTTCATGTCCTTTTCAGGGACACCTCACAAGGACACCTCACTAAGTAATCATGACTTAGTGACTCACCTAGGTGAGTCACCAAGCAATGATGACTTAGGGGTGAGTCACATAGGTGACTCACCATGGATAATGATGGTGTAGTAGAATAAGACAAAACTTTAGGTCAAATTCCAATTTTGCCCATAAAGGAAATGACATTTTTGCGCTTAAGTAATTTTATAACATCTTTACCCTTTCTTCTCACCTATTCCACGCCATTCCCTTCATCCATTCCTCTCTCACTTTTCTTTCTTCTTCACTTCATTCTTCAACTTCAAATCTTCAAGCTTTTACTCCACTTTCTCACCATTTTCATAAGGATTCTTCAAGAACTTTGAGAAGCAAACTTGACGAGCTTGATCATCTTCATATCTAGGAGGTATAGCTCTCATCCTTGAGCTCTCAATCTTCATTTTATCCATTGAAATTCTAAGTTTTCAAGCTTGTTCTATGTTGAAGCTTGAACTTCAAAAAATTCATGAAAAATTGTAGAAAAATCATTTTAATGTCAAACCAATTTTCTTGAGTTAGATTCATTGTCTTCTTTCATAATCCAAGAGCTTGTAACCACAAAAGCTCTCTAACCCATTTGGGTATAAGGTGGCCGAATTCTCTCTAGTGGTGAATCAATGAAGTTTTGTTCAAATTTTTGCATAAGAAGTGTTGATTTAGTTCTATCACACTTAGCAGTCTTTGAATCCAAAAGCATGTAATAAAAAATCTTTCCTAGCCTAATTTTCATGAAAGGGCCGAAACCTATGTTTGGCAAAAGCATGAGTTTTGTTTCAAATTTTTGAATAAAAAGACTTACTCTAGTGTTATCTATGCTTAAGGATTATTGATCCAAAAGTTTGTAAAACTTCAACATTTCTAGCCTATTTGTCTACATAGGGGCCGAACCTTAGCTCATAGGAACTAAGTGGGTTTTATTTGGTTGTACTAATTGTGATTATGATTTATTGTGAAGGAAGAGATTGTGTTCAATCGTCCTAAAGCGTGTACGGTTACTGGTTGGAGGAACGTGTTGGAACCAAAGTGGTCATGGTCCAGATAATCCCTTAAGTTTTGATGTTAACAAAGAGCTAATTTAAGATGAACAAAGATTTGTTTTGGACTAACGTTTTATATTAAGTGTGCAGGACAAATCTAAATTGAGTCCAAAGACTATCCATAGTCCAAAGACTTTATCTCGTCCAACATAGTCCAAAGACTTTATCTCGTCCAACACCTATTCTTAGTTTACGGCTGGACGGTAATTTTATAGAACCTTGAGTCCAAAGATTCTCTCGGTTACCTTCTGTAATAGCTAGTCCAATAAATGTCTTTTAAATTTCAAGCGCGAATATCTTGTAAAAGCATTTGAATTTATTATTCCCTGTAAAAGGCTTATACCCGTGAGACAAAACATTTTTTGTAATATTCGTACAAAAAGCATAAGCCAGAATGTCTCTGTCACTTAAAGAGGTTGACCTTCTTGTTTTGGATAAACAAAAGGCAACTTTCGTTCTACTCAGAGGATATGTCAGCACCACTTTTAGCTATCACCCTGATAGTCTATTCTGCTGATCAGAAACTTCAGAAGCTATGAGACTCAACGGATCAAATGCATTCAATGCTCATCAGAACGGATCCTTTTCCATCCGTTGAAGACTGAAGACTGCTCAAAGAAAAGAGGCTATATATACCTTCATCTTTTGAAAGTGAAGACATAGAAAAAGAGAACGAAACCGAACTTGAGCAATAATACAAGTGAAGCAACACATAGCATTTCAAAATCCTTCAAGAGATAAAAGAGAAAATCTCAAGCTTGCAAAGCTAGAAAAGCTACTCTGATTCTAACCTTCATATTACTCTCTGTGTAGAGCTATTTTCAAGAGACTAAGCTTTAGTTTCGAATTCTCACATTTAGTGAGTTAGTAGAACAATCCTTTTCAAAACCTTAGTTTGGTTGAGCCTGAAGAGGCTTGTCTGTAAAAGAATACTTAGAGAACCTGAAGAGGTTGAGAATACTGCCTGAAAAGGTGTTGAATACTTTGTAACAAAAGGTTTTTGTTATAGTGGATAAAGCTCTCAAGTAGAGAGGACTGGACGTAGCTCTTTGGTGAAGAGTGAACCAGGATAATATCGTTGTGTTCCTTTCTCTCCCTTATCTTACTTTAGTTTTTGTCTAACAAACTAACTGGGATTGAATTGCCTTTCATTACGCTGTCTTCTTATCTTAGTCAAAACTAAGTGAGCGTCCAACTTGGAGTTTGGAAGAGCTCTCTTTGCTTTTAATCGTTTGAAGCGTCCAATCTTGCGAAAATCATTATCTGCTTACGAAAAGAATTTAAAATCGCCTAAAACACAATTCAACCCCCCTTCTTGTGTTTCAAACAGGTTCCTTCAATTGGTATCAGAGCTCAGCCTCTGGGTTGAGCACTTTGCCGTGTAAAGGAAAAGATCCTACTGCAGATATGTCTGGACCAGGTATGCCAAGCGGGAGTCAACCAGTTATGGAAGGCACTTCCATGACCAGACCGCCGTTCTTCAACGGTACTCACTACCTGTACTGGAAGGAGAGATTAAAAGGTTTCATCCTCAGTACAAACTCAGTTCTCTGGGCTAGAATCACAAATGGTCCTAACGTTTGTCTCAACTCTGACGGGACAGACAAAGCAGAGGACGACTGGACAGATGCTGAACGGGCTAGAATGGAACAGAATCATAAAGCAAGATATGCTTTAATGTGTGCTCTCAGTCCTGACGAATTTCAGAAGATTCACGCATGTGAATCAGCTAAACAAATATGGGACACCTTGTCTAATCTCCATGAAGGGACAACCAAGGTGAAGGACTCTAAAATCATCATGCTGGTTGGCCAGTATGAAATGTTCACCATGGCTGAAGGAGAGTCCATCCTTGACATGATGGGTCGTTTTTAGACGATCATCAACAATCTGAAATCCCTGGGAAAGGTCTACACTACCAAGGAAAATGTCACCAAGATTCTTAGGAGCCTGCCTAAGAAATGGAGACCTCTTGTCACCGCAATCACCCAGGCCAAAGATCTCTCCACTTTGACTCTGGATGATCTTGTCGGGACGCTTCAAGTTCACGAGCAGGAGCTTGATCTTGACAATCCCGGAAAGAAGAACAAGGGGATTGCCCTGAAAGCTCATAGGTCCAATAACTCAAAAGCCTTAAAAGCTGATGAGTCCAGTGATGAAGCTGATCAGTCTGATGATGATGTATCAGACGATGACGAGCTATCCTTTATCTCCAGAAAGATTCAGAATATGTGGAGAAAGAAAAATGGAATGAAGAGAAGGCCATTCCAAAAGAAAAGCTTCAAGGACCATGCTGAACCCAAGGATAAAAGTCAACTGGTCTGTTTTGAATGTAACAAACCAGGACACTTCAAAGCTGATTGTCCTACGCTAAAGGACAAGAAGAAGTTCTTCAAAAAGAAGAAAAAGAACTTCATGGCAACTTGGGAGGACTTGAACTCTTCTGAAGAAGAAGAAGAAGAAACAAATGAAGAGGCTAATCTATGCCTATGGTCCAACAAGCAAGATGAAGACTCTTCGGACGATGAACAATTTGTTGTTCCCGGAGAAAGAAGTCAGGAGTCTACCTCTGGAAGAGGAAGGAATGTGAATGTTCCACCCATCTTCAAGGGAACAGACTATACTTATTGGAAATCAATGTTCCAATTATACGTCCAAGCTCAAAATTATGAGCTGTGGGACATCTTCACAAACGGAGATTATCGTCCAACGATTACCCATGAGGACGGTTCAACATCGTCCAAACATGAAACAGACTGGACGAGTGATGATATCAGACGATGTTCTCAGAATGCCTATGCCAACTGGTGTCTTGTCAACGCCCTTGATCGTCCAAGACTGGACATGGTCTCGCAACTCCAAACAGCTAAGGAGAAGCTGGACGCTCTGGAACATCTGTTCAGACCAAGGAGCTCGTCTACCTCAAATCTCTGCCTAATGGCCAAAAGCTCTTCGGACGCTGAATCAGAAGATGACGAGGTATCCGTTTCTGACTCTCTTCAAGAAGCATATGATGAACTGCTAAATGATTCTTCTATATTGCATCATCAATACATCGTGCTTAAGAGAAAATTGTCAAAAGTAAATAAGGAGTTGGAAGAATCCAACAAACTAAATAAGCAGCTGGTTGAAGAGAATAATAAGCTTAAAGCTGAGAATGTCAGTCTAACTGACAAACTCACCTCTGAGTCCAGTGAACCTCATGAGGTAACTAGACTAAAACAAGAGGTATCTGATCTCACCAAAAGCGTAACTAAGCTTGTTGGAGGATCAGAGAAGCTAGACCTGATATTGAGGTACACTAGATCACCTCATGATAAGTCTGGCCTAGGCTATGACTCTGAGAAACAAAATGCATCTCAGAAAATATCAGGGTCCAACAAAAATCACAAGGCTTTTCATTCCTATGGAAAGCAAAAAGAAAATAAATTGCATGCATCCAGAACTTACTGCAAGATTTGTGGAAAGAGTGGTCACACCTCTTCAAAATGCATCTACAAAAACAAAAACAAAATGCATGGTCGAAGACCACCAACTAACCCAAAAGGACCCAAGTCTATCTGGGTACCTAAGAATATGATAATACCTGTTGCAGATCTGCTTAGCAACACAAAAAAGACCCCAGTCCTGGTACTTGGACAGTGGTTGCTCACGTCACATGACGGGAGAAAGGTGTATGTTCCAAGAAATCCGTGAGAAGTCTAGTGGATGGGTCACCTTTGGAGGCAACCAGAAGGGTAAGATAGTAGGAATAGGTAAGATTGGTAAGCATCCTCTTCCCTCTATTGATAATGTTCTTCTGGTTGAAGGATTAAAACACAACTTGCTTAGCATAAGTCAATTATGTGATAGTGGGTCTGTTGTTTCCTTCAATAAAGGTGAATGTATGGTCAAGAATCCTGATGGGTCCATCTTATTCACTGCCAAAAGGCAAAATAATCTGTACAAGATTAATTTGGGGGAACTCTCAACTCAAAGTGTATCATGCCTAGTGTGTGTCGAAGATGAGCGATGGATCTGGCACAAAAGACTTGGTCATGCTAGTATGAGATTAATCTCTAAACTAAACAAGCATAACCTTGTAAGAGGTTTACCAAAGATTGTGTTTAGATCAGACGCTCTCTGTGACGCATGTCAAAAAGGAAAACAAGTTAAGAACTCGTTTGAGTCCAAAAACATTGTTAGTACTTCTAGACCACTGGAATTATTGCATATTGATTTGTTTGGTCCAACAAGGACGGCCTCTGTCAGTGGTAAGAAATATGGACTTGTCATAGTAGATGACTATACTAGATGGACATAGGTTAAGTTCCTTGCTCACAAGGATGAGTCTATCAAGGTCTTTTCTATATTCTGTAAGCGAGTTCAGAATGAAAAAGGCGTATTCATCAGCTCGATCAGAAGTGATCATGGAGGCGAATTTGAAAATGAGCTCTTTCAAAGGTTCTGCGATGAAAGTAGTATTCATCATAATTTCTCTGCCCCTAGAACTCCACAACAAAACGGTGTTGTTGAAAGGAAGAACCGATCTCTTCAAGAGATGGCTAGGGCAATGCTTAGTGATAATTCTATCCCTAAGCACTTCTGGGCTGAAGCTGTAAATACTGCCTGCTATATTCAAAACAGAATATACATAAGACCAATCTTGAATAAGACTCCTTATGAATTGTGGAAAGGACGTAAACCCAACATTTCTTATTTCCACCCCTTTGGATGTCAATGTTTTATTTTAAATACTAAGGATCAACTAGGAAAGTTTGATGCCAAAGTAGATAATGGAATATTGTTAGGATACTCTGAAACGTCTAAAGCTTTTAGAATCTATAACTCTAGAACTTTGATTGTTGAAGAATCCATTCATGTTAAATTTGATGACAAACAGCCTGATAAGAGATTATCAGAGCTAGATGATTCTTTTGCAGATATGAATCTGAATGATTCAGATGCTCGTCCAACAACCAACAAAGACGAGGCATCAGACGCTACGATGGACGCATCATCGTCTCAGCAAGCTGTAAATACCCCTCGTTCGTGGCAATTCAGAACTTATCATCCCGAGGATCAAATCATTGGCAAACCTAATGATAGCGTCCGGACAAGGTCAACTTTCAGAGAGCAAGCTGACTCAGCCTTCATCTCTGAGATGGAACCAAAGTCTGTGGACGAAGCCTTATTGGACGATTGCTGGATCCTCGCTATGCAAGAAGAGCTCAACCAATTTCAACGTAGTGACGTTTGGACGCTGGTCTCCCTGCCTAAGGATAAGTCTGTAATTGGAACCAAGTGGGTCTATCGCAACAAGCTGGACGAGGATGGCAAGGTGGTAAGGAATAAAGCAAGGCTAGTGGCCCAAGGCTACTCACAAGAGGAAGGTATTGATTATACTGAAACCTTTGCTCCAGTAGCTAGATTAGAAGCTATACGCATCTTACTTTCATATGCTGCACATCACAACATCATGCTTTACCAAATGGATGTAAAAAGTGCATTCCTAAATGGTGTAATTAATGAAGAAGTATATGTTCTCCAACCACCCGGTTTTGAAGATCAGAACCGTCCTGAGCATGTATATAAGCTTAAGAAAGCTTTATATGGACTCAAGCAAGCTCCTAGAGCTTGGTATGAGAGACTCAGCTCTTTCCTAATGGAGAATGGCTTCTCGAGAGGAAAAGTGGACACAACTCTTTTTAGAAAAGTAAATAAAAAGGAATTTATTGTTGCTCAAATTTACGTTGATGATATAATATTTGGTGCAACTGATGAATCTCTTTGCCAAGAGTTTTCTGAATTAATGCAAAGGGAGTTTGAAATGAGCATGATGGGAGAACTAAAATTCTTCCTCGGACTTCAAGTAAAGCAAACATCAGACGGAGTGTACATTCATCAGACGAAGTACACAGAGAAGCTTCTAAAACGCTTCAAGTTGGACGATTGTAAACCTATGAATACACCAATGCATCCAACGTCCATGCTAAACAAAGATGATAAAGATAAAAAGGTAGACCAAAAGATATATAGAGGTATGATTGGTTCCCTCTTATATCTAACTGCGTCCAGACCTGATATCATGTTTAGTGTTTGCTTATGTGCTCGTTTTCAATCTGATCCAAGAGAGTCTCATCTCTCAGCAGTAAAAAGAATCTTTAGATACTTAAAAGGTTCTACTAATCTGGGTCTTCTGTATAAGAAAATTGATGAATACAGATTAGTTGGATTCTGTGATGCTGACTATGCTGGAGACAGAATAGAAAGGAAAAGCACAAGTGGAGGGTGTCACTTCATTGGTGCTAATCTCGTCTCATGGTCAAGCAAAAGGCAAAGCACAATTGCTCTATCAACTGCTGAAGCTGAGTACATTGCAGCAGCCAGCTGCTGCTCACAACTGCTATGGATCAAACATCAGTTGGAAGACTACAACGTGTTTGTAAGCAACATCCCTATCATGTGTGATAACACTGCTGCTATTAATTTGTCAAAGAACCCCATACTGCATTCTAGAGCAAAGCATATAGAAATAAAACATCATTTTATTAGGGACTATGTGCAAAAAGGAACAATAGATATTCAATTTGTTGATACTGACCATCAATGGGCAGATATCTTCACTAAACCTTTAGCCGTAGATAGGTTTATATTTATAAGAAAATATCTGAACATGCATTTCATTGATTAACTGAGAGTCCAATGCATGCGTCCAATATTTGCATTACGTCCAATATATGCTCGTCCAGTGTACTTTCTGAATGCTCGTCTAATGCATTAATGAAACTCAATCTTTGTCGAATGAAATATTATCCTTCATTCCCTTAACTGAGTCAGTTCTTTGTCTTTTTTATTTGCCAAAAATGCTTTTTACGGTTTCAAAGTCTGAACGTGTGTCAGACATTTAATGCACGTCGTTTCGCTCTCTCTCTCTCTTTGAAAATACGAAAGGCTTTCGCTCTCTCTTCTTCTTCTTTTTAAAACCTAAGTTTTGATAAAAATCAAACCTTCACAAAAAGCTTTAACCTTTCTCCTTGCATCTTCGAAAAGGAAAACCCTTTCTGAAAAACCTTTTTCTTCAAACATCCTCTCTGAAACTATGGCAACCTCTTCTGCTGCTGGCTCCAAGGGTAAAGGAAAAACCTTTAATACTCAGACTGCTGATGTCATGGTCGAGTACAAGTTTAACCTACAATTCCTGGCCGATAATGGGATTGACATCTTCTCTAACATCTATGCCGCTGGATGGTCAAGCTACTTTGAAGGTTCTCCGGTAATCTACCCTGCTCTAGTTAGGGAGTTCTGGACAAACCCCATTGTCTCTGCAAGAGAGATTCGCAACAAGGTGCTTGATACTGAAGTCATAGTATCTGAAGCAACTATCTCTAATGCAACTGGGTGCGCTCAATCAGGCATAACTGTTGAAGATGACTGGGAAGAAGAGATTGGTGATGCTTCCACCATCAGAGATTGTCTATTGAAGAACTCAGGTGACAAACTCATAGCCTCTAAAATGACTGACAAGGCTAGGGTTCTTCACCAAATCTTGAACAAGGCTATCCTTCATAAGGTTGGGTCAAAGGATAATGTTTCAAAGGCTCATCAATTTTGTCTGGTTCATTTGATTCTTGAAAGACAAATAAATCTTCCCCACCTACTCTTTTCCTTCTTCAAATATGCCATTGAAGGCTCTGGGAAGAAGAACACTGCACTCATCTATGGCGCTCTTCTTTCAAAAATATTTGAGAAGCATATGGTCTATGACGACCTAAAGAACTTGGCTCCAGAAAGAAAGTTCAAATACTACGGAGTTCATGGCATTGAACGTGTGCATCAGCCTGAGTTTAGCAGGCAAAGTTTGGTAATGATGCAGTTGGACTGCTTTAAAAAGTCCAAACTTGAAGGCCAACAAAAAGGAGCTCAGGCGCAAGGCTCAGAAGAAGCGTCTGAACAATGTGTCACTGCTGGACGCTCTGCTGAACGAGCTCGTCCAATAGCTAAGACTTCTTCGTCTCGTCCAAAGCTCATCGTCCAACCTTCAAGAAAAAGGAAGCTGGTTCTAGCTCCCATTGATGAAGATGAAGAGGACAATCTACCCATCTCAAGGGTAGTTAAAGGGCCAAGATTGGAAACCTCATCTGCTGCACCTCTGCCTAAACCTTCTTCAACAAGGGCAAGGTCATCTCGAGCAAAGACGAAAGGTAATACTGAACCTATCTCCAGTTCAGTTATTATTTCTCCTATCGTCCAATCATCTGAGATAGAAGACTTAACCTTTGAACCTTCCCTACCACTCTCACCCACTAACCTACCACAAACTCAAACTCTAGCCTCACAAAATGAACCCGAAGATTGGTTCACACCCTGGGGAGATCACCCCTTCCAACCCTATGGTGCTCCCTACCCCAGACCGATCTTTCCCATAAGCAAATATAGACGCCTCCCTGGAGTAGACTACAACAATAAATGCTCAATTTGGGCTGAAGTCAAACGCAAATTTCCTGTTATATTCCTTAAACACTCACCCCCTACTACTGAACCTCACCCCAAAAACCCTCTTCCATTACCCGAGTATGAATTTGAACAACCCTCCACATCATCCACCTCACCTCCTAAATTTGCCTACCAACCCATCCCATACACTTCCCCTAAACCTCTGCCCTCTGAAACATACAATGCCCATGGACCATTGGTCACCTACCTTGAGAAGAAGACGTTTCCTCCAAGGAAAATCTTTCCCAACCTCATCAAGGACAAGGCATTTCAATGGTGCCACTACAATATAAAGAGGCATGTTGTTCTTCGTCATGAAGACAAGAGAGGTTACAAGACGGAGTATGAAAGAAGGGCAAGGACGTTTGGCTTAAGTAACTTCATCCTTGATCCCGACCTTTCTTTCATTCCAAGCTATCCATCAACTTGGAAGGAGTATTCTGATGTCCGGGACTTTCTTCCCTACTATGCTGTGCGGAAGGAGTGTGACATGCCTTGAAAAGCTAAGATCCATCACAACCTTCCTAAGAGATTTTGGTCAAAGTCTTCTCGCACTAGCGTAGGAGTTGTTCCTCCTCGAGCTTGCCCAAGGCTCCCTATCCTAGATCCCAACAAGGATAAGGACCTTCGAAAAAGGCTTGAGTCATGGACGCTGCCTTACAGAAATGCTTTTGATCCTCTGTTTTGGACAAAACATCGAGATGACTCTGGGGCTCTCGAAAGTATTTGGAAGAAAGATCCTCGGTTCAGATTTGACCCAAATGCTAGGATCTATTGGGAAAATCACATCTGGAGATGCTCCCAAGAAGCGTCATCATCTGGATTATCAGTTGAGGAGAAAGCTGAGATTCGCGTCTACCCGAGACAATACCGAATCCGTGAAGCAACCTTCATGATCATAGACGATATCCTTGGGATACCTCTTTATCCTAGAGATGTTCTGCCTATGCCTCCTATCAGATGGCGTGAAAACAAGTATGATGATGCTGATATCATACTTGAAGTGCTGCGTCCACCCGAACCTATCGTTGCTCCTCTTGTTCCTCCTACTCTTCCTCCTAAGCCGGTCATTCCTGAAGAGACTGGGGACACCGAAATCATCTGTGTGGAACCCTCCTCTGAAACTCATGATAACGAAGTGGAACAAGTTGCAGACTCTGCTCAGTCCAAGTCTCAACCGGTCCCTCTCTCAATGGTCCATCCTATTGCTCCATCTCCTTCTCAGGCTCTGAGTGTAGTTCCTGATCAAAGAGGTGTGGACGCAACCCGGGCTACTGCTGAGAGCTCCGCCTCCGTTATTCCTCCTGAGTTTCAAGAGTTCGTCCAACGGACCATCGAAGCCAACAATGCGGTGCTCCTTCAGCAAATTGCGGCCATGTTCAAAGATTTCATTCCCAAACCTCCTCCCTCTTCTTAAATTTTTTTTTTGTTTTCTTTGTTTTTCAAAACAACTGACTATGATGTGTTTCTCACTCTTTTGTCTGATGACAAAAAGGGGGAGAAGATGGATTTTGATTGATTATTGATTGATTGATTATTATTGATTGATTATTTAAAGTTAAATTTGTTGATTGAATCTTTAAATGATACATGTGCTCATATTTGTTGATTGAATCTTTAAATGATACATGTGCTCATATTTGTTGAATGAATCTTTAAATGATACATGTGCTCATATCTATGCTCTAAATGTTTAAATGATTAGAATGTTTGTCTTAGGGGGAGCCCTTCAGTTCTCTAGGACTCTTTGTTCAATCAAAATTAGCATGTTTTGTCATCATCAAAAAGGGGGAGATTGTTGGAACCAAAGTGGTCATGGTCCAGATAATCCCTTAAGTTTTGATGTTAACAAAGAGCTAATTTAAGATGAACAAAGATTTGTTTTGGACTAACGTTTTATATTAAGTGTGCAGGACAAATCTAAATTGAGTCCAAAGACTATCCATAGTCCAAAGACTTTATCTCGTCCAACATAGTCCAAAGACTTTATCTCGTCCAACACCTATTCTTAGTTTACGACTGGACGGTAATTTTATAGAACCTTGAGTCCAAAGATTCTCTCGGTTACCTTCTGTAATAGCTAGTCCAATAAATGTCTTTTAAATTTCACGCGCGAATATCTTGTAAAAGCATTTGAATTTATTATTCCCTGTAAAAGGCTTATACCCGTGAGACAAAACATTCTTTGTAATATTCGTACAAAAAGCATAAGCCAGAATGTCTCTGTCACTTAAAGAAGTTGACCTTCTTGTTTTGGATAAACAAAAGGCAACTTTCGTTCTACTCAGAGGATATGTCAGCACCACTTTTAGCTATCACCCTGATAGTCTATTCTGCTGATCAGAAACTTCAGAAGCTATGAGACTCAACGGATCAAATGCATTCAATGCTCATCAGAACGGATCCTTTTCCATCCGTTGAAGACTGAAGACTGCTCAAAGAAAAGAGGCTATATATACCTTCATCTTTTGAAAGTGAAGACATAGAAAAAGAGAACGAAACCGAACTTGAGCAATAATACAAGTGAAGCAACACATAGCATTTCAAAATCCTTCAAGAGATAAAAGAGAAAATCTCAAGCTTGCAAAGCTAGAAAAGCTACTCTGATTCTAACCTTCATATTACTCTCTGTGTAGAGCTATTTTCAAGAGACTAAGCTTTAGTTTCGAATTCTCACATTTAGTGAGTTAGTAGAACAATCCTTTTCAAAACCTTAGTTTGGTTGAGCCTGAAGAGGCTTGTCTGTAAAAGAATACTTAGAGAACCTGAAGAGGTTGAGAATACTGCCTGAAGAGGTGTTGAATACTTTGTAACAAAAGGTTTTTGTTATAGTGGATAAAGCTCTCAAGTAGAGAGGACTGGACGTAGCTCTTTGGTGAAGAGTGAACCAGGATAATATCGTTGTGTTCCTTTCTCTCCCTTATCTTACTTTAGTTTTTGTCTAACAAACTAACTGGGATTGAATTGCCTTTCATTACGCTGTCTTCTTATCTTAGTCAAAACTAAGTGAGCGTCCAACTTGGAGTTTGGAAGAGCTTTCTTTGCTTTTAATCGTTTTAAGCGTCCAATCTTGCGAAAATCATTATCTGCTTACGAAAAGAATTTAAAATCGCCTAAAACATAATTCAACCCCCCTTCTTGTGTTTCAAACAGGTTCCTTCAGAACGGGGCTGCGGCCGTGAGAAGTGCTCGTTAGTTTGTGATACTTGCCACATTACTATCAGGTGGGGGAAAGAATCATACTCGTCGGGGAGGCAAGAGTAGAGTAGAATACATTGATATGCGTAGGGGAACCTAAACCCTACTAGAGATTGAGCCCTAACAAAGTACCTAAACCCTTGGTATAGGTATCTTTGGGCTATCACCGTTAAGAATATACCCTAGGTTAGACGATGATAATATGATGAATGACATGCTATGTTGATTGAGGTTGTATGCTTAACATGCTTATATGTTTACTATGATGTGATTGTGGGTATATGTTATACCGTGGCATGATCATATGCTTCTTGCTATTAGTTGGTGTTATTTGCCTCATTTGATAATATGATGATAACATGTTGTGAGAAGTATGATAATGCATATGTTATTGTTGATATGCTTAGAGCTAAGCGATGATCATTATGAATTGGGTGAGTGTGAGTTAAGATCATTTGGTGGTAACCAACTACAGCATTCAACCTAGTGAAATGATAGAGGGTTATTGATAGTCGTGAACACTCTGCTTGGTAGGGAGTGTTGGTATTCAGTGTGTCAAGTGATGAGATTGAGTTGCTAAGCAGTTGATCAGAATGAGTCGGGAGAATTCACGCTAGTTTGCATTGTGTGGTGATGTCACAGCCGCGTAGATCTGGGATTACGCGAGGTTAAACCGGAACTATAGAGAGATGCTTGGTAGGTCTACTTTGAGCTTCTGAGATCTCCGATGAGCCTTCCGACACTGGGACAGCTATTCCTATCGGGAATGGGGAATAGTGTCACCCTGCTTGGTAGGGGGTGAGCATCCTGCTTGGTAGGGGATGTAATGTACTCGTGGGTGTAACGGAACTTGCTGCTCGGATGATGTTTGACTTTCATCCTGCTTGGTAGGGGATACGTTGTGACTTACGAATGTGGCCGCGTCTTCATGTAAGGTCTAGGTGCACGAGAGTGTGAGCATGAGAGTGTGAGACTAGTAGTTAAGTTCAAGAAATCTCGAGGATGGTTGTTGGTGATGATTGTGTATGATTGTGCTATTAATGTATCTGCTTTACCTTTATCCCTATTTGTGATAAGATGAAATTCTTATTCCCTGTTTTCTCTATATTGTATGTTTTCTTAAATTGATAAAGAAGCAGAACCAGACTACAAAGAGCTGGACGGAACCCCGTACGTGACCGATGTTGGTGGAATAATGAGGACAAGCGAGGAGTGTCCGCCATCTAGGCTGAAATGAGTTTTTTTAGTTTACTAAGTATGTACGACCAGTGTATCTGTCTTTTGATGTATTTTGGGCGAGGAGAGGAAGTCGTCTGTATATATTTATACCATGCTTTCTTTTGAAGTCTGCGTACTCTGATAATAATATATATATATATAATCAGTGTGCTAATGATTATAACGTAAGTAGGATTAGTTAACTAGGTTCTTTAATGAGGTAAGGGGACGTCTCGTTGTGGTGGTATCAGAGCATTGAGAATGACCTGAGGCTAATGAGAATATCCTGGGGTCGTCTCATTATGAATATCAAAGCTTTAACCTCCATGAATCAAGAGATTTAAGAGATGAAGTAGAGAGATTAAGAGAGCTAGGATGGAGTTCATACCTCCTAGATTTAAAGTCTTAAGAGAAAAGGAACTTGATTTCACAAAAAGCTTCAACTTTTCAAGATCAAAATATGGTTTTGGTTGAAGGACTTATGAAGAACTTGAAGAACAATGAAAAACAAGTGAGAGAAGAGAGAGATAGGGTGATGGCCGAAAATGGCCAAGAGAGAGAGTGTAGGATAGATATTTTTGTTATTAACGGTATTATGGTCTTTTCCTTTTAAAGTCCAAGGACATTTTAGTCTTTTTACCCTTAAGTTTATGAAAATATCTAGATATTTTCAAGTTGTCATGATGAGGGTGAGGGCAAATGAGTATTTTCCCAAGTGTCCAGGGGCAAAATGGTCTTTTCTTATAGGGACGAAAATGTCATTTGGGAAAAGATCAGGGGAATTTTGGTCTTTTCGTAGTGTGAACGCGTTCAAATATTTTTAGAATGTCATCATGAGGGTGGCACGAAATTCAACTTGATGTGACATCAAGTTTATCCGGTAGTGGGTCCTGTTAAATCCTTCTACAGCTTCGATCGTCTACCGGTTCGAGTATTCGCCTGCATATTTTATGTTATTTTCACATTTTAACATCAAGAACTGATTTTAGCAAATTTGTAGAGAATTAAATTCTAAGACTTATTGTCTTGTCCGCGAGTCAAAATTAGGTCTTGATAGTAGTAAAACACTATTGTTAGTGAAAAACACAGACCGGGTTCCGTCTGAGTTTTCAACCCAAAATTTAACCGTAGTTTCCTACGATAGCGTAGAGCTTGACTATGGTCTCAGAATATTTTATTTCACTTTCTAAACCCTTCAATAAAATACAAACGCAGAAATACTGATTAATTAATATAAAAAGCTTGAAAAATCGAGACGTTACAGGTGTTACAACACTTATTAGCATGACTAGCTTATAAGCTTGTTTTACTGAAATAGAGGTGTTTGATGAAGAAGCTTATCTCATTAGCTTATAGCTTTTCTTCATAAACTATTTTATTTAGCTTATGGCTTATAGTTTATAGCTTATTGACTTTTCTCTCATTTTTACCCTCTTTCATTTAATAAAATTCCCATTTTATTATGCTTGTTATATATATATATATATATATATATATATATATACATATATATATTATTTTATGTCATTTTATAATTATAAGCTAGCTCAACAGGTAATTTTACCAACAGCCTGTTTGGGTAAACGATTTAATTAAATGCTTATAGGATAAATGGTTATCATATAAGCACTTATGTATAAGCTATTTCTATAATCAAAGAGAAAATATAATCAAACTGTTTTCATATAAGTTATAAGCTGTTTTCATAAAGTTATCCTGAAGAGCTTATCAAAATAAGCTGAAAACAGCCTATGGACATGTCATAAGTTGTTTTCATAAGGTCTTCCAAACATTCTGACAAGCGTTTATATTAGTAGATACGTTCAAATAAGCTATTTATAAGTCAATTCCAACAGGTCTCAAATATTTCAAATTCAATTAGTTAATTTTTCAACTATCAAATATAAACTTTCAACTAAAAATTAACTTATCAGTTAAAATTAGCTTATCAACTAAAATTAACTTATCAACTATTTTTATGGGAGATGATAGTAGTTTAGAGGAGACAACTTGTATCTTACGTTATTCCAACCAAATAGTTATGGTGTGTTTGGGAAAGCTGGAAAAAAAAGATTATGCTGATAATCGATTTATGAATAATCGATTATTGTGATAATCGATTATAATCAGAATCTATTTTTGTTTGGGTCTGTTTGCTGAAAAGCGATTTCAAGATAATCTTTTTCGTTTGGATGGTCTAAAAAAATCGCTTTTTACATAGTAAATTACGAAAAAGGGTATGAAGTTATTTGTATAATTTAATAATATTTATTTGGAAGTTAGTTTTGTAGGGGTAAATAGGGAAGAGAGTTTTGAGAATAAGAAATAATCAAATCATAACAATCTTAAGCTAAAACAAATTAGATGACATAAAACAGCTTTTTTCCCCCAAAAAAAGCTTTTTTATAAATTTAAGCTAATTGCCAAACATGATAGATTATATATGAAACAGCTTTTTAGCCAAAAAACAGCTGAAATGGAAAAAATCAAGCGTTCCCAAACAAGCACTTAATATCTAGAAAACACCTGTGTCCCCAAACACGAAACGACAATTTTACCCTTCACTGGACAGATGTCATTTGGTGGTTAAACTATTTCGTGCACCCTCCCATTCTGCCGATCGACGAGTGTTATAAACCTCCAAAACCCTAATTACTTTCATTGTTCACTATCCCAGTGTACCTCTCTGCTCCCTCACCCTTCGAACGACACTGTGCTAGGGTTTTGGGCAATCAACAAGTGATTGCGTGCGACATTGGAGTTTGGGAAACGAAACAGAGAGCGCCAAGATGGTGGCTGACAAAACCAAGAAGCTGAAGGTTTCAGAGAAAGGCGAGTTGGAGGAAATCGACGGAGAACTCGTCCTCTCCATCGAGAAATTGCAGGAGATCCAAGACGAGCTTGAAAAGGTTTCAAAACCAATCATCCACTTTCCTTCTATGATGTTGTATTTTTCAAATTCCCAAATTCACGCTTTGAAATCTTCTTTGACTCCTAAGCGCATTCAGGTTTCTATATAACGTTCAAAAACTGCAGTGCTAACATTAACGTAACTTGGCTTTTTAGTTAATGCTTCTGGAGCCTCCAAATTTTTGTTTATTTATAATTGTGTGTTATAGTCAAGCTTGTCTGTTATTTTTGTTATGAGTATTGCTTGTTTTCCCATTGTAGATCAATGAGGAGGCCAGTGATAAAGTACTGGAAATAGAGCAAAAGTACAATGAGATACGGAAGCCGGTGTATGATAAGCGGAATGAGATTATCAAATCTATTCCTGACTTCTGGTTGACTGCTGTGAGTTGGTTTTCGCTAATTGAATTCTGGATTTTTGAAATTGTCGTTAGGGCTTTTTTGTTTAAGCTTACAAAAAAGAGATTTTTGTTGTATAGCTTTTATATAAATCGGAAGCTTTTTGCGTTTGGCTACAATTATAAAAAGTACTTTTAGTAAAATTGTAAAAGCTGTTTTAGAGAAGCTATAAAAAATAAAGCTTTTTTAGTAAAAGCATACAAAATATATTGTGGATGGATCGGATCATCCATATCCATATCCATATGATATACAAAAATAACTCCACATATTTGATATAGATCTCAATTCCAGCCACGGTTTCATTAGTAAACCCCATTTAAATTTAGGCATGATATATTTTTTAGTTATGGGGAGAACCCAAGTACCCTCTTTCCAATCTTCTTTCCCTTTGGAAGATACAGCAGCGGGTAGGGTCCGTTTGTTCAAGATTAAAAAAGTGATTTTTATATAAAATAATCTAGAGATTATTTTTTAGAGATTTTTAAATAAAGCATAAGCTAATTTGTGTTTGTTTACAATCATAAAAATCTCTTTTTGGACACTCGCATATATCGCATCAACTTTTTATGAGAAGCTACTCAAAATAGCTTCCCATTATAATTATAATCAGTTTTAGATTTTTTTTTTCAAATGTTGATTATTTTCAAAAGCTGAAATAAATTAATAGAAAATCCGAAGTTATTATTTTTTTTTGAAAGTGTTTTTTCTCAAAATAATCTAAAACAAATGGGCCCTTAGCTTCTCATAAAAGCACTTTTTTAGCTTTTTCATAGCAGCTTTTTAGTTTAGGTCTAACCCAAACATACAAATGTCAGAAGTGATTTTTTAATTAAAATAAGAAGGCCCTTGTGACGATGTTATTTGTTGCTTACTTTATTTGTTCTCCTTGTGCAGTTTTTGAGTCATCCAGCTCTTGGTGATCTCCTGAACGACGAAGATCAAAAGGTTTGACCTGTTTCATGGCATCCACTAAAATTTGACTATTTTGGTCTCATTTGGATGAATAGGCACTTATGAAGCATTTTGGTCCTGTTCCGATGGTCTTTTTAAAACAGCTATTGAAACCTTTATAGGATGCTTTCGGCTAATTCCCATATGCAAGATACGAGAAGTTGAAGATTATGAAAATAAGTGTTTGCAAAAGCTACAAACAGTTTAAGTGGTAGCCGTTTTCATAATAATTTCGACTAAATTAACCTTAATAAATTATCATTTTTGCATAAGCAATTTTCAAAATGTCTATCCAAATGCTATTCAGTTCGTTATGACAATAGGTATGTGGAATAAGCACTGAAGCTGTTTATTGATGTCGTGTCTTCACTTTTACATTCAGTTTCTTTGTAATTTCTCAGGATGTTGTTCTGAAGGTTTAATGGAAGTACCTTCAACATTGTTGTCTCTTTGATTACAGATACCTGATCTATAACACTAATTTATTGACCCCTTATTTGATAGATATTTAAGTATTTGAGTTCTCTTGAGGTTGAAGATCATAAAGATGTCAAATCAGGCTACTCAATCACCTTTGTAAGTTGCTTGTCCTCTTCCCCATTCTGCCTTTTGGTGCATACTTCATTGAAATGATTTGCAAATCATTTCTGGTTTTGGAAATTTATGTTTTGTTTGAATTGTTCAGTTAATTCAACATTAACCAGTTTTTAAATTATTTCTTCAGAATTTCAATCCTAATCCCTATTTTGAGGATACAAAGCTTATAAAGACTTTTACTTTCCATGAAGAAGGAACAACAAAGGTTACTGCTACACCCATAAAATGGAAACAGGGCAAGGTAGGGCTGTGAGTTTCACTCTTTTCCCCCCCCTTTTATCAGCTTCTACAGTTCTTATTTTTGCATGTTTTACTTCGAAACATATTCCTTAAACGTGAAGGGCATACCCAATGGAGTTAATCATGAGAAGAAAGGGAACAAGCGGGCTCCTGCTGATGTCAGGTTGGTGTCTAAATATGGTTTTTCCTATCCAAACATAGCAACCTTATTATTCAGAGTTATTTATCCCATGGGCAAAGTTATATTCAAGCTAATCAATTAGCACATCATGAAAGGGCGTCTGCTTAGTGATAAACCTGGTTGGATTACTAAACCATACCTATGTTGTCAATCCCAAATAGCGGCGCGGAGCGGCCGAGCCCAAAAACGCTATAGCGGGATAGCGGTAGCGGGATGACCGCTATTGCGAAGATATTATATACAATTATACATACATAAATACTCAAAAACAGAAAAATACACAAAATTAAAGGGGTAGTCATAACATTCAAAATACTCCATAGTCACTAACATTCAAAAAGTATGATGTCTCCACTTCAAAAAGTATAACATAAGTACTTAACTACTAATTTAACTTAAGTTATACTGTTCTAAAAGTATTCAAAAATCAAAATAAGTACAAGTGATCTTAATTAGAATCAGAATCATTTCCAGCAACTTCAACCACATCAACTTCAACATTCTCTTGTTCATCACTTGATTCAAAGAAATGTTCCTCCTCCTCCTCTTCAATAGGTGCAACTGTAGAAGGTGTAGCTCTAGTATGTTGTCTAGTAAGTCTTGCTGGCTCACCAGCCCCTATTGCATCACCAACAACTCCCCATGTTAGGCTATCATCGCCAAACACAACCTCATCTGCAGCCGCTTCTTCTCCATCTTCACCCAATTCCCTTACCAACCACTCATTGCAATCATCAATGTTATCTAGGAGAATGGGATCAGTTAAATCCTTGCTATCGAAGCGTTCTCTAAGAGCTTGGTTGTACTTCACAAAGACCAAGTCTTGCAGCTTTTGATGCTCAAGCTTGCTCCTCTTTTTAGAATGAATCTATATTATAAAGTTCAAAAAAATAGTTAAGTATAATCCTATATTACATTATATAAAATAAAACCATTTAACATTTACTCACTTGCTCAAAGGTACTCCAGTTGCGCTCACACCCTGATGAGCTACATGTCAAGCTTAACACCTTGACAGCAATAGTTTGCAAAGTTGGAACATGAAGTCCATATGTGGACCACCACTCTGCTGTAATGCAATAAGTAATTAGCATTACTATTTAGAATGGTCATGTAAATTTAATTTAACAAAACAATGCATTGTAACTTACCAGGAGACATAGTGGTCCTTTGTCTAATTGCAGAAGGTTTGGAAAACATACCCTGTGCTTTCCTATAAAGGGCTAGATCACATAAAGCTTGATCATTACCTTCTTCATCAAAGGAAAGCTTTTCAATGGTTGTATAGAGTTCGTCAGTCACTTCTTTATCTTAAGCAATACTTGGGTCGCTGTAGAAGTGTTGAGGGTTAAGGAAATGGGCAGCCGCGTGTAATGGATGATGGAGTTGACACTGCCATCTTCTATCAATGATTTCAAAAATCTCTGAGTACTTCTCTGCATTGTTGTTGAAAGAGGCTGCAATAGATTCCTTAGCCCTATCCATTGCCTCATATATATAAGCCATGGCCGGCTTTTTCTCGTTATCAACCAGTCTCAAAACTTGCACAAGAGACCCCATTGCCTTCAAAGAATACATTATATCATTCCAGAATGATGGCATGAGGATAATATCATTACATCTTTTCCCCTTGCGCTCTTTTGCCGTCTTTGAGTTAAGCCACTCCTCTGATAGAAACATCCTTCTTAGGTTGTTTTTCTGTTTGTGCAACCTTTGAAGAGTGAGGAATGTTGTGGCAAACCTTGTCACTCCACTCCTGACCAATTCCATTTGACCAGTATACTTCCTCATCGTGTTTAGGGCCAAGGTATGGTTATAGATGAAGCCAACAAGAAATTGTCCTCTTCCTATGGCCCTCTTTACTCTTGGCAACTTTCCAATATCCTCCAACATCAAATCCAAACAATGCGCAGCACATGGAGTCCAAAAGATCTTCGGATACTTCTCTTCAATAAGACCACCTAAGACCAAATTAAATGAAGTAGATGATTAACAAACTAGAACATGAATATAGTATTATAAACTTTAAACAATAGCAATAACATTCTTACCCGCCAATTTATAGTTGCTATCATTGTCGGAGATAACTTGCACCACATTTTCCACTCCTATCTCTTGAATAAAGGAGTCCAAAAGCTCAAACATCTTTGGCCCGGTCTTACAATATGCGGAACCATCAACGCTCCGAATGAACATCGTCCCACTCGGAGAATTGACCAAGAAGTTGATCAATGTCCTATTTTTTCTATCCGTCCATGCATCGGACATGATAGAGCATCCATATTCAGCTCTCTCTCTCTCAAACCCCTCCAACATAGTATTTGTGTACTCTAGTTCCTTTTTAAGCAAAGGAACCCTCAACTCATGGTAGCTTGGAGGTTTCAAGTGTTTACCATAATTGCCTATAGCTTCAACCATCAACTTGAAGCTTCTAGATTTGGCAACATTGAAAGGAATACCATTCCTATAAAAGCATCGAGCAATGTATTGAATGCATTTGTCCCTTGCCTCTCTCTCACAATCTCTAATCGATGTTTGCCTATACTTTGCCTCTGTTATCTTTATAGTTACTTTTGGAGGTTGCCACATAAAAACATCAATAGGGCCTTTAACATTACTCTTGCCCTTGGCAGCAGCTACACCAAAAGAACCTGCAGTTGCAGGTCTTTTTCTAGCCCTCAAAACCCCAATTTCTTGCATTGCTTCCTCCTCCTCCTCATTAAAATTTCCTTCAGACTGAACGGCATCAGTAACTGCCTTTTTTTTCTCAAAGGCATCCTTAATTTTCTGTTTGATATCAGATGGTATCTTCCGGCAAGGGAATATGTCACCTTTTACCCCCATTTGATGCCTCTTTGCTCTTGTAATTCCACCAGTTGATTCCTTGCCACAAAAATCACATGTGACAGCTTTCTTGTTGTTAATGTCTCTCAAAGAATTCTATTCCCAAGCCATATCTAGGTTCGGACCTGTAGGCTTCACCAGTGCAGTAGAACCAGTTGAGGAAGCAGCAACACTTCTGGGTGTTGGTGGTTGAGTAGTGGAAGGTTGAGATGATGACATTTTACTGAAACAGAGATGAGTCAATAACAGAGGAGGAGAGAAAGGAGCCAAAGAGGCACGAAAAGAGGAGAGAACAGAGTGTTGTCGCCGGAAACACTGTCACTGTCGGAAACGCCGCCGCTGCCGCCGGAAATGCCTCAGCCGCCGCCGGAAAATGAGCAGGGAAGGGGTAGCAGTCGCAAGTCGCAAGTGAGAAGAGTAGAAGGTGAAAAACGTGAGTATGGTGGTCTGATAGGTGTGACCCAGACCTAAATTGAAATGGAGGGATAAAAGACCAACAGCTCCAAAAAAATATGGATGTTAGAGGGGCAATCTGGAATTTTCGTAGTTGGTTTACAGTAGCGGCCGCTACTGGCCGCGACACCCGCTATTCCGCCGCGAATCGCGGACGCGCCACCGGCGATCCAAAACCGCGCCGCACCACTGATTCGCGTAGCAGAGGGGGTGCAAACCGCACCGCTCCTCCGCGATAGCGCCGCGATCGAAAACATAGAACCATACTCCTCTATATGTTTTATGTTTTGCCAAAAGATATAGTTTTATTCCACTATGAACCTATGGCTAAAGACTAAGGAAAGGGGAAACAGAAATGGGAGGAATTTCCAATGCACACTATACAGAAGGTTGGCCAAAACCAGCTACCTAATGACAGGATTAAGTACTTTCATGCAAGAGGTTGGTTGTAATGGAGGCCAATTCCTATTAACCTTAGATTGCATCTTGGATAACTTCCATTATTCCTATTCTTACATATGCACAAAACAGTGATAGGCTAATAGCCTATAAGCCCCTGCCTCTCTATTCACCGTCCACCCATTAATCATGTTAGATGTCTGCTTCCACCTCATTGTGTACCATGTGCGATGCCTACATTCTACAATGCACCCTTTTATGTCATGGGGCATCATGCACCCTTGAAAATACATCAACTAGGGGTGTATATTGGTTCGACTCGACAACCAACCCAATAAAACTAAACCAATTGGCCATCGGGTCTAATCGGATTTAGTGTGAAACCCGATTAGACCCCATCATGAATGAATGGTTTGGTTCTCCGATTCCATAATTTGGAACTCGAGCAATCCGACTCGACCCATGACCCGATCATATTTATTAATTTTGATTTTGATGAAATTCTAATGGCAAAATACCTTTTCTACATTGAATTTCAGCTTGAATTCTGAAACTCCTTGAGCGCCTCTCTTAGTATCTTTCAAATCTTCTTTCTCCTGCAGCTCCATTATTCTCCTTCTTGTCCTCTTAATCTTCCTTATCTTTCACCCACTTACGAATTTCGATTTATGAATGGAGGATATGCGAGTTTTGATCGGCAGTTACTAGCTAGACGCTGTCACACTAGGTTGCGGTTGTGAGTCACCACCATCACAGGGCACCATCACAGGTTGCTATTGCATCTGGTCCTTCAAGTTGGAGGTGGTTCTCTAACCCCTCATCGTGTGAGATGAGTCATTGCCACTTAAGGTTGCTACGAACTCACTTGTAAGTCGCCAACGACAAGGTGGTTGCAACTTGCAAGGGATGACCAATGGCTGCTAGGGAATGGGTGGTGTGACTTGGGTTTTGAATGGGTGAAGTTCAGGTTAGAGAGGATGAGTTTGGTTGTTGACAATGTAAATAGTATTGCACAAATTGTATTAGTTATAACGCGATACACAAGGATTCTCATGGCCGACGGCGACGATACATGACTCGACTTGAATCAAAATGGAGGCAAAATCGTACTCGGAACTCTCTTAATAAAGAAGAATCATTGGGATGGCGATTCAGTGCCATTCGGTCTGCGTGCAAAAACGGGTTGTTTAGTGCATGACTCAATGATGTGTAGAGGAGACGAAACAAAGTAGGGTTGCGTCCCCGAAAAACCCGGCCTTTTCATGGCTTTAAAAGATAGAGAAAGAAGATGCAGAACCCTAATAATTAATATAACAATTAATAATGTGCATAAAAAATAAGAAAATTATGGTGCATAGGAAATAAGGAAATTGATTTATATAAGAAATACGGAAATACAAATTTATGGGTATTAATGTTCATAAAAAAGGAAATAGAAAAATTATTTATTCCACTACTTATTTAAAAATTAGAGAAAAAGAAGACAGAGAAACCTAATAATTAATAGTTAATAATTAATGTGCATTAAAAATAAGGATATTATAGTGCATAGGAAATAAGTAAATTGCATAGGAAATAAGTGAATTAATGTATATATGAAATAAGGAAATAAAAATATATAAAAACTAATGTCCATGGAAATTGGAAAATTATTTATTTCTATACTTATATTCATAGTTATATATGTGAAAATATATTATATATATATTTTTAATAATTGATTATGTGTCTTACAATTTGCCATATGTTTGGATTTGTGATTCGAAAAGTAGACTTTCAGATTGGTGATTCAATTCCCGATTTGATGACCATGGTTGTAGAATTAAAAAATTGCATTACTCAATCTCTCAAACCAACTGAAACCAATCCATTGCTGTTGGTGTTAGTTTGGCTTTGGCTTTGGCTAACGAAAAAGTGTTCAACCCAAACTAAGCCATTTTTTGATCGGTTTGGACACTTTTTCTCCCTTAAGCCCGAACCAACCTGTCCCAATCACATCCTTACCTGTAACTAGAGGTACTTGCCAACCGGTTTCAGTAAACAACATACATGGACCTTTGCTTGAAAATCACCATCTGTAGCCCTTACTCAACCTGACTCGACCAATTACTTCTCTCTCTACACAATGGAGGTGTCGCCATTCTCCACCCACCCACCACCCACCAACCAACCAACCACTCTTCAGCCCACATTGTTTGCACTATACCTTCTACTTTTTAGAAGATTTGTTATGAGCATCTCCTCCTTCACCCCCTTCTTCAATGGTTTTGCTTGACTCCTTTCAATACTTGCCTGAATACATTGAGGGCAATGCTTGACCTGTCCTGCTACAATGACAACCATAGACCACCTTCTTCCAAGTTTTATGATGTTGCTATTGAGTCATTGCCCCAAGGACAACAACAACAAGAACAACCCAGCTTTTTCCCACTTGGTGGGGTCGGTTACATGGATCAAATGACACCATAATGTTCTATTGTTAATCATGTCTATAGACAAACCATTGGCCTCTGAATCCTTTTTAATGGTTTTGCCTTTGGTTTTTCTTGGTCTTCCTCTAGTAATTGGGTTATCATTCATCTGATCTACTCTGCTTACTAGGGCTTCTACTGGTCTTTTCTACACATGCTTAAACCACCTAAGGCAAGATTCTACCATCTTTTGTACAATAGATTTTACCTAATTTTGTAATGCATTCATTACTAATCCTATCTTTTCAGTATGTCCATTTATCCAACACAACATTCTCATTTCTACTATATTGAGTTTATTCTCGTTGGTTTTTTACTGTCCAACATTTAATTCCAAACAACTTTGCAGTTATTATAGCTGTGTGGTAAATTTTGCCTTGAGCTTGAGCGTACCTTTTTGTCATAGATAATGCTTGAAGCACTCCTCCATTTCATCTATCCCTTGAATCCTATGGTTTAGATCTCTCTCTATTTCTTTGTCGTTTTGTCCTAAACTTACATTCTATATATTCCATCTTCTACTTAAATGAAAGCCATTTGTTTCCAAAGCTTGCCTCCACATCTCCAACTTCCCATTTATTTCCTCTCTCGACTCTCCAACTAGGACTATATTATCTGCAAAAAGCATGCATCCTAAAAAGATATGGGCTCAAAGTTGATTAGGCAACTCTACTGCATATAGGTGTCAATATGGATTTATTGATCATAGTGGGCATACAAGGTATTTGTCGGTGTATCTCATATGATTGATTTTGGGCTTATGAGCCAAAGAATCCTGTGTATTACCGATGAGGTGTTTTTGATTTATTCAAGTTCACTTGTTGATCACTGGCCTCTCCAGGGAAGCTCAGAAATATGCATGACATGAGAACGTTCATCGTCATTAGACTTACATAAGATCATTGAATCATCGGCCAACAATAAATGGATTACGATGGGACACCTAAGACCAACTTTAATACAGTCTGGAGTAGCAGACTTTTATTTATCTGAACTATGCTGTTCTCTCAGTTCCACTTGTAAAAGCTTTTTTATGCCAAGGAAAACTTTATGGCCATTGCTTTCTGAATCGTTGTGTCCTGATGTATTCTGTTTCGGTTAAAACTGGAAATTGTACTGTTTCTTGTCAAATTACTTTTGTAGAAGTCTTCCTTATTTTATGCTGGTATCCCTTAAATATGCAAATGATTTTATTCAGTGATGGAGCTATAAATTAGAAGTCACTTTTTTCTATGCTGCTTTCTTGTTAATCATTTATCAATTAATATTTTTGATGAATAAATTATAGTAAAAGCGCCTTTTGAAACACTACATGGAACAGTCAGTTGATATTTTTAATTTTCTTGTGGTAATGAATGCAGTTTCTTTAGTTGGTTTACTGACACTGAGCAGAAAGATGATATGGATGACATTCATGATGAGGTATACTTTTTATGGTTTTGAAAAATTCTTTCTAGAGTTGTGCATCCCTGCCATAGATTTCCCACTTCTGTATCACAATCATTGACTTTCCTTTGTTTCTCTGTGACACAAATCCTAGTGTAATATTTCACTCTAAACTGCAGGTTGCGGAATTAATCAAGGATGATTTATGGCCAAATCCACTTACTTATTTCAACAATGTAAGTTAACTTTCAATTCTTGTATCTTCTCTTCTTTTGAATGAAAATTATGCTGTTAGGTTCACATCGTCATTCATTTCACTCTATTGTGGTCTCTTTTCCTTTGTTTCTAATGGAAGTTGATTATAATGAACAGGAGGAGCCTGACGAAGAGGATGGTGATGAGGACGAAGCTGATGATGAGGTAAATGAAGCTTCAATTTAAGCTTAGGAGATTAGCAAACACAATAGAGTTTTGCTTTTATACTTCTATAAAACTGACAATTACTTTTCCCAGCATTACTAATATACTTAGAAAAGGCTTTGGTGGTGGTGGTGGTTGTTGTTGGTATGATGGGTAGTCTAATATAATACTCAATTAAGAGAGGCGAAACATTATGTTAGATATGGGCCTTAATAGGCTTTGTTATGTTAGTAGTTGTTAATTGTAATGGGTTAGTCATCTATAAGTAGAACTAGAGGGAGGGAAATAGATTCATTATGCTGTATTTTCTGATATTGAGAAGGGAGGTTAGAGGGAGAGTCCCAAGTCTCTCGAGTACTTGGGGAATTATTGTACTATTCATTCTATTTTTTGGTATAGTATAGTCAGTTTCTATCACATTATAGAAAAAGAGACAAAATCTCATGGAAGAATGCTAAACTGAATGCATAATTTTTCTTTTATCACTCTTTTAAGATACGTCATTGGGCTCTAACTTAATTCAGTAGATGCTACACACTTTCTTCTAGATGCTTTCATTATCTTATCTTTTTTTTCTTCTTGTGTATGTCCACTCATTTACCTCTACCTTCTCATCTTCAGTACACTTATTCTTTGTGCTTGTTGGCACTTCAGGACCTTTTTTTTATTTTTATAGATATCATGTTTTTTTGGCACATCATGACCTAATAGTCACTACCATAGAGCATGCTGGTCTTATGGTTGTCCAGAAGAATTTCCCTTTTTTACTGTCACAAATTACGCATAAAGCATCTCTCCATTTTGTCAATCCAGCTTCAATACTATGTGACGCCCCCCTCAATTTTTTTATCTCTTTGTAAGATAGATTCAAGATACCTAAACTTTGAAGGTTGTACTATGATGAGATCCCCAATTTCACCATTAGAACATTGCTAACCCCAACTTGCTAAACTTGCATTTTGTATACTCTCACTCTTACATATCCGAAAACCCTTAGTTTCTGAAACTTCTGTCTCCAACTCTAGTTTAGAATTTACTTCTCTCAACTCATCAACTCAGTGTCAGGCTATGTTAAATCACTAATCACAAATGAGATATGAATCACATTTAATAGTTCTTAATTATGGAGATTCTCATTGAAGACATAGCAATCATATTTATGGTCCCACAATTAACAGATTTGAGCACATTTTAAGATATTAGATAAATAAAACTTTCACCATTGAATTGGAAACTGGCATTTGAGATTAGATTCATGAGTTGTTGTATCTGTTTCTATACTCTATAATTGATGATGTATTTGTCATGGACAGCTGGAGGCTGAATCTGTTTTCAAGACGGCTTGAACTTTGAAAATATTATTTATTTGGTTTTATTAGTTGATTTGTCATTGCATGGATTGGGTCATGTCTTATGTAGTGTGTTTTTTTCTCTTCCATCTAGCTCCTTTTTTCGCCCTTCCTTCCCCTTTCCCACTCAATGTTCAGGAGCTGTTGTGTTAATCTTGGGAGTATACTATGTTAAGGAGCTTCTTGTGATTTTTCTGGTTTTCCAATTCTTACTATTAATTTATGTGGAAATTTGCAAGCCGTGATGCTTTCAAGGGAGAAAGAGGCAGACCTTAAACCAAGGTTGTCAGACTCGTGAGTCTAGGTGGAATTGTGGAGCATACGTAGACTCGACTTGTAGACTCTTATGAGTCTACCTAATATAAAAAATTCCCATAAATGACATATATGCATAACATAAAAGTAACAAAATAGTAAGACATCATAATCCAAAGCCAACCAACATCATCATAATCATAAAAGAGTAACATTAACATCATAATCATAACAGAAACAAAAAAAAAACAGCTCCTAAATGTCTAAATCCAATCCTCCAACATGGTTATCAGCTTCAGACATTGCAAACTCAGTGAACAGAGAAAGAGGGGAAGAAGGTTGCAGGTTATCAGCTTCCAGTTGCTGGGGTTATCAGTTTCGAACAGGGAGACTGGGAGAGTTGAGGGTTTAAGCAGGGAAGTGGGTTGCGGCTTCAAGCATGGAAGGAGGAGGTGCAGAGGTATGGGTTGTCGGCGGTAGGGAGGGAGGGAGGCACGACAGGCGTCACCGGCAGCAGGGAGGGAGGTGCGGCGGTATGAGTTGGTTGCTGGTTGTAGAGAGTTAGGTCTTTCTTCTCTCTTTCGTAAATTTTTTATCGAAGAAAGGAATTGGGGTAGAAGGGCTCGTACACGAGAATAAAGTAATGGGTGAATTTTTTTCTTTTTACCCCAAATGGTCCCAAAACGAACCGTTTTGGGCGTTTTTCAGGCAATTTCAGAGCACATATCAGACTCGCTCACTCGGCTATAGACTCGCTAGTCTCCTCGAGTTTGACCGAGTCTACCTCCACGCTGATTCTGAGTGCGAGTTCACCCGAAATGCCCATGTAAAATCGTAAGCTTGTCCGAGTCTACGAGTGACTCGCGAATTTGACAACCATGCTTAGCACTACTAAATGTAGCATATTAAATGCTTTTAAAAGCCCAAATCGAGCAGTTCATTGCTATTTACTAAGAAAGAATTAGTTTACTAAATGTCAGAATTGCTGTTTCTCTCATTGGATTTGAAATTATCTACTTTACTACTTTTGAAATAGCATGTACATATATTTTGGTGTATTATAAATTGCGAATTTTCCTCTTCGGCAGGATAAGGATGAGGATGACTCTGAAGAAGACGATGATGACCAAGAGGATGACGAGGAGGGTGAGGATGGCCAGTGAGAAATGCGTTATGGTGGTATTACCTGTTTGTTTTTATCTGGTTGTAGGATTTTGTAAGTGGGCTTTAGGGGATGAGGACCGTGGCCATTCATTCTGGTTATTAACTCATGTCAGTACGTGGTGTTACCTAGGCCAGTCAGTGGTTCTCTCTCTTACTATAATTTATTTATTGTCCTGTGAAGCTATATCTGGTTTCATCCCTAGTGTACTTTTCCAGATACTAATGGTACATCAGCTTTATTTCTTGGCCTTTTGTTATGGAACTACATAGTAAAATTGCAGTATCTAGTGTATAGCTGCTTGTTATTTTTGAGCTTGCAGGATTACCGTTGAAAGCATTTTACAAGTGAGCAATGATCCCCTAAACGGATATTCAATACCATTTCAATGCAATCCCGTCTTTTCCCCTCCTATTCTACCGATGACTATTGGCATGAGTCTTCAATTTTCTAAGTAAATACTCCCTTCATAACTTAAGTCACAACTGAACCTAAATTGCAATCACTGTTGCATTTGAAAAGTGTCCCGATTTAATCCTTTCATGTTAAATTTGGTGTTTGGTTTCTCGTTGCTAAGCAAATGATGTAGTTTTTCCGCTTGGGATCAAACACACTCCTAGATGGTGGCACATTTGCAGTCGAGGTCAGTATTAACTTTTGCTGTTGCAAGTCGAATTATTATAATACTTGTTGAGGGTTTAACTGTTAGAGGACGGGGTATATCCTGAGTTCGAGGACAGGGAAGACCTCCTAGAATAAGAGAAGGGAATTGACTTAATACTTTTCTGTCCTCATAGGCCAATATAACATGCATAGATAACAAAATAACAGAATGTAACAGAAAGGAAAATTATAAAATGTTAATTCATGCAGCTGTATTCCTAAATCCAAGTAGTACGATTGAGCTAGCACAACATTCCATAACTGAATTGGTATCAACTCAAATGATGCAAACTTCGAGATGCTTTGTTGAGTAACCTCCCTCTTGGGCCTTTCTTTGGATGAGGCCTGCTGTAGGCCCAAGTGTTTTGCTGCCGTATCACCTTCCATGCCATCTAAAAGCACCTTGTCCTCAAGGTGGTAAACGGCTTGTAAGGTAGCCCAATACTCTCATGAAGTGTCATCCGGACTTGTGGCCTTCCTATTGAACGAGTACCAACAGCCTTGGAACTGTAGTGGATTGGTCCCATTTTGTGATCAAAATAGCGAGCGACCTTATGATTGGGCGGTTGTCAAGTGTGGTTTTTGGAAGAGGTGTGACAACAACGGAATTGCTAGGAGAGTCGTGATATGGCTTGAGCAAGGAACAAAGGAAGATTGGGTGGTGCGCGACCCGTTTGGAAGTTCAAGTTTATAAGCAACTTGACTTAATTTCTCCAGGACTTGAAAGGGCCCATAATATCGTTTGACAAGTTTGGGGTGATTGGCACCTGTGGCAGAAACTTGGTGGTAAGGTGTTAGCATAACCATGACCCAATCCCCGACACGAGAAACAACATTCCTTTGGTGATCACCACCAAAATGCTTCATAGTGTCTTGTGCCTTTTGAAGTTTCTTACGTAGTGCCTCTATCATTACATCACAATTGACTAGGAATTCATCACGACTTCAATCCTAGAAGAGCCTGCAAGATAATGGGGAATGGTTGGGGGAGGTTTCCCATAAGTAATCTCGAAGGATGATTTACCTATGCCAGAATGTCGAGATGTGTTATAAGCCCACATCAGAAATTTACCCCTAGTTGATGGTTTGGAGTGGACAAAGGCTCGGAGGTACTGCGCACTGACCCGGTTAAGGACCTCAGTTTGACCATCAGTCTGCAAATGGTAAGCTGAGCTCGTATACAATTTAGTCCCACTGATTTTGAACAGCTCCTGACAAAATCCAGTGAGAAACAAAGAGTCACGATCATAAACAAGTCTCCTCGGCATACCATGTAATTTTCCCATAATGTCCATGAAGAGGAGAGCAACCTTGTATGTAGTAAAATGAGGTTAGAGCATTCCCAAATGTACTCCTTCGAGAATCGATCTACGACCACCAAGATGGCCGTGTAGCCATGGCAAGGTGGTAAGCCCACAATAAATTCAAGGGATAGGTTCTCCCATGGGAAAGAGGGAACTGACAATGGGCAAAGTGACCTTGCTGATTTCTTTGCTTCATACTTGGTGTGTTGGCAATCAAGGCACGCAGCCACAATTTGCTGAACATCTGCCCTTATCCCTAGCCATGAGAAATTCTCGAGCAATCGAGCCAATGTTTTAATGACACCAATATGCCAGTAGGTGTCTAGTGAAACTCTTCCAATAGTAGCTTAATGAACGAATGCCCTTTTGGTAACCAAATGCGTGCCTTATGAAAGATCAACCCTTGTGAGAATTTGAAGCCTGGATGACTAGAAGGGTCTTGATGAATGGCAGCATTTAAGGAAGTGAATTCTGGGTGTTGTGAAATTGGGGACAGAGAAGACTATAAACTCAGCGGTGGCCATTTCGGGAATGCGAGACAAGGCATCCGCTACCACATTAGTTTTACCGGATTGGTACTAAATCGAGTTATCATACCCAATTAACTTGGCCATGTACATTTGTTGCTCGGGTGTCTGTATAATTTGGGGGAGGAGCTCCTTTAAACTTCGATGGTCCGTTAAAATGGTGAATTGGTGGCCAAGGAGATATTGCCTACATTTCTTTATGGCTACTTTGATAGCGAATAGCTCCCGAACATAAGTGGAGGAATGCATTAATTTTGGGCAAAATGGTTTGCTGAAGTAAGCGATGGGGTGGCCTTGTTAAGATAGTACAACACCCATTCCTACCCCTGATGCATCGATCTCAATGACAAAAGGGAGAGCCAAATTGGGACGATCCAAAACATGCGCTTGACTAACCACTGCTTTCAAATTATCAAAGGCCTTATCTGTCTCTGAAGTCCACTTGAACCGATCTTTCTTCAAGAGATAAGTTAGGGGTGCTGCACTGCATGCATACCCCTGAATGAAGTAACAGTAGAACCCTGTTAAGCCTAGAAACCCTCTTAGTGACTTGAGAGAATTTGGTATAGACCATTGTTGTATTGCTTGACCTTTAGCTTGAACAGGCTCCACACCGTGCACTGATATAATATCTCCCAGATACTGAACTTGGCATTCAAAAAACCAACATTTGGAGCGCTTCAAAAATAATTGACCATTATGCAGTACCTGAAATGCTTTCTCCATGTGTGATAAGTGATCCTCATAAGTTCTACTATATATCAGTATATCATCAAAGAATACAATAATGAATTTGCATAGAAAGGGTTTGAAGATACTTTTGACAGTGGCTTGAAAGGTTGATGGGGCATTGAATAGTCCAAAAGGCATCACCCATAATTCGGTTTTGCTCACATCTTCTTCCTTCATCAATATGTAATGATAGCCTTGGAGAAGATCTAGCTTGGAAAACCAACTTGCCCCACTGAGTTCGTCCAATAGCTCATCCATCGTAGGGATTTGGAATCTATCCTATTATTGTAATCTATCCTTGACAATAATAGCGTTTAGTGCCCTGTAATCGACACAAAAATGCCATGTGCCGTCTTTCTTCTTCACCAAAAGGACTGGAGAAGAGAAAGGGCTGTGAGTGGGACAGATGACACCGTGTTGCAGCATTTCCTCAACCTGCCGCTCAATTTCTTGTCTCTGAAAGTATGGGCAAAGATATGGTCGAACATTTACAAGTTGGGTGTTTGGGATCAGGAAAATGGCATGGTTTGTGTCTCTGAATGGTGGAAGTGTAGTGGGTTGTTGGAATAGAGGGGAGAAATGGTGGAGTAGGTTTGGCGATTTCAAGGTTGGGATGGATGGTAGTATTCGCTGGTGAGGAGTCGGTCTTGGTTGGTAAAACCTGGATATGGTAGAAGGCACTGCCACTGTTAGTGTGGACCATCCGTTGAACCTGTTGGGTCGTGATCATATTAAGCCCAATACGAGCATCTCTCTTTAGTTCAATTAATTGCCCTTGCATCATGAATTTCACAGTCAGATAATTGTAGTCTGTGAGAATGGGACCTAACGATTTCATCCATTAGACACCAAGGTCAAGGTCAGTAGGTAAAAGGTGAAGGTATGTGGATAGGGACACCGACACAGAGATGGTGACATTCAATCTCATTGCCATTGCCAACCATGACCTGTAGAGTATTGGTGGGGTGGATTTGGAGGCCAAGGAATTTGACTAGTCTTTCTTGAATGAAATTGTGTGTGCTTTCACCATCAATGAGAATAATGACCTTGTGAGAGGTAATCTGGCTCACCATTCGGAGTGTCTCAGGTGCTAAGTGTCTGGATAGTGCTTTAAAACTGATTTGGGCTTGAGTGTCAACCCTGATGGATGGATGGCCTCCAAGCCCTGCTTGACCGAACATGACGAATAAATATGGTCATGGTCATCTTCCTCCTCAGCAATCAACAGGAAGTATTTGGAAGAAAAATTGTGGCCCGAGCTAAGGGGTGTCATGATATTCAAAGAACTGAGTGATCTTAAAAATCCAGCCCATAGGATCCGTTCCATCAAACCTGGGAAGTTTCATGCGGTAGGGCTTATTAGGGTCATCCTTGTGGAGGTGGCTTGAACAGGAAGAGGTAGGGGACGTTTCTGGGTTTCAAGGGCTGCTAGCTTAATCAGAATCTAATCCATCTTTGTAGCCATGAGATTTTGGGTGTTGGTCAGAGCAAGTTGGTTTGAGGTGAGCTTGTTGATGACCTCCTCTAGTCAGTCGGTGGTGTTTTGGGACTGCTTGTTGCCCGATCAATGAAGGCACCAGATTGTTAGGGGGTGGGTATTTTCCTTGAGTTCGAGGATAGGCAAGACCTCCTAGAATAAGAGAAGAAGGGAATTGACTGAAAATTTTTCTCTCCTCATTTCATTCATACGTAGGCCTATATGACATGGAATGATAACAAAATAACAGAATGTAACAGAAAGGGAAATTGCAAAATGCAAGCCATGCAGCTATATTCCTAAATCCAAGTTAACCAATATTATTGAGCCGGCACAACATTCCATAACCGAATTTATATCAGCTCAAATGATGTAATCTTTTTGATATCAGCACAACATTCCTTCCTCTTGGGCCTTTCTTTGGATGAGGCCTACTTTTGGCCCAAGTCTTCTGTTGCCTTATCAATAACACTTACGATGTGACGCGCCTATTCTAGACTACTTGCTTACTGGAATGGTCCCTTGTTCGGGGAATCAAATTGTACATTAAAAAAATTCTTTATGCCACATGGAAATTTGTTCAAACTGTCTGATTAATACGAATTCATGTTTCTCTTAGTATGTAAACGCTAGTTACTCATGGAAATGTGAAACTGTTGTTTTGCATATTTACTTCTCAACATGTAGAGGCAAAATGAAATCGTGCAAGCAAATAAGCGTTTGAAACAACATCACAATATCTATAACTCATTTACTGCGCTGTCATCGGGAGAATCTAAACCAAAATTAATATCCACATTGGCTTATAAATTTGGAATGTACCGTAAACTTGACTAGGAAAATATATTTATTATTTGTTCATGACATTGTAAGCCTTATAATACCAGCATGGCTCAAATTCTTTATACAATCATCAACAGAGAAAAATGTAGATGATGTCTAATTCTGATTTATGCATAAACATCGATTAACCATCTTAATTATGTACACCGCCTTTGGTTAAAATTTGAAACTAGGTTATGGTTTTTTGAACACAATGTTATATTTTGCTTGTTAGTTGTTATTTACGAATAGATGAGATATAAACTACTATTTACCAGCAAGGCTCATCACAATTGGTAGATAGCTGTGTTCCTTAAGCATGTTGTCAGGTATTCGATTCCTACTGTGTGCATGGTAAAGACTTTATTGGGAGAGGTAAAACCCACTTTGGTGATCTCTATGTCTTGAAGGGGATCAGTCTTCGATTATCGGTTTGAGGATATCCTTGTGCACACAAAAAAATACTGATTATGCACAACAAACATCATTGTGAATTAACAAACATCCACGAATACTTTTAAATTTAGAAAAACTATAAAATAAAAAAGGCTTAATTGCACTTTTAATCCTCCTACTATTGGTCACGTGCGATTTTGGTCCCTAAAGTTTTTTTGTGCATATTTGGTCCCTCTATTTTTTCATTGTTACAAATTCAGTACTTTCATGCAATGTCCATCAATTTTTCAATGATTAACACGAAGGAACAACTGCTCTAAGCACATAGAACCGCTGGTTAAACTTCTGTGGTAAAGGATCTGTGGTGAACAAAAAAAAGGTCCCGAAAAGGAGGTACAAATTAGTAAATAGCATAAAGAAATTATTGAATCATGTTGAATTGGAGAGCCACATGAGGGAGAACTTCAACCAGAGGTTCTGTGCGCTTAGAGGAGTGGTTCCTCTATGCTGATTATTGAAAAATTTGACAGACATTGGACAGAATGACCAAATTTGAAACATTTAAAAAATATGGTACCAAATGTGCACAAAAAAAAAACTATATAGACCAAAATCGCACATGGTCAATAATAGGAGGACTAAAAGTGCAATTAAGCCAAGAAAAAAGAAAAGATACTTTAGAAAAGAAGATATGCATTAAAATTTAAATTTAAATGTTAAAAAAGAAAAATTAAGAATAACATATGTCATTCTAAGAGCATTAGATTGGAGTAGCCTAAGAAATTAAACCACCAGTACGAGTAGAGGTTTTCACGGATTAGTTTGGATCAGTTTTGAGTTAAAAGGTCATCTGATCCAAAAATAAAAACAGTTGCGGTTTAGTTTGGATTGAATTGATTCCTATATCAAATTCAAACAAATCCATTCTAATTAAAGCAATTTGGATTGGATTCGATAATTCGATTTTTACCAACAAAATACAAGTATAAATAATATCAACAGATATAATATATAATAACATCCTAAAAATTAAAACTTTACAAATTAACAAGTATCAATTTTATGTTTGGAACATTAAAAATAGTATAAATTACATCACATAAAACTATTAAGTTTTATTAGAAAAACAAAAACCAACAAATAGTCTAACAGTCTAGGTTAAGGTAATCCGCGATATACTAATAGTATTAATATGAAGTCGCATGCTAATAATAAAATAAATAAGTATTAACTTTATATATACATTTCAGTTAGATTTTCAAAAAAACGTCCAAAAATCAAATTGAATCGATCAATTTTCATAAGAAGGTCCAAAAAAATTCAAAATAAATAAGTTTTGTTCAATTTTTGGTTTTTTGGACCCATTTTTGTTTTTTTAAATCTGTTTGGATTTGAACACCCCTAACTATGTGTGAACACCCAATTTTGTTCGGTTAGGATAATTAATTAATAAAATTAATAAAAAAATAAATATTTGCTCAAAAAATGATAAGTTTTCAAAAAAGAGTTAATTAATTGATCCTCATGAATTTGATTTGATCATAATAAGATAATTGGATTTTTTCCAAATTTTTATTTGAATAAATTGATTTAATTGAGATTTGACAATAACTCCATAATTAAAAATGGTAGATTTTCAAATAAAAAATGATGATTAATTTGATTTGATTCTGATCTAAATAATTGTTTTAATTAACTCCATAAATAGAAAGACATGAAAGGTAAGTTTTCAAATAAAAAAAAGGCTTCAATCAGATTGATTTGATTCTTATCTAAATAATTTGATTGTCATTAAAATTGAAATAAAATTCCCTAATAAGAAAACCTAAATGGTGATTATAAATAGGAGAGTAGAAAAATTCAGGGGGGGCTTTTTCACGTTTGAATTTGAAGTCCTTCTTCCTGTTACCACAACCTAAATACCATTACAGTATCACCATCTTCAGGGGCCCATAACTCTTCTTCCACAATTTTACCTCTTTTCTTTTACTGATAGCAAACAAGGGTACCCTCCCCTTTTGAGATCAATCCCAACTTACAGTAGCACCATCAGAACCCAGTAGTGCAGCCGCCACTCCTCCATGAGCAGCACCTAGCCATCAACACAGCAAGCAGCAGTGTCGCGCCCAGAAGCACCGCCGCGCACAGTGGTCGTCTTCTCCACCGCCCAATAGCCGCCGCTCGCAGCACTCACCATCACAGAAGTTGCACCGCCGAAGCAGAACACCACGGCGACGTCACCTCCCTGCGTGCATCCCAGCCACGTTGCCGCCGCACAAGCCACCGGACCAGGGCCGGCCCAATACCTATGGAGACCTAAAGCAAATTCTATGATGAGGCCTTTTTAAAAAATTAAAATATTAATTATTTTGTACACAACAAGGAGTTGATCCCTGGACCTTGCAATTAATGGTAAGCTTTTATACCAAATGGGCTAACTTATGTTTGTTGATATATGAAACATATCAAAAAGATAATATAAAAAAATACAAAATGGACTTTGTCTACAGAAAAAATTGTTTTTTTGAGAGGCCTAAAGCAAGGGCTTGGGCCGCTTTATGCTTGGGCCAGCCCTACACCGGACACAGCTCATCCCTCCGTCGCCGTCGTCTGGTCTGGTCCCGTGAAGCTGCGTGGTGTGGGTAGTTAGTACATAGAGGAAGCTTTCTGCTTCTTTTACGTTTAAACTCTTTTTTTTATTTTTTATTTTATTTAATTGAACCTTGTTTTATTTTTCTATTTTGGATTTTATGACATTTGGGCTGAATGTAAATGGGTTGAGTCATTTGGGTTAGTAAGTTTTTTTTTTCCTTCTTACTTAAACTAAAAGCTAAAAATGAGTTAATCACTTCTTTTAAATAAAAAGGGTAAACTGAGATGTAACATTTTGTTAATCCTTGGTTTTAACATATATGAGTTATGACAGCTTGGTGATCCTAAGCATTAAAAAAAAAAAATTAACTTCACTTAAATAAAATAGATTAACTGAGCTATAACATCTTGTTAACCTTTTGGTTTTAGGGCACCTGAGTTATGACAACTTGGTGATCCTATGTTAAAAATAAAAAATAAAAAACTAAATTATTTTCACTTAAATAAAATGGGTTAACTGAGATGTGGCATCTTGTTAACCCTTTGGTTTTAGGACACCTGAGTTGTGACAACTTGTTGTTTCTGACATTTCCCAATTAAAGATTATTTCAAAATAAAAAAATAAAAAAAATTGAAATCAACCAAACCAACAAATAATTTTAAGAATTCCGTAGCTTTAAATTTTTCATCGCACCGAGGAATACGTAGGAGCAGAATCAATCATTCTGTCAAAACCAAAATTAAATTTTCATAATTTGTGTCTTTATTTTATTTTTTATTTTTAAAATGGGTAAAATTAATATTTTTAAAGTTATTAAAGAATTTGGACATTAATTTGAGGTACCGTTCTTAGAATAGGTGATGTAGGGTGCTAATATCGTCCCTACTCGTAACGGACTCCCGAACTCAATCTCTCTTTTTTAAAGACCAGTTTCCTTCAATTAATGGGTTTTCCGATATTTTCCCAAAAATAAAATTGATGACGACTCCTCTTCTTTTCAGTGTGAGAGAATACTCTAACTTAATATACATGTGTGAATATTTTTATTTTATAATTCTTAAACTGAAAAAAGGAAAAGAATTCAATGAAAACATATTAATGATAAATGGATTTTAATAGTAATAAGTATTAATTAGTAGCTTTGAAATTACGTCATAATAAGAAAATAATTAAATGAAGATTAGTAAATGAAGTGCACACTTGGTAGTAACAACTATTAATTAGTATATTTGAAAATATATTAAAAATAAAATATTTAAAAATTCCTCGATGTAGGTGATGTCACGTTGCTCAATGAAGAGGAAAGATATGAAAAATGTCTCATGTTCGAGAATGAACACTCTAATTTAATGTATAGGGGTTGATTAGTAGTTAAAAAAAATCCAAAAATTAGTGTTAGACAAGTACTCCCTTCGATCTCGATTATAATCAACAAAAAGCTCATATACTTTGGTATCAAATACAAGCAAATTTGACCAATTTTATCTTAATTAACACTAACATTCCTAAAATACCCCTATTAAAATCACTCTTTGGTTTCGATGAGCATTTGGTACCGTGCTTACAGAATTGAAATCATTCTGTTTTTAATTGAAATGCAATAAATGATACTAGGGACAATTTTGGAATGGAATTCATTCTTTAATTGAAACTAACAGAATTAAATGAATTTCTTAATAAGTGTGCTTTTTTTGTTGTTGTATATAATCGGGACCGCACAAACCCGAAATTAGAATCAGTGAATAGAAATATTTATCCAAAGAAAAAAAGAATTAAGTGAAATATATAAGAAGGTGGATAATTATTACCATTAATTGATGGAATTATAGCAGTTATGGTAACAGTAATTATAAATATTTATCCTAAAAAATAATAATTAAATAAAACAATAAATAAGCAAATTTTGGAATGCACTTGGCACATCAACTAGAGAGGTTGTAGTGAATTTAATATATAAATAAATTATTCTAAATCCCAATACATTTGATCAGAAATGGCAAAATTTCGAATCTCGATACTATGACAAATCGGTGACTTTTTCCTTCTTGGCATATGTATACCAGTAAAGAAATATGATGATTCCCTTTGAAATCAAACATAGGGGTGGCCACTAAATAATACAATATAGAGGTTACATTTGGGAAGGAGATTAGAGAAGCAAGCAAGAGATGGTTGAGCCTGGAATTCCCACAGTAGACCTCTCTCCATTCCATAGAGACGATGAGGATGGCAAAAAGAAAGCCATGGAAATAATCACCCAAGCCTGTTCTGAGTATGGTTTCTTCCAAATTGTGAACCATGGTTCTAAATTGCGGATCGCATCACTTATTGCGGCCGCAATATTGCGGTTGCGGACCGCAGCGCAACCGCATCACACCGCAATTGCGGTGTGATTTACTTTCACGTGTGACGACCGCAACGCAACCGCATCGGATACCGCAACGGACCGCATCAGAACCGCAACAGACCGCATCACACCGCAATAGGCTGCATCAGAACCGTAACGGAGTTTTCAGTCCTGTTCCATTCAATGTTACTTTCAAAAAGATTATGTAATGTCTTAAAAAATATTATTTTCACTACGGTTAAATTTAAATTATTCATAAAAATGATGCAATGTTTTAAAAATGAATAAAAATGTATGTAATATCATTAATAGAAGATATATAAAGAATTATAATAATTATAGATTTTTTTTACATTTGGTGCGAATATACAATTATTTCACGCCGCAACGACCGCAATTCCCATCGCAGCGACCGCAATGACCGCAATCGCAGTGACCTCAATCGCAACCGCATCCGCGACCGCAATTTAGAACCATGTTGTGAACCATGGGGTTTCCTCAGATTTGATGGGGCGAGCCTTGGAGCTATCCAAGACATTTTTTGATTACCCAGATGAAGAAAAGAACAAGATTAGTCCTTCCTCTAATGTGCCACTTCCTGCTGGCTACAATAGGCAGCCTCTGTACTCACCAGACAAAAATGAGTACGTACTGGTTTTTCCTCCAGGATCCGGCTTCAATGCGTATCCTGAAAAACCTCCCGGGTTCAGGTATGTAAACTCTATCTCTTTTCATCAATTAATACGTGATCAATCATCACTTAGTTCACCATAAGAAAAACAATCACTCCTAAGAAAATTCCTTGAATATTTTCGCTTTATTCTTGGTTTATTTGCCTTAAACTTACACTTGCTCTTTTCTTTCTTGGTTCTACTTCGGATTTTCTTTGTCTTTCTCCTGTCTTTACTGTTTGGTTATTCCGATTGAGTTTTTGGAAAAAAAAATACCTTTTTTAAGATGCAGTTGTTTGATCTAAACCAATGTTTTAAATCGCGGTTGCAGTCATAGTCGTGTTATGTCTATCAATGTTGCTGACAAATGTGGGAAAATATGATCAATGTGATCGCAATTACGATTGTGATACGGTTTTAAAAACTATCAAAACCTCAATATTGCGACCTCAATTGCGGTCATGAAATTTTTTATAAACACTGATCTAAAAAGCCAGCAATTAGCCTAGAAGTTACCTTTGCCTTCCAACGCACCACACACCTTCGCTAGAAACCACCCCAGAAATCTTCGAACGGCCTGCCCACCAAGCGCCTTCATTGGAAATCAAAACCACTCTGCATCTCCACTTGTTGGCACGTGCAAGCCACACGCTGCCCTGAACAACTTATCGGCTACTCCTTGTCATCAAAATCTCAATCCTCCGCTGTTTGGCTAGTGGGTTTTTGACCTTCTAGTCTCTCCCATTTTTTGCTTGCTGTTCCTACCACTTAAACCATCCACCTGTTTCTGATTCCTCATTTGTCAGCTCTTAGCCCCCCACAGAAAGGTCTCATCTTCTTTGCATTCGCACACACTCCCTCTTGTTTTCATACCTTCTTTCTATTTCTTGTCCTAATGAACTTGTCTGCTCTTGCTCTTAGTCTCATAAAGAGAACTTTGCTGGTAGAATCTTTCAAACTTTCTTCACCCATGTTGCATAAACAATCTTTTCAAACATTGCATCATCCAAGTACGGTCGCATGAAAAATACAAAGATTAAGTTGACCCAATTTGCAATTTATTTGCAAATCGTTTCTTATATCCGTTCTCAATATCCAATGCCTCTTAAAGAGCCAATAATCATCTTTATGTGAAGACACCAATTGCAGTAATTCTCCTTTGTGAGTTTGAGCACCAGAACAATTGAACCAAAAGATCTTCAAAAAATTATGCGACTCTGATACCATTTTGAAGGGGACGATGAGAAAGGAAAACACACTCACTTTTAAGAAACTCCTCCCTTGATTCTAATATTCTTTGACATTTCTCCTCCCTCTCGGCTTACTTGCCTTACAATGTCAAACTAATTTCATCTTCTCTCCGCACTCCGCCCCCTTAATATCATCATATTGATTGCGTGTATTGGAAACATTAAAAAAAAAAATAATGGAATTCAATTGAATCAATCCCCAGGATTTGAACTCGTTTGTGAATATGATGATGTTTCAACAGTCGTATAATGATATAATCCATCAATTAGTAAAGTTTCTTGAAAGAGAGGAATGAAAAACTCACGCGAGTATTTAGATGATTTTTTATATAAATAATGTTTAATTTTTTACCACACTTTAAGAAGTCGCTTTGATAGAAATCAAATACAACGTGAGTGTAGCTGTGGCTTAACTAGTGTAAATGAGTTTTTTGTTGAATAAATAATAAAGGATTCATGGTGCTCTTTTAATCATATAGATATAGATTCGCTTAAACTATCTAGTACTGATCTAGTTGGTCAATCTCATGGTTGAAGGACTTACGATTATTTTGACGTAGATATAGGAAAAATGTCCCAGAACATTATGATTTTCTTTTTTCTCTCACTCTAAGTTCTTTTATTTCTCGTGACATTATTCAGAAAATTAATAAGATAATATATATATATATATATATATATATATATATCAGATGATATATATAGAAAATTTGAAAGATTTGAGTGATTTATATTATATTAAGTTGTTAATCAAATCATATATCAAATTTGTTTCATATAATTTGCTTCTATATATTAGTTAAAAAATTTATTTTTGGGCCTCCCTCCCAACTTTCTCGAGGAATTTAGTCATGATAGGAGCTGGGATTTCATGGTGGCCTTGCGTTACTTCCCAGCTTCTAACATGAGAATAATGGAATTACAGAGCATGAAGATGGCAACCTCATTACCTTTGTGGTCCAGGATGGAGTGGGAGGCCTACAAGTCCTTAAGAATGGAGAGTGGATTCCTATTGTTCCTGCAGAGGGCACCATTGTGATCAATCTTGGTGATGTTATTCAGGTAAATTATATGTTTTTACCTTTCCTTCTTCCTTTACAACTTGGTAGTTCTAGTTTTGCTGCTTCCATCATTCCCATGTGCTGAACAAAATTTGACCCAAAGACCTTAAGTTAAGAATACCTAGTGCTGAACCATCAAATTTTTATCATTTGTCTGTCTGTGTTATATTAGTAACTCAGCTTTGTTGCCAGGGACGTTGCCAGGAATTTTTTACAGGGGAGGTCATGACTAAATATACATAACATAAATAACAATAAATTTTTTAACTAATATATAGAAGCAAACTATATGAAACAAATTTGATATATGATTTGATTAACAACTTAATATAATATAAATCACTCAAATGGGTCTTTAGTCAACTTAAGTATATAGCTAAAATCTTCACTTCTTTAATTGTGCACGACGATGCTTCATGGAGTAAAAATCATCAATTACATATCTGTGGTAAATTTTTGAGCAATCTCCTTTTCAATGTAAACAAGCATATAATCAATAAGAAAATCATCTTTCATCTTGTTTCGGACCTTTGTTTTAATGATCTTCATAGCCGAAAAAGTTCGCTCAGTAGTTGTTGACACAGGAAGAGTCAAAACAAGGCGAACCAATATATCAAATAAAGGATATTCATCTGATTTGTCAGTCTCTACTAATTTTTGATATAAGTCAGCAATAGTAGACAAATATTGAAACTTTGGATCTTTAGGCACAGAGTAAATACTCAATTTGGTTCCTGAATTTGTAAGATCGTATCAATTTGGTCCCTGTGACCAATTTGATCCCTAAAATTGTAAAATTCGTATCAACTTGATCCCCACCGGAGGGACTGGATTGATTAACTTTTGACAACTTCGGTGATGTTTTTGAAATTTTGAAAATATCAGAGACGAAGTTGATATAACTTTACAATTTCAAGAACTAAATTGAGGATTTACACTTAGGCACATCATGCTTATAATGTTGCAACTCATATGGCAACTGGTAGTTTTTGCACAGCACGTAACACAAAGGTTTGGAATTTAGAAATTGGAATTCTTCTGGAGGCTGTGGTTTTAACGTTATGGATGGGCAAAGTTAGTTCTGAAGGATGGTTTGGAATTGGTCTTTGTGAGCTGGGCTTAGCCTTAGGCAAATCTTTTAAGGGTGGATTTTCTACCTATGTAAAAAAAAATTGTTGAAAATGTGGGGGAGGCCATGGCAACCATAGGCCTCCCCCTCCCTCCGCCTCTGCCTCCCCCTCCCTCCGCCTCGGTTTGTTGCCAATATTTGCGTTGACGGTTCCAAGTCCGGTGGGTATAAGAGGAGGTTTGTATTAGGCCATCGACAGTTAATATTACCAAACCTTTATGACATTGACATATATTGGTTTTTATTTTTTTAATCTTTGACCGAGAATCCATAACCAAGCTGTGAGATTAACCCTTGGGTCAGAGGTGATGGTTAGGTAAAACACTTCCTGAAGTGATCATTCCAGGATTCGAACTCCTGACATTACATATGAAGGTCGTCTAGGGTTGCAGTCCACTTCCACTACTGTTTGGATACATTGACATATATCGAGCTATAAAGTATAGATGCTTTAATTAGAATAGCTGTAGTGTTTGTTTGGGGCATATTTGTATGGGATTCTTCATCCTTAATTAATTATAATTTTTTACTTTTACTTTTGAATGTTTATAGTAACTCATATTTTAACTATTAAAACATTATTACTTTATTTTATTTTAAGATTTATGATTTTATATTATTTTTATATTAATTCACGATCTTTCTTTGGAATTAACTGGTTTTGTTGACAATGTGAAGGTCTTAAGTAACAAAAAGTTCAGAAGTGCAACTCACCGAGTTGTGAGAACAAGAAGGACGAAGCCGATACTCTTACGCCTTCTTTCATAACTTAACTGGAGACAAGTGGGTTCAACCGTTGCCACCATTCACCATAGATAATGGGGAGCTACCTAAGTACAGAGGATTCCTATATAAGGAGTATCAACAGTTGAGAATGAGAAACAAGAGCCATCCACCTTCTCAGCCTGAGGATGTGATTCACATTACTCATTATGCAATTGATGTCTAGCTAGACTCTAGAGTGGACTAATCATTGTGAATTTGTATCGACTGAATATGGACAATAATTCATCAACTATTCTTAGGACTCGGTCTGAGTTCTAATTTCCAATGCAATCTTGCTTGTATCAATAAATGATTATCTTTGACAATTAATTTGTTAGTAAACTTAAAAGAAAGTAATAAAGTTAAAGAACAGTAACTGAGACGGAATAAAAATGCATAGTATACGTTAAATATAAGCTTCGAAAGGAAATAAAAAGGACAAATTAAAATGCAATCAAAGTAAAGTGCAAGAATTTAGAAGAAAGAAATAAAGAACGGGAAGATGAAGATAAAACTAAAAAGTAATGAACTAGAAATTAGAGGAAAACATGTAAAGAATGCGTAAATTGTAAAGATAAGAGGAATAAAGATATTTAAAGGACGAGACAATCACATTATATTAAAACTAGATCATATATCGCACGGGTGTATCATGTTTTTCTATTTTTTTTATTAAATATTTTTTTTAAAATATAGGAAGTAACATATTAAAAGATGAGCATATGTTAAAATCAAAACAGTAATAGATAATGACCCCTAAAAGTTTTAATGATTAACAAAATTATTATATGTTTATGAATATACTTGAAGTACATATTATACTAATCCATAAGGTCAAAAAGATCTTTTATATGTTTCTGACTTCAAACGGTCTCTCAAAAGGAACATTGTTTCTCAACGTCCAAAGTTACATCTAACTCATAAAGAACAAAAAGCTCAAAGCAATATCTACGTCCAAAGAAACATTGTGGTTCGTTCAAAAGATTTTTTGGACTTTAGTGGTAAAAGTCTTACGTACAGTTATCATATAGCATTGTGTGCGTCCAACTTTCTATATAAAGTGTGCGTCCAACTTTCTACATAAAGTGTGCGTTCAACTTTCTATATACTTGTGCGTCCACTAACCTTATTTTGCAGATGACGTGGCTCTTTTTCAAAAGTCTTGATTGGTTTTAAAAAGAAAATATCTTTTCATATAAGACAAAAGAAGGTACAAACGTCGTACACTGTAAACCGCGTAGAGCAAAGAATCACGTAGAGCAAAACGTTTGTCGGCCAAAAAAGCAAATCAGTTTGCTACAATTCAAGCTGTTATTCTACCAAAAGCAACCCTTGCCTCCTCATTTTGAACGGAGAACAGCTAGCAAATAGACTTGTGCCTAACGGATATTTCACTGTGTCTAAACGGAAAAGTTTCATACCTTTTGAATTTGGAAGGTCAGACAAAGCTATAAGAAGACCTTCTTCTGAAGAAGCAAATATACAAGAGCAAGAAAACATTCAAGAGAGAATTCATTGTGCAACAAAAAGCTTCAAAGCATTCACTCTCTAGAAATTGATCTGTAAACCTTCTTATTCTTTCATTGTAAAGTTAAAAACCGATCGTTAAGAGCTGTATCGTGTAATACTCTCACTCTTAGTGAGTTTGTAAAAAGCTCGAAAAACCTCACCCAAGTCTTAGGATTTGTTGAGGCTGGAGAGGCTTGTCTGTAAAAGAATACTTGTAGCCTGGAGAGGTGTAGAATACTTGGAGTTGTAGTGGTGGAGTGACTAGGAAACAACTTGTGAAAAAGTGCTAAGTTATTTAGTGGAAAAACCTTCTCAGGAAAGGGACTGGACGTAACTTTTTGATTTGAAAGAGTGAACCAGGATACATCTCTGTGTGAATCTCTCTATCCCTATCTTGTTAAGTTTATTTATTTACTAACTTGGGGATTGAAAACAAAGTCTTAAACGTTGGCTATCATTTTGTTTTGTTCTTTCATTTTGCTTGTCTAAAACGCTTTTCAGAAAAGGCTTTCGAAAATCGGTTAAGAAACACAATTCAACCCCCTTCTTGTGTTTCCCTGTTTCACTTTCAGGTGGTATCAGAGCTCTGCCTCTGGATTGAGCATTTAGCCGTGCTTGAGGGAAAGATCCAAAGCTCGATGGCTGGACAAAGGATGCCCAGTGGGAGTCAACCTATTTTGGAAGGTACCTCCTTGACTAGACCGCCTTTTTTCAATGGCACTCACTACTTTTACTAGAAGGAAAGATTCAAAGGATTCATCTTGAGCACCAGCTTTGCTCTTTGGCCATTAATCATGAATGGTCCCCACATCGTCAACAATCCTGATGGCACCGAGAAAGATGAAGCTTAGTGGACCGAAGATGAGAGAAGAAGGATGGAGCAAAACTACAAAGCAAGATACACCCTGATGTGTGCTCTTAGTCTAGACGAGTTCCAAAAAATTCATGCATATGAATCAGCAAAACAAATCTGGGATACTCTATCCAATGTTCATGAAGGAACATCCAAAGTGAAGGATTCAAAGATCATTATTCTTATGAGCTAATATGAATGTTCACAATGGAAAATGGAGAAACCATCGTTGATATGATAGGTCGTTTCCACACTATTATCAATAATCTCAAATATCTTGGAAAAGTTTATATTGCAAAAGAAAATGTTACGAAGATCCTCAGGAGTTTACATAAGGAATGGAGACCACTTATCACTGTAATCACTCAAGCCAAGGATCTGTCAACCTTGACCTTAGATGATCTTGTGGGAACTCTTCAAGTTCATGAGCAGGAGCTTAACCAGGACAACCCTACAAAGAAAGGCAAGACTATTGCCTTAAAAGTCAAAAAGCCAGCAGCTCGAAAGTTCTCAAAGCAAATGAGTCCAGCGATGAAAATGATCAAGATGAAGAAGAAGAATCTGATGATGAGCTGTCTCTCATATCAAGGAATCTTGAACGTATTCTGAAAAAGAAAAACATGAGAAGAAGACCCTTTACAAAGAAAAACGTTAAAGACTATGGTGAAACCAAGGACAAAAATCCAATGGTTTGCTATGAGTGCAAGAAACCAGGCCACTTCAAGGCTGAGTGCCCTCAGCTGAAAGATAATAAAAAGTTATTCAAAAAGAAAAGCAAGAATCTCATGGCAACATGGGAAGACCTTGACTCCTCTGAAGAAGAAGAAAACGAAGAAGAGGCAAACCTATGTCTCTGGTATGAAAATCATCTCTCTGAAGAAGAGGAACAATGTACCTCTTCAATCATCTTATATCCTGAGACTGAGTCATTAAGAGATTTCAGTAGTCTTTCTATAAGCAGACCACCTATTTTCTATGGAACTAGTGATTATGCCATGTGGAGAGAACTATTCATGAGATTCAACTTAGAACAAAATGTTGATGACCTATGGAGAGCATACACTAATGATAACTTTTGTCCTACTACTGTTATCAATGGTGAATGCATAGTTAAACCAAGGGCTGATTGTTCTGAAGAAGAAGAAAGAAGAGTGAGAATCAATGCTAGAGCTGTCTACAGTCTTACGAGTGCCCTGGACGAAAGAACTGTCAACATTGTGATGTATTGTGATATTGCAAAAAGAGTGCTTGACATGCTTGACGCCCTATTTATGAGAAGGCGACCTACTCGTTCTGGAGAACCACCTATTTATCAATCATCAGAATATGGAGCTTGGAAAGAAAACTTCAGATCCTTTCTAACAACCCAAGGATTAGAAGAATACTGGAAAACTCTCACTGATGAAGCATTCTACCCCATCATCATCATCATCAATGGAGAATACACGATGAAACCTCTAGAAAATTGCACCTTAGAGGAAAGAAGAAGAGTTGCTCTTGATTGTGAAGCATGAGCTTTCCTGTTTCGAAGTGTACATGGAGCAAGAAGAGAAGCCCTGGCTGAAGAAACAACTGCTTGGGGAATGATGAACCTAATGGATATTCTGGAAAGATCTCCACCTACATCCTCAACAGCAGATATGTGTCTTATGACAAATATATCCTCTGAAACAGAAATAGAAGAGGAAGAGGTAAATATATCTGAATATTCTAAAGATGCATATGATGAGCTATTAAATGAATCATGCATTATTTATTATGAATATAAAGCTCTTAAAAGAAAATTTGCCAAACTCAATAAAGACTTTGACAAAGTCAAAATTGAGAATGGAGAACTAAGAGAAGAGATAATCAGTCTAACTGAAGTCTCAAGTTCTAAGTTCAGTACATCCTGTGAAGTTGAGAAACTTGAGCATCAAGTTACTTACTTAACTGATAGTCTATCTAAATTCACTGATGGATCTAAGAAGCTTAATTTGATTCTTAGATATAGATCTTCTTATGATAAATCCGGTATTGGATATGAAAACGAAAATCCAAAAATTTCTTATAAGAAAACTAAGATAAAAAGAGTAATGTATTGTTCTATTTGTGGTAAAAATGGACACTCTGCGTCCAAATGCTTACACAAAAGAAATGCTAGAACTAATAAGTTACCTGCAACTAACCAAAAAGGACCCAAGTCTATCTGGGTACCTAAGAGTAGGATAATCTCTGTTGTAGACTTGCATGACAACAGGAAGAAAACACTAATCATGGTACGTGGACAGTGGATGCTCACGACACATGACTGGAGAAAAGTCTATGTTCGTAGACCTAAAGCCAAAGTATGAAGGATCAGTTGTATTCGATGGCAATCAAAAGGGAAAGATTGTAGGTATTGGTAAAATTGGTAAGAATAATTCTCCCTCTATAAACAATGTGTTGTTGGTTGAAGGGTTAAAACACAATCTGCTTAGCATAAGCCAATTGTGTGACAGCGGGTTTGTGGTTTCTTTCAACAAAGATAAATGTATAGTCAAATATGCTGATGGGTCCACTCTATTTACTGGTAGGAGGCAAAACAATGTATATAAAATTGACTTGGAGGACCTCTCTAATCAAAATGTGTCATGTCTGATGCCTGTGAATGATGAACAATGGATTTGGCACAAGAGACTTGGTCATGCAAGCCTGAGATTAATCTCAAAGCTACAAAAGTATAACCTCGTAAAAGGATTACCAAAGCTTGCCTATTAATCTCATGTTCTCTGTGATGCCTGTCAAAAGGGGAAACAAGTTAAAATTTTTTTTAATTCAAAGAATATTGTTTCTTCATCCAGACGTCCTTCCTTTTATTCTTAGCCAAGGCCAAAATGCTCACAATATTATGACAAACAACAATCATACATTATTGCATCATAATCAAGCATAAAAATCCTTACTTGATATAGAGATCAAAGTATGGTTTTCAACATACATGAAAACATTTTTTTTTCATCCAATCACACATCATCATAAACTACTAAACATACAACCAATATTACAAATCATGTTCTCCAAGAGAACTTTACCAATAAAGTAGTGAACCCAAACAAAAGGGTTTCACCCAAACAACATAAACAACCATTTTCACCTCCACCAATTTTGATGTGCTGAGGACCACCCCCCATACCTATTGGTGAATAAACCCTCCGGATGAAAGTCGATTGACCGGTTAGTGAATCTCGCGATTACTCGCGCGAATACTCGTCACCAACTACAATCAACACAATCAATCAAACATTAACATCTAACAACACAAATTTTCCCTATTTCCATCCACTTAGGGTTCGGCCCCTCTATGTTAAAATTAGCTAGAGATGTTCAAAATTTCTTATCTCTTGGATGGATGATCCCTAGGTACTCCGAACTCTAAAACAAGTCTTATTACTCAAAGTTTGAATCAAAAACTCAAACTTTTTCAAGGTAGGCCATTCGGCCACTTAATACCCATATGAGTTAGAGAAATCTTTTGGTTACATGCTCTTGGGTAATGAAAGAGAATGATGAATCTAACTCATAGAAATTGGTTTCGTATTAAAAGGATTTTTCTACAAATTTTCACGGATTTATGAAGTTTATGAATCAAAACTTTAATCTTCATGAATCAAGAGATTTAAGAGATGAAATAGAGAGATTAAGAGAGCTTGGATGGAGTTTATACCTCCTAGATGATGAAGCTTAAGAAGAAAACAACTTTGTATCACCAAAAACTTCAACTTTTCAAGATCAAAGTGAAGAAATGGTTGAAGAACTTTGAAGCAGAAGTGAAGAACAAAGTGAGAGAAGAGAGAAAAGAAGTGAATGGCCGAATGGCCAAGTGAGAAGGTGAGGTCTAAAGATATTTTTGTCATTAATGGTATAATGGTCTTTTCCTTAAAAGTCCAAGGACATTTTAGTCTTTTCACCCTTAAGTTTAAAAAAATATCTAGATATTTTCAAGTTGTCATGATGAGGGTGAGGGCAAAAGAGTCTTTTCCCAAGTGTCCAGGGGCAAAATGGTCTTTTCCTATAGGGACGAAAATGTCATTTAGGAAAAGATCAACGACATTTTGGTCTTTTTGCAATGTGAACGCATTCAGATATTTTTAGGATGTCATCATGAGGGTGGCACAAAATTCAAGGTGATGTGACTTGATGTTGCAACACCCTTTCCCGAGTATCACATTCCCGAATGATTATAAGGCCGACAATAATAATAATGCGGAAAATACGGTTTTCTTTTTTTTTTTCATTTTTCTTTTCGTAATGATATAATGGGTTTAGTACAGGTAAGTAATAATAAATGAACTTAGTTTCACCATGCATTTCTAGACGTCATACAAAATTACATATAGAAATAGAAATAGTACTGTATACAAACATAGGTCCAATGTCTAACTGGCAATAAGTTTATAATAAATACTAGAAGTCACAGCTCCCCAAAAGAAACAACAGACACTTGACACAGCCTGGCCGAAACAAAAACAATGAAGAGAGTCCCCCACCGGACTCACAGTATATGCTAGACTGAACCGTCATCGGGTCCATCTGCTCAAGCAGAAACAGCAATACCAACAGAGAAGATATACAGATATGGGTGAGTTCCCGATCATCAATACAGTAAAATAGCAGAAGTAAAAACAGGACTACTCACCAGGTAACAACGTACCCGACATGCTTACCATAAATCTCAATATAAATCATGTTGAACAATTAGCAACATAATATAAGCCATCCTTGAAAACAGAAAAGTGATGTACAACAAATAAATGTAACCATCAACAGCCATGCAATGCAATGCAATGTACATGACTCAATGCCATATGCCACAAAGGTAAAACTCTGAACCTTAGTCTATGGAGCTAACAAAACATCGGAGAGAGCGAATGGGAGGACATGTTCCGTGTGTACCAGCCATGGGCAAGATCCTACAACATTCGTAACGTGCACATATCTGACTTTACGGAAACACTCTGCATCAAATATGAAAAGTACGGCATCTAGTCGAGGATATCAGTGTATTGCTCGAATTCGCCACGACACAAAAGAGCTACCAACAGGTCACATGTCAGCTTTTCCAACCGTGATACCTCCAAGACTATTTAAAACGTCACCGTAAGATTCGCACCCGCATAAAGGTGTAAGCTCAACTCCTAGGCTCAAGGCCTTACAACTCATGCAATGAAATGCCAATGCCTACACAAAGCAGATGCGATAAAGCAATTTCTATCCACCGGATAAGCCTCAAGGTTCACTACGGTTCTCTTCATTAGGAACTATACGCGTCTTTGTATTACAAAAATTTTATCCACTGGATAAATCTCGTGATCCCCCCGGGATCGAGTCATCACAAGACTGAAACAATCGAACGATTGACCTGGATCCGAATCACCGGTCCGTCATCGAATCTACTGTTTCAAAACCCAAAACGTTTCATGGTTGTGTTTATGTTTTATGAATTATGTCTCAAGTCCTAAGTATTATAAAGAAGGATGGAGAATCCTCTTAGATAAGTCTTTGATCCTTTCTAAGATATTAACTCCTTGATTTTCAAGTAATGAAATAAGTGTTGATTCACTTAAATCTTGTGAAGTCATTGATGAACTAAGCCATCAATGTTATAGTACATGGTCTTGTTCCACCACATACCATACTTAATTATCCCTTGTCTTCAACTCTAAGTTAATTACTTTAACTTAGGTTTTTACGCGTAAAACTTTACGATTTAGAGTTCAAAACTCCCTTTGTAAACCAAATTCTTTCTATTTGAAAACTTATTAATTTGAAAGAACTTTTGCTACTTGATTAAGGTAAAGTACCTTAACTAATTTTGAAAAGGATTTTCCTTACTAGCTTAGTGTAAAACCATGTTCTAAGTTAGTGTAAAAGAAAATGTAAACTTTATTCAACTTTCTAACTAAGATTCCTTTAATTAACACTTAAGGACATCTCATCACAATATAAGGTAACTTTCATGAAATCACCTCATCATTTTTCTTTTTAAAATACTTAATTAATTAGATAACCTATGACTAAAGTAAAAGATATTTTTCACCTTAAAAAGCACTTGATTGTTGAAACTCCCTTTGATCTTTGGATCAAAATCACTTATTGTTTTTCTTTGACACATATGTTATTAAAACACTTTCTTACTTTCAAAACATTGAATGTTCAAGAACAACTCATGTTCTTCCTTTTCTTTTTGGTTATGGCCGAATGCCTCTCATAAAGGAATGTGAAGATTTTGCTAACTAAGATTCCTTTAATTAACACTTAAGGACATCTCATCACAATATAAGGTAACTTTCATGAAATCACCTCATCATTTTTCTTTTTAAATTACTTAATTAATGAGATAACCTATGACTAAAGTAAAAGATATTTTTCACCTTAAAAAGCACTTGATTGTTGAAACTCCCTTTGATCTTTGGATCAAAATCACTTATTGTTTTTCTTTGACACATATGTTATTAAAACACTTTCTTACTTTCAAAACATTGAATGTTCAAGAACAACTCATGTTCTTCCTTTTCTTTTTGGTTATGGCCGAGTGCCTCTCATAAAGGAATGTGAAGATTTTGCTTCACTAATTTGAAAAGTCATAGCTCAAATTGTTCACAATATTATGACAAACAACAATCATACATCATTGCATCATAATCATGCATAAAAATCCTTACTTGATCTAGAGATCAAAGTATTGTTTTTCAACATACATGAAAATATTTTTCATCCAATCAACATCATCATAAACACCTACTAAACATAGAACCATTATTACAAATTTTGTTCTCCAAGAGAACATCACAAATAAAGTAGTGAACCCAAACAAAAAGGTTTCACCCACATAAACATAAACAACCATTTTCACCTCCACCAACTTTGGTGTGATGAGGTTCACCCCCCATACTCGTCGGAGAAGTAATCCTCCGGATGTAAATCGGTTGACCGGTTCGTGAATCTCCCGATTATTCGCCCGAACACTCGTCACCAACTACAATCAACACAATCAATCAAACATTAACATCTTACAACACAAATTTTCCCTATTTCCATCCACTTAGCGTTCGGCCCCTCTATGTTAAAATTAGCTAGAGATGTTCAAAATTTCTTATCTCTTGGATGGATGATCTTTAGGTACTCCTAACACTTAAACAAGTCTTATTACTTAAAGTTTGAATCAAAAACTCAAACTTTTTCAACATACATGGTTCGGCCACATTAAGAAGAATTGGCTGGAAAGCTTACTTGACTTCATGCTCTTGGATAATGAAAGAGAATGATGAATCAAACTCATAGAAATTGGTTTGACTTTAAAAGGATTTTTCTACACTTTTCTATGAATTTTTGAAGTTTATGAATCAAAGCTTTGACCTTCATGAATCAAGAGATTCAAGAGATGAAATAGAGAGATTAAAAAAGCTAGGATGGAGTTCATACCTCCTAGATGCAAAGTCTTAAGAGAAAAGGAACTTGATTTTTCACAAAAAGCTTCAACTTTTCAAGATCAAAAGATGGTTTTTTGCTGAAGAACTTAGGAAGAACTTTGAATAACTTGAAGAACAAGTGAGAGAAGAGAGAGATAGGGTGATGGCCGAGCGGCCTAGAGTGAGAAGGTGAGGTCTTAGATATTTTTGTCATTAAGGCTATTAAGGTCTTTTCCTTAAAAGTCCAAGGACACTTTAGTCTTTTCACCCATAAGTTTAAGAAAATATCTCGATATTTTCAAGTTGTCATGATGAGGGTGAGGGCAAAAGAGTCTTTTCGCAATGCGAACGCGTTTCAGATATTTTGGACTGTCATCATGAGGGTGGCACGAAATTCAGGGTGATGTGAGTTGATGTGACACCGAGTTTATCCGTTAGCGGGTCCCGTTAAATCCTTCTACAGCTCCAATCGTCTCCTGGTTCGAGTTTTCGCCCAAATAGTTTATATTATTTTCATTTTTTAACTTCAGGAACTGATTTTAGGAAATTTGTAGAGAATTAAATTCTAAGACTTACTGTCTCGTTCACAAGTCAAAATTAGGTCTTGATAGTAGTAAAACACTACTGTCAATAAAAAACGCATATCGGACTCCGTCTGAGTTTTTGACCAAATTTTAACCATATCTTCCTACGATAGCGTAGAGCGTGACTATGGTCTCAGATTATTTTATTTCACTCTCTAGACCCTCCAATAAAATACAAACACATAAATACTGTTTAATTCTTATTATAAAGCATGAAAAATAGGGGTGTTACATCACTACCCCTCTTTAAAGAATTTCGTCCTCGAAATTTAACGTACCTCTTAAAAATAAGCTCGGATACTGTCGTCGCATGTCTTCCTCTCTTTCCCAAGTAGCATCACCTGAAGACTCGGTCCAGATAACTTTGACCAAAGAATTCGCCTTCCCTCGCAGTTACTTTACTCTCCTGTCCTCGATCTTAACCAATAGCGTTTCATAGGTCAGGTTATCCTTTAGCTGTACTGAATCAAACTTTATGACATGACTGGGATCCGGAATGTATTTTCGCAATTGCGAAACATGAAAAACATTATGAAGGTTGGATAGAAAAGGTGGTAAAGCTATTTGGTAAGCTATTGGACCTATCCGACGAAGAATCTGATAAGGTCCGATGAATTTTGGAGTGAGTTTTATGGACTTAAGGACCCTGCCCACCCCAGTCGTTGGAGTGACTCTCAAAAACACATGATCACCTTCCTTGAACTCAAGTGGCCTACGTCTTTTATCCGCATAACTTTTCTGTCGACTCTGAGTTGTCCTCATCTTTTCTTGAAACAGTTTCACCTTTTCAGTTGTTTGTTGCACTAGTTCAGGTCCTAATGATGTACTTTCTCCATCTTGATACCAACACAAAGGTGTTCTGCAACGTCATCCGTATAAAGCTTCATAGGGCGCCATCCCTATGCTCGAATGATAACTGTTTTCGTAGGTGAATTCTATAAACGGTAGGAAACTCTCCCAACTTTCGGTATGTTCCAACACACACGCCCTCAACATGTCCTCTAAAGATTGAATCGTCCTTTCTGATTGTCCGTTAGTTTGAGGATGATAAGCCGAACTCAGTCGTAACTTCGTTCCTAAGGCTTCATGTAAACTCTGCCAAAACCGTGAAGTAAAACGTGGATCTCTATCTGATATGATGCTTGAAGGTACTCCATGCAGTCTCACAATCTCACTGATATAGATATGAGTAAGCTTCTCCATGGAATACTTGATATTGATAAGTAGAAAATGAGCTGATTTCGTAAGCCTATCAATTACTACCCAAATGGAATCGCACCCCTTAGGTGTCCTTGGCAAACACGTTACAAAATCCATTGCTATGCCGTCTCATTTCCACTCTGGGATATCCAACAGAAGTAGCATTGCCGCTGGCTTTTGATGTTCAACCTTTGCTTTTTGACGCACCAAGCAAGACGCCACATAATCAGCCACATCTCTTTTCATGCCTTGCCACCAAAACAACCGCTTCAGGTGTTGGTACATCTGGGTTGATCCTGGATGCATACTAAACTTACTTCTATGAGTTTCGTCTAGAATTAATTTCCTTATTTCTGGGTTGTTTAGCACACAAACTCGTTCTAGTCATCTTAGGATTCCATCTGCTCCTTCCTTGTATTCAAACATCATCCCTTTCTTCATATTTCCTCGCTCTTTCTCTAGATACTGGTCATACACTTGTTTCTCCTGAATCTGATCCATCAGATCATATGACACTGTAACCATGCCCACACAAAGTCTCCCTGGCATTCTGACCACGGACAGATGCATATCTCTGAACTTTTCTAACAGGTCGTGTTCCTTAACCATCATGGCAGACACATGTAAACTTTCCTACTCAAGGCATCCGCTACCAGATTAGCTTTTCTCGGATGATACTGTAACTAGAAGTCATAGTCTTTCAGAAATTTCAGCCACTGTCTTTGCCTCATGTTGAGCTCTTTCTGATCGAACAGGTATTTCAAGCCCTTATGATCGCTGAAGACATTGAACGTCGAACCATACAAGTAGTGCCTCCAAATCTTCAACGCAAAGACCACCGCTGCTAACTCCAGATCATGAGTAGGATAATTCTTCTCCTGCACTTTCAACTGTCTCGAGGCATACGCTACCACTTTCCGCTTCTGCATCAGAACACAGCCTAACCCCTGGTATGAAGCGTCACAGTTGACTTCAAAAGGTTCACTCAGATCTGGCAATACTAACACTGGCGAGGTAGTCAGCCTCTTCTTCAGCTCTTGAAAACTCTGCTCACAGGCTTCAGTCCATTCAAAAGCTTTATCCTTCGTCGTCAATTGGGTAAGGGGTCCTACAATCTTAGGAAATCCCCTGATGAACCTCCGATAATACCCAGCCAAGCCCAAAAAACTGCATATCTCAGTCACTGTGGTTGGTTTCTCCCACTCAAGAACTGCTTCAACTTTCGACGGATCTACAGCAATTCCTTCCTTTGAAATCACGTGACCCAAAAACTACACTTCGTCGAGCCAAAACTCACACTTAGACAGCTTCGCGTACAACTGTTTATCCTTCAAAACTCGAAGAACCACACTAAGATGTTCAGCACGTTCTTCTCGGTCTCGCGAATAGATGAGTATGTCGTCCATGAAAACAACAACAAACTTATCTAGATATGGACGAAAGATCCTATTCATATAATTCATGAAGATGGCTGGAGCATTTGTCACCCCAAATGGCATTACAAGGTACTTGTAGTGCCCGTAGCGTGTTCGAAACGTTGTCTTTTGTACATCCTCTGCCTTCACACGAATCTGGTGATAACCCGATCGCAGATCAATCTTAGAGAAAACTGCCGCTCCCCTCAACTGATCCATCAAGTCATCTATCCTCGGAAGAGGATACTTGTTCTTAATGGTAACCTTTTTCAACTGGTGATAATCCAAGTAGAGGCGAGAAGTTCCATCCTTCTTCTTCACCAACAGCATAGGTGCTCCCCACGGCGACACACTGGGTCTAACGAACTACTTCCCCAATAAGTCCACCAATTGTTCCTTCAAGGTTTCCAACTCTGTAGGTGCCATACGATACTGAACCATAAACAAGGGTCCAGTTCCAGGCACAAGATCGATGGAAAACTCGATGTCCCGAACTGGCGGTAATCCGGGTACATCTTCAGGAAAGACTTCTGGAAACTCGTTCACGACAGGCATATGCTCTAAGACTAGCTCACTCTTCACCTCCAATGAAGATAGCAACATGTATCCCTGAGCTCCTTCTCTCAAAGAAGCGTTTACTTTGCTGGCGGTCAAAAATCCAGAATTCTCAGAATTAGGGAAGACTAGTGTTTTATTTGCACAGTCTTACAAGATTTGGTTAGAAGCTAACCAATCCATTCCTAAGATTACATCCATTTGCGAAAGAGGCAAACAGATCAAATCAATCAAAAACGTTCTATCTTTTACCGAAATAGAACAATTCAAACAAACTTTAGCAGTTATAACAGGCTTTGCAGTAGGCGTAGAAATTACTAAATCAAAAGGTAAAGAAGACACAGGAAATCCCAAAAGGTTCACACAGTCATATGCAATAAAATAATGGGTTGCGCCTGATCAAACAGTACAGTTAAGGTTTTACCTCCCATGTCGCACTGACCTTGGATTAATTCTTCATTCTGAGAAGCCTCAGCGCCACTCATAGTATCGACCCTGCCCTTTGCCTTAAGCCTCACTGCTTGGACATTGTTGACAGAATGTTCAGCTTTCGGTTGCACACACTCGCATGAAATATGCCCCGGCTTACCACATCTGAAGCATATAATCCCCTTGATCGAGCATTCTCTTGTGGCATGATTGCTCTTTCCACACTTCATACACTTGATTGGGGCGTTTCCAGACTGACTGAAACCCCCACTGCTTCCTCCTAATATGGTTTCCTTCCAGGTCTATTGTCACGACCACTGTTCCCTCTGTGGAATCTAGTCGATCCAGAACTCTGTGCTCGCTTGTCCTTATTAGGTTCCAAACTCTCGATCAGACGACACTTCTCCATCAGACTTGGAAAAACAGAAATCTCCAGAGGCACCATAACCCTTTTTAAATCGAGCCTCAGACCCCCTTCCAACTTCTTGCATTTCCACTCCTCTCTTGGGTCCTCCAGGAACTTCCCTTTGAAAGCATTCCAGTCTACAACATGTTGATCATGTATCAGCACCTGACGAGCTCCTTCCCACCAGTATTTAGCATCCTCCACCGGCATATAAGTTGCATAGACAACCTTTTCGTTCTCAGTACACCTCATAGCTCCAAAGACCTTCTCCAAAGTCTGGATCCAATGCTCAGCTTGCTCAGGATCGAACTCACCCTTGAACTGAGGTGGGTTCCTACGGTGGAATTCATCCAGTCCTCTACCCCCTGTAGCTCTCTCATCACGTTGAACCATCGCAGCAACCATCTCTCATATGGCGTTCACAACAGCATTCAAGTTTTGATCAGCCATTGCTACCTTCAAAACCAGAATTGTCAAACTCAAGGACCACAAAACAACCAAGGCAAAAAATTCTACAGGAGATAACAACAGAGAAACACACGGAGAACACAACACAAACAAGACAGACCATAACCTATAAAACCCAAAAGACTCGGCCAGCTCTGATACCAAATAATGCAACACCCTTTCCCGAGCGTCATATTCCGGAACGATTATAAGGCCGAAAATAATATTATTGCGAAAAATACGGTTTTTTTTCTTTTCGCAATGATATAATGGGATTATTAAAGGTAAGTAATAATAAATGAATCACCATGCATTTCTAGAAGTCATACAGAATTACATACATAAATAAAAATAGTACTATATACAGACATAGGTCCAATGCCTAACTGGCAATAAGTATATAATAAGTACTAGGAGTCACAGCTCCCCAAAAGGTATAACAGACACTTGACATAGCCTGGCCAAAACTAAACAGCAAAAGGAGTCCCCCTCCGGACTCAAAGTATGTGCTGAACTGAACCGTCGCCGCGTCCATCAGCTTAAGCAGAAACAACAATACCAGCAGAGAAGATATACATATATGGGTGAGATTCCCGATCATCAACACAACAAAATAACAGAAGTAAAAATGGGACGACTCACCAAGTAATAACATACTTAACATGCATACCATAAATCTCAATATATCATGTTAATCAATTAGCAGCATAAAATAAGGCATTCTCGAAAACAGAACAGCGATGTTCAACAAGTAAATGTAATCATCAACAGCCATGCAATGCATTGCAATGTACATGACTCAAGGCTATATGCCACAAGGGTAAACTCTGACCCCTACTCTATGGAGCTAACAAAACATCGGAGAGAGCGAATGGGAGGACATGTTCCATGTATGCCAGCCATGGGCAAGATGCTACAACATTCGTAACGTGCACGTATCTGGCTTTACGGAAACACTCTACACTAAACATGAAAAGTACGGCATCTAGTCGAGGATATCAGTGTATTGCTCGGATTCGCCATGACACAGAAGAGCTACCAACTGGTCACATGTCAGCCTTTCCTACCCAGATACCTCCAAGATTTTTTAAAACGTCACAGTAAGATTCGCAACCGCATCAAGGTGTAAGCTCAACTCCTAGGCTCAAGGCCTTACAACTCATGCAATGAAATGCCAATGCTTACACAAAGCAGATGCGATAAAGCAGTGTCTATCCACCGGATAAACCTCAAGGTTCACTAAGGTTCTCTTCCTTAGGAACTCTACTCGTCTTTTTATTACAAAACTTTTATCCACCGGATAAATCTCGTGATCCCTCCGGGATCGAGTCATCACAAGACTGAAACAATTGAACGATTGACCTGGATCCGAATCACTGATCCGTCATCAAACTACTGTATCAAAACCCAAAATGTTCCATGTTTGTGTTTATGTCTTATGAAGTCATTGATGAACTAAGTCATCAATGGTATAGTGTATGGTCTTGTTCCACTACATACTATACTTAATTATCTCTTGTCTTCAACTTTATGTTAATTACTTTAACTTAGGTTTTCACGCGTAAAACTTTACGATTTAGAGTTGAAAACTCTCTTTGTAAACCAAAACCTTTCTAATTGAAAACTCATTGATTTGAAAGAACTTTGTTACTTGATTAAGGTAAGGTACCTTAACTAATTTAAAAAGGTTTTTCCTTACTAACTTAGTGCAAAACCATGATTTAGTTAGTGTAAAGGAAATGCAATCTCATTTAATTTTCTACTATGATTCATTTAATTCAAAACTTAAGGACAAGGTCCTCTTTATATTTGAAAAAGGAATGTTATCTTAGTTCTAATATAAAGGTTATATCTCATTAAAATCTAAGGTAACTTTTATGAAATCACTTTCATCATTTTTCTTTTTAAAACACTTAGTTAATTAGGTAAACTATGGCTAAGGTAAAAAGGATATTTTCACCTTAGTAAAACACTTGAATGTTGAAACTCCACTTGATCTTTGGATCAAAATCACATATTGTTTTTTCTTTGAAATATATGTTATTAAAACACTTTCTTGCTTTCAAAAACATTGAATGTTCAAGAGCAACTCATGTTCTTCCTTTTATTCTTAGCCAAGGCCGAATGCTCTCATAAGGTAAATGTGAAGATCTTGCTTCACTAACTTGTCAAGTTATAGCTCAAAATGCTCACAATATTATGACAAACAACAATCATACATTATTGCATCATAATCAAGCATAAAAATCCTTACTTGAACTAGAGATCAAAGTGTGGTTTTCAACATACATGAAAACATTTTTTTTTCATCCAATCACACATCATCATAAACTACTAAACATACAACCAATATTACAAATCATGTTCTCCAAGAGAACTTTACTAATAAAGTAGTGAACCCAAACAAAAGGGTTTCACCCTAACAACATAAACAACCATTTTCACCTCCACCAATTTTGGTGTGGTGAGGTTCACCCCCCATACCTATTGGTGAATAAACCCTCCGGATGAAAGTCGATTGACTGGTTCGTGAATCTCCCGATTACTCGTCCGAATACCCGTCACCAACTATAATCAACTTAATCAATCAAACATTAACATCTAACAACACAAATTTTCCCTATTTCCATCCACTTAGGGTTCGGCCCCTCTATGTTAAAATTAGCTAGAGATGTTCAAAATTTCTTATCTCTTGGATGGATGATCCTTAGGTACTCCTAACACTAAAACAAGTCTTATTACTCAAAGTTTGAATCAAAAGCTCTAACTTTTTCAAGATAGGCCATTCGGCCACTTAATACCCATATGAATTAGAGAAATCTTTTGGTTGCATGCTCTTGGGTAATGAAAGAGAATGATGAATCAAACTCATAGAAATTGGTTTAGTATTAAAAGGATTTTTCTACAAATTTTCATGGATTTATGAAGTTTATGAATCAAAAATTTAATCTCCATGAATCAAGAGATTTAAGAGATGAAATAGGGAGATTAAGAGAGCTAGGATGGAGTTTATGCCTCCTAGATGATGAAGCTTAAGAAGAAAACAACTTTGTTTCATCAAAAACTTCAACTTTTCAAGATGAAAGTGAAGAAATGGTTGAAGAACTATGAAGAACTTTGAAGAACAAGTGAAGAAGAAAGTGAGAGAAGAGAGAAAAGAAGTGAATGGCCGAATGGCCAAGTGAGGAGGTGAGGTCCAAAGATATTTTTGTCATTAAGGATATTATGGTCTTTTCCTTAAAAGTCCAAAGACATTTTAGTCTTTTCACCCTTAAGTTTAAGAAAATATCTAGATATTTTCAAGTTGTCATGATGAGGGTGAGGGCAAAAGAGTCTTTTCCCAAGTGTCCAAGGGCAAAATGGTCTAGAGACGAAAATGTCATTTAGGAAAAGATCAGGGGCGTTTTGGTCTTTTCGCAGTGTGAACGCGTTCAGATATTTTTAGGATGTCATCATGAGGGTGGCACGAAATTTAAGGTGATGTGACATCAAGTTTATCCTTCAGTGGGTCCCGTTAAATCCTTCTACAGCTCCAATCGTCTCCCGGTTCGAGTTTTCACCCGAATAGTTTATATTATTTTCACTTTTTAACGTCAAGAACTGATTTTAGCAAATTTGTAGAGAATTGAATTCTAAGACTAAATGTCTCATTCGCGAGTCAAAATTAGGTCTTGATAATAGTAAAACATTACTGTCAGTGAAAAACACAGATCGGGATCCGTCTGAGTTTTTTGACCAAATTTTAACCATAGCTTCCTACGATAGCGTAGAGCGTGACTATGATCTCAGATTATTTTATTTCACTCTTTAGACCCTCCAATAAAATATAACGCATAAATACTGTTTAATTCATATTATAAAGCTTCGGGACGTTACAGATACCCCTACCATGGGATATTTCTGAATTACAATACCCTAAAATGGTGGTATTGTCAACATCCCTACAATGGTGATGTTTTTCACAAGGTCAATACCCTTACAAGGGTGGTATTTTCTCAACCCTTAGTACCCCACCTGTATTAGTATTAAGCACATGCCAAATAAATTAACAAGGTCATTCTATGTATAGCAAATAGGGGTGGGAATAGGCCAGGCCGCTCGTCAGAAGCCTATGGCTTGGCCTATTTAAGGCCTGACCTGGCCTGACCTATTTAATAAAAAAGTCAGGCCTAGGCTTTTCAAAAAACTTTTTTAGTTAAATAGGTCGGGCTTAAGCTTATAAAAAAGCCATTTAAGCCTGATAGAGCGGTCCATTTATAAATAAATATTATTATATAAAATATCATAGATATATATAATATATAATATTATTTTTTAACAGAATATATTAAATATATAGTTTATAATATTAATTTTTCAACAAAATAATAATAGGCTTTTTAACCAAACTAAGATTATTTTAGAAAAGATACAATTTGGTCTTTATTTATAGAATGTTGGTCTACTTCACATGTAAACTTTGATAGATGTGGGACTAACTCCCAATGAAGCATTGTTGTAGATAAACATTTTTTTATAAGCTTTCAAGTGGGTAAATTATATGATTTGAATAGAGTAAATATTCAATTTGGTCCCTAAAATTGTAGGGTCGTATCAATTTAGTCCTCCACATTATCAATATTTCAAAATGATCCCTGGAATTGTAGAAAGTTAATCAGATTCGTCCCTCCGTTGAAATTTGCATGGACTATAATGACATTAAGTTGGTAATGTCAGGAATTTATTTGAAACTAAGTGGATAATGTCAGGGATGTATTTGCTACATTTTATAATTTCAAGGATCATGTTGGAATATTGATAATGTGGGGGACTAAATTGATACGACCCTACAATTTCAGGGACCAAATTGAGTATTTACTCGATTTGAATATATGATGTTGTTATACTTAAATATATGATTATGGAAGTCAAAGACATGATAATATAAATAATTTTCATTAGTAGATATGTATATGGATCATACAAGACATACAAACTTTAAGATATCATGGAAGTCCATCAAGACATGTTTATACAAACAAAAAGTTTGTACTATTACTACTAGTGAACTAGGTGGATTTCGTCAACTTAGAAGCAACTTTTTAGTTTTTAAGATAAAAAGCTTGTATCACTTTCATACTTTCACGTGATTTATGCATAATTAGATATAAAATATTGCAATTAGGGGTAAAAATAGGCTAGGATGTTCGTCGAAATATGGGTTGGAGGATGAGATTTAAGAAGGTGGAAGAGCTTAATAGGTTGCATCACATGAGAGTTAGTCCCACATAACTCAAAGTATAGAGGTGACGCAGGATGACATTCTATAAATATAGAGCAAACATGTGATCAACTTACTTACCTGGATGAGTGTTTAAGAAGGCTCATAGGATGGTCCACATGATGCATCCATGTGAAAAGCCTTATCTACTAGTTTATTTTTACTTAATACTTATACTTATAATACAATATATATATATATATATATATATATATATATATATATATATATATATATATATATATATATATATATATTTTGTAATAATATTTTTTTTTTTTTATTATTTGGCCTATTTAAAGATGCTATTGCCCTATTTAAAGGCCTTAACCTAAATTAGGCTTTCAGGCCAGGTCAGGCTCCTAAATAGATCAGGCCAGACCTTAAAAATTGGTCTATATCAGGCTAATAAGCCAGACTCAGGCCTTGAGATTGAAACACAGTCCAGACCTATTTATGTCAGGGCCTGAACTGACCTATTCCCATCCCTAATGGCAAACAATACATGGTATACCAATCTCATTTCATAACTCATATTACATATGTCAAATAGGGGCATGCCAATTCAATCATCAGATAATTCATACATTCACATAGAATGACAATCATTCATGGCATTCATATCATAAAAACCTCTATTTTAAACATTAATTTGGTTTTTGTACAAAACTCCCATTTTCAAAAAATAGAATTTGACCAAATATGCATTCTTTTATTAAAATTTCACCATAAATCATTAAATAAAACAAACCCCGTTTTCCCAAAATCGTTTGTATCATGGAAGAGTGAGGACAAAGGCATTTTTACTCACCTCTTGAAGATATCTAAAAACTCCAAAGTGTTTCTTAAGAGTGAATCATATTTTCAGAGCTCCTTCTATCACTTAAAGCAAGCATGCTATTCTCTTGTACAGATGCTATTTTTCTTTTGCTACCCACAATCCTCCTGAATATTTTTCTAACGGCACTGATGCTTAATTTGTATGGTGCAAGACGAGCCTGGATCCTCTCCAGTCCAGGAAAGAAATGGAGAGGCCAGTCCTTCTCATCGTAGCCGTACACGTGGCGTTAATGAAGATCAACGGCTCAGATTTTAAATTACTTTATTTTATTTTTAAAAAAAAATATGAAAATGGAAGAAGCAGTTCCCCCAATTTTTTAAGGGTTCTCACACACGCACCTCCCTTGCCAGCGATCGGCCGCCCCGACCTCCCCGTCGTTTAGCCGTCCCGCACCGAGCGGCCACTCCGTCTCGCAAGTCGTTGCGGCTCCCTATCGTCACGCTGTGAGGTTGTGCGCAGAGATCTATATGCTGTTCAGATTTGTCGCGGCGACGTCTCCTCATCCATCTCTACGTCGTGATTCTTCTGGTTCAGATTCTTCACTAATAACATTATGTTGTTGAGTCTCCAAAATGTCTGATGTGCATTTACCAGAGTTTTGATGAAAATTAAACATTTATTTTAATGATTTAATTGAACATGTCTGTGGTGGTTAACCCGTCTACTCAGTGTGTTGATTATAATGATAAGCATTAAGTGTCTATATGAATTGAGCTCTAGCGTGTTATCACCCGTCTGGAACCAAGAAAAGTTCACCCGTTTGAACTAAGAAAAGTTCACCCGTTTAAACTAAGAAAAGTTCACCCGTCTAATGAAACTTTCATCCCGTTTGATGACTTTCACCCGTCTAATGAAAGGTTTCACCCGTCTAATGAAAGCTTTCATCCTTCTAATGACTATCGGGAATAAATCCTTTCTGGACGTCACGTGTACGGCTACGATGAGAGTAATTTAAAATCTGAGCCGTTGATCTTCATTAATGTCATGTGTATGACTATGATGAAAGGGATTGGCATCTTCATTTCTTTCCTGGACTGGAGAGGATCCGGACTCGTGCAGGATCGGGTTCTTCTTAACCCTTGTACGGTGACAATGGATTTTATTTGGCTAAACCAAATCCTCAATGATAATTGCATGTGCTATACGTTAGCCTGGAGGTCAGTTTCTTTCTTTTTCAACCTTTCCAAATCAATTTTTAGTTATGTGGGACCCGCTATCTTTTTTTTTTTTTTAAAGAATTCCAATTGAGTTCTACGTGGCTTCACTCTCCTCCTAAGAGTCTGGCTAAAGCCAAATCCATTAAATTTGTTTGCAACGTGGACCCCCCACCTCCACTTTCCTTTTGTTTGTGTTCTTTTTTATATGGAAAAAGTATATACATCCCCTACAGTTTAATCCATTTGTTAATAGTTATTCTTAATTATTTTTTTAATTAATTTTCAAACTCTAATAATTAATAAAATTGATCTTTTTATTAACCTAAGGTTAAGTGACTAACGTTGATAGGATCTGTGTGTTCATTTTTATCAAATCTCAACCATGGATTTTTTTTTATTTTTAATTCTTAATTCTTAAAAATAGAGGAAGGGGCTAGGGAGGCGGAGCATTCTTTCTTCCGTGCGTGCGTGCGTCTTCTTCTTTCTTTCTGTTGCCTTCAATCTTCTTTTCTTATGCATTTTTTCTATTCTTCGGTTCATTTATCATTCTTCCCTACCCCGTATTATTATCTTCGCTTCTTTCTTCTCTTCGAGCCACATTACCAAATTGCAGAATTCTTACCATGAATGGCTTTATCATCCCAAGCTTGATGCGTTGAAAAGGAATTGATCTCATTGGTTATTGAGTTGCAGACTAGTTATTGAGTTTAGAGGGTTGAGTCGTTCCTAAACCTGCAGACTAGTTATTGAGTTGGGAGCTTTTGACTAGCAAATAATGCCCATGTCCCATATTTAGTTGGTTTTGATATCAATTTTGCAGCTTTTGGCTACTAATGTTAAAGCAATCTAAACAAAATCTCTAAGCATAATTCTTCAAATTCAAATGGTGAACATAATCATTTGCAAGGAAATAAGCCAAAACGTTTCAGAAAAGAAACCCAACCAAGAAGAAGAAGAAAAGGCTCCAGAGAAAGGTAGGAGCTTTTTCTATTCCACCCCCCCTCCTTTTTTTATAAAACGTCAAAAGATTAAGAAATAAAAATGAAAAATATCCCCGGTTGAGATTTGATAAAAATGAACGGCCAAATTCTATCACCATTATCCATTTAACCTTGATTTAACAAAAGGATCAATTTCACTAATTGTTAGAGTTTGAGGATTAATTGGGAAGAATCGGTAGTTGAGGGTGCCTATTTGGAAACGGATTAAAGTTTGGGGAGGGTGTATGCACTTTTCTCTTTTTTTTTTTAATTATCATTTTGTATTTTTTTATATAATTATTAAATTATTCCAATACATTTTTATACTAACAGTTTTCTATACTAATCCTCATAATAACTTAATTCTTTTATTAAAATAAATATATGAAAATTTTAAGATGTTACACAAATACAAAAGTGTGAGAAGACATACTCATATACATATGTTATGGAAGTAAAATGGAAATTAAGGCAGGTGCATACACACGCGCGCGCACACACACACACACACACACACACACACATATATATATACCCACCTCCTATAGGTATTACTCACCCACAAACATAATATAATCATCTTCGTAAATCAATTCAAATCATCTCATAACAGTTTAACATATCATCTCATTATATTTTGTATACATGTCTCATTACAATCACAAGCAACAATATCTCCACGTACTCATACAACATACATAATTGAGTATCTGTAACACCCTTTCCGGGGACATCACATAACGGACATTTCATAAAACTATAAGGCCGAAAAACGGGTTAATTAAAATCATTTAAGAAAGATGGGGTGAATTTTTCCTTTTCACAAGACATAAGTATAAAAGCTTGTAACCGTTTATGCGTGTAAGGTAAATAAAAACATTTCATAATATAAGTTCATAAATTCATAAAGGTTTACATAAAAACCCAACCCGACTACAGAAATGAAATAGAAAGATACAGACTCAACATAAAGGATTGGAGACGCAACTCCTGGACATAAGATACTTGGAGACGCAGCTCCACAAAAGATAAAAGAAAGGTACACACACTCTGACACCCTATACTTGCCGACAACATACTACACAGGAAGACATCCCTCAGATCAACCGCTGAATGCTTCCTCTGACTTCTCCTTTACGGAGAGACAAGTGAAAGGGATATGAAGGCATAGATAGATCACCTCCCTCCTAATCTCCTCACTTCTTGCCTTCCAACTAGGACCCGTCAAACGAGGCCTAACAGGAACCCTAGCATGGACTACTACTGGTGTTCCTACGGAAGATGTCATATGAGTTGCCTCAGACGCAACTCTGCCAACAAAAAGCCTATCCTCAAGAGAGGGAGGAGGCACTGAACGCATCGGTATAAAAGTCCACCTATCATTTTACTACGACTACAACCCTAACAACAGACGACATGAAGACAATCGGTGAAGTGGTTAAAAACCCTTCATCTGCGACCCATGCAGATGGTGCGTGTGTCTCTTTACATGCACGTTGCTAGAAGCCCATCATGGCTAGAATTCCAATGCCAGAACCACTGGGATACTCTGCAGAGAGATGCATCAGAAGCGCCGGTGAAGTCTCCGTATCACGACCTTTTCAGGAGATCACCAGAGAAGCACACAATGATGCAATACAAAGTAATGAAGTGAGATTCCCATTCATCAACACAAGACATGGCAAAAGTAAAAACGGTACGAAGAACAAGATAAAAGCATACTAATCATGCATATCATACATCTCAATGTCTCATATTTTTCAATCAACAACATAAGGCATCATCAACACAATATAATAATGTATAACTTGTAAATGCATCAATCAACAGTCATGCAATGCAATGCGATGTACATGACTCAATGACATATGCCACAAGAGTAAAACTTTGACCCCTACTCCATGGAGCTAACAAAACGTCAGAGAAAGTGAATGAGAGGACATGTTTAGTGTATGCCAAACATGAAAAGTAACGTTCACGTATCTGGATTTTACGGAAACACTCTACACCAAACATGAAAAGTACAACATCTAGTCGAGGATATCAGTGTATTGCTCGGAGTTGCCATGACATAGAAGAGCTACCAACTGGTCACATGTCAACCTTTCCAACCCTGATACCTCTAAGATATTTAAAACGTCACCATAAGATTCGCACCAGCATCAAGGTGTAAGTTCAACTCCTAGGCTCAAAGCCATACAGACTCATGCAACATAATATCAATGCTTACACAAAGCAGATGTGATAAAGTAATGTCTATCCACCAGATAAACTTCAAGATTCACCAAGGTTTTCTTCCTTAGGAACTTCACACATTTTAAGTGTTTCAAACTTTTATCCACTAGATAAATCTTGTGATCCCTCCGGGATCGAGTCATCACAAGACTATACAGTTAGACGATGTTCTTGGGTCCGACTCACCGGCCCGTCATCAAACTACTGTTCCAAACGAAAACGTTTCATGTTTGTGTTCGTGTCTTATGATATATTTCTCAAGTCCTAAATGTCTTATGAAGAAGGATTGAGAATCCTCTAGTTAAGTCTTTGATCCTTTCTAAGTTAGAGGTTCCTTGAGTTTCAATTAATGAAATGAGTCTTGATTCACTTAAGTCTTATGAAGTCATTGATGAACTGAGTCATCAAAGGTATAGTGTATGGTCTTGTTCCACCATATCCTATACTTGATTATCTCTTTTCTTTTCCTCTAAGTTAATTACTTAACTTAGGTTTCTCGTGCGTAACACTTTACGATTGAGTTGGAAACTCTTGATTTAAGGACTTTGTAAACCAAAACCTTTCTAAGTGAAAACTCAATTGATTTATAAAACTTGATTACTTACTTGAAGTAAAGTGATTCAATTAATTTTGAAAAGGGTTTTCCTTTCTAACTTATTGTAAAACCGTGATCTAAGTTAGCGTAAAAGAAAGAGAATTCTATTTAGTTTTCAAACTATGATTCCATTAAATCCAAACCTTAGGATAAGGTTCTCATTATAATTTTGAAGATTGAATATGAAGTTGGTTTGGTTTTGAAATGAATGTGACATCATACTAAACCTAAGGTACTTCACATTAGTTTTGCTTTCATGAAATTACTTTTATCATTTTATTTCTGAAACACTTGTTCCATTGATTAAACTATGACTAAAGTAAAACACATTTTTACCCTAGTTAAAACACAAAGGGGCCGAAACCCTAGTTGAGCTTTGAATCAAAACTACTTATTGTTTGTTTTTTAAATACAAGTTAGTAAAACACTTATTAGCTTTCAAAAACATTGAAGTTCAAGAACAAGTTCATGTTCCTCCGTTTCTTGCTTTGATGGCCGAACCCTAGTCCTAACAAGGATGTGAAGATTTTTCTTCACCAAACCGTTCCACAATCAATTATGAGCATCAATACATCAAGGTTAACAACAACATACATCCAATTCCAAAAATTCAACATCAAACCGGTATACAGAATTTTCAGCATTTCAAGCGTCAACTTGTGACAAACATTTGATTGATCAAATGAACTCGGATTTGAGCAAATGGACTCATATGAAAGCTTAGGATGTCTACTTTTTGTTTATAAAGTCATTTTCACAAAAAATAACCGAGTCAGTACAGTTTCATGAAATAAGCCACTGTAGTCAGAATCGAAGACAAAAATCTATGTTTATATTGAAACAGATTTGCATGGGTCAAATATCCATGAAACTAAACGAAATTAGTTATCAAAATGAAGCCCAAGATGTCTAGTTTTAGGATCAAAAACCTGTTTTGAAATCCAAGGTCTAGGTTGAGAGAAAAACCAAAATGACACACACAAGGTCAGATCCGAAAATCACATTTTCATAAAGTCTTTTCAACCAAAAGATGGAGGAACCCTAGGTTAGGGTTTTCCCACACATAAAAGTTATTTTCAACCATTCAAAGATATCAATGAACACAAATCAAGCCACAAATAAATATTATAACATTGTTCTCATAGAGAACCAAATAGATAAAGTAGCAAAACCCTTGGTTTAGGGCTTGCCCCAAGCCAAACCCATAAACCATTTTCACAACCACCAATGTGGTGTGATGTGGTGCACTCCCCCATTACCTCTTGAAGATCCACTAAGTGCTCCTTGAAGATGTTGTACAAGTGCTTAGAATAGGAGATCCTAGTAAGAAAACACACAAGCTTTCAAAAGGGGTATATTTCGAAATTTACTTTGAACAAGAGTGATTATTTTCAAAAGCTCAAAGAGAAAAGGAAAGATGAAGGTGAGTACAACAACTTACCGATGAAGAACTTAATGAAAAGAGAAATTGTAGGCTTTGAAACTCCAAGAAATAATGCTCCAATGAAGAAACTTTCTTCATCAAAGTTGTAGTAGAGGTTGAGGTGATTACAAATATGGTATTTGTTTTTGAAGAGGAAAAATGGTGATGGTCACCATAGCCATGGCCGAACCAAGCTCAAAGAGAGAAAAGAGAGAGTATTTTTGTGTTTAAGCTTTTGGAGAAGATGAGTTGATGTGCAAGTGTCATGAGAGAAAAAAAAGAAATGAAACTTAGTGTGTTAAGACACACTTGGCCATAAGGCCTTCTTCATTTTAGGGCCAATTTCTTTTTCACCAAAAAGCTAAAGGAAAATAGGCATAGATGGTGTAAGAGATCAAATGGTCCAAAAATAAAGTGATTGGTGTGTTGTCTAATGGTGAGTGAAAGTAGTAGAAATTAACCATAAGTCGGTAAATTAGCTTTCGCCATAAAAGGTACGGTTATTAATCAAGAGTCATAGGAATTTAATCCATTAGTTAAAGGAATGAAAAGGTGATGGATGGTTGACATAAAGGTGACAACGTCTCGTGAAGCGTGAAATACAGTCATGAACTACTCCCGGCTCTGGGACAGAACAACTTCTCCGACCCTGGCACGCATCCCAAGGTAAAGCGATCCCGATTAAAATAATAATATTTTTATTGGTTCTAACTCAAAACAGCACACTGGGTTCAAAACAACATCTTATGCTTATTAAGCTCATAATTGAAATTCAAATATGAATTTCTAATTATTAACTATTATTATAATTATGATTAATCAAATTATGTTCTCAGTCAAGTTATTCACACAAATAGTTAAAAAGACAAGTATAAGATTTTTGGGATGTTACAGTATACACAAACAGGCTCTCTAGGGGCTGAGTCTTATACACGAGCTCTTAGCGGTTAGATCCCATCTCGTCCATTCCATGGATGGGTCCATAAACGAGTCATTCGGAGCTGAGTCCTATCTCGGGCCTTGCAGAGCTGGGCCTCACACAAACAATCACAAATGAATACCCATCAAGGGCTCCTTAGAGCTAGGTCTCACACACAAACATTCACAAATGAGTACCCATCACGGGCTCCTTAGAGCTGGGTCTCACATAAAAAAATTACATCATATTCCAATATGGTCACAATCATAGCCTACATGCATTCATCCTTTAACACAACTTAATATTCACATCTTATAAACCCGAACTAATAGTCATATAATTCATGATTACAACTCATAAAAATTTACAAAAACTACATCACTTATAGTAACATACACATATTTATAATGTTATTATAACAATACATACACATTTCATGATATCACAATCATACAATAAATTCAATACAATAATCATAGTGTAACGCCCTACTTTAGGGGTCATGATTAGTTAACACAACACGAAAACGAAATACGGAAATATGTATATATATATAATAATGAGCTTACCGAAAATATGGGTTTCTTTTTTTTCTTTTTCTTTGTACTGAAGTTCCCAAAACATATAAGTATACTTGTACTCATAAAGATAATTATACGAAATCATAAACAACATCAAATAAGAGAAGCTTCTCACAAAAGTATATATAGATAGTAGTTCTCAACATTTGACTACAAACGAAAGTAACCAACATAAGGACGAACTCATCCTACTCTACGGGAGACACAGCTCCACAACTGAAAAGGGGGAGGGGGTACATCATAAAATACAGACGCTGGGAAGACTCTAGAGACTGGCCAAAACAAAACACTATACTACTCGTCGTAGTAGTACTCCTTTGGATCCTCCTCCTCGTCCTCGTCCATGGCCTCCCCCTCCTCATCCTCGTCCTCCTCCAAGGGCTGCATGTCATGTCTGCTCATGATCCGCTTTGCGTACAGTAGCGTCTCCTCATCAATCCTCATCCACCATGCATCTTGACTCGTGCTGGCAGGGGCTACCTCTGGTATGTCCTCCGGTATATACTTTGGCACTTCCTCCTCCTCCTCCTCCATCTCCTTATCATCAGACGAGAGGATAACGAGGGGAGTGAAGAAGAATACTCTAGTATGAGCCGGTGTGCTCTTACGAGCAGTCATTCTCCATTTCGCCCGCTAGGGAGGAATCTAATGGTGTAGCTTGGAAGGCACATAGGTAGGCCCCAGTGGTGGGACTACGGGCACAGACGGTCCGATAGCAGGTATAGGTAAGGCAGAAGTAGACGGTGCAGTAGGTGGAGGTAGCATGGAAGAAGGGTCAATGTACACGTCTCTGGGCTCCTCCTGGTGAACTGTAAGTTGGGCATTGGGCAGGCATGGACGATCAGTAGGTGGTGGTGGTGGCTGGGTGATCCCCAAGCTACCCCCGCGACTGACACGTAGGGTGCATACTCTCTTAGACAAGCTCGTCATGGAAAATAGTGACTCTTTCCTACTCGTGAGACTCACAGCTCCAGTGTATGTGTGACGTCCGTCTAGATGGATCGTCCAGACGTCCTCCCCATCATGGAGTGTCAGGTCCAAGGTCAGCCGGGATGGTGGATCGCTCGCCATGACTACTCACCAGAGCAAGATGAAACCACACGAGCACCGTAACAACAAAAGTAATGAGGTAAGATTTCGCACATCGCACAACTAGAACAGCAGTGATAAAAGTCACGCACACACGCACCCAATCGACATACAGCGCATGGGCATTCACAGCATAACAACTAATCACATGACATCACAGCTAATATAACAAGAATGATAATATGGGTCAGACATCAATAGAGTATGCAATGACACAATATGCAACATGACTCAGACCCCTACATCATGGAGCTAAACATAACAAGAGTGAGTGATTGGGAGAACATTGTCTGCGTTATCTCAGCCCACAATGCCACATCCAAAGATTACAATCATTATAACGGCTCATGCCAGACGTTCTTTACCCAAATCATGATTTGTCCGGTGTCCAATCAAGACGTCAGCGTTTTTCGACAGGTAACCCACGACATAGAGGAGCTACTCTCTAGCCATATGTGATCTTCCCAACCCTAATGTCCTCAAGATCTCCACGATCGTCACCGCCATCAATCGCACCCGCACAAAGCTGTAAGCTCAACTCTCGGGCACAACGCCCAACTCATGCGTAGATGCGTATGCATGTCAAGAAAATGCCACAACACGACACGTACTACTCTATCACTGTAGTACCACCTTTATCTCTTGGTAAACCACAGGACACCCCTACGGGACCCACTTTCACACGACTTGTCATCAGTGGCCCTTTCTTGGTTCCGTTCCTTGCAATCACGTACTACCTCATCATTCGTAACACGATGTTCATGTCTTATGATATATTATTCCATAACCTAAATGCATTATGGAAAACAGGATCCATCAGGATCCCCTTTATCGTATCTTCTCACTTGTCTGTCAAAGAAACATTACATATTCTATATACGTAACTCTTTGTGATTAAACATTATGGATTCCTTAGATGACCTAAATCATCAAGGGCGTGGGACTTGATTTTGTCATGACCACAAGATATTAGTGTATGTCTTTTACTTAATCTTTGTGAGTTCTTTGTGGAACTCATGTAATTTTTCTTAGGAGATAACATGCGTTTACGCTATTATAGTAAAAAGCTTCAAAGTACTATCCTTGTAGTAAAGTAGTTGATGAAATATCCTTTATTAAGTATAGTTTGAAAAACTCTATTCAATTGCCCATAAGGCATCTTATTTAGTGTAAAACTCTTTTGAATTGGTTTCCTAGTTCTATTACTTAGTGTAAAAGAAATATACTTCTTACTTAAAATCACCATTTCATCTTCAAATGAACTATAACTTTATATAATTTTGTAAAGTACTAAAAAGGTACTAGTAGTGTAAAAACTCTTTGTGTTTAAAGAAAAGCTTTGTAAGAAGCCTATTTTCTCAAAGAAGACTTACTAACCAAAAATCCTTGAAAACCATCTTGACTAACTATGAAACTCTTGGTTCTTGGAAATCTTTTCTTTAAAACAACTTATTAAAATAAGTGGTTGATTAACAACAAACCAACCTATTCTTAAAATAATTTTCACATGAAATCAAAAACACTTATTTCACAACACATGGTTCTTTGGAATCAAAACTTGATTTCTTTGGAAACCTCTTCAATTTATATGACTCTTATCTTTTAATATGAACATATTAAACCCCTCTACATCAATATTTTAAGTTCCTAACCCCTTTTAACAAGACAAGGCCGAACGGTCCCATGTAACAAGGGTAGGTTTTCTTTTAATTATTTTGCCTTCTTGGAACCATTTTAAGTCCATTACATCATCGCTTAAACATGGAAGCTTTGGCTTCCCTCATTAATCACGACATGGCCGAATCTTACATGCTATTTTCCTACCAAAATGAAGTCATCCAACAACATCCACAGTAGCTAGAAAATCATACAAACATATAAGCATGTTATCAAGGCAACTTAGAACATAACAAGTTCAACATTCTAAAATCCTATCCTTAGGTCTTTGGACCTAAGAATAGTTTTTCATCATGCCAAAATGATTTTCTACTAACACATACAATCACAATCACCATAACAACACAACAACATAATACATCATGAAGGAAACCCTAGATCTAGGGTTTTCCTTCAACAAAACTAGGAGGCCTTTATCATCACCATTAAGGTCCCCCATTACCTCTTCGAAGCTCCTTATAAGAAGATGAAGAGAAAACTTGGTCACGAATACAAGCCAAAATCGTGGCAAAAAAGGAAAGGAAACAAGTTCAAAGACTTGATTTCTCATCAACATGATCAAGGTAGAACAAAGATACTTTTAAAGAGTAAGAATGTAGAAGGAACAAAGTCATGAACTTACTCTTAAGAAGTGTTATAAGACAACTTCAAGAAGATTGAAGTGTTCTTGAAGATCCTTAGCTAACTTGATGAAAACAACTTCAAATGAAGAAATTCCAAAGATTAAAGTTGTTTAGATAAATGAGATGAACAAGAATATGAAGTTAAAATGATGAAGTAAAATGAGTGTGAGCACTCACCAAGGCTGGCTGCAACACCCTTTCCCGAGTGTCACATTCCCGAACGTTTATAAGGCCGAAAATATTCATTAATGCGGAAAATACGGTTTTCTTTTTTTTTCTTTTCACAAAGATGTAATGGGATTAGTAAAGGTAAATAATACTAATAAATGAACTTAGGTTCACCATGCATTTCTAGAACATACTATATTAGAAATACAAAAACAGAAAACAGAGAACAGAAAACAGAAATAACACTGTATACAAACATAGGTCTAATGTATAACTGACGTAAGAATAAAATAAGTATTAGGAGTCGCAGCTCCCTAAAAGTACTAAGTCTGGCCAAAACGAAAATTAAACAGCAAAAGAGTCTCCCTCCGAACTCAAAGAAACTACTGGACTGAACCATTATCACGTCCATCTATTCAAGCAGCAACAGCAAGTACCAGTAAGAAAATATACAGATATGGGTGAGATTCCCACTCATCAACACAACAAAACAGTAGTAGTAAAAACGGGACGACTCACCAGGTAACAGCATACCCAACATGCTTACTAGAATTCTCAATATAAATCATGTTAAACATTTAACATTTAAAAGCATAATATAAGGCATTATTAAAAACAGAATAGCGATGTATAACATTAAATGTAAACATCAACAGCCATGCAATGCAGTGCAATGTACATGACTCAATGCCAATGCCACTAGGTACTACTCTGACCCCTACTCCATGGAGCTAACAAAACATCGGAGAGAGTGAATGGGAGGACATGCTCTGTGCATTGCCAGCCATGAGCAAGATGCTACAACATTCGTAACGTGCACGTTTCTAGCTTTACGGAAACACTCTACACCAAACATCAAAAGTACGGCGTCTAGTCGAGGATATCAGTGTATTGCTCAGATTCGCCACGACACAAAAGAGCTACCAACTGGTCACATGTCAGCATTTCCAACCCTGATACCTCCAAGACTACTTAAAACGTCACCCTAAGATTCGCACCCGCTTTACGGTGTATGCTTAAAGTTTTTTGCCATGTCTATCTATCGGATAAACCTCAAGGTCCACTAAGGTTCTCTTCCTTAGTAACTATACATGTCTTTGAAAATACAAAACTTTTATTCACCGGATAAATCTCGTGATCCCTCTGGGATCGAGTGATTACAAGACTGAAACAATTGAACGATTGACCTAGATCCGAATCACCGGTCCGTCATCGAACTACTGTTTCAAAACCCAAAATGTTTCATGTTTGTGTTTATGTCTTATGACTTATGTCTCAAGTCCTAAGCATTATGAATAAGGATTGAGAATCCTCTTACATATGTCTTTAATCCTTTCTAAGATATTACTCCTTGATTTTCGATTAAGGAAATAAGTGTTGATTCACTTAAGTCTTATGAAGTCATTGATGTACTAAATCATCAATGGTATAGTACATGGTCTTGTTCCACCACATACCATACTTAATTATCCCTTGTCTTCAACTCTAAGTTAATTACTTAATTTTTTATACGTAAAACTTTACGATTTGAGTTTAAAACTCCTTTTGTAAACCAAAACATCGCTTTCAATTTGAAAACTTATTCTGTTTCTATCATTTTCTGAAACGTGAATTTCTCTTAGCGAGATTGAATTCGCTTAGCGAAATTGAAGTAGTGATGCCTCATGTGAAATTCCTCTGCATCGCTTAGAGAAACAGGATTCGCTTAGTGAAATTCCATTGCATTCACTTAGCGAGGATTAATTCGCTTAGCGAAATGAAGGCAGTGATGCCTAGCTTGGAATTTCTCAGTTTCGCTTAGCGAAATTTGCCTTAATCAAAAAATGAACCTTGTTCTAAAATAAAGGAAAAACCTTATGGAACTATGTTCAACTTTTTATGAAAAACACTTCTTTGTTTCATTTTTAAAATCACTTGATTAACTAGATGAACTAATGATAAGGTAAAGACATTTTTCACTATGGTGAAAACACTTAAAGATTGAAGCCTTATTTGATCTTTGGATCAAAGTCTCTTATGGTTTTTCTTTAAAGCATAAGTCATTAGAACACTTTTCTTACTTCAAGGCTTTAAATTGCTCAAGAACTACACATATTCTTCATTTTCTTTTTGTCATGGCCGAAAGCCTCATCAAAGCAAAAGTGAAGATTTTGCTTCACTAACTAACCAAGTTATGGCTCACAATGCTCACATAATTATGACAAACAATATTCACACATCATTGCATCATAATCAAGCATAAAAATCCATACTTGATCTAGAGATCAAAGTAGGTTTTTCCACATACATGAAATGTTTTCTCTACTCAACATCATCATAAAACATGATAAGGCATACAAAGCATAACTACAATTATTACACTTTGTTCTCCAAGAGAACCAAATTAAATGGTGAACCCAAACCAAGGGTTTCACCCACACATAAAGTAAACAACCATCTTCACTACCACCATTTTGGTGTGATGAGGTTCACCCCCCATACCTGTTGATGAGCAGATATCCGGCTCAAAGTCGGTTGATCGGTTTGTGAACCTCCTGATACTCGTCACCAACTACAAACAACAAAACAACCAAACATTAAACAACAACCAAAACAAATCTCAACTATTTCTAACCATAGAGGGTTCGGCCACTATGTGGAAAAAGGGTTAGAAATTGATTTGGTTTTCCATCACTTGGATTCAAAGACAATAGAAAAGCTAAGGATGGAATCAAGAGTTAGAAATAAAAAATTTGATCAAAACACTATTCATCATCCTAGTCTTGGGTTCGGCCATTTTGGGATTAAGAGCTAGGATGAAAATTGAATAATGAGCTCTTTGGTTTAGGTAGAGAATGATGAAGTGAGTTCAGAGAAATTGGTTTCCCATTAAAAGGATTTTTCTACAAATTCCTATCAATTTTCAAAGTTTTGGATCTAAGAATGGATTTTCTTGAAAATGGGTTGTGATCATGAGATTGAGAGAGATTCAAGAAGCTAGGAGATCATAGAAGTGAGCTTACCTAAGAATGGATGAAGATTGATCAAAGAATCAAGGTTTTCTAACAAGGTTTCAAGGATTTCTCAAGAACAACAATGGTGTTTTCTCAAGGTTGAAGATGAGTGTGTTCTTTGGAGGGCTGTGTGCATGAATGAGGGCTGAATGGGGCTGAGTTCAGCCTTTTAAAAACTCACTTAAGGGCAAATGTTCATTTGCTTCAAGGGTAAAATGGTATAAGTGTAAACGACTAAGGTTAGGGGCATTTTGATAATTTCGCGTCCATATTTTTCCGACCGTCATGGCGACTCTGTCATACTGTCCCAAGTGATGTAGCATGATGTGGTAATCCGTTGTCGGGTCTCGTTGAATCCCTTTACAACTTCAAACACCTCCCGGTTCGATTATACGTCCGAATATAATATATTATTTTTATTTTTCGGACGTCAGGACGGATTTTAACAAAGATGTAGAGAATTAAATCCTTAGACTTATTGTCTCATTCACGAGTCCAAATTAAGTCTTGATAGTAGAAAAACACTACTATCCGTGAAAAACGCAGACCGGGCTCCGTTTGAGCATTCACTCGAAACTTATCCATGGCTTCCTATGGTTGTGTAGGGCATTCCTATGCTCTCAGAATATTTTATTTCACTCTCTAGACCCTCCAATAAAATACAAATGTTTAAATACTGAAGAATTATAAAACATGAAAACTCGGGGCGTTACATTCTACCCCCTTAAAAGAATTTCGTACTTGAAATTTAACGTACCTCTTAAAAAAAACTCGGATACTGTTGTTGTATGTCTTCTTGTCTTTCCTAGGTAGCATCACCTGTAGTCTCGTTCCAGATAACTTTGACCAAAGCTATCTCCTTCCCTCATAGTTTCTTTATCCTTCTGTCTTCGATCTTAACTGGCAGCGTTTCATAGGTTAGGTTGTCCTTTAGCTGTACTGAATCAGACTCTATGACGTGACTGGGATCCGGAATATACTTTCGCAATTGTGAAACATGAAAAACATTATGAAGGTTGGATAGAAAATTCGGTAAAGCTATTTGGTAAGTTACTGGACCTACCCAACGAAGAATTTGATAAGGTCCGATGAATTTTGGAGTGATTTTTCTGGACTTAAGGACCCTGTCCACCCTAGTCATTGGAGTGACTCTCAAAAACACATGATCCCCTTCCTCGAACTCAAGTGGCCTACGTCTTTTATCTGCGTAACTCTTCTGTCGGCTCTGAGTTGTCCTCATCTTCTCTTGAATCAGTTTAACCTTCTCAGTCGTTTGTTGCACTAGTTCAGGTTCTAATGAAGCACTTTCTCCATCTTGATACCAACACACAGGTGTTCTGCAATGTCGTCCATATAAGGCTTCATAGGGTGCCATCCCTATGCTCGAATGATAACTGTTGTTGTAGGTGAATTCTATCAACGGTAGGAAATTCTCCCAAACTTCGGCATGTTCCAACACACATGCTCTCAACAGGTCCTCTAAAGATTGAATTGTCCTTTCTGATTGTCCATCAGTTTGAGGATGGTAAGTCGAACTCAGTCGTAACTTCGTTCCTAAAGCTCCATGCAAGCTTTGCCAAAATCGCGAAGTAAAACGCGGGTCTCTATCCGATATGATACTTGAAGGTACTCCATGTAGTCTCACAATCTCACTGATATAAATCTGAGTAAGCTTCTCCATGGAATACTTGAGATTGATAGGTAGAAAATGAGCTGATTTCGTAAGCCTATCAATTATTTCCCAAATGGACTCGTATCCCTTAGGTGTCCTCGGCAAACACGTCACAAAGTCTATTGCTATGCTATCCCATTTCCACTCTGGGATATCCAACGGATGTAACATTCCAGCTGGCACATTCCACTTTGCTTTTTGACACACCAAGCAAGATGCCATAGAATCAGCTACATCTCTTTTCATGCCCTGCCACCAAAACAACTACTTCAGGTCTTGGTACATCTTGGTTGATCCTGGATGCATACTCAACTTGCTTCTATGAGCTTCATCCAAAATTAACCTCCTTATTTCTGGGTTGTTTGGCACACAAACCCGTTCTCCTCGTCTTAGGATTCCATCCGCTCCTTCCTTGTATTCAGACGTTATCCCTTTCTTCAGATTCCTTCGCTCTTTCTCCAGATACTGGTCGTATACTTGTTTCTCCCGAATCTGATCCATCAGATCACAAGATACTGTAACTATACCTACATATAGTCTCCCTGGCATACTGACCGCGAATAGATGCATATCTCTGAACTGTTCCAACAGCTCGTGTTCCTTAACCATCATGGCAGACATATGCAATACTTTCCTACTCAGGGCATCCGCTACCACATTAGCTTTTCCCGGATGATACTGCAACTGGAAGTCGTAGTCCTTCAGAAATTCCAGCCACCGTCTCTGCCTCATGTTGAGCTCTTTCTGATCAAACAGGTACTTCAAGCTCTTATGATCGCTGAAGACATTGAACGTCGAACCATATAAGTAGTGCCTCCAAATCTTCAACGCAAAGACCACCGCTGCTAACTCCAGATCATGAGTTGGGTAATTCTTCTCGTTCACTTTCAACTGTCTAGAGGCATATGCTACCATTTTCCAATTCTGCATCAGAACACAGCCTAACCCCTGGTATGAAGCGTCACAGTACACTTCAAAACGTTCGCTTGGATCTGGCAGTATCAACACTGGCAATGTAGTTAGCCTCTTCTTTAGCTCTTGAAAACTCTGCTCACAGGCTTCAGTCCATTCAAACGCTTTATCCTTCCTCGTCAATTGGGTAAGAGGTTCTATAATCTTAGAAAATTCCTCGATGGACCTCCGATAATACCCAGCCAAACCCACAAAACTGCGTATCTCAATCACTGTGGTTGGTCTTTCCCACTCAAGAACTGCTTCAACTTTTGAAGGATCTACGGCAATTCCTTCCTTTGAAATCACGTGACCCAAAACTGCTCTTCGTCGAGCCATAACTCACACTTGGACCGCTTTGCATACAGCTGTTTCTCTTTCAGAACCTGAAGAACTACACTAAGATGTTCAGCATGCTCTTCTTGGTCACACGAATAAATGAGTATATCGTCTATGAAGACAACGACAAACTTATCTAGGTATGAACGAAAGATCCTATTCATATAATCCATGAATATAGCTGGAGCATTTGTCACACCAAACGGCATTACAAGGTACACGTAGTGACCATAGTGTGTTCGAAACGCTGTCTTTGGTACATCTTCTGCCTTCACATGAATTTGGGGATAACCTGATCGCAAATCAATCTTGGAGAAAACTGTCGCTCCCTTCAACTGATCCATCAAGTCATCTATCCTTGGAAGTGGATACTTGTTTTTAATAGTAACCTTGTTTAACTGGCGATAATCCATACATAGGCTAGATGTTCCATCTTTCTTCTTCACCAGCAGCACAGGTGCTCCCCACGGCGACACACTGGGTCTAACAAACTGCTTCCCCAATAAGTCCACCAACTGTTCCTTCAAGGTTTCCAACTCTGCAGGTGCCATTCGATTCGGTGCCATAGACATTGGTCCTGTTCCTGAAACAAGATCGATCGCAAACTCGATGTCCCGAACTGGCAGCAAAACTGGTACATCTTCAGGAAAGACTTCCGGAAACTCGTTCACGACAGGTACGCGCTCTAAGACTAGCTCGCTCTTGACCTCCAAAGAAGATAGTACCATGTATCCTTAAGCTCCTCTCAAAGAAGCGTTTACTTGGTTGGCAGTCCAAAATCCAAAATTCTCATAACTAGGGAAAACTAAGATTTTATTTGCACAGCTTAATAGGATATGGTTAGAAGATCAACAATCCATTCCTAAGATTACATCCATTTGCGAAAGAGGCAAACAGATCAAATCAATCAAAAACGTTCTATCTTTAACAGAAATAGAACAATTCAGATAAACTTTAGCCGTTATAACAGGCTTTGCAGTAGGCGTAGAAATTACCAAATCAAAAGGTAAAGAAGACACAGGTAATCCTAATAGATTCACACAGTCATATGAAATAAAGGCATGCGTCACGCCTGAATCAAACAGTACAGTTAAGGTTTTACCTCCCATGACACATTGACCTTGGATTAAGTCGTCATTTTGAGAAGCTTCAGCGCCACGCACAGAATAGACTCTGCCTTTCGCCTTAGGCATTGCTGCTTGGACATTGTTGACAGAATGTTCCACTTTCGGCTGCATACAGTCATGCAAAATATGTCCCGGCTTCCCACACTTGAAGCAGATAATCCCTTTGATTGAGCAGTCTCTTGTGACATGATTGCTCTTCCCATACTTCATGCACTAGTTTGGGGCATTTCCAGACTGACTAAAACCCCCACTGATTCCTCTCGCAGAACGTTGCTATTGATCTTATTGCCTTGAATACGACTTCCATCGAGATTTGTTGTCTCGACCACCGCTTCCTCTTTGGAACTTACTCGGTCCAGAACTCTGTGTTCGCTTGTCCTTGGGCTCCAAGCTCTAGATCAGATGACACTTCTCCGTCAGCCTTGGAAAAATAGAAATTTCCAGAGGAACTACAGTTCTCTTCAAGTCGATCCTCAGACCCCCTTCGAACTTCCTGCATTTCCATTCTTCTCTTGGGTTGTCCAAAAAATAATTCTAGAACTTCGCCAAACTTTCAAATTTGGCCCTGTATTCAGCTACAGTCATTCCCCCTTGTCTTAGCTGGAGGAACTCCATTTCTTTCTCGTGCCTCACACTCGCAGGAAAAAACTTTTCTAGGAATTTCTCCTTGAAAGCATTCCAGTCCACAGTTTGTTGGTCATGCTCCTTCCCACCAGTATTCAGTATCCTCCACCAGCATATAGGTTGCATAGACAACCTTATCATTCTCAATACGCCTCATTGCTCCAAAAATTTTCTCCAATGGCTGGATCCAACGCTCAGCTAATTCAGGATTGAATTCACCCTTGAATTGAGTTGGATTCTTACGAAGAAATTCGTCCAGTCCTCTACCCCCAGCAGCTCTTTCATCACATTGAACCATCGCAGCAGCTATCTTCCGTATTGCGTTCACAGTAGCAGTCAGGTTTTGAGCAGCCATTGCTACCTTCAAAACCAGAATTGTCAAACTCAAGAGATGACAACACAGTTAAAGTAAACAATATTACCTCCCACTTAGAGATAACAAAAGAGAAACACACAGAGAACACAACAGAAACAAGACAGACCATAACCTACAAACCCCAAAAAAGACTCGGCCAACTCTGATACCAAATATTGTAACACCCATTCCCGAGTGTCACATTCCCGAACGTTTATAAGGCCGAAAATATTCATTAATGCGGAAAATACTATTTTCTTTTTTTTTTTCTTTTCACAAAGATTTAATGGGATTAGTAAAGGTAAATAATACTAATAAATGAACTTAGGTTCACCATGCATTTCTAGAACATACAGTATTAGTAATATAGAAACAGAAAATAGAGAACAGAAAACAGAAATAATAATGTATACAGACATAGGTCTAATGTATAACTGACGTAAGAATAAAATAAGTACTAGGAGTCGCAGCTCCCTAAAAGTACTACCGATACCGACAGTCTGGCCAAGAGAAAAATTAAACAGCAAAAGAGTCTCCCTCCAGACTCAAAGAAACTACTGAACTGAACCATCGTCACATCCACTTGTTCAAGCAGCAACAGCAAGTACCAGCAAGAAAATATACAGATATGGGTGAGATTCCCTTTCATCAACACAACAAAACAACAGTAGTAAAAACGGGACGACTCACCAGGTAACAGCGTATCCAACATGCTTACTAGAATTCTCAATATAAATCATGAACATTTAACAGTTAACAGCATAATAAAAGGTATTCTTAAAAACAGAACAGCGATATATAACAGTAAATGTAAACATCAACAGCCATCCAATGCAGTGCAATGTACATGCTTAATGCCAATGCCATTGGGTACTACTCTGACCCCTACTCCATGGAGCTAACAAAACATCGGAGAGAGTGAATGGGAGGACATGTTATGTGTACTGCCAGCCATGACCAATATGCTACAACGTTCGTAACATGCACGTATCTGGCTTTACGGAAACACTTTGCACCAAACATGAAAAGTACGACGTCTAGTCGAGGATATCAGAATATTGCTCGGATTCCCCACGACACAGAAGAGCTACCAACTGGTCACATGTCAGCCTTTCCAACCTTGATACCTCCAAGTCAACTTAAAACGTCACTGTAAGATTCGCACTCGCATCAAGGTGTAAGCTCAACTTCTAGGCTCAAGGCCTTATGACTATGCAAATGAAATGCCAATGCTTACATAAAGCAAATGCGAAAAAGCCATGTCTATCCATCGGATAAACCTCAAGGTCCACTAAGGTTCTCTTCCTTAGGAACTATACACGTCTTTGAAAATACAAAACTTTTATCCACTGGATAAATCTCGTGATCCCTCCGAGATCGAGTCATCACAAGATTGAAACAATTGAACAATCGACCTAGATCCGAATCACCGGTCCGTCATCGAACTATTGTTTCTAAACCTTTCATGTTTGTGTTTATTTCTTATGACTTATGTCTCAAGTCCTAAGCATTATGAATAAGGATTGAGAATCCTCTTAGATAAGTCTTTAATCCATTCTAAGATATTACTCCTTGATTTTCGATTAAGGAAATAACTGTTGATTCACTTAAGTCTTATGAAGTCATTGATGTACTAAATCATCAATGGTAAAGTAAATGGTCTTGTTCCACCACATACCATACTTAATTATCCCTTGTCTTCAACTCTAAGTTAATTACTTAACTTAGGTTTTTATACGTAAAACTTTACGATTTGAGTTAAAAACTCCTTTTGTAAACCCAAACGTCGCTTTCAATTTGAAAACTTATTCTGTTTCTAGCATTTTTAGAAACGTGAATTTCTCTTAGCGAGATTGAATTCGCTTAGCGAAATTGAGGCAGTGATGCCTCATGTGAAATTCCTCTGCATAGCTTACCGAAACAGGATTCGCTTAGCGAAATTCCATTGTATTCGCTTAGCGAGGATTAATTCGCTTAGCGAAATGGAGGCAGTGATGCCTAGCTTGGAATTTCTCTGTTTCGCTTAGCGAAATTGAATTCGCTTAGCGAAATTTGCCGTAATCAAAACATGAACCTTGTTCTAAAATAAAGGAAAAACCTTATGGAACTATGTTCAACTTTTTATGAAAAACACTTCTTTGTTTCATTTTTAAAATCACTTGATTAACTAGATGAACTAATGATAAGGTAAAGACATTTTTCACTTTGGTGAAAACACTTAAAGATTGAAGCCTTATTTGATCTTTGGATCAAAGTCTCTTATGGTTTTTCTTTAAAGCATAAGTCTTTAGAACACTTTTCTTACTTCAAGGCTTTAATTTGTTCAAGAACTACACATATTCTTCATTTTCTTTTTGTCATGGCCGAAAGCCTCGTCAAAGCAAAAGTGAAGATTTTGCTTCACTAACTAACCAAGTTATGGCTCACAATGCTCACATAATTATGACAAACGATAATCACACATCATTGCATCATAATCAAGCAAAAAAATCCATACTTGATCTAGAGATCAAAATAGGTTTTTCGACATACATGAAAATGTTTTCTCTACTCAACATCATCATAAAACATGATAAGGCATACAAAGCATAACTACCATTATTACACTTTGTTCTCCAAGAGAACCAAATTAAATGGTGAACCCAAACCAAAGGGTTTCACCCACACATAAAGTAAACAACCATCTTCACCACCACCATTTTGGTGTGATGAGGTTCATCCCCATACCTGTTGATGAGCAGATATCCGGCTCAAAGTCGGTTGGTCGGCTTGTGAACCACCTGATACTCGTCACCAACTACAAACAACAAAACAATCAAACATTAAACAACAACCAAAACAAATCTCAACTATTTCTAACCATAGAGGGTTCGGCCACTATGTGGAAAAAGGGTTAGAAATTGATTTGGTTTTCTATCACTTGGATTCAAAGACAATAGGAAAGCTAAGGATGGAATCAAAAGTTAGAAATCAAAAATTTGATCAAAACACGATTCATCATCCTAGTCTAGGGTTCAGCCATTTTGGGATTAAGAGTTAGGATGAAAATTGAATCATGAGCTCTTGGGTTTAGATAGAGAATGATGAAGTGAGTTCAAAGAAATTGGTTTCCCATTAAAAGGATTTTGCTAAAAATTCCTATCAATTCAAAGTTTTGGTTCTAAGAATGGATTTTCATGAAAATAGGTTTTGATCATGAGATTGAGAGAGATTCAAGAAGCTAGGAGATCATAGAAGTGAGCTTACATAAGAATGGATGAAGATTGAGCAAAGAATCAAGGTTTTCTAACAAGGTTTCAAGGATTTCTCAAGAACAACAATGGTGTTTTCTCAAGGTTGAAGATGAGTGTGTTCTTTAGAGGGCTGTGTGTGTGAATGAGGGCTGAATGGGGCTGAGTTCAGCCTTTTAAAAACTCACTTAAGGGCAAAATGGTCATTTGCTTCAAGTGTAAAATGGTAAAAGTGTAAAAGACTAAGGTTAGGGACATTTTGGTAATTTGCGTCCAGATTTTTCCGACCGTCATGGCGACTCTGGCATACTCTCCCAAGTGATCTAGCATGATGTGGTATCAAGCTTATCCGTTGTCGGGTCTCATTGAATTCCTCTACGACTCCAAATGCTTCCCGGTTCGATTATACGGCCGAATATAAAATATTATTTTTATTTTTCGGACGTCAGGATGGATTTTAGCAAAGATGTAAAGAATTAAATCCTGAGACTTATTATCTCGTTCACGAGTCCAAATTAAGTCTTGATAGTAGAAAAACACTACTATCCATGAAAAACGCAGATCAGACTTCGTTTGAGCTTTTGCCCGAAACTTAACCATGGCTTCCTATGGTTATGTAGGGCATTCTTATGTTCTCGGAATATTTTATTTCACTCCCTAGACCCCCCAATAACATACAAACGTTTAAATACTGAAGCATTATAAAACGTGAAAATCGGGGCATTACACTGGCCGAAACTAGGAGAAGAAGAAAGAGAAGAGAGAAAAGTTGAGAGCTTTAGGTTTTTGAGTGAGAAATTAGAATGAATGGAATAGTGTAATGTTAGGGTATTTTTCCCTTCTATGGCCGAATGCCTTGGCCTTGGGGACACCAAATCTTTATTCAATTTTGGTCATAGAGAATGGAGGGCTTAGATTGCACAAGGACAAGTGTTGTCAAGTAATGGTGAGACTAGTACAATATTAACTAGAATTGGTTAAAACACTTTTTCTATTTAAGGTTAGTGTCACAACCTTTTCTTGGATGATGATAAAGGGAGATTTTGGCACTTCCCCAAGCAATATGGACGAATGGCCTTCCCATGTAACTAGGATAGTTACATTTTTCCATTTGATTAGAAATAAGGTGTTTAAGGTTTTTACCAAAAATGGATAATCGGTTTTTACTACTTTTGGTAAATTTTTGGATTATATGAAAACTAATTCTCTTCATTAGGAATAATCAACAAGGTAATGGAAAATGTAATTCAACATTACATTTCACTCAATTCATTGCTCCAACAATGGTAACAACAAATCACTTAAGGCATAAGTGGATAATGGGAACCCCCAATCACCTCAATCCCATTCCAACATTCTCATATAATATAATCATCTTTCTCTCCCATACCCGGTACGACGAAACGAATTCCAAGGACGAAGAAACTCCAAGATCCGTTCTTGATTCCGTCTTAGGGTTCAAACGCTTGATCACAATTGTTGCGTTGTGAACACACTTAAGGGCAAGTGCACCTGTCGCAAAAGTAATATAGGACGGAAGTCCAGATGTCATACCCAAGGGATTAATAAGTAATACTAACGTGAGTACCGGAATAGAGAAATCCTTATGCTATTTAGACTAATCAAAGAATAAGAAAATTAAGATGTAAGCAATAGTGAAAAGATGAATTAAAGAGAAATAAAGGTTATTGAAATCAAGAGTGTGAACCCTAGAGCCGTGTTTTCACTTGTACTTTCGATACCCCCAAATCCTAGTTCTATTCAATTTCGCAGTTGCTTTCTGAATATCAATCCCTCTACTAAATCTATTAATTGTTTGTCAGGCAATCCATATTCTTTTCCCCAGATGAACCCAATGTTTATCAGACAAAAAGTTTAAATGATTAGAAACCATGAAGAGCAAAGAGGTTGAATGATTGAAAGGAATAAATCAAGTTTGGTCATGCAATAATTTAAACCCCGTTTATCCTATAGATCTACCAGTTAATTGCAGTACGACCACTGATCAACCAATTGATTATGAGCATGCAAAGGGTGCGCACTCCTAGCATGGAATGAAGAACAATAGAATAACACTATTCAAATTGCAACCTTGAAACCAAATAGAATTCAAATTAAAGCTAAGACATAGCAAAAAGGGTTTCTACTAATACAAGATTCACCACAGCTCTAGTGATGAAATTAGCTACCCATAATAATAGATAAAACCAAATTCAACAATGGGAAACGCATCCTGAAGAATTAAGAAGAAGTAGATCTCCAACTTAACCCCCAAGCACAAATCCTACTCTAGAATTCTAAACAAACTACTAAAAGCTATAAACTATGAAAAGTAATAGATGTTAAGAGATATCCCAATAGTGGTACATAGGGCCTCTATTTATAATAAAATAGGAGAGGTAGCCCCAAAATTAGGTCTGTCAGCGCCACTAGCACGGGCGTGCCGCAGCCGTGCTCAAATCAGTACGGGCGTACCAACTTCGTAAAACAGTGTCATTAGTGCACGGGCTTGAGCACGGGCGAGCTTCATTTCTGCACGTACGTGCTTCCTTTATGTACGGCTATGCTTCTCTGAGAACGGGCTTGCTTCACTGAGTAAGGCCTTGCTCCACTTTAGAACGGGCGTGCTTCTTCCTGGCACGGCCGTGCTGCTGCTTCAAAGTCAACTTGAGACTTTTTTAAGGGCACTTTTGGATAGGTTGAACTGATAGGCTTGCACGGGCATGCTTCAATTTGCACGGCCGTGCTTCGAGCTCCAAACTTCATAAAATTCCTCTTTTCCGCTCAAGAACCTCCATCTTTTATTGATTGTCCATCAAACTGCCCTTAAACATATATAATAATAATCATCAAATGCATTGAAATACAACCCAATTACCCCCATAAAATGCACAAAATTGAGGTTTATCAAACTTTCCACACTTGAGTGTTGCTTGCCCTCAAGTAATTGTCTGGCTTAAAAGAGTTTTCAAAATAATTTTTAGATTTAAATCAGGAGGACCCAAACAATTAGAATCATCAGGATTGCAAAGATAGTCAAACAAGTATATTTTTCAAAAGAAGTCAAGAGATTACTTAATTAGAAACTAAAAATTCCTAGAAATCAAATTTTCAAAAAGACCAAAGGTCACTCCACTCACAATCTATCAGTGTATTGGGCAAAGATATGAAGCACTCAAGATTCTCAAAGTATATACATTACCATAGGCTTGTCCATTGACCAAATCTCTACTATATGATTCACATGCATGCAGAAGAAGGAATGGGTCTTTCATGGATTGAAATGAGGCCAAGGTATTGATGTCAGGTGTGAAAGAGAAAGAAAAAAGGATATACAAAGGGATAACCCAAAAAAATAAAGTAATAACCTATTGAAGTATAAAAATAGCATAAAGTGAAATTTACACTTTTTCCACAAATTTTTCAAGAACCTACTACTTTTTCTTCACCTTTCCTTTCTTTCCTTTCCATTACTGTAGGCTTTCTTTTTCTTTTCTTGCTTCTTCTCTAACTTTATTTCCACCAAAATTTTTTTTCATCTTTTCTTTTTGTTTTTGAGTATAGAGAGAAGCCTTTTTTTTTATTTGCCAACCTATTTTTAGCACTATTATTTCCGGAAAGGGATTCACATCAACACATTCCTACTATTGCTCCAATATACTTCTAAGAGGTCACCAAAAACAATTTTCAATTTTTTTAAATAGTGACCAAAGAAAGTAATTTTCATAAAAGCTCAAAACGGACAACTAGTGGAAGTGTTTATCAAAATAATGTAGGCCAAAAAAATACATAAGAGTGCCCCCAACCAAGATTCCACATGCATACAAATGAACTTCGCCTCAAAATGGTCTTAGGACATGTTCTAGAACATATCCACCTGAGAAATCACACTCATCAAAGAAAAGGGGCTAATATCAAATAAATTTAGCATTATAGCCTAACCCCTATAAAAGCCTAAGTCTCACATTAAGAAGCTAAGTCTAATGGAAAATTATCAAACAAACAATTTTCTGCTAATTTTCAGTTTTCAAAGATAAAATTTTTCAAATACACTTATGAGACTATCAAAGCAATTCTTTGAAAAAAAAAATTCGTAAGGGATTCCCTAATTTTTAACATAATAAAGAAATAAGCTAGTTAATTGTATGCAGCAAAAGCCCAAAAATCATAGATTTTTCCTTCCCACACTTATCAGTTGCAATGTCCTCAATGCAACAAAATGAAAATAAAGTATAGGTGTAGAGAAGGAGAAGAGAAAAGTACTGACTGTGACGTCCCCAAGTCCCACTCGAGGAAATCCCATTATCTTAGAACCCAAACATACTATTAATTATAACTTAGCGATTTCGTGCTTATTTGGACAACGATAACATGTGATCAATTTAAAAGCGCACAATATCAGAGTAAACACAACGGAATAAGCGAAACATCCACACGTAGTACTGATATATATATATATATATATATATATATATATATATATATATATATATATACATACACACACACACACACACACATGGTGGCCCCATCAGTAGGGCTAAGTAATAATACAGACGGAATACGTAATAAACTGAAAAGATAAATAAGGTACATCCAAGGACCTCCAAAAAGAACTCTCATGGCTCACCAGCACTTGCCCCAGCCCACTCTCAAAATACATCAAAACCTTTCCACAGAATCCTAGAGACGCACTGGCTGGCACTCACCCTCAATGGTGAGGATGCCCCGAACAACCCTGTCCCTCTCCATGAATGCGCCTATAAACCTGCATAGGCTCATACTCGGATGAGGAACTCGATCAACACTACAATCCTACGCCTCTAAGCTGCTCTCAGGTACCGCTCCGTACACCTACGTTGTCCTCTATGCACGAAGCCTCTCCTGCTGGATACTACAGAAGACTGGGGTGCCACCCACAAGTAGTCTCGTTCTCTCTGCCTCGGAGGGTACCACATCCAGGGGAAGGGAAGAAACTGGTACACGTGGTAAGGTACGATGATGTCCACATATGGGGGTGTGCCACTTCGAAAGATCAAGCTGACAGGTCCGGTGTAGACGGCCAAAAAGGTCAAGGGGTCGACCTGCCATCCCCTTTCGTCATGGTAGACTATCTTAATGTCCCCCAGCATCGGCATCCGCGATGCCCCCGTGATAAACGGGTGAAGCCTCGGGTCCATTCTGATCCTCCGCTAACTCGTCGTCTGTTTGCACAATCGAATGTACACATACAAGAGATACAGGGAGATTAGATATATAGCACATGTATAACAAGGATGATGCAATGCAGAACATATAGCAAACACAATCATCTCTCAACATCACGGCACCACGGTCGGTCCCTAACTAAATGTACACATACTCTTTCTATGCATGCCTGCCGGTACTAAACACCCTATTAAGGGCAACATCACGTCCGCATATCGGACAACAAGTTGTTTCATTCCAGTAATCGATTCTGCTCGCCGTGACCCATAAGAGTGTATCACCGCTCAACTGTCCCAGACAATGAGGGTTAACTGGGCCTCCTCGGAAGATCCACCGGCAACTGGAAAGACTCAGGGTCCATTCGGGATAGTATGACGTGCTCAGGACCGCCACAAAATGATAGGCGCTACCATACCGGTCTTCTATGGGTACACCTGTGTCCAGTATATCCCCAAGATCACGCAAACCTACCCTTCCATTTTCCGCACCCGCACTCGGTGCACTAACCTCGTATGCCTCGCAGCATACGGCTCACCACTTGGCATCATATACATATGCTATGCATGTCATCCATCTCTCTTGAGCTGATATCACAATACATGCAAACTTGCTCTTAGCAACATGAGCTCCAAGCTCCAAAGTTACACATACGAGCTCCAAGCTCCACTTGAGCACATATGAGCTCCAAGCTCCCATCATGACCTTATGAGCTCCAAGCTCCACTATACCTCAAATCTCAATCATCAGCTCAACATCCACCACGGGTCAGAGCCCTAATCATCCTAAACCTCCGAATCTCATACATACACGCATTTCCAGATATAATGCAACAATTCAGAAATAATTAACATGCTCCATAAAGCAATAAACAACATAGATACCAACGTACTATTATCATCAACATATCATGCACCTCTTACAAATATCAAACATCATAAATAGCATGTACGCATATACCAACACAAAGCACATATTATCATGCATCACGAATCTGCTATAGAAATACATCACGAACGCGACATCCAAACTTGCCCTAATAATAGAAATAACACATAGACTATAGCATTAACCCTAATACGAAGTTAAAACCATGAAAAGAAGCTTAAACCAAAAGAGAACATTGTATAGGTACAATGTAGGTAGATACGGAACCTCGGCTTACCCTTGACGGATCACGAAAGTACGCCGGTAGAATTGGAGTAGGAGTTGCGCTGATTACGAAAACACGATCGGAATTGGAATCGGATCGACGAACGGATCACAAACTTAGATTGAAGCTCTTAACCTGTCTCTGGTCTCTGACTCAAGCTCTCTGTATCAGTTACAAGTTCATAAACTCGTCCATGGTGAAAATGATGAAGTATTTATAGAGGTAAAACTCTGCTGCGAACGCTTTAGTGTTTTGGAACTCCACGCTTTAGCGTTCCAACGTCTGAGTGTTGGCTTCCTCAACGCTTGAGCGTTGACATTTCCTCACCGCTAAGGCACCACCAATCACGTGCCAGTCGCGACGCGTAACTGACACGTGTCTCTTTACGTCCATCCCTACCAGTCACTGGTCAGAGGGTCTACGCTTGAGCGTCCAGAGCTCTCCACGCTAGAGCATTAGCATGCTTGAGCGTTCCACTGGTGCACGCTTGAGCGTTCTGCTCTTGATCCTTTATTCTTTATTCTTCTCTCATCCAATTCATCCCTACTCTTAATATACCCACTAAACACACTTTCAAGCTATGGAAATAATTATCAATACACATATAATTACCCAATCTACCTTTGTAACACCCTGCTTTTTCACTTCTATGTATATATGTGTTAATACTTGCTTATAGATGTTTGCATATGTTGTTTTTGCTTGTTTTTGGTGCATAAGTTCATAGTTGTAATAGTTCAGCCTTTAGAATAATCGATCCATCCGAGTCTAAATAACCTGTTTCACGATTTTGGCCATATCTTGAGTTCTAGACATCCGATCGAGGTGATCTTGGATGCGTTGGAAAGCTTAGAGAATTATCTACAAGTCTTATTCATGTGTCGAGGTCAAAAACACGTTTTCTGAAGTGGAAATCGATTTCCAGGTGAAGAAATCGATTTGGGAAATCGATTTCCAGGTGAAGAAATCGATTTCCAGAAAGTGGAAATCGATTGTTTAAAGGGAAAAATCGATTTCTTTGATAAGAAAATCGATTTGGCCAATGGAAAATCGATTTCCATGGTTGTGGAATCGATTCCCATGCGTGTCAGAGCTTGTGTACGCGTTTTGGTTACCGGGCTATGCTGTGTACTGCCCATTCATCCTAAAACGTCCCTAACAGTTATATATACATAGCGTATGACCTAAACCTAGTATCCACACCCTATTGTACACACTTTTTGCCTCTTCTCATCCCTAAGAGCTCTAATTGATCTCTTGCTCTAGAAAACCCAAAGGACGAATCCTGCTTTGGTGTTCTTCGTCAAGAACATGCCGTTGTTTGGCTAGTCTATCCCTGCCGCTAGAGTTAATCTCCTAAGTTAGAAACCAAGGTGAGTTTCCAATCCTAGATTTGTTTTCCCTTTCAATCCTTAACTTAAAGATCGACTATGCCTTCTAGTGTTGCGATCGTGATCAAGTGCTGAACCCGTAAGAAGGAACCGTAGTAGATCTCGGCTCTGTTCTCTTTCCCTTAGGCTGTGAATCTTCATACCAGGTATGGGGGGAGAAAATTGGTCATGAATATGTGGGTTTTGGGATAGGTTAAGATGAAGGGGTTAACCCATGACCCCTATGTATGCCTACGTATGCCTATGAATGTTGTTATGTTGTTTTCTGGCTATATGAGTATTGATTGATGAATAATTTGATGTTATAACATGTTTATAACTATGATTTCCTGATTTATATGATTGTTGACGAATTGATGATGATGAACATGCTGTTTATGCCATGATATGGTGTTTTGTTAACCTTATGCTATGAGAACATAGTTATAGGGAGAAAATAATTAGACAATGTGAGGTTGATGACCAAGGATTAGTTTGAGAACCCTGAGGATATGATTTATGAGTGTTGGACTAATCAAATTGGTGATAAATAGCTTAGGTTCGAATGATATGTTAATTAGAGAACGTAGGCTGGTCCGATAGCGGAGAAAACCCGCTGCTGTGTGATCTGACACCCAGAAATCGATTTCCAGCACATGGGAATCGATTTGAATCGACCAAGAATCGATTTCCAAGGTGTGGAAATCGATTTAGCCTTATAGAAATCAATTCCTAGAATCGATTTTCCTTGTTCAAAATCGATTGGGGAAATCGATTTGAACAGGTTGAAATCGATTTCCAGAGATTGGAAATCGATTTGAAGACTTGAGAAATCGATTCCAGAGAATTGGAAATCGATTCTCACGTTCCCAGAAGCAGTTTTGACCCTTTATGCTTGATGGATAGTGTTATGTAGGCTATTTATAATCTTAATAAGATATGAAATGTAGTTTAGATATTAAGATTAAGTTATGATTTTAATAGGATATGAATTGTGGTTTAGATATTAAGATTAAGTTATAATCTTAATAAATATATGACTTGAGGTATAAATATTAAGGTTAAGTTATAATTTTAATAAAATATGGATTGAGGGTTTAGATAATAAGATTAACTATAATGTTTAATAAAGGTAATGTTAAGTTAAGACTTAACAAAGAGAACAGTTAGTAAGATGATGATGTTATTGGTAACGACGCACTGTTACCGATGTTGTTGATTAAATCATTCTTGATGCTTATTGGTCAAGTTTGATGTTGATAAATCATCTTTGATGCTTGTTGGTCAAAGTTGATAGCCATGTAATGGTATGATGGTGGACGGTTGGACATGTGTTTGCATGTTGTTGAGCATAGCATGCATCATACGTTGACGTTGATATGTTGGGTGGAAAGCAAACGATGAATCGCGATAGTGGAGGCCACGATGGGTGTTAACCCGGCCTTGCGGGTACATTGGGTAGGGAAGTTCCAGGTGACATGGGCTAGCTACCTATTATCGGAGTGACCTAATGAATAAGCTTGAGTACCCTGACTAGCCACTATACGTTATCAGGATTAGTGAGAGTGTTCGGGGATGGCCCATGGTCTGGCATATCATCCACGTTGATAACCGGACATGTACTCCTAATCGTCTTTCCAGAGTTAGAGTTGTTGGCCACATGCATACGGAGTAGTGATGTTGCATTCGCATTGACATGCATCTTTGGTATATATATATGTATTGATTATACATGTGTTGGTTGATGTATGTTGTATGTCATCTTAATTACTATTCCATTCCGTTTACATATATTTATGATCGTATTTCTAACCCCTACCTTTTATTGTTCTTGTGCATATGATGTTGCATGTGCAGAGGAGGGTGAGCATGCTAACATAGAGTGATCCCGTGGAGATCTCTCTTAGTAATAGTAGTTTAGGATTTACGTTCAGTTGTTTAGTTTATTCCGATGTATTATCGGTATATGTATACCAACTCTGATATGTGACATCGGGTTTTGGGATATGTTTATTATTTATGTTTTCCGCAGTTTGTTTTTAAAGGATTTTGATTATTTCAGATTCCTACGTTTGAGTTATAGATGATGTGATGTACATTACCCTTGAGGAAATGTTTTTATTTTCATTATTATATATATTTTTTAAAGACATGTATGATTTTATTTATATTTTATTTTATGCGGGGTAGTGGGTGTCACAACCTTGATTAAGGTTTCCGAAAACTGGGATGTTACATTACCACCCCCCTTAAAGAGAATTTCGTCCCCGAAATTCCTCGTTCATACCTGTAAACAAAGACGGATACTGTTGGCGCATCTGAGTCTCTCTTTCCCATGGTGAATCTCCGATTACCGGGTCCCATTCCACTCTTACCAAAGGAATCTGTTTACCGCGAAGCTCCTTGATCCTTCTATCCACTATCCGAGCAGGTAAAGCCTTGTATTCAAGGTTCTCTCTTAACGGGATTGATTCGGGCTCTAACACATGCAATGAATCAGAGTAATACTTTCTAAGCTGGGATACGTGAAAAACATCATGAAGTCTTGATAAGTTAGGTGGTAAGGCTATTTGGTAAGCTACTAGACCAATTCGGCGAAGAATTTGAAATGGCCCTATAATTCTGGGTGTAAGCTTTCTGGATTGAATTGCCCTGCCAATACCAGTCCCTGGAGTAATTCTTATAAATACATTATCGCCCTCTTAGAACTCTAAAGGTCTCCTCCTTTTATTAGCATAGCTCTTCTGCCTATCCCTTGCGGTCTTCATCTTTTCCGGGATCAACTTAACTTGTTCCATCGTCTGTTATAACAACTCAGGGCCTGATAAATGATTCTCTCCAATCTCGTACCAACACAACGGAGTCCTGCACTTCCTCTACAAAGCTTCATACGGTGCCATTCCAATACTTGAATGATAACTTTTGTTGTAGGTAAACTCAATCAAAGGAAGAAAATCGTCCCAACTTCCAGTGTGTTCCTACACACATGCTGTTAGTAAATCTTCCAACGATTGAATCGTCCGTTCTGACTGACCATCCGTTTGGGGATGATAAGCAGAACTCAACCTTAACTTGGTTCCTAACGCCCTGTTCAAGCTTCTTCAGAACCTTGAAGTAAACCCCGGGTCTCGATTCGAGATAATACTCGAAGGCACACCATGCATACGCACCACCTACCTGATGTAAATCTGAGTCAGCCTTTCCAGAGAATAATTCTTGTTGATAGGCAAGAAATGAGCGCATTTCATTAACCTATCTATGATGAACCAAATTGCATCACACTTCTTTTGAGTTCTTGGCGACCCAGAAACAAAGTCCATTGCAATACTGTCCCGCTTCCATTCCGGAACATCCAAAGATTGCAATAATCCTGCTGGCTTCTGATGTTCAACCTTCGCCTTTTGACACACCAAACAGGATAGAACATAAGCCGCCACTTCCTTCTTCATCCCTGGACACCAGAATAACTTCTTCAGATCCTGATACATCTTAGTAGCCTCTGGGTGAAAACTCAACTTGCTCTTGTGTGCTTCTTCCAAAATCATATTCTTAACTTCACTATCCTCAGGCACACAGATTCGATCGCCAAGCCTGATGAGACCATCCGAACCCCTCTTAAACTCAAACGTTTCACCTTCCTCGATCGACCGGTTAACCTTCTTAAGGTACTCATCCTCAGCTTGTCTTTTCCAAAGCAGGTCCAAGAAATCGCTAGTAACCTCAGTCATCCCAAGATTCATCTTATCCTCGACGATTTCCACATCCAGATTCAGATCCCTAAACTGCTCTAACAACTCTAGCTCTCGCACCATCATCGCAAATACGTGTAGGGACTTCCTACTGAGTGCATCAGCTACAACATTCGCCTTACCTGGATGGTATTGCAGGTCGAATTCGTAGTCCTTTATGAATTCCATCCACCTTCTCTGCCTCATGTTCAACTCCTTCTGGTCGAACAAATACTTTAGACTCTTATGGTCGCTAAATATGCTAAATTTAGCACCATACAGATAGTGTCTCCATATCTTCAATGCAAACACTATTATAGCTAGCTCCAGATCGTGAGTCGGATAGTTCTGTTCCTGCACTCTCAACTGTCTGGAGGCATACGCCACCACTCTTCCTTCTTGGATGAGGACACAACCCAAACCTTGATATGACGCATCACAATACACGTCAAAACGTTCTAACGGATCTGGCAAAACCAACACCGGCAACGTAGTCAACCTTCGCTTCAGCTCTAAGAAACTTTTGTTCACAAGCTTCTGACCACTCGAACACCTTCCCCTTTCTAGTCAATTGCGTCATAGGCAATGCAATCTTAGAGAATCCCTCGATAAAATGCCTGTAGTAGCCCTCCAAACCAAGAAAACTGCGTACTTCGCTCACAGACTTCGGATTTTCCCACTTAACCACTGCTTCAACCTTAGCAGGATCCACCATGATTCCATCCTTACTGATCACGTGTACTAAAAATTGCACTTCCTCTAGCCAGAATTCACACTTAGATAGCTTCGCATACAATTGTCTATCCTTCAATACCCGTAGCACAACTCGAAGATGCTCTTGATGTTCCTCTTTACTCGGAGAGTAAATAAGAATGTCGTTGCAACACCCTTTCCCGAGTGTCACATTCCCGGACGTTTATAAGGACGAAAATATTATTTAATGCGGAAAATATGGTTTTCTTTTTTTTTTTCTTTTCACAAGATGTAATGGGATTTAGTAAAGGTAAATAATACTAATAAACGAACTTAGGTTCGCCATGCATTTCTAGAACATACTGTATAATAAACACAGAACAGAAACAGAAATAGAAACGTCAACATTACTGTATACAGACATAAGTCTAATGCATAACTGACATACGAAAATACAATAAGTACTGGGAGTCGTAGCTCCCAAAAGGTACTACAAAAATTGACATAGTCTGGCCGACAACAAAACTAAAACAGCAAAAGAGTCCACCTCCGAACTCAAAGGGACTGCTGAACCGAACCATCATCGCGTCCATCTGTTCAAGCAGCAACAGCAAGTACCAGCAGAAAACATACAGATATGGGTGAGATTCCCGTTCATCAACACAACAAAACAGCAGTAGTAAAAATGGGACGACTCACCGGGTAACAACGTACCCAACATGCTTACAAGGGTTCTCAATATAAATCATGTTAAGCAGTCAACAACATAATATCATGCTAAATATTTAACAGCATAATATAAGGCATTCTTAAACAATACAACGATGTATAACAGTAAATGTAAACATCAATAGCCATGCAATGCAATGCAATGTATATGACTCAATGTCAATGTCACTGGGTACTACTCTGACCCCTACTCCATGGAGCTAACAAAACATTCGGAGAGAGTGAATGGGAGGACATGTTCCGGTTTCTGCCAGCCATGAGCAAAATGATACAACATTCGTAACGTTCACGTATCTGGCTTTACGGTAACACTCTCGACCAAACATGAAAAATACGGCATCTAGTAGAGGATATCAGTGTATTGCACAGATTCGCCACGACACAGAAGAATCACCAACTGGTCACATGTCAGCCCTTCCAACCCTGATACCTCCAAAAAGACCATTGAAGATCGTCACCGTAAGATTCGCACCCGCATCAAGGTGTAAGCTCAACTCCTAGGCTCAAGGCCTTACAACTATGCAAATGAAATGCCAATGCTTACACAGAGCAGATGCGATCAAGCAATGTCTATCCCCCGGATAAACCTCGAAGTCTACTAAGGTTCTCTTACTTAGGAACTATACGCGTCTTTTGAAAAACAAAACCTTTATCCACCGAATAAATCTCGTGATCCCTCCGGGATCGAGTCATCTCGTGATCCCTCCATAATCTTCACTCAGCGAAATTCGCTTCATTCGCTTAGCGAAGATTATTTCGCTTAGCAAAAAGGAGGCAGTGATGCCTAACTTGTATTTTCTCTGTTTTCGCCCAGCGAAATTGGATTCGCTTAGCAAAAATTGCCTGGAAACAAGACATTAACCTTGTTAAAGAAAAGCCTTCTGGAACTATATTGATTCTCATGAAACTTTTCATTAATCCACTTTTAAGTTACATGATTAACTAGATGAACTAAGGATAAGGTATAAAACATGTCTCACTTTGGTGAAAACAATTTGAGATTGAAACTTTGTTTGATCTTTGGATCAAAATCATTTGTGGTTTTTGTTTAAGGCATAAGCCACTAAAAACAAATTTCTTACATCAAAACTTGAATCATTCAAGAACTACACATTACCCTCCTTTTCTCAAGGTTATGGCTAAAAGCCAAATAGGAACCAATGTGAAGTTTTACTTCACCAACTTATCAAATTATGGCTCACAAAACTTACACAATTATGATCAACAATAACAGACAACATTGCATCATAATTAAGCACCTAAGCACAAAAGTCCATACTTAAGCACATAAGCACAAAAGTCCATACTTGATCTAGTAATCAAAGTAGGTTTTTCATCATGCAAGAAATCATTTTCTCACCTAGACAACATCATCATAAAACACATGATAAGGCATACAAGCATAACTACAAATATCACACATTGTTCTCCAAAAGAACTTAACACAACTTAACCATTAAAAGTGAACCCAAACTAAAGGGTTTCACCCACACATAACTTAAACAACCATCTTCACTACCACCATCTTGGTGTGAATGAGGTTCACCCCCCATACTTGTTGATTAGCAGATTTTTGGATCAAAGTCGGTTGATCGGTTTGTGAACCTCCTGGCAATCGTCAACGACTACAACAACACAACAATCAAACATTAAACAACAATCAAAGCCAATCTCAACAATCCTAACAAAGAGGATTTCGGCCACCCTAGGTTAAAAGGTTAGGAATTGATCTTGGTTTCCCATTTCATGGATTCAAAGGCATTAGGAAAGCTAAGGATGAAATCAAGTGTTAGAAATCAAAAATTGATGAAAACACTATTCATCATCATCGAGAAGGGTTCGGCCAAAAAATGCTTTTTGAGCTATGATGAGAGTTGAATCATAAGCTCTTGGGTTTAGGTAGAGATTGATGATGTGAGTTCAAAGAACTTGGTCTTACCTCCAAAGGATTTTTCTACAATTTTCTATGGATTTTCAAAGTTTTGGATCTAAGAAATTATTTTCATGAAAATGAAGATTGATCTTGAAATAAAGAAATATTCAATAAGCTAAGAGATCATAGAAGTGATCTTACCTTGAAATGAAGGAAGATTGCTCAAGGAATCAAGTGATTCCAACAAGAACTCAAGGAGCTTCAAGACCAACAATGGTGTTTTCTCTCAAGAACAACTATGGAGCTCTATGTTTGGAGGGGCTGTGCAAAAATGAGAGAGTGAGGGGCTGAGTTCAGCCTCTTAAGAGCTCACTTAAGGGTAAAAAGGTCATTTTCCCAAAAGGGTAAAATGGTGAAAGTGTAAAAGACTAAGGTTAGGGGTATTTTGGTCATTTTGCGTCCAGATATTTCCGATCATCATGACGACTCTAGCATACTCTCCCAAGTGTCCTGGGATGATGTGATATCAAGATTATCTGTTGGCGAGTCCCGGTAAATCCATATGTGGCTCCGTTCGTCACCCGATTGAGGATTCCGCCTAAACGAAGGTCAAGAAGTTATTTTTCTGAAATTTTTACGAAATTTAACCAAAACGTAGAGCATCGAATTCTAAGACTTACTGTCTCGTTCATGGGTCCATCTGAGGTCTTTTGAGCAGTAAAATCATACTGTCAGTGTAAAAACGCAGACCGGACTCCGTTTGAGTTTTTGACGCAAAACTTAATCGTAGCTTCCTACGATATCGTCGAGCATGACTATGGTCTCGGAATATTTTATTTCCATTCCTAAGACCTCGAATAAAATAAAGACATTAAAATACTGAAGAATTAGAAGACGTAAAAATCGGGGCTTTACAGTCATCGATAAATACAACAACAAACTTGTCTAGGAACGGTCGGAATATCCTGTTCATATAATCCATGAACACAACCGGAGCATTAGTCACACCGAACGGCATAACAAAATACTCGTAATGCCCATACCGACTTCGAAAAAAAGTTTTCGGTATATTCTTCTTCCTTACTCTAATTTGATGATGACCAGATCGCAGATCGATCTTAGAAAACACAGTTGCTCCTCTTAACTGATCCATCAAATCATCTATCCTCGGCAACGACTACCTATTCGTTATCGTCACTTTATTGAGCTGACGATAGTCCACAAATAACCTTGAGCTCCCATCTTTCTTCTGAACGAACAGTATCGGAGCTCCCCACGGCGACATATTAGGTCTGATGAATTCCTTGCCTAGCATCTTATCCAACTATTTCTTCAACTCTTCCAACTCTGCCGGAGACATTCGATAAGATGTTATCAAAATAGGTCCAGTTCCTGGTACAAGGTCTATGGTAAACTCAATCTCCCTTTCCGGTGGTAGCCCTGGAACATACGCACTCACCAAATCGTACATCCTTCGGGATACTTTCATTAGCAGGCATCAATCCAGATTGCTCAGAAAAACAAAGAGTCTTATTTGAACAGTCCAGTATCACATGGTCAGCCGAAAGCCAATCCATGCCTAAAATAACATCGATGTGCTGCATAGGCAGACAGACTAGGTCAACAATGAAATGTTTGTTTGCTATTATAATAGGGCATTTCAAGCATACAAACAGGGTAGTAAATGAATCACCAGTACGTGTGGAAATAGTACGGTCATAGGGTAAAGATGAATCTGGTAACCCTAAATGATCCATGCACTCCATAAAAATAAACGAGTGAGTTGCCCCCGAATCAAACAACACAGATAAGAGCTTGCCCGAAACTAAACACTTATCTTGAATCAGATCTGGGCGTCGAGAGGATTCAGCTACCCTCACGGCAAACACTCTTCCCGTGGCTTGTGGTCTAGCCATCTGTCCAGTCACACCAGACGGTCGTGCATTCCCTTGTCTACAGTCCTTCGCCATGTGCCCTTGCTTTCCACATGCATAGCAAGTTATGGTCCTCCCGGGCGCTTGACTTTTGCAATCTCGAGCCATGTGTGGTCCCCCTCACTTAAGACATCCCAGCAACCCCTGTGTTGCACTCGGTCCTTGACTTCCAGCCTCTCCAACCCTCTACGTTGGTCTCTAACATGGCCCCTGGCCACTCTGAAATCTTCCACCTCTGCCTCTCTGGTTATTGCGGATAGTTCCTCTGCTCCTGGTCGCCACTTCTCTTCTCCTTTCGATGTTCTCAATTGCCGACCACCGATCCAGCATGTCGGGAAATACAGAAATCCCCAACGGTAATATACCTTCTGAATCTCATATTTCAGACCATCTTCAAACCTGCGGCACATCCATTCCTCGTCCGGATACTGCTGATAAAACTCTGAGAATTTAAGTAGTGCCTCAAACCTTGCTGCATATTCTCCGATCGTCATGTTGCCTTGCTTCAAACTCTGAAATTCCTTGTCTTTTTCCATCCTGGTCATCCGAGGAAAGTACTTCTCCAAGAAACATTCTCAGAACAGCCACCAAGTTACGGCTCTCCCTTCAGCGTCAAACAATCTCTGTTTCCCTTTCCACCACATCTCTGCTCCTCCCACCAACATGAAAGAAGCATAAGAAACCTTCTGAGCTTCGTAACAGTGTGTTGCAGCAAAAATCTTCCCCAACTCTTGAACCCACAACTCTGCCCCCTCGGGATTGTAGTCCCTGTTGAACTGAGGAGGTTGTCGCCTCATGAAAGCATCCAAACCAGCATCTTCAGTTCTGACATTCCGCTGTTGCTGTTGATTCTCACGAGTCAACTGAATAAGTTGAGCATTCTGTTGCGTTTGTTGTAGCATAGCAGCAGCCATATCCCTCATAGTGCTGAGGGTTTCCAGCGACTCAGTAGCTCCATTCCTAGTATGTGAAGCTTCAGCCTCCTGACCTCTATTAGGTCCGGTCCTACCTCTGCCTCTACCTCTTCCTCGAGCCATTGGTTCCTGATTCAAGTAACCGTTAGCTCAGGGTTCAAACATGATAAGCAACATAAGTACATACATCTACTTATCATTCATAAAAGCACTACAACAATCGATCGCGTTCATTCTACCCCTCTAGACACAGTCGTACTCCTTTGAAGAGACGACAAATTTTGCAAATTCAACTTCCTAATACCTCACAGTCTTCGTCCCTGACTTCCACAGTCCAGATAGGGCCAAAATGCTCTGATACCACCTTAATGTGATGTTCCCAAGTCCCACTCGAGGAAATCCCATTATTTTAGAACCCAAACATACTATTAATTATAACTTAACAATTTCGCGCTTATTTGGACAACGATAACATGTGATCAATTTAAAAGCGCACAATATCGGAGTAAACACAACGGAATAAACAAAACATCCACACGTAGTACTGATATTTATATATATATATATATATACATACACACACACACATGGTGGCCCCATCAGTAGGGCTAAGTAATAATATAGACAGAATACATAATAAACTGAAAACATAAACAAGGTACATCCAAGGACCTCTAAAAAGAAATCTCATGGCTCACCAGCACTTTCCCCAGCCCACTCTCAGAATACATCAAAAACCTTTCTACACAATCCTAGAGACGCACTGGCTGGCTCTCACCCTCAGCGGTGAGGATGCCCCGAACTACGCTGTCCCTCTCCATGAGTGCAGCTATAAACCTGCATAGGCTCATACTCGGATGAGGAACTCGACACTACAATCCTACGCCTTTGAGCTGTCCTCAAGTACCGCTCCGTATGCCTACACTATCCTCTATGCACGAAGTCTCTCCTGCTGGATACTACAGAAGACTGGGGTACCACCCACAGGTAGTCTCGCTCTCTCTGCCTCGGAGGGTGCCACATCCGAGGGAAGGGAAGAAACTGGTACACGCAGTAAGGTCCGATGATGCCCACATATGCGGGTGTGCCGCTCCGAAAGATCTAGCTGACAGGTCCGGTGTAGACGGCCAAAATGGTCGAGGGGTCCACCTGCCATCCCCTCTCGTCATGGTAGACTATCTCAATGTCCCCCAGCACCAGCATCCGTAGTGCCCCCGAGATAACCGGGTGAAGCCTCGGGTCCATTCTGATCCTCCGCTAACTCGTCGTCTGTTCGTACAAGCGAATGTACACATACAAGAAATACAGGGAGATAAGATATACAACACATCTATCACAGGGATGATGCAATGCAAAACATATAGCAAACATAATCATCTCTCAACATCACGACACCACGGTCGATCCCTAACTAAATGTGCACATACTCTTTCTATGCACGCCGGCTTGTACTAAACACCCTACTAAGGGCAACATCATGTCCGCATATCGGACAACAAGTTATTTCGTTCTAGTAATCCGTTCCGCTCGCCGTGACCTATAAGAGTGCATCACCGCTCAACTGTCCCAGACAAAAAGGGTTAACTGGGCCTCCTCGCAAGATCCACCGGCAACTGGAAAGACTCAAGGTCCAGTCGGGATAGTGGGACGTGCTCAGGACCGCCACAAAACGATAGGCGCTACTATACCGGTCTCCTATGGGTACACCTGTGTCCAGTTTATCCCCAAGATCACGCAGACCTACCTTTTTGTTTTCCGCACCTGCACTTGGTGCACCAACCTCGTATGCCTCACAGCATACGGCTTGCCACTTGGCATCAAATGCATATGCTATGCATGTCATCTATCTCTCTTGAGCTGATATCACAATACATGCAAACTTGCTCTTAGCAACATGAGCTCCAAGCTCCATAGGTACACATACGAGCCTCAAACTCCAAACATACATATACGAGCTCCAAGCTCCACTTGTACACATATGAGCTCCAAGCTCCCATCATGGCCTTATGAGCTCCAAGCTCCACTATACCTCAAATCTCAATCATCAACTCAACATCCACCACGGGTCAAAGCCCTAATCATGCTAAACCTCCGAATCTCATATATACACGCATTTCCAGATATAATGCAACAGTTCAGCAATTATCAACATGCTCCATAAAGCAATAAACAACATACATACCAACGTACTATTATCATCAACATATCATGTACCTCTTACAAATATCAAACATCATAAATAGCAAGTATGCATATATCAACACAAAGCACATATTATCATGCATCACGAATCTGCTAACCTAGGGTATCAAATATAACGGTGATAGCCCAAAGTAGACTAAACCTAGGGTTTAAGTACTTTGTCAGGGCTCAACCTCACATAGGGTTTAGGATTCCCCTATACACATAAACATACAATACAGCTATATGAACTACTCTTGCCTCCCCGACGTGTGTAACTCTTTCTCCCCACCTGATAGCAAATATGGTGATAATCACAGGCACAACGAGCACTCCTTCGCTCCTCTCCTTGCCTCACAGCCGCAGCCCACCTGTTCCAACAGGTTTCGCACGCGACTTCCAAACTTGCCCTAATCAAGGAAATAACATGTAGACTATAGCATTAACCCTAATACGAAGTTAAAACCGTGAAAAGAAGCTTAAACCAAAAGAGAACATTGTATAAGTATAATGTAGGTAGATACGGAACCTCGGCTTACCCTTGACGGATCACGAAAGTAAACCGATAGAATTGGAGTAGGAGTTACGCTGATCACGAAAACATGATCGGAATTGGAATCGGATCGATGAACGGATCACAAACTTAGATTGAAGCTCTCAACTTGTCTCTGGTCTCTAACTCAAGCTCTCTGCATCAGTTACAAGTTCATAAACTCGTCCATGGTGAAAATGATGAAGTATTTATAGAGGTAAAACTCTGTTGTGAACGCTTTAGCTTTTTGGAACTCCACGCTTTAGCGTTCCAACGTCTGAGCGTGGCTTCCTCAACGCTTGAGCGTTGATGTTTTCTCACTGCTAAGGCACCGCCCATTACATGCCAGCCGCGATGCGTAACCGACACGTGTCACTTTACGTCCCATCACTGCCAGTCACTAGTCAGAGGGTCTACGCTTGAGCGTCCAGAGCTCTCCACGCTTGAGCGTTCCACTGGTGCACGCTTGAGTGTTGTGCTCCTGATCCTTTGTTCTTTATTCCTCTGTCATCCAATTCATTCCTACTCCTAACATAGCCTCTAAACACACTTTCAAGCTATGGAAATAATTATCAATACGCATATAATTACCCAATCTACCTCGATGAAGGTTTTCGAAAACTAGGATGTTACACTGACCCCTCTTTTTTTTATGAAAAGATAATATGCATGGCCTTGCTTATCAACACAGGATTCAAAATCGCATGCAAATCAGCCCTATTGTACTCATGGCAGCCACATAAAAATTTGATGCAACTAATTATTCAAAGCAAGAAACAAATAAAGATAAAAGTTTAGATACCACCTGGATCCCATACCTTGCGGTAGAAAGACCAAGATGTGCTCAAAACATAAGATCTTCCTTCTGGATCCCATGGCTTGTAGAATAAAATCCAAATGATGCTCAACATACAAGAGCTTCTTCTGGGATCCCAAGGCTTGAAGCATGGTGATTGTAGAAGAAAATTCTTAAGAGCCAAGTTGGCCACTTCGAATGTGAGGGTATGTTTGATTCCTCCAGGATCGAATGATAGTAAGAATCTCCTCTTTCAACCTCTTCACGAGGGAAATCTTCATGAAGCATAAGAAGCTTATCTTTTGGAGCGAACTTTGAATTATCCACACATGCGTGTAATCCAATATACTTATCCAAATCAGAATTTTAGGATGCAACTTGCTTGCTCTCCTTATAATTGCTCCCTTCTGATTCACTGTCTATGTGGACGGGCGTACATGGACTGATGTACGGTCGTGCTCACTTATTGCTACGCCTTCATCCTCTTGTTTAAGCTCAGCTTGAGGACCAGTGATTCTTAGACTTTTTGAGACATCGATGTAATAAGAGCAGATATCTGTGTTTCCAAGGCTTGGAATCTGCTATCAGTCTTCTCCATGAACTTCATCAATGTAACAAGGTTGGAGATTTGAGTCTCCAAAATATCTAGTCGATTATCGTTCCACTCAATAAATCTTGCCAAAGTTTCTTCAAGATCCGGTTCTTGTTCCTCATAATTTGCCCAAGGATTTGGAATAGCCTCCAGTTTTGATTCCCACGCTACGTTGGTAAAATAATCCCAAGAAGTTCTCCTCTTACCCATGGTTCTTCTTGATTCCCTAACTGCAAAATAAGATCAACTACAATCACACAATGTCCTACATTTATATTTTTTGGGTGTCAACAATCACAACCACACAATTGTTTTTGATACTGCTGTGGTTGCGAACGAGATGGAAGAAACATACGTGTGGTTGCTAGAGCAATTCATGGATGCAATGAAAGGAAGTCACCCACATCAGTTATCATAGATGGAGACATCGCGATGAGGAATTCTATAAAGAAGATATCTCCTAATGCTCATCATCGACTCTGTGCATGGCACATGATACACGATGCAACAAGTAACGTGGGTATTCCAGATTTTTTTTCTCAATTCAGAATGTGTATGCTGGGTAATTATGATGTGGGAAAATTTAAACGGAAGTGGAGCCGTATTGTTTATGAATTCGGGCTTGAGGACAATAATTGGGTGAATGAGATATATGAGAAGAGGTAGATGTGGGCGACAACATACATTCGAGGCAACTTCTTTGCTGGTTTTCGGACAACCTCTAGGTGTGAGGGACTACACGCTGCACTAGTGAAGTTCGTTCGTTCATGGTACAATTTGACAAATTTTTTACATCATTTCCAACGTTGTTTGAACTATATGCGTTTCAAAGAAACAGAAGCTAATTTTTTGTCCGTCCATGGAGAACCAGTTCTTCAAACCAATTTACAAACCCTTGGGCGGTGTGCTTCCCGAGTATTCACAAGGGAGATATTTTATCTTTTTCGTCGTGTGCTTGATCAGGCATCCTTTATCACTGTGAGTGACTGTAGACAAACAACTACACACCTGATTTACAGGGTTAATAAGTACAGAGTGGTGGGCAAGGAATGACATGTTTCATATGACCCCCCGACAAAGGATTTTAGATTCTCATGTGATAGGATGGAGTCATTTGGTTTACCATGCGACCACGTCACTGCTGTTTCGATTTATCTTAACATAGGCGAGTTGCCTAAATGTCTTGTGTTAGACCGATGGACTAAGGGTGCCAAGGATAGGTTTCATGGTGAAATGATGAACAGTTGCAGTTTCTGGGACTCACATGTTATTGGTAGATATATTTGGTTGCTTAATTCATGCAGAGAGTTGTGCAGCCTTGGATGTCAGAGTGTAGACGATTTTAACTATGTTAGGGAAAAGGATAGTGAAGAAGTTGAGTACTTAGAAAACAATAATGGGTGTGAAGGCGATGTGGTTGGCAGTGAATCGGTACACACAAGTTTGAGGAATCCCGCTTTGGCTGGTCGGAAGCAAAATGCTACCCAAACTCCCAGCTCGTCAGGTTTGAAAACAAAGCATACTACTAGGCGCAGTGCATGCAAGGTGGCTGGACACAACAATTTAACTTGCCCTCTGCTGAGAAAGTTTCATCATGTTGGCCAGAATGTGTATGGAACAGCCCCCCGCTGAAGAAGAATATGTGTCCTTTGAGACTGACGACTACAATGTTGATTTGAGGGTATGTGGTCTACAGATACGAACCTTACTTTTGTAATACTGTTTTAGAATTATTATTGTAGATGTGTTTAAAGAGTGTTTGTTCATGCAGGTCAATAAGCACGACAGACATAAAAACTACTACCATTGCAAGATACATGAGCGTCTTCCCTTCTGTGGGACTGCAGTTAAAGATTGTCAGTGAATATGATTGTAATGTATATTTAACTATTTGCTAAACAAATTTATTAGGTTTGACGTTTATTTTTGTATGAATCACCAGTTAATATTTGAAAAGTCTGGAATGTGAATTTATTTATGAAATGGTTAACGAATGATGAGGTTCACTGGAAATGCTCTACCACTTTAATAACAAACACAAGGATATAAATTGATGCTTTCACAAAAAAAAAGGGGATACACATAGATTCTGATTCGTATGCCCTTTTACAAATCTACATTCCTACGACAAGTTGCAATGCAGTCACCAAGTTTTGTATCCATCTGATCAAACCGAGTCTCCAAATTATCCAAATGCTTATTGTAACATCCCGATTTTTTTGTAACTTTAATTGAGTTGGTTAACCTCGATTAGCGCTCTTGATGGTTGTGTAAATTGTTATGTGCTAGTTTAAGGCTTAGTTTGAAGCATAGGAATAGGCTTGAATACGGTTGGAGGTGCCTAAGGTGTTAAATGAGTAACTGTGGGAGCCAAAAGTTTGGAAGGTTTTTCCCCATTGAGCAGCACGCTCAAGCGTGGGAAGGGAGCACGCCTCAGCGTGCCAACGCTCAAGCGTTGGTGTGTTGCACGCTCAAACGTGCTGAGTGCGTTTGCCAACTAGTGTGCTTTTTGACGCGTGTGCTACACGAGTAAGGCCAGGGTGAAGGCGGAGCGGACAAGGTTCCACGCTCAAGCGTGGAGAGACCCTCACGCTCAATCGTGGGCACACTCAAGCGTGGCAATCCTTCACGATACAGTGTTCTCAGCAGGATCACTTAAGTGGTGGTTTTCACTTTTCTTCCACACTTAATCATTTTCCCATCTTCTTCAAGCTCGAGAGTTGCAGAGAGAGTAGAGAAGACAGAACTCTTAGAGAGAGAAAGCTCAAGTTCGAGGCGATCGAAGCACCGGAACATACTTCCGACTGCACCGTTGTGATCGCGACCAACTCTTCTACGACTTTGATGGATTACTTTCTCGATTCACCCAAGGTAAACTCGAATCTCTAACACGCGTTCTTCGTGTTCTTGGCGTTCTTCGAGTCTTTACCTCTTTCTTTGGTCTTTTGAGCTTGCCGTAGGGCTAACACTGTTGCATACGCGTTGTGCTCGTGACTCGGGCAAAGTCCGCGTTCGTGATTGTTTGATTTTTGGAGGTGGAACCGCGGCTATTCTTGTAGCTGCCATTGACGGGCTGCGAGCTCAAGCTTAGAGGAGCAAGCCGGTGTTCGTGTTGATCTTCATGCTATGACTGTTCAGGTGGGGAGAAAGAGTACTGCTGCCATCGGGAAGGCAAGAGTAGTGTAGTATGTTTTCTGCTATGTGTACGGAAGCCCTAACCCTACTAGTGGTTGAGCCGCGATAAAGTAGCTAAACCTTAGGTTTAGCTTACTTTGGGCTATCGCCATTAAGTTTGGAAACCCTAGGTTAGTAAACTGTTGATTGAGGATGATCTGTTTCGTATGACTGCTATGATGATGACTATTGTTGCTATCTGTCTAACTGCCTATATGCTACTTGGTATGTGATATGCTGCTATGTGTTGTCATTGATATTACTGTTGTTAATATTGATGCTGTTATGCTGTTTGTGGTAATCGTTGTATGGTGGCGGAATGCCGTAGAGTTAAGTTTGGTTGTGTGCCATGTTGTTATAGGGTTGATACCGTGGATGGTGCCGTTGCTGTTATGCTGACTATTCGAGGTTGTGGCCGTGTTGTTTGAGCTGGGGCTCATGGTCGCGTGGAGTCGAGGCTGTGGCCGTGTGGATGCAGTGGCATCGTGTTGTTTCTGATTGAGAGTTTAGGCGTGAGATCCGGCATCAAGCCCGTTGAGGACGTTTGTTGCATATCATCATCAGCTGCCAAGTGGTGAGGCCGTATGACAGGTAGTATGGGCTGCCAGCGTCATACGAGGTTAGTTGTACCTGACTGTGGGTACGAGAAGTAGATGGGGCGGTCAAGTGAGTGACCTTGGGGATGTTGCCGGTATCGGGAATAGTTAACAGTGATGGATGAGGTAGCTCCTATCCTGTCGTGACGCCCGATCCAGTCCGGTTTGCCCGACTAATCCCAGAGCTTTCCATTATTTCAGGCTAACGTTACGAGGCGATCGAGATAACCTGGTTCCGGTGTGGAAGGGGGATTCACTCTTATTGGTTACGACGAGCGGTTCGGTTTCTTGGACAAACTAACTCCATTCCGACACAGAATCTATTTCGGTGTGGGCTTGTTCGGGTGTGGAATCGTTCCAGTGGGAACCAGCTTTTTGAGTTTTCGGCCGACATGCTGCATGGGATTAGTATCCCAGTCTAGAGGATTGATCTGAGCGTGAGACTCATGGAGATAGATGCTTGTTGCGTGTGCTGTCTTGAGAGATGTCTGTTGGAATGCAGTAACTGCTATACCCGTCATATCTATTATATGCTACATGTTTTGTTTACTACATTATTGTTGTTTTCCGACACTGTTATGCGCTGTATTTCTTATCTCCCTACTGTTTTTCCATGTTGTTCTGTTTTGGGTTCGCTTGAAGATGACGAGCCAGCCGAGGCACAGGATGGACCTGAGGCTTCACCTATTTGTCACAGGGGCACCGCAGATGCCGGTGCTGGGCGACATTGAGATCATCTACCATGATGAGAGGTGATGGCGGGTAGACCCCTCGACTTTTTTGGTGGTTTATACAGGACCTGTTAGTCTGATCTTTCGGAGTGGTATGCCGCCGTATGTGGACATCATTGGACCCTACCATCTGTACCAGTTCCTTCCTTTCCCTAAGATGTGGCGACCTCCGAGACAGAGGGAGCGAGACTATATGTGGGTGGCACCCCAGTCTTCGGCCGTGTCCAACAGGAGGGGGTACGTCTACGAGGCCAATGCCGGAGGATAGAGAAATATCTGAGGACCTACCGTAGGTGTAGGATTGTGGTGTCCAGCTCTTCGTCAGAGTATGAGCCTCTAGTGCGGTATAGGCGTACTCATGGTGAGAGTCAGGGTAGCTCAGGGCATCCTCACTGTAACATCCCGATTTTTCAATTCTTTTAATGTCAATAAGTTATATAATTGAATTTATATTTTATTCAAGGTTTTAGAAAATGAAATAAAATAAACCGAGACGATATTCATACTCTACGCTATCGTAGAAAGCTATTGGGTTGAAAACTCAGACGAAACCCGGTCTGCGTTTTTTCACTGACAGTAAGATTTTACTGCTCATGAGACCTAATTATGACTTGTAAACGAAACAGTTAGGCTTAGAATTGAATTTCCAACATTTTCGATAAATTTGAAAAAAAATAAGTTCCTACGCTTTATTCAGGCGAAATCTCAAATCGATGACGAACGGAGCTGAATACGGATTTACCGTGACCCGCTAACGGATAAACTTGAAGTCACATCAGGTCATATCACATAGGAAAGCGTGCCAGTGTCATGATGACGTTTGAAAATATCTAGACGTGAAAAGACCAAAATGCCCCTGACTTTTCTCAAAATTACCATTTAACCTTATGTGAAATGACTCTTTTGCCCTTAAGTGGAAAAAAATTGGACTTCCTTACCCTTGCTCCCTTCATGCCCACGCCCCCCTCCTTCATGAAACACATTTCATTTCACTTCTACTCCACTTCATCTTCTTCCTTTCTTTCTCTCATTTCAAGCTTTGATCTTTAACCATTTTTGGTGAGAAAAGTATTGAATCTTACTCATTTTTCATCATTCAAGAGGTAAGATTACTCCTTTGATCCTTAAACCTCATGAATCTTCTCTTGATTCTTGTTTGAAAACCTTGATTACATGAGTTCCAACTTCAAGAACCAAATTTCAAAAATCCTTCGAAAATTGTAGAAAAATCCTATGATCATGAAACCAATTTCTTTTAGCTAGTTTCATCATTCTCTTTCATTATCCAAGAGCATGTAATCAAAAGCTTTTCCTAGCCCATATGGGTATGAAATGGCCGAACCCCTCTTGATGAGAAATCATGAGTTGTTGCTTCAAATTTTTGTGTAAAGAGACTTGTTTTGGTGTTGCGTATACTTGAGGATCATCCACCAAATGAGATCCCTAGCCATTTCAAGTTATGATGGTCGAATCCTAACTTTTGGTGGACTAAGTGTTTTGCTTCAATTTTTAGAAAGTGATCATGGATTTCATCCTTTCATTACCCTTAGGTGTTGATTCCAAGATTGAAACCAAATGAAATTCCTAGCCCTTTTTGCAATGATATGGCCGAGACCTAGACTAAATAGGGGGAAGAGATTTATGCTGTTAATGTTGAAACTTTGAATTGATTGTTGTGAAGGATTGAATTGTGATCGTTTGTTCTAGGCGGTGCGAATGAAACCGGAGTCGGAACGGAAAACTCTTCGGGAGCGAACTAGGAATCTTCAAGAGGAAAACGGAGATTTTCTCACAATAAGTTTGGTAGTCTCATAAGCTTGTTGTTAGATGTGATGGTTGTTGCTTTTGAATGTAATTATAGGATGAATACTACTTTGAGAATGTACACTGTGTTGTGTATGTGCTTGATTTGATAGGTGAAGTATGTGATTAGATGTTTGAAAATGAATTGTGGCATTGATGCCTTGGATGTGATATAATCATGATATTGATTCAAGATTTGATGTTTATATATATATATATATATATAAATCAGCTATAGCTTGATAAAGAAGATTAAAACGCTTAAAAGCCTTAATCAAACTTTCAGAATGTATTTTGAAATCAAAGGAAAATTTGAAAATAGTTTTGTCCTATTAAAAAGAGAAACTTCTTTTAAAATATTAGAACCCTTTTCAAAAAGAAAAGAAAAGTCTATTTAAGGAAAATCCGTTCAAACGCTTGGATTTTAGAAAAATGTTCCGGACGACGAAACCTTTAGAAAATAGATTTATAAAGAAAAGAGTTTTCTTGAAAATAGCTTCTTTTGACAAAATGTTTTAGTTTATGCCAATGAGGTTTTGAGTTTTGTTTCCAAAGTTTTATATACGAAAATAAGATTCGAGAAAGAAAATGGTGATTACCCTTTGTGGAATCTGGAAATCTAATGACCGAGATGTCGGGCTAGTGTTTTGTGAGCTGAGCACTCGGACTATGTGTCTTGTGTTTTGAATGAACAGGCTAAATGTCCTTTAAAAAGAGTCATGAGCTGTATGCCTTGACAGAAAGAATAAACGAAAAAGAAAACAAAAAAACTTTTGTGTACATACATGAATCGACAGACGTGCCATGAAATTGAGCAACAATCCATTGTGGTTGAGAATATGAGCCAGTTTAGACCACTAGGTCTATAGGGGCATCCTGTGTTCGAGACTCCACAAGAGGCCGGAGGCATCGCGACCCCGTGTCGTGGTAATCGGTTGCCCAACTCGGAAGAACTCAATCAGAGACTGGACTATTCATGATATGGTTGAGACATGATACCTGTAACACCCCGATTTCCACTTCCTTCATAAACCAGTAAGTTAATAATTAAGTTTGTATTTTATTCGAGGTTTTAGAAAATGAAATGAAATAAACCGAACCATATTCATGCTTAGCGCTATCGTAGGAAGCTACGATTAAATTTTGAGCTAAAAACTCAGATGGAGCCCGGTCTTCGTTTTTCACTGGCAGTAGTATTTTCCTACTATAAAAAACTAATTTTGACTCATGGACGAGGCATTTAGGCTTAGAATTTCATTCTCTACAATTTTTCTAAAATCGGTTCTTGACGTTAAAAAGTGAAAATAATTTAAACTATTCGGGCGAAAACTCGAACCAAGAGGCGAACGGAGCTGTAAATGGATTTACCGGGACCTGCTAATGGATAAACTCAGTGTCACATCAAGTCAAATCACATTGGGAAGCGTGTCGGACTCATGATGGTTTTTCAAAATATTTGGACGTGAAATGACCAAAATGCCCTTGGTCTTTTAAAGAAATGACCATTTGGTCCTATGGAAATGACCATAATGCCCTTAATGAAAAAAAATTTGGACATCCTTGTCCTCCCTTCATCTCCCACGAAATAGACCAGTCGAGGCAGCCCTCCACCATTTTCTTCTCTACTTTCTCTCCATTTTCAAGTTTGATCTCTAACCATTTTTGGTGAATCAAGTGACGATTCTTGCTCAATTTCATCCTCCAAGAGGTATGGTTGCTTCCTTTGATCCATAAACGTCACGAATCTCCTCTTAATTCATGTTTGAAAACCATGATTCAAGTCGATTTCAAGTTCTAGGTTCAAACTTCAAAAATCTCTAGAAAATTGTAGAAAAATCCTTTTAATGTCAAACCAAATTCTATGAGCTAGTAGCATCATCCTCTTCCACTATCCAAGAGCTTGTAACCAAAAGCAATCTCTAGCTCATGTGGGTATAAGAGGCCGAATGCTCCCCTTTTGGATCATTAGAGTTTTGTTCAAAATTTTGTATAGGAAGTATTGATCTAGTTCTATCACACTTAGAGAGCCTTGAATCCAAAAGTATGTGATCGAAAACTTCAATAGCCTATTTAATCATAGGATGGCCGAACCACCAATTTGGGGAAAATATGAAGTTTTGATTCAAGTTTCAAAATTGAGACTTGATTTGATGTTAAGGTTACTTAAGGATCCTTACTCCAAGAGATAGGAATTTTTAGACATCCCTAGCTAAATTCTTAGCTATGTGGCCGAACCTAGTTCAAGGGATATAGGGAGAATTTGTGTTGTTAGTTATTGATGTTTGGATTAGTTGTGTATTTGTAGTTGTTGTCGGGTAATCGGACGAGAAACCGGGCGACTTTCGGATCGGTCAGGCGACTTTCCGCTAATCGGGAAGCTTCGAGAGGTAAGGGGAGATTAACTCCAATAAGTTTGATATCCGCATAAGGTTGGTTGTGGTATGTTTGTGACGATGTTATTTGAAAAAGAAATTTGAAAAGTATTTAGTTTGTCAAGAAAGAATCTTCTGAAAGTATTTGACTTTCCAAAATGAAAAAGTCTTTTCAGGAAAGTTTGCTCCGATAACAATCTTTAGAAAAATGTTTTGAAACGAGGGAACCTTTAGAAAAGGCTTTTAAAGCCAAAATCCTTTGAAAAACGAATCTTTAGAACTTGAGCCTTTGAGAATGATTTGTAAAGAAAAGTTTTTGTAGAAAATAAGTTTCAGAGCGAAAACGAGTTTTGATTTATACCAAAGAGAATATGAGTTTTGTTTTGAAGATTTGAATTACGAAAATGAAATTGATGAAACTAGTGATTACCCCTTCACACATGTGAAGCACATGAACCTAGTGACCGAGACGTCGGGCTAGAGTTCTGTGACATGAACGGACTTTGTGTCCTATATGCGAGTCTAGTGTCCGCGACATCGGCCTAGTACTTCGTGGATTTAGCACTTGCACTTGGTGTCCTATATGCAAGTCTAGTGTCCGCGACGTCGGCCTAGTACTTCGTGAATTAGGAACTTGGACTATGTATCCTGAAATTTGAATTGAACGGGCTATATGTCCTTAAAAATGAGTCATGAGCTGTGTACTTGACAGAAAACAAAAGAATGAACGAAAAGAAAGAATAGAAAACCTCCTGCATACATGCATGAGTCGGCCGACGTGCCATTTGAATTGAGCTACAATCCAAGTGCTTGAGAATATGAGCCAGTTAAGACCACTAGGTCTATAGGGGCATACTGTGTTCGAGACTCCACATGTGGCCGGAGCTGTTGCAACCCCGTGCCGTGGTAATCGATTGCCAAACAAGGATGAACTCAATCAGAGACTGGACTATTCATGACATGGTTGTGACGTGATACCCCAGAACAGTTGGAGTTCGGACCTAAATTGAGAGGCCAACTCATGAGAACAATTGCGTTATGGGAGTATTCACGGCCTATCGCTCAAGGAAGGGAAGTTAGGAATCTCCGGAGAACATGAATTAGAAAGTTGATATAGAAGTATCATACATTCTTTTGACTTTTCTTGATGAATGGGTGTGATCCCACAGAGTGATATTATCTTGTTATGATATGATGTTGAATATTAATATTCTATAGCATGACTGTGTTGTATATCGATGCATTATTGTATGCTGCTTTACTTGTGTGGCTATTACGATAAACTTGCAAACGAGTATCTCACTGCGGGAACTTGCAGCTGAGTTCCTTGGTGCCGACGACGAAGATGGATGGACTGTTGATGATGAGGCCTAGTCTCATTGGGACGATGCATGCTAGGTAGTATGCTGTATTATTCTTAGAGTTTTATTAGACCATCTCTTAGGATTTTTGATGATTAAGTCAGGTCCTTTGTCCGTGACTCAATATGATATGTATTAAGAGATTGAAGTGATGAACGCCTTATGGCGAAGTTCAATGAGTTTTATAGATGATGAGTTTGAAATTGTTTTGCCGTTATTAAAATTTTCAATAGGTATCAGATTTCCGCAACTAGTCTAATGAGTATTTTTCGAAAAAAATTTAATTAACCGAAAAGAAAATTTGGAGTACGAACTGTGACACCGAGAGGGGGTGTTACAATAGTGGTATCAGAGCTGGTTGATGCCTTTTGGGATCTAGGTTATGGATTCATGATGTTTTTGCTGTGTTTACTCTGTGTTTTGTTTTGATAGAGGACAATAAGATTAAGAACAGTCTCTGATGACATGTTTCTTTTGGAATACAGCCAATTGGATTGGTTGGATCCGATGATTGAGATGCGTTAAGACTTTTATGAGAAAAGTTATCCGAGTTTTTAAAAGGTGACATCTAAGGTAAGCTTTGAGACAGCTCCTTAGTCAGTTCTAGCAAATAGGCTCGAATATGATCTTTACTTTATGAGTCAAGGATGTTAGACTCTTAGTTATCAAGGTAGTGAAGACTACTTGGTATGTGAAGGAAGTTTGAATGTTGGGAAAGTTTGCCGAAGGAACAAGCATACCCTAGGCAGGTGAAAGAATGCTAGTAAGCAACCAAAGGAATGGCAAGATAACGATATGTGCTCTAAAAGAGTTGAGAGACTAGAACGGAATTCCGAAAAAGCAATAAAAGCATGGTACTGAGTGAAGTTTCTTCTGATAGTATTTTAGGAAAAGATTGGAGCCTTCGCTGTTTGTTGGTTTGAGGAATAGGACGTTTTTCTCCATTAGGATAGATGAAAGGCTACAAGTTATGGGTGGACTTGTGATCCATGCTGAGGATGGTGAAGAATTCGTATAATACCTAAGTATAACTTTCCGAAGGTTGCGAATGATCAGAGACTGAGTGAACCAGAATTGAAGTATGAATTTTCGTTATAGAAAGAGTGTCCTTAGGGCTAGTATCAGTAGGGGAAATAATCACAAGGAATCCAATATGGATTGGAGTATTGTCTTGTTAATAGAACTTAAGACAGTGACCGACAAAGATAAGTAAGACATATGAGTTTAGACTCGTTTGCAACGACCACTATCTGAGGATATGGTTGACTCCTTGTTTTGACACTTTCAAAATTCGAGGACTTGGACTAAGTTTGATATTAAGTTTGGATTTTCACTTAGATATTGGAACTCTTAAGTGAGCTTATTGGGATTCAGACTGCATTAGAGTTGTTGGTGAGATTGAGACGTGTAATAAAGGAATAGGAACTAGTTTAAGTGTTTAACTTAATCACGGAAGTAAGTCTTTCGTGAAGGATTGGTAGTAGAGAATGACGGACTAGCATGTAAGTGAAAGAGGGAATGATTTTCCTAATAGTCGATGGGTAAGAAAAAGACGGATGATAAGTTTCAGGAGTTAATTTTATTTCTCCAAGAGAGTAGGACCGTGTTGAAATTGTTTCCTTAATGAAACAATGTGTCTTGACACACAAGGGTGTGCGTTTTGTTGGGTTCTGATCGGGTAAGGCCTGGTGAGAGCTCACGTTTAGGGAAAGGTACTTGTATTCATGTTGACACGTCGTTAGTCCTTTTGGGATTGTGTCAGACATTTGAACGAGGTGCCTGTCTGAGAAGATTTTCAGGATAAATTTTCTGAGGATATTCCGAGGTTACGTTGGAAAGGACGTTGAGTTTTCGATTGATCTAGTTTCTAGATTCAATTAGATCTCCATCGTTTGTGTAGAATATCGCCTACAAAGCTGGCCAAGTTGGACGACATGAAATGGAATTTCGTTTGGTTTTTGTGATATTCGTCATCATCGGCGATGTTTTCGTTTACTCTAGGAGTCACGAGGAACATGAGGAGACTCTGCATCAAGTGTTACCGACCCTACGCGAGGAGAGTTGACGTGAAGTCACGTAAGTACGAGTATGACTAGATGGTGGTAAAAAAAAATTCTTAGGGTGTGCAATCCCGGACGAGCCTTTGTACTCACACTCCCATGTATGAGACATTTGAGTGGATCGGTTTACATACTGGATATTCCTATATTCGTTTTCGAGTGGTAAAATCCTTCTATATACTTTCCTATAAGAGTAAGACCAAGAAATATTTCCTCTGTTGAAAGATTTCTTTTCATAATCTTCAAGAATCGAGTAGAAACTATGTTCAACTGATTGCCCTCAACTCAAGTGGACGAGTAAGAAAACATTTCGATCTTTGAAGGACTGGTTGGGAATAAGTGTAGTAATCTAACTATGAACATCCTGTCAGCAGGATAGACGAGAAGTGATTGAATTTTTGTTAAGGTATGGTGTGGTGGATAAGATGTGGAACATGGGGATTAAGAGGATCCTATCCAGTTTTGAGTCACGAAATTTCAAGGACGAAATTTTTTTTTTAGAGGGTTAGTAATGTAACACCCCGATTTCCACTGCCTTCATAAACTAGTAAGTTGAATAATTAAGTTTTTATTTTATTTGAGATTTTAGAAAATGAAATAAAATAAACCGAGACCATATTCATGCTCAGCACTATTGTAGGAAGCTACGATTAAATTTTGAGCTAAAAACTCAGACGGAGCCCGGTCTTTATTTTTCACTGACAGTAGTATTTTATCACTATAAAGACCTAATTTTGACTCATGGACGAGGCATTTAGGCTTAGAATTCCATTCTCTACAATTTTACTACAATCAGTTCTTGACGTTAAAAAGTGAAAATAATATAAACTATTCGGGCGAAAACTCGAACCGGGAGGCGAACGAAGCTGTAAATGGATTTACCGGGACCCGCTAACGGATAAACTCAGTGTCACATCAATTCAAATCACATTGGGAAGCGTGTCGGAGTCATGATGGTTTTTCAAAATATCAGAACGTGAAATGACCAAAATGCCCTTGGTCTTTTCAAGAAATGACCATTTGGTCCTATGGAAAAGACCATAGGGCCCTTAATGAAAAAAATTGTGGACATCCTTGTCCTCCCTTCATCTCCCACGAAATAGACCAGCCATGGCAGCCGTCCACCATTTTTTTCTCCTAACACCATTTTCTTCTCTACTTTCTCTTTATTTTCAAGCTTGATCTCTAACCATTTTTGGTGAATCAAGTGAGGATTCTTGCTCAAATTCATCCTCCAAGAGGTATGGTTGCGTCCTTTGATCCTTAAACCTCATGAATCTCCTCTTAATTCATGTTTGAAAACCATGATTCAAGTAGATTTCAAGTTCTAGGTTCAAACTTCAAAAATCTCTAGAAAATTGTAGAAAAATCCTTTTAATGTCAAACCAATTTCTATGAGCTAGTAGCATCATCCTCTTCCACTATCCAAGAGTTTGTAACCAAAGGAGCTCTCTAGCTCATATGGGTATAAGAGGCCGAATGCCCCCCTTTTGGATCATTTGAGTTTTGTTCAAAATTTTGTATAGGAAGCATTGATCTAGTTATATCACACTAAGAGAGCCTTGAATCCAAAAGTATGTGATCAAAAAATTCAATAGCCTATTTAATCATTGGATGGCCGAACCACCAATTTGGGGAAAATATGAAGTTTTGATTCAAGTTTCAAATTTGAGACTTGATTTGGTGTTAAAGTTACTTAAGGATCCTTACTCCAAGAGATAGAAATTTTTAAACATCCCTAGCTAAATTCTTAGATGTATGGCCGAACCTAGGTCAAGGGATATAGGAAGAATTTTTCTTGTTAGTTATTAATGTTTGGATTGGTTGTGTATTTGTAGTTGTTGTCGGGTAATCGGACGAGAAACCGAGCGACTTTCGGATTAGTCGGCCGACTTTTCGCTAACCGGGAAGCTTCAAGAGGTAAGGGGAGATTAACTCTAATAATTTTGATAGCCGCATAAGGTTGTTTGTGGTATGTTTGTGATGATGTTATTTGAATCAATGTTAATGATTTCTCTTGTGATGTATATGTGAGAATTATTTGGTAAGTGCGTGATTGGATATTGAAATATGAATTGCGGCATTGATTGCCTTGGATGAGATGATGTTGAATTGAGACATGATATGCATATATATATTTATATCCTGGATTGGTTAAGAGCATAGCACTGGCTATAGCTCAAGTAATGAAGATTAAGTTACATAAAAATCTTAATGAAAAATTTAGAAATGTTTTGATTTGGGAGATGAAAAGCTTCTAAGCTATATGTTACAAAAGCCAAATTTAAAAAAAAAAAAAAACCACTAAGTTAAGAACCCAAGATGATTTTCGAACAAGACTTAAGAAATTGAGAGTTAGTGAGGAAAATAGTGAAAAGTTGCTTTATCATTATTTTCTGAACATGTTGTACGAAGAAAAATAAAATTGGAAAGTATTTAGTTTGTCAAGAAAGAATCTTCTGAAAGTATTTGACTTTCCAAAACGAAAAAGTCTTTTCGGGATAGTTTACTTCGGTAACAATCTTTAGAAAAAATTTTGGAAACGAGGGAATCTTTAGAAAAGGCTTTTAAAGCCAAAATCTTTTGAAAAACGAATCTTTAGACCTTGAGCCTTTGAGAATGATTTGTAAAGAAATTTTTTTGTGGAAAATAATTTTCAGAGTGAAAACGAGTTTTGGTTTATACCAAAGAGAATCTGAGTTTTGTTTTGAAGATTTGAATTACGAAAATGAAATTGATGAAACTGGTGATTAGCCCTTCACACATGTGAAGGACATGAACCTAGTGACAATGTCGGGCTAGAGTTCTGTGATATGAACGGACTTTGTGTCCTATATGCTAGTCTACTGTCCGCGAAGTCGGCCTAGTACTTCGTGGATTGAGCACTCGAACTACGTGTCCTGTGTTTTGAAAAAGAACGGACTTAGTGTCCTATATGCTAGTCTAATGTCCGCAACGTCGGCCTAGTAGTTCGTGAATTAAGAACTTGGACTACGTATTCTGAAATTTGAATTGAAGGGGCTACATGTCCTTCAAAATGAGTCATGAGCTGTGTGCCTTAACAGAAAACAAAAGATTGAACGAAAAGAAAGAATAGAAAACCTCCTACATACATGCATGAGTCGGCCGACGTGCCACTTGAACTGAGCTGCAATCCAAGTGGTTGAGAATATGAGCCAGTTAAGACCACTAGGTCTATAGGGGCATACTGTGTTCGAGACTCCACATGTGGCTGGAGGCGTTGCAACCCCGTGCCGTGGTAATCGGTTGCCAAACACAGGTGAACTCGATCAGAGACTGGACTATTCATGATATGGTTGTGATGTGATACCTCGGAACAATTGGAGTTCAGACCTAAATTGAGAGGCCGACTCATGAGAGCAATTGTGTTATGGGAGTATTCGCGACATATCGCTCGAGGAAGGGAAGTTAGGAATCTCCAGAGAACATGAATTAGAAAGTTGATATAGAAGTCTCATGCATTCTTTTGACTTATCTTGATGAATGGGTGTGATCTCACGGAGTGAGATTATCTTGTTATGATATGATGTTGAATATTGATATTGTGTTGTATATCGATACATTATTGTATGCTGCTTTACTTGTGTGGCTATTACGATAAACTTGTGAACGAGTATCTCACCCTTGCCTGTACATGTTGGACACCCTGTTGTGTTTTTGGATACATGTACAGATATTTTTCCAACGATCCCCTGGGTCACTGCGGGACCCTGTAGTGAATTCCTTGGTGCCGGCGACGAAGACGGGTGGACTGTTGATGACGAGGCCCAGTCTCATTGGGGCAATATATGCTAGGTAGTATGCTTTATTGTTCTTAGAGTTTTATTATACTTGCTCTTAGGATTTTTGACGATTAAGTCAGGTCCTTTGACCGTAACTCAATATGATATGTATTAAGAGATTGAAGTGATGTACGCCTTATGACGAAGTTCAATGAGTTTTATAGATGATGAGTTTGAAATTGTTTTACTATTATTAAAATTTTCAATTAGTATCAGATTTTCGCAACTAGTCTAATGAGTATTTTCGAAAAAGTTTTAATTAAATGAAAAGAAAATTTGGAGTACGAATTGTGACACCGAGAGGGGGTGTTACAATAGTGGTATCAGAGCTGGTTGATGTCTTTTGGGATCTAGGTTATGAATTCATGATGTTTTTGCTGTGTTTACTCTGTGTTTTGTTTTGATAGAGGACAATAAGAATAAGAACAGTCTGTGATGACTTGTTTCTTTTGGAATACAACCAGTTGGACTGGTTGGATCCGATGATTGATATGTGTTAAGACTTTTATGAGAAAAGTTATCCGAGTTATTAAGAGGTGAAACCTAAGGTAAGCTTCAATACAGCTCGTTAGTCAGTTCTAGCAAATAGGCTTGAATATGATCTTTACTTTATGAGTCAAGGATGTTAGACTCTTAGTTATCAAGGGAGTGAGGGAAAGTTTGCCGAAGGAACAAGCGTACCTTAGGCAGGTGGAAGAATACCAAAAAGATTTTGGAGTAAATACATAGGTAGCTAGTAAGCAACCAAAGGAATGGCAAGACAACGATATGTGCTCTAAAAGAGTTGAGAGACTGGAACGGAATTCTGATAAAGCAATAAAAGTGTTATACTGCGTGAAGTTTCTTCTGATAGTATTTTAAGAAATGATCGGAGCCTCCACTATTGGTGGGTTTGATGAATAGGATGTTTTTCTCCATTAGGATAGATGAAAGGCTACACGTTATGGGTGGGCTTATGATCCATGCTGAGGATGGTGAAGAATTCGTATAATACCTAAGTATAACTTTGCAAAGGTTGCAAATGATCAGAGACTGAGTGAACCAGAATTTAAGTATGAATTTTCGCTATAGAATGAGTGTCCTTAGGGCTAGTATCAATAGGGGAAAGAATCACAAGGAATCCTATATGGATAGGAGTATTGTCTTCTTAATAGAACTTAAGACAGTGACCGGCAGAGATAAGTAAGGCATATAAGTTTAGACTCGTTTACAACGACCACTATATGAGGATATGGTTGATTCCTTTTTTTGATACTTTCAAATTCTAGGACTTGGACTAAGTTTGATATTAAGTTCGGATTTTCACTTAGATATTGGAACTCTTAAGTGAGCTTATTGTGATTCAGACTGCATTAGAGTTGTTGGTGAGATTAAGACGTGTAATAACGGAATAAGAACTAGTTTAAGTGTTTGACTTAATCGTGGAAGTAAGTCTTTCATGAAGGATCGGTAGTAGAGAATGACAGACTAGCTTGTAAGTGAAAGAGGGAATGATTTTCCCAATAGTCTATGGGTAAGCAAAAGATGGATGATAAGTTTCAAGAGTTAGTTTTATTTCTCCAAGAGAGTAAGACCGTGTTGAAATTGTTTCCTTGACGAAACAATGTGTCTTGACACACAAGGGTGTGCGTTTTGTTGGGTTCTGATCGGATAAGGCCTGGTGAGAACTCACGTTTAGGGAAAGGTACTTGTATTCATGTTGACACGTCGTTAGTCCTTTTGGGATTGTGCCAAACATTTGAACGAGGTGCCTGTCTGGGAAGATCTTCAGGATAAATTTTTTGAGGATATTCCGCGGTTGCGTTGCAAAGGACGTTGAGTTTTCGATTGATCTAGTTTCTAGATTCAATTAGATCTCCATCGCTTGTGTAGAATATCACCTACAAAGCTGGCCAAGTTGGACGACATGAAATGGAATTTCGTTTGGTTCTTGTGATATTCGTCATCATCGGCGATGTTTTCGTTTACTCTAGGAGTCACGAGGAACATGAGGAGACTTTGCATCAAGTGTTACCGACCCTACGCGAGGAGAGTTGACGTGAAGTCACGTAAGTACGAGTTTGACTTGATGGTGGTAAAAAAAAAATATTCTTAGGGTGTGCAATCCCGGACGAGACTTTGTACTCACACTCCCATGTATGAGACATTTGAGTGGATCAATTTAATAGTAACCTTTGCCTTGGACATTTTCATGTCATTCCATCGAAATATTTGTTACGACTATTTCTTGAGTTGTAACACAGACAAATTCTCGATACTGGAAGTTTTTTTATGAGACTTTGTCTAATCACTTTTACACTAGCTAACTATGATCCAATCTGATTTTTGGCCAGACTGTCCATCTTTTGATTCCCTGATCTATTGGAAGGTTCTTATTGAAGAAGGGACTTTATTAGATTCATGGTTGTAAACATGTATTAGCTATGCATTTTTACATTCCCAAACCTACTAAAAAATCTTTTTACATACTGGATATTCCTATATTCGTTTCCGAGTGGTAAAATCCCTCTATATACTTTCCTATGAGAGTAAGACCAAGAAAATTTCCTATGTTGAAAATTACTTTTATTGAAAGATTTCTTTCCGTAATCTTCAAGAACTGAGTAGAGACGAAGTTCAACTGATTGCCCTCAACTCAAGTGGAAAAGCAAGAAAATGTTTTAATCATTGAAGGACTGGTTGGTAGTAAGTGTAGTAATCTAACTACGAACATCCTGTCAGCAGGATACACGAGAAGTGATTGAATTTTTGTTAAGGTATGGTGTGGTGGATAAGATGTGGAACCTGGGGATTAAGAGGATCCTATCCAGTTTTGAGGCACGAAATTTCGAGGACGAAATTTTTTTTTTAGAGGGTTAGTAATGTAACACCCCGATTTCCATTGCCTTCACAAACCAATAAGTTGAATAATTAAGTTTGAGTTTTATTAGAGATTTTAGAAAATGAAATAAAATAAACTGAGACCATAGTTAAGCTCAGCGCTATCATAGGAAGCTACGATTAAATTTTGAGCTAAAAACTCAGACGGAGCCCGGTCTTCGTTTTTCACTGACAGTAGTATTTTACTATTATAAAGACCTAATTTTGACTCGTGGACGAGGCAGATAGGCTTAGAATTCCATTCTCTACAATTTTGCTAAAACCATTTCTTGACGTTAAAAAGTGAAAATAATATAAACTATTCGGGCGAAAACTCGAACCGGGTGACGAACGGAGCTGTAAATGGATTTACCGGGGCCCGCTAACCGATAAACTCAGCGTCACATCAAGTCAAATCACATTGGGAAGCATGCCAGAGTCATGATGGTTTTTCAAAATATCTGGACGCAAAATGACCGAAATGCCCTTGGTCTTTTAAAGAAATGACCATTTGGTCCTATGGAAAAGACCATAATGCCCTTAATGCAAAAAATTGTGGACATCCTTGTCCTCCCTTCATCTCCCATGAAAAAGACCAGCCAAGGCAGCCCTCCACCATTTTCTTCTCTACTTTCTCTCCATTTTCAAGCTTGATCTCTAACCATTTTTGGTGAATCAAGTGAGGATTCTTGCTCAATTTCATCCTCCAAGAGGTATGGTTGCTTCCTTTGATCCATAAACCTCATGAATCTCCTCTTAATTCATGTTTGAAAACCATGATTCAAGTAGATTTCAAGTTCTAGGTTCAAACTTCAAAAATCTCTAGAAAATTATATAGAAATTCTTTTAATGTCAAACCAATTTCTATGAGCTAGTAGCATCATCCTCTTCCACTATCCAAGATCTTGTAACCAAAGGAACTCTCTGGCTCATATGGGTATAAGAGGCCGAATGCCCCCCTTTTGGATCATTTGAGTTTTGTTCAAAATTTTGTATAGGAAGCATTGATCTAGTTATATCACACTTAGAGAGCCTTGAATCCAAAAGTATGTGATCAAAAAATTCAATAGCCTATTTAATCATAGGATGGGCGAACCACCAATTTGGGGAAAATATGAAGTTTTGATTCAAGTTTCAAAATTGAGACTTGATTTGGTGTTAAGGTTACTTAAGGATCCTTACACCAAGAGATAGGAATTTTTAGACATCCCTAGCTAAATTCTTAGCTATATGGTCGAACCTATGTCAAGTGTTATAGGGAGAATTTTTGCTATTAGTTATTGATGTTTGGATTGGTTGTGTATTTGTAGTTGTTGTCAGGTAATCGGACGTGAAACCGGGCGACTTTCAGATCGGTCGGGCGACTTTCCGCTAACCGGGAAGCTTCGAGAGGTAAGGGGAGATTAACTCCAATAAGTTTGATAGCCTCATAAGGTTGGTTGTGGTATGTTTGTGATGATGTTATTTGAATCAATGTTAATGATTTCTCTTGTGATGTATATGTGAGAATTATTTGGTAAGTACGTGATTGGATACTAAAATATGAATTGCGGCATTGATTGCCTTGGATGAGATGATGTATATATATATATATATATATATATATATATATATATATATATATATACTGGACTGGTTAAGAGCATAGTACTGGATATAGCTCAAGTAATGAAGATTAAGTAACATAAAAGTTTTAATCAAAAATTTAGAAATGTTTTGAGTTGAGAGATGAATAGCTTCTAAGCTAAATGTTATAATGACCAAATTTAGAAAAAAAGCCACTAAGTTAAGAACCCAAGATGATATTCGAACAAGACTTAAGAAATTGAGAGTTAGTGAAGAAAATAGTGAAAAGTTGCTTTATCATTATTTTCTGAAAATGTTGTACGAAGAAAAAGAAAATTGAAAAGTATTTAGTTTGTCAAGAAAGAATTTTCTGATAGTATTTGACTTTCCAAAACGAAAAAGTCTCTTCAGGAAAGTTTACTCCGATAACAATCTTTAGAAAAATGTTTTGAAATGAGGGAACCTTTAGAAAAGGCTTTTAAAGCCAAAATTCTTTGAAAAACAAATCTTTAGAACCTGAGCCTTTGAGAATGATTTGTAAAGAAAAGTTTTTGTGGAAAATAAGTTTTAGTGCGAAAACGAGTTTTGGTTTATACCAAAGAGAATCTGAGTTTTGTTTTCCAGATTTGAATTACGAAAATGAAATTGATGAAACTGATGATTATCCCTTCACACATGTGAAGCACATGAACCTAATGACCGAGATGTCGGGCTAGAGTTCTGTGACATGAACGGACTTTGTGTCTTATATGCGAGTCTAGTGTCCGTGTCGTCGGCCTAGTACTTCGTGGATTGAGCACTCGGACTTAGTGTCCTATATGCGAGTCTAGTGTCCGCGACAGCGGCCTAGTACTTCATGAATTAAGAACTTGGACTACGTGTCCTGAAATTTGAATTAAACGGGCTATATGTCCTTTAAAATGAGTCACGAGCTGTGTGCCTTGACAGAAAACGAAAAAATGAACGAAAAGAGAGAATAGAAAACCTCCTGCATACATGCAGGAGTTGGCCGACGTGCCATTTGAACCGAGCTACAATCCAAGTGGTTGAGAATATGTGCCAGTTGAGACCGCTAGGTCTATATGGGCATACTGTGTTCGAGACTCCACATGTGGCCGGAGGCATTGCAGCCCCATGCCGTCAGCGTCTATTACTGATGGATGGACGAGGGTAATTAACTTAACAAGTTAATTAATTATATTTTGCTTTTGTTGATAACTTAATTTAATGTTGAGTTTATTTGAACTTGTGCAGGCTTTCAGCGATCAGTCTCCTCTCACTAAAAAAGAATTCAGAGACTTGAGGGTGCGCTTTGCAACCTTCTTTTTTAAGTATGTTGCAAAGAAAAGAGTAGAAAAAAATAGCTCCTCCATACTTAGAAGATATTGTTTAGTTTATATATGTATGAATTGTGTATAGAATTTTGAATTGTAGTGACTAGCTTGTTGCAGAATTTTGCATGTATAGAGAATTCTGAATTGTAGTTGGACTTATTGAGTAAATAATACAAATTCTATATTTTGGACTTGTTAGAATTCTGGTTGTGTGAGTGTACTGTTAATTTGTATAATCCTGCAGGGAGCTGGGAAAGGGATTTATAATGAATAACCAGCATTAAAAAAAAAAAATATATATATATATATATATATATATATTTTAACGTCGGTTTTCTAGGCAACAGACGTTAAAAGTAAACTTTAATGTCGGTTGGGAACCAACGTTAAAGGTCACACTTTTAACGTCGGCTGTATTAACGTCTGGTCTTAAACCAACGTTAAAAGTGCTTCCTGCACTAGTGACCTCACATGTCATCCTAGCTATCGTATGCCTTTTTCCAAATCTCTGAAAACCATTTGATTCCTTTGATACCGCTTCATTGCTTCCATGATCGACCTCGATCCCTAGTATAAAACCAAACTGATTTTTCCCTCTCCGATAGCTTCATAGTATAATTCATGAGCTTATCCTCCACATTAAAATATAAACATATAAAAGTACCATATATATCTCGGTGCCTTATGCAATGCACCAGGCAAAAATTGGTGCACCATGCACCATAAAGAGAGTGAAATGTGGCTCAATAGAATGGCCACATGGCATCCACTTTTTGGCCTGACCATTTCACCAAGTCAACTCAGTCAATGGAATACAACTTTTGTAGTATTTGCATAATGGGGTTGACATTTATTGTATTTGCATAATAATACACTTAAATTTTATTTTAAAGATTTTTTTTATTATACTTGTTTAATCTTGTAAAAGCAATTTCCCTCTCCTTCTCCCTCCTCCATGAACACGTCGAATCTCCTTCTCCACTCCTCGCTAGCTCTTATGTTTTTCCTTTCCCACTTAACAATTTTTACCTAAGTTTAACATACAATAAATAAATAAAATAAAAAAGAAATGGTCTCTGTCACTGTAGGCATTGCAAATTACTAATTTTCGATTCACGCAATCTATCAAATGAGAATAGTGGTAATACTTGAGGAAGAAATAGTATCTTCATGGCGGAAAATCAAGACTTCAAAGGAATTTTGTGGGCACTGTAACATCACAAAAATCCTATATCTGTTTCTCTTAACTGTTTGTGTGAATAACTTAACTGAGAACACAATTCGATTAATCATAATCATAATAATAGTTGATGATTAGAAATTCATATTTGAATTTCAATTATGAACTTAATAATCATAAGATGTTGTTTTGAACCAAGTGTGCTGTTTTGAGCCGGAACCGGTAAAAATATTATTATTTTAGTCGGGACCACTTTACCTTGGGATGTGTGCCAAGGTCGGGAAGTAATATGGCCCGGGGTCGGGAAGTTATTTTGGCCTAGCGCCGGGAGTAGTTCATGATTGCATCTCACGCTTCACGAGACATTGTCAACCATCCATCATTTTTTTATTCCTTTAACCAATGGATTAAATTCTTATGACTCTTGGTTAATAACCTAGCATCTTTTCCTTTTATGGAGAAAGTTAATTAACCTATTTATGGTTAATCTCTACACTTTGCATGAGGACTCAACAAATGTCCATCTCTTTAAATCCTAGACATCTATTTCCTTACACTTCATAACATCACTAGTCATAAACACATCAACAAATTTGATGACCATATGCATAAGGCCATTCGGCCATTCACCATCAAAACACCCCAAAACACTTCTCATTTCTCTTTCAAAGATCAAACAACTCCATTTCATGAACACTTGAGTTTCTCTCTTCTCTCTCTTAAGTGTTCATACGGTTTTGGGTACATAGTTTATGAACCAAAACTTGTTTCTAAAATCTAAAACCATAGTTGTTCTTGTCTTGAGCTCTGGATCATCTTTGATGAAGAAAGTTTCTTGATTGGAGGAACTTGGTTCTTGACCCTCAAGAACTCCAACCTTGTTCATCATGTGTTCTTCACTAAGTAAGTCTCTAATCTTACTTTTCTCTTCATATCTTTTCTTAGAATCATGAAACAACTTCTTCTAGTTCATGATTTTTGTGAAACAAGTTTCAAAATCTTATTTTCCTTTATGAATAGGTTCGGCCATCCTTGGCTTTTGGATGCTTGGAGTTTTGATCATCCTAAAGATCTATAAGAGGTAAGGGGGAGTGAACCTCATCACGCCACATTGGTGGTGGTGAAGATGGTTTATGGGTTTGGTTTAGGGAAAACCCTAAACCAAGGGTTTCCTACTTTGTCTATTTGATTCTCAATGAGAACAATGTTGTAATATTTATTTGTTGCTTGATTTGTGTTCATTGATGTGTTTGAATGGTTGAAAATATTTTTTTATGTGAGGGAAAACCCTAACCTAGAGTTCCTTCATCTTTTGTTGAAAAGAGTTTGTGAAAATGTGATTTTCGAGTCTGACCTTGTGTAACCTAGACCTTGGATTCCAAAACTTTTTTTTGATCCTGAAACTAGACATCTTGGGCTTCATTTTGAGTACAAATTTCGTGGGTTTTCATAAAGATTTGACCCTTGGAAACCTATTTCAATCGCAGCACAAATTTCTGTCTTGGATGCTGACTACAGTGGCTTATTTCATAAGATTGTACTAACTCGGTTACTATAAAATAATTTTATGTCCAAAAACTAGACATCATAAGCTTTCATATGAGTCCTCTTTTGCTCAAATCCAAGTTCGTATGGTCAATCAAATGTTTGTCACAAGTTGATACTTGATATGCTGAAATTTTCTGTATACGAATTTTGGTGTTGATATTTGGAATTGTATGTTATGATGTTGGTGTGACTATTTGTGTTTGAGTGTTAGTGTTGAAAATTCTTTTGGCATGGTGAAAAACTATTCTTAGGTTCAAGACCTAAGGATAGGATTTTTGAATGATGAACTTGTTCATGCATTTACTACTTGATGGAATGACCATATGTTAAGATGTTTTTCATAATACTAGCATGTTGTTGGATGGCTTGTATTTTGTTGGAAAACACCATGTGAGGTTCGGTCTTGTTAAGATAGAAATGGGAAGCCAAAGCTTCTATGTTCAAGTAATGGTGTAATGGACTTAAATGATTCCAAGTAGGCAAAAGAAATTAAAAAGACCTACCTTACTTACATGGAGGCATTTGGCCATACCATAGTAATTAGGGCTAGGAACCTAAAATTTGATGCTAAGAGGCTTAATGTGTTTATACTAAAGTATAAAGGGAATAGAAATTAAAAAGGTTTTCCAAAGAATTCAAGTTTTGGTCCCAAAGAACCAAGTGTTGCAAATTAAGTATTTTGATCTCATGTGAAAAGTATTTTAAGGAGAGGAGGGTTTGATGTAGATCAACCACTTATTTTAGCATGTTGTTTCATGGAAAATATTTTCAAGAATAACAAAAAAAAGTTTTCTAAATGATTCATGTGGTTCCCAAAGGTTTTGGTTAGTAAACCTACTTTCAAGAGAAATGAGAATTCTTGTAAGTGTTTTCTCTAAAACAATGAGTTTTTACACTACTATTACCTTTTAGAATGTTACAAAAAATTACATAAGTTATAGTTTCATTTGAAAATAAAATGGTGTTTTCAATTAAGAAGTATATTCCTTTTACACTAAGTAATAGGACTAGGAAACCACTTAAAAGAGTTTTACACTAATTAGATGTCCTATGGGCATTTGTATAGAGTTTTCCAAACTATACTTAACAAAGGAGATTTTATAAATTACTTACTACAAAGGATAGTATTTTGAAGCTTTCACTATAACTATTTGAGCTCCATAATGGACTCATAAAGATTTAGTAAAAGACATGCACTAAACATCTAGTGGTCATGACAAAATCATGTTCCACACCCTTGATGATTTAGGTCATCTAAGGAATTCATAACGTTTAATCACTAAGAGTTACTTATAGAGAATAAGTAATGTTCCTTTGATAGACAAGTGAGAAGATTAATGAAGGGGATCCTTGTGAATCCTATTCTCCATAATACATCTAGGTTATGGACTAATGTATCATAAGACGTGAACATCGTGTTACGAACGACGAGGTGGTACGTGATTGCAAGGAGCGAAACCAAGAATGGGCGACTGATGGCAAGTCGTGTGAAAGTGGGTCCTGTAAGGGTATCCTGTGGTTTATCAAGAGATAAACGTAGTACTACAGTGATGAGATACTACGTGGCTGTATTGTGACATTTCTTGACATGCTTGTGCATCTGTGCATGAGTTGGGCGGTATGCCTAGGAGTTGAGATTACACCTTGGTGCAGGTGCGATTGCCTGAGGTGTTGATCATGAGGATCTTGGGGACGTCGGGGGTTGGGGAAGACACAGGTGGCCAGAGAGTAGCTCCTCTGTGTCGTGGATATCCATCGAAAAACACTGACATCCTGACTGAAACACCGGGCAAATCATGATTTGGGTAAAGGACGTCTCGCGTGAGCCGTAAAAGCGAATTCACAGTCTTGTTGAGATAGCACATGTTGAGCTGAGATAACACAGACAATGTTCTCCCAATCACTCACTCCAGTTATGTTTAGCTCCATGGAGTAGGGGTCAAAGTCTTACCCTTGTGGCATATGGCATTGAGTCATGTACATCGCATTGCATTGCATGACTGTTGATGGATACATTTGAAATAGATAGGTACAAACACTATAAGGGGGGTTGAATGGTGTTTGTTAAATTTAAGCGGAATTATAAACTTTTTCGCAAGCACAGACGAGTAAGGCACAGATGAGTAAACTCATACAGGTCAATCAGACTAATAACTTGTCTGAAGGTTTTCACAGAAAACACACAAACATGCAAGATGAAAATAGGTTGATAAGCACAATTAAAAACCCCTTTAGTTAGATGATAGTTAAGATAAATAATCGAACTAAAGGGTTAAGGGAAAGAGAGAGATCACCCAGCAGTTTTTATCCTGGTTCACCCCTTAACAATGAGGCTATGTTCAGTCATTGGCAGCACCAAGTTTTCTCACTATAACTGATTTAGGTTACAGGACAGACAAGTATTATTTTCACACCTAGCCTCTTCAGGCTCCAGACGAGTATTGTTTGCACACCTAGCCTCTCCAAGCTCTAGACAAGTATTGTTTGCACACCTAGCCTCTTCAGGCTCAGACGGGTTTGTTTGAGAGAAGTCGTAAAATAAATTATAATTTGCAAGTCTTTCACAAGCACTCAGACAAGTGTATTAAATGTGAAGTTCTAAAAGACTGCGTAATAACTTCAAATGATTGAAGAATAAATAATGAAAGAATGAAGATATAAATGCTCAGAGTAATTGCTCTTTGATTGCTTTGTTCGTTCTCTTCTCTGCTTGAATCTTCAAAGTCTTCTTCATTAAATAGGCTTCAAGATTTTAAAGCCGTTAGACACAATGTTTGAAGGCTTGGCTTTTTGCAGATCTTCAATAAATGCAAAGAATCATTCTGATCAGCCATTAAAGCCTTGAGAACTTTGCTTGTTCTCTCTCATCAGAAGGGTGAAGACTTATGATACACCTTTGGTCTTAGCAAGTCTTTATACTTGCTTTTTGCCATCAGAGGGAAGACTTTCCCTTTTGGTGTAAGATGGAATTGTGTTCAGGCAAAGCACTTGGTTGAATTTCCTTTTCAGAGATGAGACAGCTTTCATCCAATATATTCTTCAACGTTAGTCACCAGACGGGTGAGTAACTTCATTAGACGGGTTGACTCTTAACAAAGAGAATGACGTCAATTGCGTAGTCTTTCAGACAGGTGAGTCTTCCTTTGATCAGACGGTTGATTTCTTCATTAGACGGGTTGAAGGGATTTCTTCAACGCTGGTCAACAGACTGGTGAAGACTTCATTAGACTGGTGAACTTCTCTTAGTTCAGACGGGTGAACTTCTCCTAGTTCAGACAAGTGAACTTTCACTTAGTTCAGACGAGTGAACTTTTACTTAGTTCAGACGAGTGAACTTTCCATTGTTCAGACGAATGAACTTCCTAGTTCAGTGAACTTTCACTTAGTTCAGACGAGTGAACTTTCCATTGTTCAGACGAATGAACTTTTGCCTTAGATCCAGACGGGTGATAACACGCTAGAACTCAGTTTATATAGATACTTAATGTTTTAATCTGCACACTAAGTAGACGAGTTAAAAACCACAGACGGATTCAATTAAATCATTGAATGACTGTTTTAATCTCATCAAAACTAAGCTAAATGCACATCAGACATTTTCGAGACTCAACAATCTTCCCCTTTTTGATGATGACAAAACATGTTAAATGATTTAATGAACTTAAGAAAAATTCACATAAAGCAGTCATGTGTATGTATCAGACAATTGTAACATGATCAGACAGATTAGACATTGTTCCATTGTTACAACATTCTCAGACAGATAAGCATCAGACAGATAAGCATTGAAAGCATTGATCTTTTTATCTTAGTCTTATCTTAGTATTTTCTCCCCTTTTTGACATTATCAAAAAGCAATAAAACATAGACAGAGAGAAAAGAAAAGATACATATTATTTGTCATATTTCCATATCAGACGGATATCATATTTCCATATCAGACGGATAAACAATTGTTCATATCAGACAATTATAACATTAAAACATTTTTCATTTAACTTTCTCCCCCTTTTGTCATTGTTAAAAAAGAGAAAGAGAGGAGGTAATTGTATTTAATCATCATTGGTTGTGTACAAGGTAAGTTAAAGAAAATTACAAATAAGTATTAAAAAGAACAAAAAGAGTTAAAAGAAAGTTTGTCCTTTGGTTTTGCCTAAAGGCTTCTTCAACTGCTCCCCCTGAGCAGATGCATCCTCTTTAATGGTTTTAAAAATGAAGAGAAAGAGATTTGAAAACAAAATAACGAAATACCTTTTAAAAGAAAGAAAAAAAAAAAGTTTTCCCTTTTTAAAGATAGTTTTAATTTTAAATGAAAACAACAAAAAGATGGAAGTTAAAAAAAGTTTAGATTTAAAATAAAAAAAGCCATGTACACATTTTGCCTTAGAGAAAAAAATGGCATTAAAAATAATAACCATTTAAAAGAAAATTATTTCAAGTAAAAGTATGACTTATAAAGTCAGACAGTTAAACACAGACAAGTAATGCAATACACATTAGACAGGTTATTCAACAATGCAGTGTATATTCAAGTTATCTCTTATATACTTAAACCTATCCTCAGCTAATGGTTTTGTAAAGATATCAGCCAATTGATTTTCAGTTTTAACAAACTTAACATCACATACACCTTTTTGAACATAATCTCTTATGAAGTGATGTTTGATTTCTATGTGCTTAGCCTTAGAATGTTGTATGGGATTCTTAGTTAAGCAAATAGCACTTGAATTATCACACCAGACAGGTATATTATGCTCAAATATAGAGTAATCTTCGAGTTGATGTTTTACCCATAATAGCTGTGAGCAGCAACTTGCAGCAGAAACATATTCTGCTTCTGCAGTTGAGAGTGCAATAGTCGTTTGTCTTTTGCTTGACCATGAGACTAAGTTTGTTCCAATGAAGTGACATCCTCCACTGGTGCTTTTCCTTTCAATTCTATCTCCAGCAAAGTTAGCATCACAAAAACCAACTAATCTGTAATCTTTTGTTCTCAAGTACATTAAACACAGATTAGTAGTTCCAAGCAAATATCTAAAGATTCTTTTAACAGCCTTAAGATGAGATTCTTTGGGATCAGATTGGAATCTAGCACACATACAGACACTAAACTGAATATCAGGTCTACTAGATGTTAGATAAAGAAGAGATTCAATCATACCTCTGTAGACAGTTGGGTCTACCTTTTTACCTTCCTCATCTTTGCTTAGATTAGCATTAGTTTGCATGGGAGTTTTCATGATCTTTGAGCTATCCATTTTGTACTTCTTTAGAATTTCCTTGATGTACTTTTGTTGATGGATGTAGATACCAACACACGTCTGCTTGATTTGCAGTCCAAGGAAGAACTTCAATTCTCCCATCATGCTCATTTCAAATTCTGCTTGCATCAGCTTAGAGAATTCTTTGCACAATTTTTCATTAGTAGCTCCAAAAATAATATCATCAACATATATTTGAACTACTATGAAGTTATCTTTTGAGCATTTCTTAAATAAAGTTGTATCAACTTTTCCTCTTATAAAGCCATTATTCATAAGAAAAGAACTAAGTCTATCATACCATGCTCTAGGCGCTTGTTTTAAACCATATAAAGCTTTTTTTAGTTTGAAAACATGATCTGGTTTTTCATTATCTTCAAAACCAGGAGGTTGTTTAACATAAACTTCTTCTTCAATTATTCCATTTAAAAAAGAACTTTTTACATTCATTTGAAATAAAGTAATTTGATGTTGTGCAGCATATGACATGAGTATGCGAATAGCTTCAATTCTAGCTACAGGTGCAAAAGTCTCAGTATAGTCAATACCTTCTTGTTGGTTGTAGCCCTAAGCTACTAACCTTGCTTTATTTCTGATGACTTTGCCATTTTCATCTAGCTTGTTTCTGAAAACCCATATTGTTCCAATAACAGACTTGTCTGCTGGTTTGGAGACAAGTTTCCAGACATCATTCCTTTTGAACTGATTAAGTTTCTCTTGCATAGCAAGAATCCAGCTTTCATCTTCAAGAGCTTCCTCAATATGCTTTGGTTCAATTTCAGATAAAAAAGCCATATTGCTTGACTCTCTTAAGACAGATCTGGTTCTAACACCTTCAGAGGGACTTCCAATGATAAGATCTTCAGGATGATGAGCTTTGAATTTCCAATCTCTTCTGAGATCATCATGATGTTGTTAACTTGACTGATGACTCATCTGCTCCACTTGTCTGACAGATTCCTCAGCAGATTCAATTTTTGATACATCTGGCTCTTGACTCGTCTGCTGGGTAATGTCAAGTCTTGCAAGATCATCTTTTAGATTTGATAGTTCCCTATCAGTCTTTAGATTATCATTGAATTTTACATGAAAGGATTCCTCAACAACAGAGGTTCTAGAGTTAAAGACTCTACACTTCAGAATATCCAATGAAGATACCTTTGTCTACCTTGGAATCAAACTTTCCAAGTTGATCCTTGGTATTTAGGATGAAGCATTCACATCCAAATGCATGAAAATAAGATATGTTGGGTTTTCTACCTTTCCATAATTCATAAGGAGTCTTCTTTAGGATAGACTTTATAAGTATTCTATTTTGCACATAACATGCAGTGTTTACTGCTTCAGCCCAGAAGTACTTAAGGAGATTATTTTCATTGAGCATTGATCTAGCCATCTCTTGCAGAGATCTGTTCTTTCTCTCAACCACTCCATTTTGCTATGGAGTTCTAGGTGCAGAGAAGTTGTGAGAGATTTCATTCTCTTCACAGAACAGTTTGAATTGCTCATTTTCAAATTCTCCCCCATAATCACTTCTAAGGGTAGAAATACAAAAACCTTGCTCATTTTGTACTTTCTTACAGAATACAGAGAAGGCCTTAAAGGACTCATCCTTGTGGGTTAAGAAAAGTACCCATGTAAATCTAGAATAGTCATCAACAATGACAAATCCATTTTTCCTTCCAGCTAAACTGGCAACACTAACTGGTCCAAACAGATCCATGTATAACAGCTGAAGAGGTCTAGAGGTTGATACAAGGTTTTTTGATTTGAAACTTGATTTTACTAGTTTACCTATCTGACATGCATCACATAAAACATCTTTCTTAAAACTAATACAAGGCAATCCTCTCACAAGGTTATTATTTTTCAATTTCGAAATAAGTTTCATACTAGCATGTCCTAGTTTCTTATGCCATAACCATCTTTCATCCTCTTTAGACATCGGACAGGTTACACTTTGATCTGAGAGTTTAGTTAGCTCAATCTTATAAAGATTTTGCTGTCTATTAGCTGAAAATAGGGTCTTGCCACTCTTGTCTTTAACTATGCATTCATTCTTAGTGAAGGAGACATCAAATCCACTATCACATAATTGACTTATGCTAAGTAAATTGTGTCTTAGTCCTTCAACCATAAGCACATTAGAGATTGAGGGAAGAGGGGATTTACCACCAATTATACCAACACCAATTACTCTTCCTTTTTGATTGCCTCCAAAGGCAACAAATCCACCATTTTTAGACTGGAGGTCTTGGAACATAGACCTTTCTCCTGTCATATGTCGCGAGCAGCCACTGTCCAGGTACCAGCAGAGGCATCTGCTTTGTCCTATTAAGGATATCTGCAACAGAAATTATTTTATCTTTAGGTACCCATATTTTTCTAGGTCCTTTTTTGTTAGTTCTAGAAGTCTGTGAAGACTTTCTCTTCTTCTTGTGAAGACACTTAGACATAACATGTCTAGCTTTTCCACAAAAGTTACAGATGGGTCTAATTCTAACTGGAGTAGGTTTAACATAGACAGTTGAAGATTTTGTTGATACTTTATGATCAGCTTGATGATCATATCCAATGCCTTCTTTGTTAAGAGAGTGTCTCTGACATCCTAACAGTTTTGTCAGATTATCTCTGCCATTAACAAATCTAGCAAGATCAGAAGTGAGCTCCTTCACTTTCTGTTGAAGTGTGACAACTTCTTGAGAATGTGATGTTTCACTTGAGATCAAAGCTTCATCAGACTTTTCAGTCCTCAGCTGGCTATTCTCTTTGGCCAGCATCTCACACTCTTGAGATTTTTGTTTATGCTCACTGAGGAGTTTAACATAATTTCTCTTGAGGGATTTAAAGGCCTTAGATAAGCCTTTGGATTCCTCTACCAACTCATCATAAGCATCATGCAATTCCTCAAGTTCAGAATGTACCTCAGTTTCAGGTTCTGAATCTATGTTGTCCATCAGACAGAGATTGACTTCCTCTTCTGTCTCTTCTCCTTCAGAAGATGAACATTCAAGATCTTCCCATGTGGCCACCATTCCTTTCTTCTTCTTTCTGAAGAACTTCTTTTTGGAAGCTTTCTTCAAAAGAGGGCATTCAGGTTTGATGTGATTAGGCTTCTTGCACTCATAGCAGACAACAGGGCTTTTGTTTGTTGATGTGGATTCCTTGTTGAATTTTTTGAAAGGTTTCTCTTTTCTAAACTTCTTCTTTCTCCAGAGCTTTTTCATCTTTTTGGTCATGAGAGAAGTCTCTTCATCATCATCAAAATCCTCATCATCAGACTCGTCTATGTCACAGTCAGACTCGTCTGCTTTTGAAGCTTTTAAGGCTTTAGCTGCCTTTAGATCAACTTTTAGAGCAATGGCTTTGCTCTTTTTGATTGACACATCTTCATTGAGCTCTTGCTCATGAACAGTGAGGGTGCCAAGTAGTTCATCCATAGTAAAGGAGGTGAGATCCTTGGCTTAAGATATAGCAGTGACAAGAGGTCTCCACTGCCTTGGAAGACTTCTGAGAATCTTAGCAACTTTCTCAGCATTAGTATATATTTTACCAAGAGATTTTAACCCATTAGTAAAAGTTTGGAATCTACCAATCATTTGAGCAACAGATTCACCTTCATCCATGGTGAGCAATTCATATTTTCTAAATAGAAATTTTAGATTTTGTTACCTTTGCAGTTCCTTCATGTGTGACAGATAAGGAGTCCCATATTTCTTTAGCAAAATCACAAGCACATACCTTTTCAAATTCTTCTAGACTTAGAGCACAGATTATAGCATATCTAGCTTTATGGTTTAGATCCCATCTTGTCTTTTCTGCAGGTGTCCACTGAGCCTTTGGCTTGTCTGAGCCATCATCATTTCGAGGAGTGTAAGGACCATTAGTGATGACATCCCATACATAAAAGTTTGTTGACAAGATGAACTAGTGAAACCTTTCTTTCCAGTAGTTATAATTTGCACCATTGAAGAAGGGAGGTCTGGTCATGGAGCCTCCTTCAGGTTGGGGGTTCCCATTTGAGCTTGCTCCAGAATTCATTGTCTATTTTTCAGGATCTTTTCTCTACACTGTTAGGTGCTCAACCTAGAGGCTGAGCTCTGATACCAACTGAAATAGATAGGTACAAACACTAGAAGGGGCATTGAATGGTGTTTGTTTAATTTAAGCGGAATTATAAACTTTTTTGTAAGCACAGACGGGTAAGGCACAGACGAGTAAACTCAGACAGGTCAATCAGACTAATAACTCGTATGAAGGTTTTCACAAAAAACACACAATTATGCAAGATGAAAATAGGTTTGATAAACACAATTAAATACCCCTTTAGTTAGATGATAGTTAAGATAAATAATCAAACTAAAGAGTTAAGGGAAAGAGAGAGATCACTCAACAGGTTTTATCCTGGTTCACCCCTTAACAATGAGGCTACGTCCAGTTATTGGCAGCACCAAGTTTTCTCACTATAACTGATTTAGGTTACAGGACAGACAAGTATTATTTTCACACCTAGCCTCTTCAGGCTCCAGATGAGTATTGTTTGCACACCTAGCCTCTCCAAGCTCCAGACAAGTATTGTTTGCACACCTAGCATCTTCAGGCTCAGACGAGTTTGTTTGAGAGAATTTGTAAAATAAATTATAATTTGCAAGTCTTTCACAAGCACTCAGACGAGTGTATTAAAAGACTGCGTAATAACTTCAAATGATTGAAGAATAAATAATGAAAGAATGAAGATATAAATGCTCAGAGTAATTGCTCTTTGATTGCTTTGTTCGTTCTCTTCTCTACTTGAATCTTCAAAGTCTTCTTCATTAAATAGGCTTCAAGATTTTAAAGCCATTAGACACAATGTTTGAAGGCTTGGCTTTTTGCAGATCTTTAATAAATGCAAAGAGTCGTTCTGATCAGCCATTAAAGCCTTGAGAACTTCGCTTGTTCTCTCTCATCAGAAGGGTGAAGACTTCTGATACACCTTTGGTCTTAGCAAGTCTTGATACATGCTTTTTGCCATCAGAGGGAGACTTTCCCTTTTGGTGTAAGATGTAGTTGTGTTCAGGCAAAGCACTTTGTTGAAGTTCCTTTTCAGAGATGAGACAGCTTTCATCCAATATATTCTTCAACGTTAGTCACCAGACGAGTGAGTAACTTCATTAGACGGGTTGACTTTTAATAAAGAGAATGACGTCAGTTGCGTAGTCTTTCCCGGCAGGTGAGTCGTCCTTTGTTCAGACGGTTGATTTTTTCATTAGAGGGTTGAAGGGATTTCTTCAACGCTGGTCAACAGACTGGTGAAGACTTCATTACACGGGTGAACTTCTCCTAGTTCAGACGGGTGAACTTCTCCTAGTTCAGACGAGTGAACTTTCACTTAGTTCAGACGAGCGAACTTTCCATTGTTCAGACGAATGACCTTTTGCCTTAGATCCAGACGGGTGATAACACGTTAGAACTCAGTTCATATAGAGACTTAATGTTTTAATCTGCACACTAAGTAGACGAGTTAAACACCACATACGGGTTCAATTAAATCATTGAATAACTGTTTTAATCTCATCAAAACTAAGGTAAATGCACATCAGACATTTTGGAGACTTAACAACATTTACATATTATACATTATTATCCTATGTTGATGAGGTCTTATGTTGTTGATTGGATAATATGAGATATTGAGATGTATGATATGCATGACTAGTATTTTATTGTCTTGCGTGTCATACCGTTTTTACTTCTGCCATGTGTTGTGCTGATGAATGGGAATCTCACCTCATTACTTTGTATTGCATTGTTGTGTGCTTCTCTGGTTGTCTCCCGAGAAGGCCGTGTTACCGAGACTTCACCCGACCTTTTGGATGCACCTCTCTGTTGAGCCTCCCAGTGGTTTTGGCATTTGGACATCTAGTCATGATGAGCTTCTAGTAAAGTACATGGGCAGAGCCACACTCATTATCCGCAAGGGTCGCAGAGGAAGAGTTCTTGATCGCTCCACAGCTTGTCTTCATGTCGTCTGCTGTCAAGGATGTGCTCGTAAGTGGAATGCTAGATGGACTTTTCCACCGATGCGTCCAGTGCCTTCTCCCTCTGTTAGGGATAGGCCGCTTGTTAACAAAGTTGCTTCCAAGTCAACTTCTGTTATGTCTTCTATAGGAATGCCAGCAGTAGTCCTTGCTAGGGTTCTTGTTAGGTCTCGTTTGATGGGTCCTGGTTGGAAGGCGGTGAGTGAAGAGACTAGGAGTAAGGTGATTTATCCACACCTTCCTATGTCTATCGCTTGTCTCTCCGAAAAGGAGAAGTCAAAGGAAGTATTTAGCGGTTGATGCGAGGGATGTCTTCCTGTGTAGTATGTTGTTGGCCAGTGTAGGGTCTCAGAGAGTCTGTACCTTTCTTTTACCTTTTGTGGAGCTGCGACTCCAAGCATCTTGTGCTTAGGAGCTGCGTCTCCAATCCTTTATGTTGAGTCTGTATCTTTCTAATTTGTTTCTGTAGATGGGTTGGGTTCTTATGTAAAGCCTTTATGAACTTATGAAGTTATATTATGAAATGTTTTATTTACCTCACACGCATAAACGGTTACAATCTTTTATAATTATATCTTGTGAAAAGGAAAATTTACCTCCATCTTTCTTATATGTTTTTAATAACCCGTTTTTCGGCCTTATAGCTTCTATAAAATGTCCATAAATGTGATGCCTCGGAAAGGGTGTTACAGGCATAGTGGTAATATGTGGGCATATAACAGTTCTAGTCCACAACCTCCCATTGCTATAGTATCTTCATGGTGTAAAATTGCAATCCCAAAAATCAAACACGAGATGGAGGAGAGGAAGGAATTGAAGATACAGAAGGAACCCTAACTTAGAATACGAACAGATTCAGGAGGATAAAGGAAACCTTCAGAATTTTTTATTTATTTTTGTAATTAAATAAAATAATATTTTATTTAAATAAAATAAATAACATAGGATGGAAAAATTAAAAATAAAGGTGCAAATATGAAAATAAGAGGAACCAAAGTACAAATACATATTTTCATGTACATTTGACTCACATATATCTTTGACTGGTCAAATTTTCAAAGTACAAAAAGTTGTGACAAGGTGGCATTTTAATTGACTCAAGATGCATTAACTTTATGGAGCACCATACTCCTTATTAATTTGGTGCTGGTGCAACTTAGCCCACACCATATATCTCTAGTCATATATATATCCATTACTTCAGATACTTCAAGATTTACAGTTGATAAGTCTATGATGATTATTAAAAGAAGGAAATAGTCAAGAAATTTTCGAACATATCAAAATTTGCTTATATTAAAAATGTATGACATCTTTCCAAACTTGTATCAATTAGCTACGTTTTATAATGTATATGTATGCCACTGCTACTTCTTTCCACATGCAGTTATTTAAATTCTCTTTTCCCAAAAAGGCATATGTACATTGCCTTCTTTCTCTCATAAATTAGACTGCTGTAATATATATATGTATATAGGATATATGTATAGTCATTAAACTCATTATCATTACGTAGAAAGCCTTAAAACCATATTTGGGGGCTCGTCTGTTGCACTTCTGTACTGCAAACTCTAAAGAATGAACAACATTGAAGGACCCATCTAACTTTGTATGACAATTGGAACTTAAACAACAATGTTCAAGCTGTAAAGTGCATGATGTATTATCTAAAGAAACAACAGCATCTTCAACTTGTTTCTCGGTACAAGACAACAGTTTTCTGTACAGCGCATGCATAACATTTTGCATGCATATAGAAATTTTCAATGCAAATTGTCTACTTATATAGAAATTATTACAATATATGTGTGCATGCATGTATATGTATATTAAGGAGAAAAAGGCAATCTTCTATATTTTCTTTGGCAAAACCTCTCCACAATTGTGTCAAGATACCACAATTTTTATTGTATTTGATTTAAGGATGGAGATCTTCTATCCCAATTTCCTGTCACATTTTCTGTCCTCCATCAATAACAATTTGACACTTAAGAAAACAAAATCACAACTCATTAATATTTATGCTCATTCCCAACATTTAATTGATGGCGACACCAAGAAACCATTTTTTGGGACAACAGATTTCTATCCTGATTTAACTCCAATGACTAGCTGATTCAATTCTTGTTCTTCATTTGCCTTTTACACCTCTAGCTAGCGCTAGGTGGGGGCCATCTTAAAGCAGTGTCATTATCAGCATACTGGCTTAGTGCCCATATAAATTGGAATCTCACCAAGGAACCTTATTCCATCGACCATTCTCATCAAGTATTAGTTTAATCAGACGTGGGCTTTTGATTATGATTTAATTAACAAGCATATGTATTATTTTCGTGGTTGCTTTACACTTGTGTTTTGACATGAACTCCGTAAATAGAGAATTTCAAATCATATTGTGCAGAAAAAAAAACCATAGTGGAGGGAATATCCTAAACCTGCTTTCCCTTCCCTACTAATTATCAAATGCAAACCATAGTTGTTTCTTATTATTTTAGTGTGGCCGGGATATTATTAGATTCGAATCAAGAAATTATAAGAAAATGTGATTATGATCATAGTTATGGTTACATTACAACTGCTACTTTTGTATACAATTACAATAAAATGTGACCATACTTACAATCAAGGTTTTAATTTATTTTTTTTTTTTGGTTTAAATAAGTTTTCAATCCCTAAAAAGTGCGTGAATTTTGGTTTTAATCCCTATAATTTTTTCATAGGTTTTGGTCACTATAATTTCCAAAGTTTAGTAATAAGTCCCTACCGTCAAATGTGTACATTTATCTGCTGACGTGACAAATAAATGTAGCGCCATGTGGCAATTAATGCTGATGTGGCTTTCATCTGCTACGTTAGCCGATAGCAATGCAAAGTTGACGGTAGGAATCTATTTCTGAACTTTTGAAATTATAGAGACCAAAATCTATGAAAAAATTATAGGAACTAAAAGCAAAATTCACACTTTCTAGAGACGGAAAACTTATTTAAACCTTTTTTTATATCAAAATCAAGATTTTGAATTGCAGTTGCGGTTATGATCATGATCATTATCCTTATTAGAGACAATTACAAAAAAAAATATGGTCGATGTGATCCCAATTAAAATCATTATGTGAATTTGAAAACTATCAAAACTACAATGTTACAATCTCAATTAAAGTTGTAGACCTCATTTGAAAACCTGACTTACGATCACCATGAGGTTATAAATATTATAAAACTGCATTATTACCGTCACTGTTACAAACCACAATTTAAACCTTGTATGTGAATACTACTGTATCCCGTGCTAACTAAAGGCTAAAGCCAGAGGGAGCGAGACCCATTTGCCATCTGGGTTGTTGTAACTGTTCAAAACTTGTTTGAAGGCCAAACAGTAATTAACAAGGAAGGCTATGACCATGAAACACCAGATTCCACATTTTCCCTCTGCTGAGCACAGACCCAATCATTCAATGCAACCATCAAAAGGCTGGCCTGCCAAATGAACGGTCCTAATTGATGGAATGGTGGGCTATATCCCAGTAGGGTCATTAAGACTCTGATGCCAGCAACTGCTCCATAAAAAAGGGGAAAATTTTTAAATAAAAGAGGGAAAAAAAATGAGGAATGATCCACCTGTTTGTCAGTGACATAGTACATTGGTTTGGGCAATAACCAGCAGCTGGATCCCACCACCGGAGCCAACACCTGGAACCGATAAAGTCTTGACCCCACCTTCCTATTTCCTCCTCCTCTTTTTCTCTGAAAGATCTTAACCATCGATACAATAAACCTCCAAAGTCATGGCGAAATTTAGATTCAGAATGATCGATAAGCAGTGTAAAATTAACATACCGGTATACATTATTCATGCAGTAACACTGTTTCATCCTTTTCACTACACGAAATTTGTGACTGAAACAGAGAGGAAAAAATATAAAAGCAAAATGTGAAAAACCGAAATTCCTGTTAGGAAGGAGACTTACTTAAGGTTATGGAAGTGAGTCGTTTTCTTCTCTTCAACATAAAAAGCATGAACTTATTTAAAGGCTTTCCATTTCAAAAGAAGAGAGCAAAAGAAAATTGAATTGCACAAACAATGATAAGATATTGTATAGTGAAATAAATCAAAGGATACATTTTTTTTTTTTTTACCAAAAAAATGCAGCCAAATTACCCAACGTACTGTTATAATGTCATCTCTCAAACCCTAAAAGCCCCTCTTCCCTTTCATCTTCCACATGCACCTCTCTCTTCCAAAATATATATTAATCACACTAAAAAAAATTCAACATTTTAAATAAAGAAAAGGACTTAAATGAAGTTCTATACTTATAGTTGTTTTTCAATAGAAAAATACATATAAAATAGCACATAAATAAAATTATCAAATTCTTCTTATTGAAAAACAATATGACAAGTAGTCCTTAAAAAACAATACCTCCAAAAGAAAACTCAAATTGGTAGGCAATCAAACCTCACATGAGTTTAACACATCAAACTATTACAAAGTTTTAAAATTGCGACGGGCAATCGTAAAATTGTGGCGACAGTGGTTGCATTTTTCTTCAATTATCCAAAAATGTAACAATAAACCTATTGTAATCAATCACCTTTGTGCGTCGGCAATAACAATTTAAAATCAAGCTACAACACAAGAATTAAGGAGGAAGATGTTGATCTTCTATGAGTGATGACTGGTGTTGTCATCATGCCGATCATCACTGCCACCATGATGTGATTGTGACCCACTTGTCTGAGACTCTGAAACGCCCATCACCGGCCGATAAGGGTTTATCCCCGCAAGCATACACAAATGTCCTTCATTTATATTTATATTCCCACTTCCACCAATCTCAGATGACCCTAATTGCTGACCTGGCAATAAAGCCATAGGGGTAGGAAAGTTCATGAAATTCAACCCACTAGACATGGTGCCTCTATACAAACCACTGTTATTCACACCCGGGAATGTCCACACAGGATCACCACTCATAATTTGGTTATTCGAATTCGCCACCATCCATATATTCGCTGGAATCTGAGAATGACTCGCTGGAATAATCGAACCCGCACTACTCGATTGCAATAAATGGCTCCCTATTTGATGCAAGTCTTGTTCTGTGGATCTTCGTTTCCTTCCCGAACCTTCTTCTGTGTTCTCCGACAAGTCCAACGTGGAGGAAGAACACGGTGCACCACCACCTTCACCAAACTCGTGCTTCCCTTGTTGCAACATGTTTGTGGTTATTAGGTTATTGGATTGGAAATTCATAAGTGTGGAAGTGGAAGTGTTGTTGCTCTCTGAGGGGAAGCCGATTCCGGGGAACAAGGTTCTACGTTGTTGAAGGAAGTTAGGGTTGAAGTAGGAGGATCTTAATTGAGATGGGACGGACATGGTGGACCCTGAGCTTCTCAGAGATATATTGAGTGATGTGAAGTTAGCGGGAATGGTTCCGGTGCCGGTGGCGGCGACGACGGCAGGTTCAGCCTGCTGGAGTAGCCACTCTACGGTTTCGCCGTCGGACTTGTGTCCCAGCTCGCGGGTGAGTTGGAACACTCTGGCGGCGCAAAGAGCCGGCATTCGAATGCGGCGGCCGCGGCCGTCGACCTTGGTGTGGCGGTCCTTGGTGGCGGTTTTTTTTGTTGGAGGATTTTTATTGGAGGGTTGAGAGACTAGCTGGTTAGATCGGGTTGAATTGAAAGTGCTGGGTTCGGAATTGATGGCAAGGGATGGGTATGGAGATGAAGTGGAGCATGAAGCATCTTCTTGATCTTCCTTCTTCTCGAGGAGTAGTTGGAATGGGAAGTTTTGATGATGATGGTGATGGTGATGGTGGAGATCATCTCCTCCCTCCATGATCGCATAAATGGAAGGGTTGACGTACGTTGATCGGTTATATGTGTGTTTGTGTTTTTGTAGATGGTTGTTTTTATGAGACAGACTGTGTTACTGATCAGTGGGTTTATGGTTTAATCTTTGTGGTGGGTCTTTCTCATCAGTGACTATATTTGGAGGAGTGGATGTCTGTCTAGGTTATTTGCTTTCTTTCTTTGTACAAGGGAAGGAATTTGCTTTGAGAATTCATGTGGTTTAGGAGAGAGAGGAAATGGGGATAAGGGCAGACGGCTGGGCAAGAGCTTTAAGCAACACAGATAATATAATAATGAGTGGGAATTATATGGGTGAGCTTTAAAAGCATGATTTTTTTCAGAAAAGAAATTGCTTGGTTGTTGTGTCTATCTTTTAAATTATGTAGTGTATTATATTATTTTTTTGTGTTTTTAATCATTCTAACTATATATCCAAGAGCACTTGGAAGGAATGTCTAGCATAATTAATGATCTCAAATTTGAATCCAGTACGAAAATGTAGCAATATTAAAATTTTTAAGGGAAAGCTTTGTCATATCTATAATCCTATCCGACTCGAGAGATTAGTTTTCACAGTTACATGTGAGGATAGCACTAGAAAAAAAAAAAATTTGTTCTGGTTTGTATGTATAGGTAGGTTTGAATTGTATTGAGGTAAAGGTTATGGTGCACCTATGCACCATTTTGATCATGCCTTTTGGTCCAATAAAAATGTCAAAGTGGTTTTAGTATTTATCATGTTTGGTCAAAGCAAATAAAAATTTTATATTTATATTTTTTTATTCTCGTATTTGCAATAGGTTCAATTATTTTTTGAGTAAATACCCAATTTGGTCCCTGAAATTAAAAGATCGTATCAACTTAGTTTCCCATATTATCAATATTCCAAAATGATCATTAGAATTACAAAATGTAGCAAATGCATCCCTAACATTTTTCACTTAGTTTCAAATGAATCCCTGAGATTACCAACTTAATGCCATTATAGTCTATGCAAATACCAACGGAGGGACGAATCTGATTAATTTTCTACAATTTCAGGGATCATTTTGGCATATTGATAATGTGGGGGACTAAGTTGATACGACTCTACAATTTCAGGGACCAAATTGAGGATTTACTCATTATTTTTCTTAACAAAAACAAAGTTAAGAAAATATAATTCTATTTTCATTTCTGTTAAGAAAATACATAATAACCAGTAAAAAAAAATTTAACAAAATAGATAATAATGCATTATAGAAACAAAAAAAAGAGAGTAAATCATCATTTTGGTCCCTAAAAGTATGAGTAACCGTCAGTTCAGTTCTTGTAAGCAATTAAATTATGAAAAATTCCCTCAATATTAATTTTGTTAGTTAAGTTAGTCCCTCAATGTTAATTTTGTTAGTCAAGTTCGTGTCTGTCATGGACTAACTTTATTAATGAAATTAATATTGAGGGACTTTTTCATAATTTAATTGCTTTCAAAGACTGAACTGACAGCGTCTCACACTTTCAGAGTTCAAAATGATGGTTTACTCTAAAAAAAATCAAGTCTAAATACAAAATACAAAAAAAAAAAAATCCAATCCAATACACCAATAATGTATAATATAAATACACTAATATAAAGTGTCAATGTGTAAATAAAGACAATTTATTATACTATACAAATGAAATACATTTACCGATCAAAATTTTGAGAATTATATATATACAAACACAACACTTCCATTGATCCATAAAAAAGGAGCATCCATCCATCAATTTTTTTAAAGGTACAACTTACACCAAACTTTGTATTGAAACGGAAGATGTGAAAACTGCAAGTTGAAAATCTTAGATTTTGTGATGGAAGGGAGTAGTTTCCCTTTTTATTATGGTTGGACAGCCCTCTTTGGTTCAGACTCCACGTGAGGTGCAGTTTTTATCATTCAATCCATAAAGACAATGGTAGCCAAGGTGGGTCCCGATCCCAAGTCAAAAAATTTAAAGACCTGGAAATAAAAGATTATTATCAGGTGGTCCCCTCTCATTCAAGTAATCATTTCGTTTTGCCTTCGGCCTTCGCCTTTTGTTCTGCACCTTCGCTGGGGAACTTTGGGATTCCTTCCTCAGTCGGCCTTTGCCTTTCCTTTGGGCCTAATAATAAGAGTGCGTGCTAATGGTGAGCTGAATCCAAATAATTAATTAGCAGAGTTTAGCATCAATTGAAAATGCTTTTCTTTTTATTTTATTTTTTTCATTGTAAACAAATGTGTATTATTATTTAAAGAATTCAAAGTTAAAATTTTTTTATTGAAAAATATAACTTTTAAATATTTAATATATTGAATATACCACTTTCAATATAAAGATTTTATTTTTGAATTCTTAACTAATGTCCTTAAGATACTAGTTAGCATTTATCTTATTTTTTTTAAGAGGGAACATCAATTATTATTTTTAAATAAGATTAGGGGAACATCAATTAGAACTTAGAAGCTAGCCATTCCTAACATTAACATTGACATACGCCTCCAAACATCTTGACCCACTAGCTACCAAGGGATACTCAATTAGGATGTCTTTGACAGATTATCCCTAATTAGCTTCATGTTCATAATTTTTTCCCCATTGTTATAGGCATGCTTAGTTGTCTATTAATTAATGAATAACTTAATAGACATGCTTTTTTAAGTTGCATAGATATTACATTATTGGCATTTTTTTCTCAAATTTAAACAAAGAACATTCTCCAACTCAGAACTATTACAGTAATTTATAAGTATTGATCCGTAAGATTTCAAGGGTTTAAGGAAAAAGGACAATATATATGCATGAAGAACTTTGTAGCTTGCCATCAAAATATAATGCCTGTTATATTCTTCAGCCTTAGGACCATTAGCAAATTCGTTTTCTTTGCATTTATGACAGGCTCTACTTTCTTGGAAACTTGGCATTGACAGAAAACTTGCTCGAAAAAGATAGGCTAAAATATACTTTTGATCATTTATCTTTTATCTTTTGGTCAAAATTCATTTTGGTCTTTTATCTTTTAAAAAATTTATTTTGGTCCTTTTATCTCTCAAACGTTATACAAACTCGTCCTTTCCGTAAGTTCTGTTAGTGACAACATTACCTGTGGTTTATTGGCAGTTGGCATGACAATTGTTCCACTCTAAAACTGACACGTGAAAGTTGACATGGCAATCCTTCCAATTTAAAAAAAAAAAATAAAAAAAATGTTCTTCCCGAAAATTCCCCACTCACCCACCCACCGGACGGTCCTGAAGAGAAGCAATGAACATTACTTTGTAATGTCTGATATTGCATTGAATTTTCTGTAATTGTAACACATTTTGAGTTCATATTTGTTAATTTTCCCTGATTGTAATGTTTTCTTCTGGATTCCTCATCAGCCCAAATATCTCATCTCACAAAATGTTGTTTCTCTTTGCGAGTTCTACTAATTGGAACATCTTTACCCATCAACCTCATTGTTGGTTGGCTGGAACTGGTGAATTAAAATCTGAACTTTCTTTTGGAGCAACCATTCTGTTCTCCTTGTGCATGTTGATTATATTCAATGAAAGGATTTCTCATTTGGTTTCACTTTCTCTTCCCACCTTTTCCTTCAAAAACCCTACTTTTTCACCCCCTTTACGAAATTAGGTTTCCGATTTGTTCATCTGTAAGGAGAATAGATAAAATAAAATAAAAAAAGTGACTTTGCATACATACCGGTAGTACTATAAATTAATAGGGGATTTTGAGATTTGCTTCTTAGTGAAATGGGTTATGTAATTCCCTTATAGAGAGAGAGAGAGAGAACACAACAACAATGGTGGGTGCTTCCTTTACAAGCCCCTAAACGAGAGAGACCAAGCGATTGGATTTGCCCACCTTCCTACCGTTAAGTTGAATATGAGCAACTAATTTTAGGGATGAAGATGAATCTGACCAAGTGTAGACGACGATGAAGAGATGAAGATGATGGTCAGTGTCAAAAATTCATTTTTGCAATTAAAGGTCAAAACGACGTGTATTTACAATGGTAATGCCACATTAGATGTTAACGACCCACAAAGGAGAGAGAGGTTAACAACGTCAATCATGGGTGTGATGGAAAGGAAAAGTTTGTGTAATGTTTGAGAGATCAAGAACCAAAATGAATATTTTAAAAGATAAATGACCAAAATGAATTCTGACCAAAAGATAAAGGACCAAAAGTATATTTTAGCCAAAAATATATATTAAAGTGACTCTCGCCCTTCCCTTTTGTGGATGACGCCACCAACAACCACAATTGTGTATTTATACTTTTTATTAATTAATGACAATTTTTAAAAATAAAAAATTAAAATTGATTAATAGATCATATGGATAGAGAATTTGAAGTGTCAATAGTATTATCCATCTTGTGAATATATATATATATCCAAACTCTTCCCATTTTAATTTCGCAGTAATTCTTCTAACTACATGCCCTTTGAGACACTAAGGCGATGCATATGCCTAAGATATTGAAGTAAATTAATGTTAATGACAATAATTTGATACTAATTAATAGTGCGTGCTACCTTGCACCAACAAAAATCAGGTGCAAGGTGTTCCTTAAAGCTTTTGCAATATGGACCAATGAAAATGCCACTTTTATAGCACTTTTTTGCTTTGAATATTTGACTGGTCAAACTATTATAATTGACATACACATCTTTTGGTATTTGCATTCTGATTGTTATAATTATTGTATTTGCATAATACTTTTTTATTAATTTAATTAAAATAATATTACATGAGAAATGCAAAAATCACTCATCCCCTCTCGCCAGAAAATCACTTATCCTTAATTGGTATACATCGACAGTGTAAAGATACTTGATGTACGGAGAATTCATCCCAACAAGAGAGAAATACCAAAGAGAGATAGAAAAGCTTAGAGAGAAAAGATTTAGTTTCTGGGTGTAATTGAGTTGTGGGTTGTGAGAGTTTGTAAGTGTTTTATACACTTTGTATATTTTCCTTTTCAATAAAATATCTGCAACAGCCTGGAGACGTAGGCATAATTGGCCGAACTCCGTTATCAATTTGTGTGTTGTTATTCGCATTTATTTCGCTTTCGTAAATCTGATTATAGGAAAATCTGCATATTTTTACCAACACTAACTCGGTTACTGTTTTCGAAAATAAGTTTTATAGCCAAAAACTAGACATCCTAAGCTTTCATATGAGTCCTCATTTGCTCAAATCCGAGTTCGTTTAGTCAATCAAATATTTGTCACAAGTGGATGCTTGACATGCTGAAAATTCTGTATACGGGTTTACTGTTAAATTTTTGGAATTGGTCGTTATGTTATTATCCATGTTGATGCATTGATGATTGCTCTTGTTCATGATGGATATTGGTGAAGCAAAATCTTCACATTAAACCTAGTATATAGGATTCGGCCAAAGCATAAACAAAAAGGATTTTCTACTTCAATCTTTGAAACTCAAACGATTTTATAACTCTAAAATGGAATCGATGAACGATGAACCAAAGCAAAACAAAGAAACCTTACTTGAATGAAACATAAGGGAAATGGTATTTTGATCTTAAGCTATGGCTTAAGTAAATCAAATGATGTTTTGAAAATTAACGAATCAAATGTCCTCAATAACAAACGACTTTGAGAAAATCTTATGTAATATTCGGTTACTAAGTAGTTTTGAACGTAAAACCAATCTTTGATTCCAATACAATGTTTAGTTCCAAGTTTAAGTATAAATGATTTCAAGTTAAAAGGAATTTGGACTTAAGAAGATTTCTCTTCTTTAGTTTATACAAAAGAGTTTTAAACTCCAACTTCCGACTTTAAGTTTAATTGAAACTACAAGCTTTTTGAAATAATGTTTTCAAAGTATAAGATTTTGAATCAAAGGTACCAAGGCTCTTTGCCAAGGTATAAAGCAAATAAGTGTTTTGGCTCACCTTTTTACAAAAGTGTCTTAGTGATTTTACAACTCAAATAATTTTAAGTAAATCAAATGATGTTTTGAAAATTAACGAATCAAATGTCCTCAATAACAAATGACTTTGAGAAAATCTTGTGTAACATTCGGTTACTAAGTAGTTTTTAAACGTAAAACCAATCTTTGATTCCAATACAATGTTTAGTTCCAAGTTTAAGTATAAATGATTTCAAGTTAAAAGGAATTTGGACTTCAGAAGATTTCTCTTCTTTAGTTTATACAAAAGAGTTTTAAACTCCAACATCCGACTATAAGTTTAATTGAAACTACAAGCTTTTGGAAATAATGTTTTCAAAGTATAAGATTTTGAATCAAAGGTACCAAGGCACTTTGCCAAGTTGTAAAGCAAATAAGTGTTTTGTACTCACCTTTTTACAAAAGTGTCTTAGTGATTTTACAACTCAAACGATTTTACAAAAGTCCTCGTTTACTCAAAACCGAGTTCGTTTGGTCAATCAAATGTTTGTCACAATTTGATGTTTTTAATGTTGAAAATTTTGTATACGGTTTTTGTGTTGATTTTTGGAATTGGATGTTATGTTGTTATTCATTTTGATGCATTGATGGTGTCAAAAAAATTTTTTTTGATGCATTATGATTACTCTTTCTCATGATGGATGTTGGTGGAGCAAAATCTTCATGTTAAACCTAGTATAGGATTCGGCCAAAGCATAAATAAAAAGGATTTTCAACTTCAATCTTTGAAACTTAAATGATTTTACAACTCTAAAATTGAATTAATGAACGATGAATCAAAGCAAAACAAAGAAATATTACTTGAATAAATCACAACCTTATATTCATTCAAGAGGTTTTTAAAACAATGGAAAAGTATTTTGATCTTAAGTAAATCAAAATGACGTTGTGAAAACTAATGAATCAAGTATTCTCAATAACAAACAACTTTGAGAAATTTTATGTAACAATCGATAACTATGTAGGTTTTTAACGAAAAACCAATCTTTGATTTCAATACAATACATAATTTCAAGGTTACATATAAATGAGTTCAAGTTAAAAAGGTTTTGGACTTAAGAAGATTTCTCTTCTTTAGTTAATACAAAAGAGTTTTAAACTCCAACTTCCAACTTTAAGTTTAAATGAAACTGCAACGCTTTTTGAAATAATGTTTTTAAAGTATAAGACTTGAATCAAAGGTACTAAGGCACTTTGCCAAGGTATAAATCAAATACGTGTTATGAACTCACCTTTTTACAAAAGAGTTTTGAACTCAAAGCTAAGAACTTTTTTCCTAATTGTAAAACCCTAGGTTGAGCAATTAACTTAGAGTGAAAGAAATTAAAAGAGATAAGAAAGTATAGGACATGGTGAAACAGGACCATATGCTATACCATTGATGATTCATTCATCAATCGATTCACAAAACTTAAGTGAATCAAAATGTATTTCGTTACTTGAAAGACAAGTACCTTCTAACTTAGAAAGGATCTAAGACTTAACTAGAGGATTCTCAATCCTTCTTCATAAGACATTTAGGACTTAGGAAATATATCATAAGACACAAACACAAACATGAAATGTTTTGGTTTGGAACAATAGTTCGATGACGGGATGGTGAGTCGGATCGGAGAACATCGTCTACCTGTATAGCCTTGTGATGACTCGATCCAGGAGGGATCACGAGATTATCCAGTGGATAAAAGTTTAAAATACTTTAACAATGAAAGGTCTATATGAGAAGATTCCTATGGAATCATGAGTTTATTCTGTGAATAAATGTTAACACATGATATCTGTGTAATCCTTATAACGGCAAGATTTTTAGGGAATCATGAAGTTTATCCGGTGGATAGACATTTTATCGCATCTGCTTTTGTGTAAGCATTGCCATTGTTATGCATGAGTCAGTATGGCCTTGAGCCTAGGAGTTGAGCTTACACCTTGATGCGGGTGCGAATCTTACGGTGACGATCTTAAATGGTCTTGAGGATGTCAGGGTTGGAGATTCCATAAGTGACCAGTTGGGGATTCTTCTTCGTCGTGGTATTCCGTGCACTGCTGTGACATCTTTGACTAGATGCCATACTTTTCATGTTTGGTGTAGAGGGTTTCCGTAAAATCCAGATACGTGCACGTTACGAATATTGTAACATCTTGCCTATGGCTGGAAATATGAAGCAGGGGTCAGATTTTTACCCTTGTGGCATATGGCATTGAGTCATGTACATCGCATTGCATTGCATGACTGTTGATGGATACATTTACATGTTATACACTATTATCCCGTGTTGATGATGTCTTATGCTGTTGATTGAATAATATGAGATATTGAGATGTATGATGTGCATGATTAGTATGCTGTTATCTTGCATGTCGTACCGTTTTTACTTCTGCCATGTGTTGTATTGATGAATGAGAATCTCACCGAGTAAATACCCAATTTGGTCCCTGAAATTGTAGGGTCGTATCAACTTAGTCCCCCACATTATCAATATTCCAAAATGATCCTTGGAATTGCAAAATGTAGCAAATGCATCCCTAACATTATTCACTTAGTTTCAAATGCATCCCTGACATTATCAACTTAAGTATCAACGGAGGGACGAATCTGATTAACTTTCTGCAATTCCAGGGATCATTTTGGAATATTGATAATGTGGGGGACAAAGTTGATACGACCCTACAATTTTAGGGACCAAAGTGAGTATTTACTCGAATCTCACCTCATTACTTTGTATTGCATCATTATGTGCTTCTCCGGTGGTCTCCCGAGAAAGTTGTGATACCGTGACTTCACCCGATGCTTCAGATGCATCTCTCTGTTGAGCCTCCCAGTGGTTCCGACGTTGGGACATCTAGTCATGACGGGCTTCTAGCAAAGTATGTGGGAAGAGCCAAACTCACCATCCGCAAGGGTCGCAGATCAAGGTTTCTTAACTGCTTCACCGCTTATCTTCATGTTGTCTGCTGCCAGGGTTGTAGCCGTAAGTGGAATGCTAGGTGGACCTTTTTACCGATGTGTTCAATGCCTCCTCCCGCTCATGGGGAAAGGCCGCTTGTTGGCTGTAACACCCCAATTTTTCATTGCTTTCATATATCAATAAGAGAATAATTAAGTTTATATTTTATTTGAGGATTTAGAAAATCAAATAAAATAAACTGAAACCATATTCATACTCAACGCTATCGTACGAAGCTACGATTAAATTTTGAGCCAAAAACTCAGACAGAGTCCGGTCTGCGTTTTTCCACTGACAGTAAGATTTTACTGCTCAGGAGACCTAATTTCGACCCATGAACGAGATAGTAAGTCTTAGAATTTAATTTCTTATGTTTTTGTTAAATTTGAAAAAAATCATTTCCTAAACTTTATTCGGGTGAAATCTTCAATCGGGTAAAGAACAGAGCTGCATATGGATTTACCGGGACTTGCTAACAGATAATCTTGATGTCACAACAAGTCACATCACATGGGAAAGCGTGCCAGCATCATCATGATGTTTGAAAATATCTGGACGTGAAAAGACCAAAATACCTCTAACCTTTTTCATTATTACCATTTAACCTTGAAGGAAAATACTAAAATGCCCTTAAATGACCCAATTTTGGGACATTTCAGCCCCCCATTCCCATGCATAGATCATCCCAAAGAGAGCTTCATCACTTCATTTTTCACACTTCATCTTCTTCCTTGAAACTTCACCATTTTTCCTTAGAGAAAAACTTGAGTTTTTGAGAGAAAAAGTGTGATTCTTGACCAATCTTCTTCATTCAAGAGGTAAGATCACTTCTATGATCCTTAAGCCTCATGAATATATTCCTATTTCATGTTTGAAAATCTTGATTTCATGGATTCCAACTTCATGAGCCTATTTTCAAAAATTCCTAGAAAAGTGTAGAAAAATCCTTTTAATGTAAAACCAATTTCTTTGAGCTAGCTTCATCACCTTCTACCTCTATCCAAGAGTATGTGATCAAACTCTCATCCTAGCCTATTTTCCTAAGAGTGGCCGAACCCTAAAAAATTGGGGGAAGAGTGGATTTCTTCAATTTTTGTTCTATGACACTTGATTCCATCCTTTCCTTTCCTTTAATCTTTGAATCCAAGTGATTGGAAAACCAAATCAATTCCTAGCCAAAATTTTCTCTTCATGGCCGAGACCTATAAGTGTGTAGAACCATGAGTTTTGTTTCAAATTTTTGGGTAATAGGACTTAATTTAGTGTTAATCATGCTTAAGAACGAACCATCCAAAAGATTGGAACCAAAAAAACCCTTGCCCTTTTTCAAAATTTTGGCCGAACCTTAGACCAATTTTGGGGGGGGAGAAATTTATGTTTTGATGTTATTATTTTGTATTGATTGTTGTTGAGAATTGAATTGTGGTTGATTGTGTGAGGCAACGTGGACGAAAACAGAATCGGAGCCGAAAACCGTTCGGGAATTGATTTAGAAACTTAAGAAGGTAAAGGGAGGTATTTCATAATAAGTTTGGTAGCCTCATCGTGTTTGATTTTTATATGTGATGCTGTAGTTTTGATTGATGATTGGAGGATGTGTATGAATGACATATGTACTTGATGTATCTAATGAAGCGTACTTGTACACTGGAATATGATTTGTGGCATTGATGCCTGGGATGAAATTTTGTTGTGATATTGGGCTGATTTGATACCTATATATATATAGATATATATTTATATCCTGGGCTGGTTAAGAGCATATAACTGGCTATGCCTCGATAAAGAAGATGAAAATACTTGAAAATCTAAATCGGAGTTTTGAAAACGGATTTTGAAATCAAGGAAAAATATTGAGAAAATGTTTTGCTTTATCAAAGAAAGTAACTTTCTTTTGAAGTATTGGATCCTTTTTGAAAAGAAAAAGTTGTTTGAGGAAAGTCAATACAAAGTGAGATTTTTTTTTTAGAAAAACATTTTCAAGGAGACAGAACGTTTAGGAAAAAACGGATTTGTGAAGAAAAAAAGTTTTTCCCAGAAAATATTTTCTTTGAAAAAGAAATGCCTTAGTTCAAGACAATGAAACTGAGTTTTGTTTTCCAAAGTTGTTTTGTGAAAATAAGATCGAAATAAAAACGATGATTCTTTTGAGATGTATGCAAACCTAGTGACCGAACGTCGGGCTAGTGTTTAGTGGATTGCGCATTCGGACTTCGTGTCCTGTGTTTTGAATGAACGGGCTTAATGTCCTTTAAAAAACGAGTCATTAGCTATATGCCTCGACAAGAAAGAATGAATGAAAAAGAAAACATAACTTTCTGTGTACATACATGAAATGGTAGACGTGCCATTTGAAAATGAGCTACAAATCAAGTAGTTGAGAATATGAGCCAGTTAAGACCACTAGGTCTATAGGGGCATTCTGTGTTTGAAACTCCACACGTGGCTGGAGGTATCGCGACCCCGTGCAGTGGTAAATCGGTTGCCCAACACGGATGAACTCAATCAGAGACTGGACTATTCAGGATATGGTTATGACGTGGTACCTCGGAACAATTGGAGTTCGGACCTAAATTGAGAGGCCGACTCATGAGAACAATTGTGTTACAGGTGTATTTGCTGCCTATCACTCGATGAAGGGAAATAGGAATCTCCGGAGAACATAAATTAGAAAGACGATATTGAAGTCTCATGCATTATTATAACTCAAGATAGTGTTTGGGATATTATGTTGTATGAATATCTGTTATTACAACTGTATTTATTTGTGGATGTATTTGTTGTTTGTCGCTTGTATGGTTATCGTGATAAACTTATAAAATGAGTATCTCACCTTTACTTGTACATGTTGGACACCCTTTTGTGTTTTTGGATACATGTACAGACGATGATCATAGGTCCCCGCGGACACATGAGGACTCGGATGACGGAGTCTTTTAAAGGAGCATAAAAAGAGGAACCCTCCGTATTCCTCTGGGAATCAGAGCTGACTTTGGGGTTCGTATCCCAATGGCTACTTTTAGCCCGACCAGCTTAGGAGTTTTATTTTGAAGCAGTCATATATTATTTGCTGTATGTATGCTGACTTACAAGTTTTTAAGTCTGTAATATGATATATTAGACCTGAACTTATATTATGAGCTTAAACTATAGTTCTGAGGAACCTATATGCTTCGGCATAATTATGTTATGAATGTTGAATATTGATTTGTACTATAAGGATTATTTCTTTGTCATGAGTTTGGATTACTTGATGCATGAAGAAAATTTTTAAACCCACGTTTTCGAACGTAGTTAACTCATTAAAGTATTTTCCGAAAGCAACCACCGTTTTATTTTGTTTATGTTTTCCACAATCGAGTTCGAGTACGTAGCACCCAAGGGGGTTGTTACATTATTGGTATCAGAGCTGGTCAAGTCTTTCGAGAATCCTTGGGTGTTGGTCTGTTATGTTTGTGTTGTGTGATCTCTGTTTGAACTTTGGTTGAATTGTTTCTCTGTTGAAGCAATGTGTGTTGACACACTAGTACTTGACACACGAGCTTATGTTTCCTTATTAAGGTACGATTGGGTTGCCTTGTAGGGAAACATGAATCTAAGAGGCGGTCGTGGTGGAGGTCGTGGCAACGCCAATGATGGTGGTGGTCACGGCACTGTTGATGACAACATTAATCGGGCTATCCAAGCCATGGCTGATACGGCGGCGGCTGTTGCTCAACAAACAGCTACTATGGCTCAACAAAACCAACAGAATCAACAAAGAGCCGATCTTGCTGCTGATGCCAGAGGGTTAGTCGACTTTCGGCGTCATGATTCTCCGCAGTTTCTTGGAGACTGTGACCCGGAAAAGGTTGACTTATGGCTGCAAGAGGTGGAGAAGATTTTAGCTGTTCTGCACTGCCCCGAGGGAGTGAAGGTGGACTATGCCACATTCCTATCTCTGGGTGATGCAGAATATTAGTGGGGAAGAACCAGACAACTGCTGGAAGCCAACAACCAAGAGATCACTTGGGGAGTATTTCGCACCAAGTTTCTGGACAAATACTTTCCCCAGAGTGCCAGGACTGAGAAAGAGCAAGAATTTCTAAAGCTGCAGCAGAGGGACATGACTGTTGGGGAATATGCGGCGAAGTTTGAATCGCTCGCCAAGTATTTCCTCTTTTTCCAAGCCCAGCCTGATGAAGACTAGAAATGCGAGAGGTTTGAAGGAGGTCTGCGTTTCGAGATCAAGGAGTCTGTGTTACCACTGGAGATCCGTAACTTTCAAGCCTTGGTGGAAAAGTGCAGAAAAGTCAAGAAGAGGTAGAGAGAAAGAGCATCGTGGGAGGACCGTCTAGGCCAGGAATCCGAACCAATACCAGAACCAGAAAGGGAAGCAGTCCCAGAAGAAACCGTATTCCCGACCTGAAGGGAATAGCCAGAAACAACAATCTTATCATCCTGTCGCTTCTGCATACGGTGAAGCGAATGGAAATGATCAGAATCAAGGCCAAGTACAGAGATGTTTCAAGTGTGGGAAGCAAGGACATCCAACTGAAGACTGTGCACTGAAGGGAGTTTTATGCTTCCAATGTGGGAAGATAGGACATTTCGCGAGGGATTGTCCTACACCAAAGTCCGAGCCGACTGTCAACAATGTACGGACCGCTACACCAACGGCAAGGGGAAGAATGTGTGCCATGAGTGGTGCTGATGCTTCTAAATCGGATGATCTCATACAAGGTAGTTGCATCATAGCTGGTAATCTCCTAACTGTACTATTTGATTTGAGTGCTACAAATTCATTTATCTCCTTGGATTGTGTGAGACGTTTGGACTTGCCTGTTTCTTCGCTGTCTTTTGATTTGATTGTCATTACTCCAACTGCTAAACTTGTTATAGTAAACACGGTATGTTTGGACTGTCCTATTATTGTTCATGATAGGAACTTTCTTGTTGACTTAATATGTTTGCCTTTGACACAATTGGATGTGATCCTAGGCATGTATTGGTTATCTTCCAACCATATCCTTTTAGACTGTGCACATAGAACCTTAGCTTTTCCTGATCCTGAGATTTCTAGATTTTTAACTGCCAACCAAGTAAGAGCTTCTTTGAAAGAAGAAGCTCAGGGATACATGCTTTTATCCTGTTTAGAAATTGAGAGGGACGTTGTCTTGAGCGATGTGCCGGTTGTCAAAGATTTTCTGGAAGTTTTTCACGAGGACATTCCAGGTTTGCCACCTGTAAGAGACATCGAGTGTTCGATTGATTTAGTTCCGGGATCCGGTCCGATCTCTATAGCTCCCTATAGAGTGTCACCTATAGAGTTAGCCGAGCTGAAGACTCAACTATAGGATCTGTTATCCAAGCAATTCGTGCGACCGAGTGTGTCCCCGTGGGGAGCACCAGTGTTATTGGTGAAGAAGAAGGACGGGAGTTCGAGGCTCTGCGTGGATTACCGTCAACTCAACAAGATAACGATTAAGAACAAGTATCCTCTACCCCGCATATGTAACACCCTTTCCGGGGGCATCACATAACGGACATTTTATAAAACTGTAAGGCCGAAAAACGGATTAATTAAAATCATTTAAGAAAGAGGGGGTAAATGTTTTCCTTTTCACAAGACATAATTGTAAAACTTATAACCGTTCATGCGTGTAAGGTAAATAGCAACATTTCATAATATAAGTTCGTAAAGGCTTACATAAAACCCCAACCCGACTATAGAAAGATACAGACTCATCATAAAAGATTGGAGATGCAGCTCCTAAACATAAGATACTTGGAGACGCAGCTCCACAAAAGATAAAAGAAAGGTACAGACTCTCTGACATCCTGCACTAGCCAATAACATACTACACAGGAAGACATTCCTCGGATCAACCGCTGAATACTTCCTTTTACTTCTCCTTTTCGGAGAGACAAGCGAAAGAAATAGGAAGGTGTGGATAAATCACCTCCTCCTAACCTTTTCACTCATCGCCTTCCAACCAGGAACCATCAAACGAGACCTAATAGGAACCCTAGCAAAGACTACAGCTGGCATTCCTATGGAAGACATAACAGAAGTTGAATTAGAAGCAACTCTGTCAACAAGTAGCCTACCCCTAACAGAGGGAGAAGGAACTGAGCGCATCGGTGGAAAAGTCCATCTAGCATTCCACATACAGGTATAACCTTGACAGCGGATGACATGAAGACAAGCTGTAGAGCGGTCAAGAACTCTTCATCTGCGACCCTTGCGGATGGTGAGTGCGTCTCTCGACATGTACTTTGCTAGAAGCTCACCATGACTAGATGTCCAAACACCAAAACCACTGGGAGGCTCAACAGAGAGGTGCATCCAAAACGTCGGGTGAAGTCTCGGTAAGACGACCTTCTCGGGAGACAACCAGAGAAGCATACAACGATGCAATACAAAGTAATGAGGTGAGATTCCCATTCATCAGCACAACACATGGCCGAAGTAAAAATGGTACGACACACAAGACAATAAAATACTAGTCATGCATCTCATACATCTCAATATCTCATAATATCCAATCAACAACACATGACATCATCAACACAGGATAATAGTATATATCATGTAAATGTATCCATCAACAGTGATGCAATGGAATGCGATGTACATGACTCAATGCCATATGCCACAAGGGTAAAACTATGACCCATACTCCATGGAGCTAACAAAACATCGGAAAGAGTGAATGGGAGGACATGTTCCGTCTACGCCAGCCTTGGGCAAGATGCTACAACATTCGTAACGTGCACGTATCTGGATTTTATGGAAACACTCTACACCAAATATGAAAAGTACGGCATTTAGTCGAGGATATCAATGTATTGCTCGGATTCGCCACGACACCGAAGAGCTTCCAACTAGTCACATGTCAGCCTTTCCAACCCTGATACCTCGAAGACTATTTAAGATTGTCACCGTAAGATTCACACCCGCATCAAGGTGTAAGTTCAACTCCTAGGCTCAAGGCCTTACAACTCATGCAATGAAACGCCAATGCTTACACAAAGCAGATGCGATAAAGCAATGTCTATCCACCAGATAAACCTCAAGGCTCACTAAGGTCCTCTTCCTTAGGAACTATATACGTGTCTTTGTATTACAAAACCTTTATACACTGGATAAATCTCGTGATCCCTCTGAGATCGAGTCATCACAAGACTATACAGTTAGACGATGTCCTCAGGTCCGACTCACCGGCCCGTCATCAAACTACTGTTCCAAACCAAACGTTTCATGTTTGTGTTCATGTTTTATGATATATTTCTAAAGTCCCAAATGTCTTATGAAGAAGGATTGAGAATCCTCTAGTTAAGTCTTAGATCCTTTCTAAGTTGGAGGATACTTGTCTTTCGAGTAATGAAATACACATTGATTCATTAAGTCTTATGAGTCGATTGATGAATGATTCATCAATGATGTAACATATGGTCTTGTTCCACCACTCATTACACTTTATTATCTCTTTCTTTCACTCTAAGTCAATTATTTGACTTAGGGTTTTAACTTAGGAAAATCCTTAGTTTTGAGTTCAAGACACTTTTGTAAAAAGGTGAGTACAAAACACTTATTTGCTTTATACCTTGGCAAAGTGCCTTGGTACCTTTGATTTAAAATCTTATACTTTGAAAACATTATTTCAAAAAGCTTGTAGTTTCAATTAAACTTAAAGTCGGAAGTTGGAGTTTAAAACTCTTTTGTATAAACTAAAGAAGAGAAATCTTCTTAAGTCCAAATTCCTTTTAACTTGAAATCATTTATACTTAAACTTGGAACTACACATTGTATTGGAATCAAAGATTGGTTTTACGTTCAAAACCTACTTAGTAACCGAATGCTACATAAGATTTTCTCAAAGTCGTTTGTTATTGAGGACATTTGATTCGTTAATTTTCAAAACATCATTTGATTTACTTAAGCCATAGCTTAAGATTAAAATACCATTTCCCTTGTTTCTAAGACTCTCTGGAATGAATGTTATGTTTCATTCAAATAAGGTTTCTTTGTTTTGCTTTGGTTCATCTTTCATCGATTCCATTTTAGAGTTGTAAAATCGTTTGAGTTTCAAATATTGAAGTTGAAAATCCTTTTTGTTTTTGCTTTGGCTGAATCCTATACTAGGTTTAATGTGAAGATTTTGCTTCACCAATATCCATCATGAACAATAGCAATCATCAATGCATCAACATGGATAATAACATAACGACCAATTCCAAAAATTTAACATCAAACCCGTATACATAATTTTCTGCATGTCAAGCAACCACTTGTGACAAACATTTGATTAACTAAACGAACTCGCATTTGAGCAAATGCGGACTCATATGAAAGCTTAGGATGTATAGTTTTCGGATGTAAAATTCATTTTCACAAACAGTAAATGAGTTAGTACAGTTTCACTAAATAAGTCACTATAGTCAGAATCTGAGACAGAATTTTATGCTTAGATTGAAATAAGTATTCAAGGGTCCAATCGTTAGGAAACCACATGAAATTTATGCTCAAAATGAAGCCCAAGATGTCTAGTTTTAGGATCAAAAACAAGTTTTGAAATCCAAGGCCTAGGTTGAGAGAAAAACCGAAATGACTCACACAAGGTCAAATCCGAAAATCACATTTTCTCAAACTATTTTCAACAAAAAGATGGAGGAAACTTAGGTTAGGGTTTTCTCACACATAAAAGTTATTTTCAACCATTCAAACACATCAATGAACACAAATCAAGCAATTAATAATTATTACATCATTGTTCTCATAGAGAACCAAATAGACAAAGTAGGAAACCCTTGGTTTAAGGTTTTCCCCAAACCAAACCCATAAACCATTTTCACCACCACCAATGTGGTGTGATGAGGTTCACTCCCCCATTACCTTAATGAAGATCTTTAGGATGAGCAAAAATCCAAGCTCCAAGGAAGAGTGACAAGGCCGAACCTTCATAGAAAGAAAAGGTAAGATCTTGAACTTGTTTCACAAAATCATGAACTAGAAGAAGTTGTTTCATGATTCTAAGAAAAGATATGAAGAGAAAAGTAAGATTTGAGACTTACTTAGTGAAGAACACATGATGAACAAGGTTGATGTTCTTGAGGGTCAAGAACCAAGTTGCTCTAAAGAGAAAACTTTCTTCATCAAAGATGGTCTAGAGATCAAGACTAGTTGATCTATGGTTTTAGAAATCAAAAATGAAGTTTGGATGATGGATTTGGGAGAGGGGCCGAATAGAGAGAAGAAGAGAGAGAAAACAGAAATGGAAGTTCTTGAAGAATTAAGAGATTTTGATCTTTTTAATTGAAAAACAAAGTGTTGTTAGTGATTCTATGATCACTTGGCCGTATGGCCTTTGGTGCTTATCACCAAATTTTTGGTCATTGTGTTATGACATGGATGGGAATTGGTGTAAGGAAATAGATGGCTAGGATTTAAAGAGATGGACATTTGTTAAGTTCTCATGTAAAGTGTAGAGATTAACCATAAATAGGTTAATTAACTTTCTCCATAAAGGGAAAAGATGCTAGGTTATTAACCAAGAGTCATAAGAATTTAATCCATTGGTCAAAGGAATGAAAAGGTGATGGATGGTTGATAACGTCTCGTGAAGCGTGAGATGCAGTCATGAGCTACTCCCGACACTGGGCCAGAACAACTTCCCCGACCTGGCATGCATCCTAGAGTATAACAGTCCCGATTAAAATAATAATATTTTCACCGGTTCCGACTCAAAACATCATACTGTGTTCAAAACAACATTTTATGATTATTAAGCTCATAATTGAAATCCAAATATGAATTTCCAATCATTAGCAATTCTTATGATTAAACTTAGCCAAATTGGATTCTCAGTCAAGTTATTCACACAAACAGTCAAGAGAAACAGGTATAGGATTTTTGGGATGTTACAGCATAGATGATTTGATGGATCAACTTCAGGGAGCCGCTGCCTTTTCAAAGATTGACTTGAGATCTGGTTATCACCAGATTTGAGTAAGGAACGAGGATGTACCTAAGACTGCATTTAGGACTCGTTATGGTCACTATGAGTACCTCGTGATGCCTTTTGGAGTGACAAACACACCTGCTATCTTCATGGACTACATGAACCGGATTTTCTGTCCGTTTCTGGACAAATTCGTTGTCATGTTCATCGATGATATACTCATCTACTCTAAGAGTCATGAAGAGCATGAGGAACACTTGCGACAAGTTTTACAGATCCTTCACAAGGAGAAGTTGTATGCAAAACTGTCTAAGTGTGAATTTTGGCTGGACGAAGTGAAATTCTTGGGGCACGTGATTACGAAGGAAGGGATTGCCGTTGACCCTACGAAAGTGGAGGCAGTAATTCTTTGGGAAAGACCCAAGACTGTGACGGAAATCCGCAGTTTCATTGGGCTAGTTGGTTATTACAAGAGATTCATCGAAGGATTTTCAAATATTGTTGTGCCGCTGACTCAACTTACGAGGGAGGACCAACCGTTTGCATGGACTGAGAAATGTGAGGAAAGTTTCCAGACGATGAAGGAACGTTTGACAACCTCACCAGTGTTACTGTTACCCAAACCGGACGAACCATATGAAGTGTATTGTGATGCTTCGCATCAGGGTTTAGGGTGTGTACTTATGTAGCATCGGAAGGTCGTAGCGTATGCTTTGCGCCAGTTGAAGACTCATGAGAGGAATTACCCGACGCATAACCTAGAGCTAGCTGCTATGGTTTTTGCACTGAAGATCTGGAGACATTACTTGTATGGATCCAAGTTTGATGTCTTTAGTCACCACAAGAGTTTGAATTACCTGTTCGACCAGAAGGAACTTAACATGAGGCAGAGACGTTGGATGGAAGTTCTCAAAGATTATGACTTCAGTTTGCTATACCACCCTGGGAAAGCAAAGGTTGCTGCAGACGCTCTGAGTTGGAAGACCCTGCATATCTCTGCGATGATGGTTAAGGAGTTAGAATTGATAAAGCAGTTTCGCGATCTCAATCTGGTTGTGGAAGTGAACCGCGAGAAGATTAGTTTGGGAATGATCAAGGTATCTAGTGGACTGATGGAGACGATCCGCGAACAACAAGCAACCGATGAATACCTTCAAGAGAAAAAGGAGTTACTCGGACAAGATAAGGTTGCAGAGTTCAACTTAGGAACCGATGGCATCGTGAGATGCAATGGACGGGTTTGTATGCCTAGCAACTCAGAGACGAGGAAGATGATTCTGGAAGAAGGACATAAGAGCAAGTTGAGCATTCACCCTGGATCAACCAAGATGTATCAAGATCTGAAACAGAAGTTTTTGTGGCCAGGAATGAAGAAGCAAGTGGCTGAGTACATAGCATCGTGTTTGACCTGTCAGAAAGCAAAGGTAGAACATCAACGACCTGGAGGAATGCTCCAATCCTTGGATGTACCGGAATGTAAATGGGAGAGCATCTCAATGGATTTTGTGGTAGGTTTACCGAGGACTTCTAAGAGTTTTGATTCAATCTGGGTGATCGTTGATAGGTTAACGAAGTTAGCACACTTCTTACCTGTTAAGATCAACTACTCAGTGGAGAAGTCAACTGAACTGTATATCAGAGAAGTAATCAGACTACATGGAGTGCCATCAAGCATAGTCTCTGATAGAGACCCAAAGTTTACTTCACGTTTTTAGCAGAGTCTACATCAAGCTTTAGGAACAAGGTTGGGACTCAAACAGATGGACAGACGGAGAGGGCAATACAATCTTTGGAAGATTTGCTAAGAGCTTGTGTTCTAGACCATGGTGGAAGTTGGGACGATCTTTTACCTCTTATCGAACTCACATACAACAATAGCTATCATTCTAGCATAGGAATGGCACCCTATGAGGCCTTGTATGGACGAAAGTGCCAGACACCATTGTGTTGGTACCAGGATGGAGAAAATATGATTGTAGGCCCCGAACTTGTGCAACAAACAACGGAAAAGATTAAGCAAATCCGCGAAAAGATGAAGAAGGCACAGAGCAAAGAAAAAGCTACTCCGATAAACGAAGACGACCCCTCGATTTTCAAGAAGGTGAACATGTGTTCCTGAGAGTCACACCCACGACTGGGGTAGGTAGAGCTATAAAATCTAGAAAACTCACTCCCAAATTCATTGGACCCTACCAGATTCTTCGTCGTATTGGTCCAGTAGCTTATCAGATTGCCTTACAACCTTTTCTGTCCAACATTCATAATGTATTCCATGTCTCACAACTTAGAAAGTATATTCCTGATTTGTCCCATGTAATCGAGCCCGATGTAGTACATTTACGAGAAAACTTGTCTTACGAGACATCGCCTATACGAATCGTTGATAAGAGGGTCAAGCAATTCAGGGGAAAACAAGTTCCCTTGGTCAAGATTTTTTGGAATGAAGCAACCGAAGACGCAACATGGGAGCTTGAAGACAAGATGAGATTACAGCATCCCAATCTTTTTCAAGGTACGTAATTTCGAGGACGAAAATTTTTTTTTTAGAGGAGTAGTAATGTAACACCCTGATTTTTCACTGCTTTTATATATCAATAAGAGAATAATTAAGTTTATATTTTATTCGAGGATTTAGAAAATGAAATAAAATAAACCGAGACCATATTCATGCTCAATGCTATCTTACGAAGCTACGATTAAATTTTAAGCCAAAAACTTAGACGGAGCCTGGTCTGCGTTTTTCCATTGATAGTAAGATTTTACTGCTCAGGAGACCTAATTTCGACCCGTGAACGAGACAGTAAGTCTTAGAATTTAATTTCCTACGTTTTCGTTAAATTTGAAAAAAATCACTTCCTGAGCTTTATTTGGGCGAAATCTTCAATCGGGTGAAGAACGGAGTTGCATATGGATTTACCGGGATCCGCTAACGGATAATCTTGATGTCACATCAAGTCACATCACATGGGAAAGCGTGCCAGCATCATCATGATGTTTGAAAATATCTGGACGTGAAAAGACTAAAATACCCCTAACCTTTTTCATTATTACCATTTAACCGTGAAGGAAAATACTAAAATGCCCTTAAGTGACCCAATTTTGGGACATTTCAGCCCCCCATTCCCATGCATAGATCAGCCTAAAGAGAGTTTAATCACTTCATTTTTCTCACTTCATCTTCTTCCTTGAAACTTCACCATTTTTCCTTAGAGAAAAGCTTGAGCTTTTGAGAGAAAAAGTGTGATTCTTGACCAATCTTCTTCATTCAAGAGGTAAGATCACTTCTATGATCCTTAAGCCTCATGAATCTCTTCCTATTTCATGTTTGAAAATATTGATTTCATGGATTCCAACTTCATGAGCCTATTTTCAAAACTTCCTACAAAAGTGTAGAAAATCCTTTTAATGTGAAACCAATTTCTTTGAGCTAGCTTCATCACCTTCTACCTCTATCCAAGAGTATGTGATCAAACTCTCATCCTAGCCTATTTTCCTAAGAGTGGCCGAACCCTAGAAAATTGGGGGAACAGTGGATTTCTTCAATTTTTGTTCTATGACACTTGATTCCATCCTTTCCTTTTCTTTAATCTTTGAATCCAAGTGATTGGAAAACCAAATCAATTCCTTGCCAAAATTTTCTCTTCATGGGTGAGACCTATAAGTGTGTAGAACCATGAGTTTTGTTTCAAATTTTTGGGTAATAGGACTTAATTTAGTGTTAATCATGCTTAAGAACCAACCATCCAAAAGATTGGAACCAAATGAAACCCCTATCCCTTTTTCAAAATTTTGGCCGAACCTTAGACCAATTTTGGGGGGGGGGGGATTTATGTTTTGATGTTATTATTTTCTATTGATTGTTGTTGAGAATTGAATTGTGGTTGATTGTATTAGGCGATGCAGACAAAAACGGAACCAGAGCCGAAAACCGTTTGGGAATTGAGTTAGAACCTTAAGAAGGTAAAGGGAGGTATTTCATAATAAGTTTGGTAGTCTCATGGTGTTTGATTGTTATATGTTAATTGGTAGTTTTGATTGATGATTGGAAGATGTGTATGAATGATGAGACAACCCCACTTACGTAGGATAATCCCATTGTAACCTAATTCTCAAAACATGCGAAAATTTAAACTTAAGATCCATAAAAATAATACAGGCAATCCATTGCTAATAACATATTACATATGTATACGTACCATCATCCTTAATTACATATATCAGAGTGCGCTTATGTAAAATAACGACCTTTAACTTACAATAAGAACGATACATACCCATATATAAATACTCAAAACTCTCATACATACTGTACTGGCCAGACACTAATATAAACTCTCCTCTATCCCAAATCCTTCACCGCTAACATCAACGGATCTTTCGTTTGCATCATGTTCATAAGGGATGCCATCCTCTTCAGAAATAGAATCCTCAGCTGCAGTGTCTTCTCCACAAGCCATAAGAGAAAACATACATAAAAAAATATAGGGAGATAAGGATCTAACACAAACATCATATATGGGAAAGAAACCATAGAATAACATATATCAACATCACACATATGAGCATCACAGAAACATATACACAATCTGTTGGAACCAAAGTGGTCATGGTCCAGATAATCCCTTAGGTTTTGATGTTAACAAAGAGCTAATTTAAGATGAACAAAGATTTGTTATGGACTAACGTTTTATATTAAGTGTGCAGGACAAATCTAAATTGAGTCCAAAGACTATCCATAGTCCAAAGACTTTGTCTCGTCCAACATAGTCCAAAGACGTTATCTCGTCCAACATAGTCCAAAGACTTTATCTCGTCCAACACTTATTCTTGGTTTACGACTGGACGGTAATTTATAGAACCTTGAGTCCAAAGACTCTTTTGGTTACCTCCTGTAATAGCTAGTCCAATAAATGCTTTTAAATTTCAAGCGCGAATATCCTGTAAAAGCATTCGAATTTATTATTCCCTGTAAAAGGCTTATACTCGTGGGACAAAACTTTCTTTGTAATATTCGTACTAAAGTAAAGCATAAGGCAGAATGTCTCTATCACCTAAAGAAGTTGACCTTCTTGTTTTGGATAAACAAAAGGCAACTTTCGTTCTACTCAGAGGATATGTCAGCACCACTTTCAGCTATCACCCTGATAGTCTATTCTGCTGATCAGAAACTTCAGAAGCTATCAGACTCAACGGATCAAATGCATTCAATGCTCATCAGAACGGATCCTTTTCCATCCGTTGAAGACTGAAGACTGCTCAAAGAAAAGAGGCTATATATACCTTCATCTTTTGAAAGTGCAAACAATAACAAAAAGAAAAAATAAGGAGACTGAACTTGAGCAAAAAATACAAGTGAAGCAACACTTAGCAATTCAAAATCTTCCAAGAGATACAAGCAAATCTTAGCTCAAGAAATAAAAGAGAAAATCTCAAGCTTGCAGAGCTAGAAAAGCTACTCTGATCCTCATTTTCATATTACTCTCTGTGTAGAGTTGTTTTAAGAGTCTAAGCTTTAATTTCGAATTCTCACATTTAGTGAGTTAGTAGAACAACCTTTTTCAAAACCTTAGTTTGGTTGAGCCTGAAGAGGCTTGTCTGTAAAAGAATACTTAGAGAACCTGAAGAGGTTGAGAATACTGCCTGAAGAGGTGTTGAATACTTTGTAACAAAAGGTTTTTGTTATAGTGGATAAAGCTCTCAAGTAGAGAGGACTGGACGTAGCTCTTTGGTGAAGAGTGAACCAGGATAATATCTTTGTGTTCCTTTCTCTCCCTTCTCTTACTGTAGTTTTTGTCTAACAAACTAACTGGGATTGAATTGCTTTTCATTACGCTGTCCTCTTGTCTTAGTCAAAACTAAGTGAGCGTCTAACTTGGAGTTTGGAAGAGCTCTCTTTGCTTTTAATCATTTTAAGCGTCCAATCTTGCGAAAAACATTATCTGCTTACGAAAAGAATTTAAAATCGTCTAAAACACAATTCAACCCCCCTTCTTGTGTTTCAAACAGGTTCCTTCAATTGGTATCAGAGCTCAGCCTCTGGGTTGAGCACTTTGCCGTGTAGAGGAAAAGATGCTACTACAGATATGTCTGAACCAAGTATGCCAAGCGGGAGTCAACCTGTTATGGAAGGCACTTCCATGACCAGACCGCTGTTCTTCAATGGTACTCACTACCTGTACTGGAAGGAGAGATTCAAAGGTTTCATCCTCAGTACAAACTCAGTTCTCTGGGCCAGAATCACAAACGGTCCTAATGTTTGTCTCAACTCTGACGGGACAAACAAAGCAGAGGACGATTGGACAGATGCTGAACGGGCTATAATGGAACAGAATCATAAAGCAAGATAAGCTTTAATGTGTGCTCTCAGTCCTGACGAATTTCAGAAGATTCATGCATGTGAATCAGCCAAACAAATATGGGACACCTTGTCTAATCTCCATGAAGGGACAACCAAGGTGAAGGACTCTAAAATCATCATGTTGGTTGGCCAGTATGAAATGTTCACCATGGCTGAAGGAGAGTCCATCCTAGACATGATGGGTCGCTTTCAGATGATCATCAACAATCTGAAATCCCTTGGAAAGGTCTACACTACCAAGGAGAATGTCACCAAGATTCTTAGGAGCCTGCCTAAGAAATGGAGACCTCTTGTCGCTGCAATCACCCAGGCCAAAGATCACTCCACTTTGACTCTGGATGATCTTGTCGGGACGCTTCAAGTTCATGAGCAGGAGCTTGATCTTGACAATCCCGGAAAGAAGAACAAGGGGATTGCCCTGAAAGCTCATAGGTCCAACAACTCAAAAGCCTTAAAAGCTGATGAGTCCAGTGATGAAGCAGATCAGTCTGATGATGATGTATCAGACGATGACGAGCTATCCTTTATCTCCAGAAAGATTCAGAATATGTGGAGAAAGAAAAATGGAATGAAGAGAAGGCCATTCCAAAAGAAAAGCTTCAAGGATCATGCTGAACCCAAGGATAAAAGTCAGCTGGTCTGTTTTGAATGTAAAAAACCAGGACACTTCAAAGCTGATTGCCCTACGCTAAAGGATAAGAATAAGTTCTTCAAAAAGAAGAAAAAGAACTTCATGGCAACTTGGGAGGACTTGAACTCTTCTGAAGAAGAAGAATAAGAAACAAATGAAGAGGCTAATCTATGCCTCTGGTCCAACAAGCAAGATGAAGACTCTTCGGACGATGAACAATTTGTTGTTCCCGGAGAAAGAAGTCAGGAGTCTACCTCTGGAAGAGGATGGAATGTGAATATTCCACCCATCTTCAAGGGAACAGACTATACTTATTGGAAATCAATTTTCCAACTATACCTCCAAGCTCAAAATTGTGAGTTATGGGACATCTTCACTAACGGAGATTATCATCCAACGATTACCCTTGAGGACGGTTCAACATCGTCCAAACATGAAATAGACTGGACGAGTGATGATATCAGACGATGTTCTCAAAATGCCTATGCTAACCGGTGTCTTGTCAACGCCCTTGATCGTCCAAGACTGGACATGGTCTCGCAATTCCAAATAGCTAAGGAGAAACTGGACGCTCTGGAACATCTGTTCAGACCAAGGAGCTCGTCTACCTCAAATCTCTGCCTGATGGCCAAAAGCTCTTCGGACGCTGAATCAGAAGATGACGAGGTATCCGTTTCTGACTCTCTTCAAGAAGCATATGATGAACTGCTAAATGATTCTTCTATATTGCATCATCAATACATCGTGCTTAAGAGAAAATTGTCAAAAGTAAATAAGGAGTTGGAAGAGTCCAACAAACTAAATAAGCAGCTTGTTGAAGAGAATAATAAGCTTAAAGCTGAGAATGTCAGTCTAACTGACAAACTCACCTCTGAGTCCAGTGAACCTCATGAGGTAACTAGACTAAAACAAGAGGTATCTGATCTCACCAAAAGCGTAACTAAGAATCAGAGAAGCTAGACCTGATATTGAGGTACACTTGATCACCTCATGATAAGTCTGGCCTAGGCTATGACTCTGAGAAACAAAATGCGTCTCAGAAAATATCAGGGTCCAACAAAAATCACAAGGCTTTTCATTCCTATGGAAAGCAAAAAGAAAATAAATTGCATGCATCCAGAACTTACTGTAAGATTTGTGGAAAGAGTGGTCACACCTCTTCAAAATGCATTTACAAAAACAAAAACAAAATGCATGGTCGAAGACCACCAACTAACCCAAAAGGACCCAAGTCTATCTGGGTACCTAAGAATATGATAATACCTGTTGCAGATCTGCTTAGCAACACAAAAAAGACCCCAGTCCTGGTACTTGGATAGTGGTTCTCACGTCACATGACGGGAGAAAGGTGTATGTTCCAAGAAATCCGTGAGAAGTCTAGTGGATGGGTCACCTTTGGAGGCAACCAGAAGGGGAAGATAGTAGGAATAGGTAAGATTGGTAAGCATCCTCTTCCCTCTATTGATAATGTTTTTCTGGTTGAAGGATTAAAACATAACTTGCTTAGCATAAGTCAATTATGTGACAGTGGGTCTCTTGTTTCCTTCAATAAAGGTGAATGTATGGTCAAGAACCCTGATGGGTCCATCTTATTCACTGCCAAAAGGCAAAATAATCTGTACAAGATTAATTTGGGGGAACTTTCAACTCAAAGTGTATCATGTCTAGTGTCTGTCGAAGATGAGCGATGGATCTGGCACAAAAGACTTGGTCATGCTAGTTTGAGATTAATCTCTAAACTAAACAAGCATAACCTTGTAAGAGGCTTTCCAAAGATTGTGTTTAGATCAGACGCTCTCTGTGACGCATGTCAAAAAGGAAAACAAGTTAAGAACTCGTTTGAGTCCAAGAACATTGTTAATACTTCTAGACCACTGGAATTGTTGCATATTGATTTGTTTGGTCCAACAAGGACGGCCTCTGTCAGTGGTAAGAAATATGGACTTGTCATAGTAGATTACTATACTAGATGGACATGGGTTAAGTTCCTTGCTCACAAGGATGAGTCTATCAAGGTCTTTTCTATATTCTGTAAGCGAGTTCAGAATGAAAAAGGCATATTCATCAGCTCGATCAGAAGTGATCATGGAGGCGAATTTGAAAATGAGCTTTTTCAAAGGTTCTGTGATGAAAGTGGTATTCATCACAATTTCTTTGCCCCTAGAACTCCACAACAAAAGGGTGTTGTTGAGAGGAAGAACCGATCTCTTCAAGAGATGGCTAGGGCAATGCTCAGTGATAAGTCTGTCCCTAAGCACTTCTGGGCTGAAGCTGTAAATACTGCCTGCTATATTCAAAACAGAATATACATAAGACCAATCTTGAATAAGACTCCTTATGAATTGTGGAAAGGACGCAAACCCAACATTTCTTATTTCCATCCCTTTGGATGTCAATGTTTTATTTTAAATACTAAGGATCAACTAGGAAAGTTTGATGCCAAAGTAGACAATGGAATATTGTTAGGATACTCTGAAACGTCCAAAGCTTTTAGAGTCTATAACTCTAGAACTTTGATTGTTGAAGAATCCATTCATGTTAAATTTGATGACAAACAGCCTGATAAGAGATTATCAGAGCCAGATGATTCTTATGCAGATATGAATCTGAATGATTCAGATGCTCGTCTAACAACCAACAAAGACGAGGCATCAGACGCTACGAAGGACACATCATCGTCTTAGCAAGCTGTAAATACCCCTCGTTCGTGGCAATTCAGAACTTATCATCCCGAGGATCAAATCATTGGCAAACTTAATGATAGCGTCCGAATAAGGTCAACTTTTAGAGAGCAAGCTGACTCAGCCTTCATCTCTGAGATGGAACCAAAGTCTGTGGACGAAGCCTTATTGGACGATTGCTGGATCCTCACTATGCAAGAGGAGCTCATCCAGTTTCAACGTAGTGACGTTTGGACGCTGGTCTCCATGCCTAAGGATAAGTCTGTAATTGGAACCAAGTGGGTCTATCGCAACAAGCTGGACGAGGATGGCAAGGTTGTATGGAATAAAGCAAGGCTAGTTGCCTAAGGCTACTCACAAGAGGAAGGTATTGATTATACTGAAACCTTTGCTCCAGTAGCTAGATTAGAAGCTATACGCATCTTACTCTCATATGCTGCACATCATAACATCATGCTTTATCAAATGGATGTAAAAAGTGCATTCCTAAATGGTGTAATTAATGAAGAAGTATATGTTCTTCAACCACCCGGTTTTGAAGATCAGAACCGTCCTGAGCATGTATATAAGCTTAAGAAAGCTTTATATGGACTCAAGCAAGCTCCTAGAGCTTGGTATGAGAGACTCAGCTCTTTCCTAATGGAGAATGGCTTCTCGAGAGGAAAAGTGGACACAACTCTTTTTAGAAAAGTAAATAAAAAGGAATTTATTGTTGCTCAAATTTACGTTGATGATATAATATTTTTTGCAACTGATGAATCTCTTTGCCAAGAGTTTTCTAAATTAATGCAAAGGGAGTTTGAAATGAGCATGATGGGAGAACTAAAATTCTTCCTCAGACTTCAAGTAAAGCAAACTTCAAACGGAGTGTACATTCATCAGACGAAGTACACAAAGGAGCTTCTTAAACGCTTCAAGTTGGACGATTGTAAACCTATGAATACACCAATGCATCCAACGTCCGTGCTAAACAAAGACGAGAAAGATAAAAAGGTAGACCAAAAGGTATATAGAGGTATGATTGGTTCCCTCTTATATCTAACTGCGTCCAGACCTGATATCATGTTTAGCGTTTGCTTATGTGCTCGTTTTCAATCTGATCCAAGAGAGTCTCATCTCTCAGCAGTAAAAAGAATCTTTAGATACCTAAAAGGTTCTACTAATCTGGGTCTTTTGTATAAGAAAATTGATGAATACAGATTAGTTGGATTCTGTGATGCTGACTATGCTGGAGACAGAATAGAAAGGAAAAGCACAAGTGGAGGGTGTCACTTCATTGGTGCTAATCTCGTCTCATGGTCAAGCAAAAGGCAAAGCACAATTGCTCTATCAACTGCTGAAGCTGAGTACATTGCTGCAGCCAGCTGCTGCTCACAACTGCTATGGATCAAACATCAGTTGGAAGACTACAACGTGTTTGTAAGCAACATCCCTATCATGTGTGATAACACTGCTGCTATTAATTTGTCAAAGAACCCCATACTGCATTCTAGAGCAAAGCATATAGAAATAAAACATCATTTTATTAGGGACTATGTGCAAAAAGGAACAATAGATATTCAATTTGTTGATACTGACCATCAATGGGCAGATATCTTCACTAAACCATTAGCCGAAGATAGGTTTATATTTATAAGAAAATATCTGAACATGCATTTCATTGATTGACTGAGAGTCCAATGCATGCGTCCAATATTTGCATTGCGTCCAATATATGCTCGTCCAGTGTACTTTCTGAATGCTCGTCTAATGCATTAATGAAACTCAATCTTTGTCGAATGAACTATTATCTTTCATTCCCTTAACTGAGTCAGTTTTTGTTTTCTTTATTTGCCAAAAATGCTTTTTACGGTTTCAAAGTCTGAACGTGTGTCAGGCATTTAATGCACGTCGTTTCGCTCTCTCTCTCTTTGAAAATACGATAGGTTTTCGATCTCTTCTCCTTTCTTTAAAACCTAAGTTTTGATAAAAATCAAACCTTTACAAAAAGCTTTAATCTTTCTTCTTGCATCTTCGAAAAGAAAAACCCTTTCTGAAAAACCCTTTTTCTCTAAACATCCTCTCTGAAACTATGCAACCTCTTCTGCTGCTGGCTCTAAGGGTAAAGGAAAAACCTTTAACGCTCAGACTGCTGATGTCATGGTCGAGTACAAGTTTAACCTACAATTCCTGGCTGATAATGGGATTGACATCTTCTCTAACATCCATGCTGCTGGATGGTCAAGCTACTTTGAAGGTTCTCCAGTAATCTACCCTGCTCTAGTTAGGGAGTTCTGGACAAACTCCATTGTCTCTGCAAGAGAGATTCGCAACAAAGTGCTTGATACTGAAGTAATAGTATCTGAAGCAACCATTTCTAATGCGATTGGGTGCGCTCAATCAGGCATAACTGTTGAAGATGACTGGGAAGAAGAAATTGGTGATGCTTCCACCATCAGAGATTGTCTGTTGAAAAACTCGGGTGACAAACTCATAGCCTCAAAAATGACTGACAAGGCTAGGGTTCTTCACCAAATCTTGAACAAGGCTATCCTTTATAAGGTTGGGTCAAAGGATAATGTTTCAAAGGCTCATCAATTTTGCCTGGTTCATTTGATTCTAGAAAGGCAAATAAACCTTCCCCACCTACTCTTTTCCTTCTTCAAATATGCCATTGAAGGCTCTGGGAAGAATACTGCAATCATCTATGGTGCTCTTGTCTCAAAAATATTCGAAAAGCATATGGTCTACGATGACCTAAAGAACCTGGCTCCAGAAAGAAAGTTCAAATACTACGGAGTTCATGGCATTGAACGTGTGCATCAGCCTGAGTTTAGCAGGCAGAGTTTGGTGATGATGCAGTTGGACTGCCTCAAAAAGTCCAAACTTAAAGGAAAACAAAAAGGAGCTCAGACGCAAGGCTCAGAAGAAGCGTCTGAACAATGTGTCACTGCTGGACGCTCTGCTGAACGAGCTCGTCCAATAGCTAAGACTTCTTCTTCTCGCCCAAAGCTCATCGTCCAACCATCCAGAAAAAGGAAGCTAGTTCTAGCTCCCATTGATGAGGATGACGAGGACAATCTACCCATCTCCAGGGTAGTTAAAGGGCCAAGATTGGAAATCTCGTCTGCTGCACCTCTGCCTAAACCTTTGTCAACAAGGGCAAGGTCATCTCGAGCAAAGACGAAAGGTAATACTGAATCTATCTCCAGTTCAGTTATTACTTCTCCTATCGTCCAATCGTCTGAGATAGAAGACTAAACCTTTGAACCTTCCCTACCACTCTCACCCACTAACCTACCACAAACTCTAACTCTAACCTCACCAAATGAACCCGAAGACTGGTTCACACCCTGGGGAGATCACCCCTTCCAACCCTATGGTGCTCCCTACCCCAGAAGGATCTTTCCCAAAAGCAAATATAGATGCCTCCCTGGAGTAGACTACAATAACAAATGCTCAATTTGGGCTGAGGTCAAACGCAAATTTCCTGTTCTATTCCTTAAACACACACCCCCCACTACAGAACCTCACCCCAAAAGCCCTCTTCCATTACCCGAATATGAATTTGAACAACCCTCCACATCATCCACCTCACCACCTAAACTTGGCTACCAACCCATCCCATACACTTCAACTAAACCTCTGCCCTCTGAAACATACAATGCCCATGGACCCTTGGTTACCTACCTTGAGAAAAAGACGTTTCCTCCAAGGAAAGTCTATCCCAACCTTATCAAGGACAAGGTATTCCAATGGTGCCACTACAATATAAAGAGGCATGTTGTTCTTTGTCATGAAGATAAGAGAGGTTACAAGACGGAGTATGAAAAAAGGGCAAGGACGTTTGGCTTAAGCAACTACATTCTTGATCCCGACCTTTCTTTCATTCCAAGCTATCCATCAACTTGGAAGGAGTATTCTGATGTTCGGGAGTTTCTTCTTTACTATGCTGTGCGGAGGGAGTGTGACATGACTCGAGAAGCTAAGATCCATCACAACCTTCCAAAGAGATTTTGGTTAAAGTCTTCTCGCACAAGCGTAGGAGTTGTTCCTCCTCGAGCTTGTCCAATGCTCCCTATCCTAGATCCCAACAAGGATAAGGACCTTTGCAAAAGGCTTGAGTCATGGACGCTGCCTTACAAAAATGCTTTTGATCCCCTGTTTTGGACAAAACATCGAGATGACTCTGGAGCTCTAGAAAGTATTTGGAAGAAAGATCCCCGATTCAGATTTGACCCAGATGCTAGGATCTATTGGGAAAACCACATCTGGAGATGTTCCCAAGAAGCATCATCATCTGGATTATCAGTTAAGGAGAAAGCAGAGATTCGCGTCTACCCGAGACAATATCGAATCCGTGAAGCAGACTACATGATCATAGACGATATCTTTGGGATACCTCTTTATCCTAGAGATGTCTTGCCTATGCCTGCTATCAGATGGAGGGAAAACATGTATGATGATGCTGATATCATACTTGAAGTGCTGCGTCCACCACAACCTATCATTAATCCTAATGTTCCTCCTCCTCTTCCTCCTAAGCTGGTTATTCCTGAAGAGACTGGGGACACCGAAATCATCTATGCTGACCCTTCGTCTGAAACTCATCATGAGGAAATGGAACAAGTTGCAGACTCAGCTCAGTCCAAGTCTCAACCGATCCCTCTCTCAATGGTCCATCCTGATGATCCATCTCCTTCTCAGGCTCTGAGTATAGTTCCTGATCAAAAAGGTGTGGACGCAACACGGGCCACTACTGAGAGTTCCGCCTCGGTTATTCCTCCTGAGTTTCAAGAGTTCGTCCAACGAATAATAGAAGCCAACAATGCGGTGCTCCTTCAGCAAATTGCGGCCATGTTCAAAGACTTCATTCCAAAACCTCCTCCCTCTTCTTAAAAATTTTTGTTTTCTTTGTTTTCAAATAAACTAACTATTATGTGTTTCTCACTCTTTTGTCTGATGACAAAAAGGGGGAGAAAATGGATTGATTGAATATTTAATATTTAAGGTTGATTGAATATTTAAAGTTAAATGGGTTGATTGAATCTTTAAATGATACATATGCTTATATCTGTCTTATATGCTTTAAATGTTTAAATGCTTTAAATGGTCAGAATGTTTGTCTTAGGGGGAGCCCTTCAGCTCTCCAGGACTCTTTGTTCAATCAAAATTAGTATGTTTTGTCATCATCAAAAAGGGGGAGATTGTTGGAACCAAAGTGGTCATGGTCCAGATAATCCCTTAAGTTTTGATGTTAACAAAGAGCTAATTTAAGATGAACCAAGATTTGTTATGGACTAACGTTTTAAATTAAGTGTGCAGGACAAATCTAAATTGAGTCCAAAGACTATCCATAGTCCAAAGACTTTGTCTCGTCCAACATTGTCCAAAGACGTTATCTCGTCCAACATAGTCCAAAGACTTTATCTCGTCCAACACTTATTCTTGGTTTACGACTGGACGGTAATTTATAGAACCTTGAGTCCATAGACTCTTTTGGTTACCTTCTATAATAGCTAGTCCAATAAATGCTTTTAAATTTCAAGCGCGAATATCCTGTAAAAGCATTTGAATTTATTATTCCCTGTAAAAGGCTTATACCCGTGGGACAAAACTTTCTTTGTAATATTCGTACTAAAGTAAAGCATAAGGCAGAATGTCTCTGTCACCTAAAGAAGTTGACCTTCTTGTTTTGGATAAACAAAAGGCAACTTTCGTTCTACTCAGAGGATATGTCAGCACCACTTTCAGCTATCACCCTGATAGTCTATTCTGCTGATCAGAAACTTCAGAAGCTATCAGACTCAACGGATCAAATGCATTCAATGCTCATCAGAACGGATCCTTTTCCATCCGTTGAAGACTGAAGACTGCTCAAAGAAAAGAGGCTATATATACCTTCATCTTTTGAAAGTGCAAACAATAACAAAAAGAAAAAATAAGGAGACTGAACTTGAGCAAAAAATACAAGTGAAGCAACACTTAGTAATTCAAAATCTTTCAAGAGATACAAGCAAATCTTAGCTCAAGAGATAAAAGAGAAATATCAAGCTTGCAGAGCTAGAAAAGCTACTCTGATCCTCATTTTCATATTACTCTCTGTGTAGAGTTGTTTCAAGAGTCTAAGCTTTAGTTTCGAATTCTCACATTTAGTGAGTTAGTAGAACAACCTTTTTCAAAACCTTAGTTTGGTTGAGCCTGAAGAGGCTTGTCTGTAAAAGAATACTTAGAGAACCTGAAGAGGTTGAGAATACTGCCTGAAGAGGTGTTGAATACTTTGTAACAAAAGGTTTTTGTTATAGTGGATAAAGCTCTCAAGTAGAGAGGACTGGACGTAGCTCTTTGGTGAAGAGTGAACCAGGATAATATCTTTGTGTTCCTTTCTCTCCCTTCTCTTACTTTAGTTTTTGTCTAACAAACTAACTGGGATTGAATTGCCTTTCATTACGCTGTCCTCTTGTCTTAGTCAAAACTAAGTGAGCGTCCAACTTGGAGTTTGGAAGAGCTCTCTTTGCTTTTAATCGTTTTAAGCGTCCAATCTTGCGAAAAACATTATCTGCTTACGAAAAGAATTTAAAATCGTCTAAAACACAATTCAACCCTCCTTCTTGTGTTTCAAATAGGTTCCTTCACAATGGTCTCCCAATCATATCACTCATGATCAATATTTATACTATATGTATCTCATTCCTACATGCATGTCGGCCGATACCTCAAATCTCATTCTCAATCTTAGAGTACCATAGTTAGTTGTCCAGGGAACCTTTCCGCTCACCGTGACCAATAAGAGTGCATCCCGCTCCAACTCTCAGGAGAGGTATCTTGGCCGCCTCGAAAAGTCCACTGGCGACGTGGAAGATTGAGGGTCTAGTCGGGATAACCAGGTTCCAGCAGGCGACACGACACGATGGGAGCAACCCTATCCGTCTCTTGTGATAAGTCTCGAACCCGATTACATCCCCAAGATCACCAAGATCGTCTCCTCCCTCTTCCGTACCCGCACTCAGGTACACTAACCTCGTGTGTCCCATACCACGCGGCTCGCCACTTGGCACATGATTATGCTATGCATGTCAACCATCACTTGTGCCACCAACATCTCAATATTCATTTCAATCCTCAAATCATTTTATTCATGATACCATTGTATCCGTCACTTTATCAATACCCGTTACTTTTTCTCACATATGCATTGTGGCACTTTGAGTCACTATCCATATCATCATCAATCTTAAAACATGTATACATGATATTCAATATCTAAATATACCAACGCAAACATATAACATCATACAATTCATATTATCAAGCATATCATTCTCAACTCATAAACACATATTTCACATATAACACATATTCACAATACACATAGAGCACATAGTCACAATCACATCAAACATATCAATCATCCATCAAATAATAGTCATCTAGCCTAGGGTGTATTCTTATTGGTGATAGCCCAAAGATACCTACACCTAGGGTCTAGGCACTTTGTTAGGGCTCAACCTCTAGTAGGGTTTAGGGCTCCCCTACATATATTAATATACATTATTCTAATCTTTCTTCCCGATGGATGTGAGATTCTTTCTCCCCACCTTAGAGTAATGTAGCAACTCTCACGAACCCACGATCACTTGCTCATGGCCGCAGTCCCATTCCTCCACCGGTGCCCGTGCATCCTTTAGAATGATTGAACACGGTATAATCCTTCACAACAAACATAATCAAATTTAGTACCATCAAACAAAGCTCACCTAGTTCATAGGAACTAGGGTTCGGCCGCTAAGTAGGAAAAATGCTAGAAGTGTTAAAATTGTGCAAACTCTTGGATCTATGATCCTTAAGCATAGATAACACTCCTGTAAGTCATGGAATTCAAGAATTTGAAACAAATCCTTTGATATGGCCAAGTAGGGTTTCGGCCATGACTTAGAAAATTAGGGTAAGAAAGGTTTTTGATCATGATAAATTGAATTCAAGGACATGTAAGTGTAATAGAACTCAATTCAACACTTCTTTAAGCAAAACATTGAACAAAACTTCATGGATTCACTAACCTAGGGTTTCGGCCATCTCAACCCAAATGGGTTAGAGAGATTTTATGATTACAAAATCTTAGATTAATGATATAAGACATTGAATCTAGATCAAGAAAATTGGTTTGACATTAAAATGATTTTTCTACAATTTTTCATGAATTTTAGAAGTTGAAGAACAACTATGAACACATAGAATTTCAATGGATAGAAATGGAGATTTAGAGCTCAAAGAAGAGATTTATACCTCTTAGATGATATAGAAGATGATTCTAAGCAAGTTTACTTCACAAAACTCTTGGAGAATCCTTGAAGAATGGAGAGAAAATGAAGGTAAAAGCTTGAAGGTGTAACGCCCCGATTTTCACGTTTTCTATTTCTTTAGTATTTTAATGTCTTTATTTTATTTGAGGTCTTAGGAATAGAAATAAAATATTCCGAGACCACAGTCATGCTCGACGATATCGTAGGAAGCTACGATTAAGTTTTGAGTCGAAAACTCAAACGGAGTCCGGTCTGCGTTTTTACACTGACAGTATGATTTTACTGCTCAGAAGTCCTCAGATGGACCCGTGAACGAGACAGTAAGTCTTAAAATTCGATTCTCTACATTTTGGTTAAATTTCGTAAAAATTTCAGAAAAATAACTTCCTGACCTTCGTTCGGGCGGAATCCTCAATCGGGTGACGAACGGAGCCACATATGGATTTACCGGGACTCGCCAAAAGATAATCTTGATATCACATCATCCCAGGACACTTGGGAGAGTATGCCAGAGTCGTTGTGACGTTCAGAAATATCTGGACGCAAAATGATCAAAATGCCCCTAATCTTAGTCTTTTACACTTTTACCATTATACCCTTTTGGCAAATGACCTTTTTACCCTTAAGTGAACTTTTAAGAGGCTGAACTCAGCCCCTCACTTCATCATTTTCGCACAGCCCCTCACACCATAGAGTTCCATAGTTGTTCTTGAGAGAAAACTCCATTTTCACCAAGAAAAGCTTGAGTTTTTGTTGGATTCACTTGATTCCTTGAGCAATCTTTCTTCATTTCAAGGTAAGATCACTTCTATGATCTCTTAGCTTCTTGAATCTTTCTTTATTTCAAGATCAATCTTCATTTTCATGAAAAGAATTTCTTAGATCCAAAACTTTGAAAATCCATAGGAAATTGTAGAAAAATCCTTTTGAGGTAAGACCAAGTTCTTTGAACTCACATCATCAATCTCTACCTAAACCCAAGAGCTTATGATTCAACTCTCATCATAGCTCAAAAAGCATTTTTGGCCGAACCCTACATGAAGATGATGAATAGTGTTTTCATCAATTTTTGATTTTTAACACTTGATTTCATCCTTAGCTTTCCTAATGCCTTTGAATCCATGAAATGGAAAACCAAAACCAATCCCTAACTTTTAACCTAGGGTGGCCGAAATCCTCTTTGTTAGGATTGTTGAGATTGGCTTTGATTGCTGTTTAATGTTGGTTTGTTGTGTTGTTGTAGTTGTTGACGATTATGAGGAAGTTCAGAAACCGATCAACCGACTTTGATCCGGGAATCTGCTCATCAAGAGGTATGGGGAGAAGAACCTCATCACACCAAGATGGTGGTAGTGAGAATGGTTGTTTAAGTTTATGTGTGGGTGAAACCCTTTAGTTTGGGTTCACTTTTATGTGTTAAGTCTTGTTAAGTTCTCTTAGAGAACAAGATTGTTATGATGAGTTTATGCTTGAGTATGTTGTAGTGTGCTTTAGCATATGTTGATAATGATATGATTGAATGAAAATCATTTCCATGTATGTTGAAAAACCTACTTTGATCACTAGATCAAGTATGGACTTTTATGGTTTGATTATGAGACCATGATGTGTGATGGACTTGGATGTTTGATTATGATGTAGAAATGTGTATTGTGGCTTATCATAATTGTATGAGCTTTTGAGCTACATGTGCTTTGTTGGTGAAGTGAAGTCTCCATTTTCTTTGGAGTAGGCTTGTGGCCTTAGTAAGAGGAAAATATAAGAACATATGTTGTTCTTGTTTTGGTAAAGTGTTGATGCAACAAAACATGATTTCATAACCTATGTTTTCAAAGAGAAACAAAAGTGATTTTGATCCAAAGATCAAATGAAGTTTTCACCTCTAAAGTGCGTCACCAAAGTTGGGAAAATGTCTTTTCTTTAGCCATAGGTCTTTTAATCAAACTAAGTGTTTCAAAAGAAGAAATAATGAAGGAGTTAGGGAAAATGAAAAACAGGGCACTCGCCCCGCGAACCCCGTCTCGCCTCGCGAGACAGTGGGAAGATAAGGCATTCGCCAGGCTAACCTTGCCTCGCCTCGCGAAACAGTGGACTAGCCCGAGCAGCAAAGATGCAGCTCCTCGGCCTCGCGTCGCGACTTCGTTATCGCCTCGCGAACTGCCTAAGCAGCAAAGATGCAGCTTCTCGGCCTCGCGTAGCGAAGTCGTTTTCGCCTCGCGAACCGCCTAAGTAGTGAAGATGCAACTTCTCTACCTCGCGTCGCGATATAACCCTCGCCTCGCGGAGCAGAAAGACTGTCTAAGAAGTAAAGATGACTTCTCTGCCTCGCGTCGCGATCCAATCCTCGCCTCGCGAAGCAGAAGGATTTTTCCAAGCAGTAAAGAAAACTTCTCAGCCTCGCATCGCGACATATACCTTCGCCTCGCGAGAAATGGTTTGTTTATAAATAGTGTTTTTCAAACTCAAACTGTAAAGTTTACGCTTTTTAAACCTAAGTTAAGTAATTGACTTAGAGTTGAAGACAAGGAATAATTAAGTATGGTATGTAGTGGAACAAGACCACATGCTATACCATTGATGACTTAATACATCAATGACTTCATAAGACATAATCACAAACATAAAACGTTTTGGGTTTTGAAACAGTCGTTCGATGACGAACCGGTGATTCGGACCCCGATCAGTCGTTCAATTGTTTCAGTCTTGTGATGACTCGATCCCGGAGGGATCACGAGATTTATCCGGTGGATAAAGGTTTTGTTTTCAAAAGACGCGTATAGTTCCTAAGGAAGAGAACCTTAGTAGACTTCGAGGTTTATCCGGGGGATAGACATTGCTTGATCGCATCTGCTTTGTGTAAGCATTGGCATTTCATTTGCATAGTTGTAAGGCCTTGAGCCTAGGAGTTGAGCTTACACCTTGATGCGGGTGCGAATCTTACGGTGACGATCTTCAATGGTCTTTTGGGAGGTATCAGGGTTGGAAGGGCTGACATGTGACCAGTTGGTAGCTCTTCTGTGTCGTGGCGAATCCGTGCAATACACTGACATCCTCTACTAGATGCCGTACTTTTCATGTTTGGTTGAGAGTGTTTCCGTAAAAGCCAGATACGTGCACGTTACGAATGTTGTAGCATCTTGCCCAAGGCTGACGCGCACGGAACATGTCCTCCCATTCACTCTCTCCGAATGTTTTGTTAGCTCCATGGAGTAGGGGTCAGAGTAGTACCCAGTGACATTGACATTGAGTCATATACATTGCATTGCATTGCATGGCTATTGATGTTTACATTTACTGTTATACATCGTTGTACTGTTAAAGAATACCTTATTTTATGCTGTTAACTGCTTAACATGATATTATGCTGTCAACTGCTTAATATGTTTGACATTGAGAATTCCTGTAAGCATGTTGGGTACGCTGTTACCCGGTGAGTCGTCCCGTTTTTACTATTGCTGTTTTGCTGTGTTGATGAACGGGAATCTCACCCATATCTGTATGTTTTCTGTTGGTACTTGCTGTTGCTGTTTGAACAGATGGACGTGATGATGGTTCAGTCCAGTAGTTCCTTTGAGCCAGAGGAGGACCTTCTTTTTGTGGTCTAGTTTTGTTGTCGGCCAGACTATGTCGTTTTTGTAGTACTTTTGGGGAGCTACGACTCCTTGTACTTATTGTATTTCTTATGTCAGTTACACATTAGACTTATGTCTGTATATAGTATTATTCCTTTTTCTGTTTATGTCCCTGTAATTATTATGCATATTGTTCTAGAAATGTATGGCGAACCTAAGTTCGTTATTAGTATTATTTACCTTTGCTAAATCCCATTGCATCTTGTGAAAAGAAAGAAAAAAAGAAGAAAATCGTATTTTCCGCATTAAGAAATATTTTCGGCCTTATAAACGTTCGGGAATGTGACACTTGGGAAAGGGTGTTGCATTGGTTGGTATCAGAGCTGGCCGAGTCTTTTTGGGGTTGTAGGTTATGGTCTGTCTTGGTTGTGTTGTGTTCTCTGTGTGATTCTCTGTTGTTTGCTTTAGTTTTGTTGTGGTTCTTGTGTTTGATAGTTCTGGCTTTGAAGGTAGCAATGGCTGCTCAAAACCTGACTGCTGCTGTGAATGCCATACGGGACATGGCTGCTGCTATGGCTCAACGTGATGAACGAGTTGCTGGAGGTAGAGGACTGGACGAATTTCTTCGTCGGAATCCACCTCAATTCAAAGGTGAATTCAATCCTGAGTTGGCTGAACGCTGGATCCAAACGCTGGAGAAGATCTTTGGAGCGATGAGATGTACTGAGAATGACAAGGTTGTCTATGCAACCTATATGCTGGTGGAGGATGCTGAATACTGGTGGGAAGGAGCCCGTCAGATGCTGGTGCAGGTGCATGACCAACAAGCTGTTGACTGGAATGCTTTTAAGGGAAAATTCCTGGAGAAGTATTTTCCTGCGAGTGCAAGGCACGAGAAAGAGATGGAGTTCCTCCAGCTGAGACAGGGGGGAATGACCGTAGCTGAATACGGGGCTAAGTTTGAAAGTCTAGCAAAGTTCTCAAATTACTTTCTGGACAACCCAAGAGAAGAGTGGAAGTGCCGGAAATTTGAAGGAGGTCTAAGGATCGACTTGAAGAGAGCTGTAGTTCCATTGGAAATTTCTGTTTTTCCGAGGTTAATGGAAAAGTGTCGTTGGATCGAGAGTTTGGAGCCTAAGGACAAGCGGGTACAGAGTTCTGGACCGAGCAAGTTCCAGAGAGGAAGCGGTGGTCGAGACAACAAATCTCGATGGAAGCCGTATGCAAAGCAACAAGATCGACAACAACGTTCTGTTGGAGGAAGCAGTGGGAGTTTCAATCAGTCTGGAAACGCCCCAACCAAGTGCATGAAGTGTGGGAAGAGCAATCACATCACCAGAGATTGTTCGATCAAAGGGATTATCTGCTTCAAGTGTGGGAAGCCGGGACACATCTCACGTGAATGCATGCAACCGAAGTTGGAACATTCTGTTAACAATGTCCAAGCTGCAAGGCCTAAGATGAAGGGCAGAGTCTACACTATGCGTGGTGCTGAAGCTTCTCAGAATGAAGACTTGATCCAAGGTCAGTGTGTCGTGGGAGGTGAAACCTTAACTGTACTGTTTGATTCAGGCGCAACGCATTCCTTTATTGCCTATGACTGTGTGAATCTGTTGGGATTACCTGTGTCTTCTTTACCTTTTGATTTGGTAATTTCTACGCCTACTGCAAAGCCTGTTGTAACTGCTAAAGTTTGTTTGAATTGTTCTATTTCTGTTAAAGATAGAAGGTTTTTGATTGATTTGATCTGTTTGCCTCTCTCGCAAATGGATGTAATCTTAGGAATGGATTGGTTGTCTTCTAATCATATCCTGTTGGACTGTGCAAATAAAACCTTAGTTTTCCCTAGTTGTGAGAATTCTGGATTTTTGACTGCCAACCAAGTAAACGCTTCTTTGAGAGAAGGAGCTCAGGGATACATGTTACTATCTTCTTTGGAGGTCAAGAGCGAGCTAGTCTTAGAGCGCATAACTGTCGTGAATGAGTTTCCGGAAGTCTTTCCTGAAGACGTACCAGGTTTGCCGCCAGTTTGGGACATCGAGTTTGCAATCGATCTTGTGCCAGGAACAGGACCAGTGTCTATGGCACCGTATCGAATGGCACCTGCTGAGTTGGAAACGTTGAAGGAACAGTTGGTAGACTTATTGGGGAAGCAGTTTGTTAGACCCAGTGTGTCACCGTGGGGAGCACCTGTGTTGCTGGTGAAAAAGAAAGATGGAACATCTCGGTTATGTGTGGATTATCGCCAGTTGAATAAAGTTACTATTAAGAACAAGTATCCACTTCCGAGGATAGATGACTTGATGGATCAGTTGAGGGGAGCGGCAGTTTTCTCCAAGATTGATTTGCGATCGGGTTATCACCAGATTCGTGTGAAGGCAGAAGATATATCGAAGACAGCATTTCGAACACGCTATGGGCACTATGAGTATCTTGTGATGCCGTTTGGTGTGACGAATGCTCCAGCTATATTCATGGACTATATGAATAGGATCTTTCGTCCATACCTAGATCAGTTTGTCGTTGTCTTCATAGATGACATACTTATCTATTCGCAAGACCAGGATGAACATGCTGAACATCTTAGTGTGGTTCTTCAAGTTCTGAAAGAGAAACAGCTGTATGCAAAACTGTCCAAGTGTGAGTTTTGGCTCGACGAAGTACAGTTTTTGGGTCATGTAATTTCAAGGGAAGGAATTGCTGTAGATCCGTCAAAGGTTGAAGCAGTTCTTGAGTGGGAAAGACCAACCACAGTGACTGAGATACGCAGTTTTGTGGGTTTGGCTGGGTATTATCGGAGGTTCATTGAGGGATTCTCTAAGATTGTAGGACCTCTTACCCAATTGACAAGGAAGGACAAAGCGTTTGAATGGACTGAAGCCTGTGAGCAGAGTTTTCAAGAGTTGAAGAAGAGGCTAACTACGTCACCAGTGTTGATATTGCCAGATCCAAGCGAATCTTTTGAAGTGTACTGTGATGCTTCATACCAAGGATTAGGCTGTGTTCTGATGCAGAATCGGAAGGTAGTAGCGTATGACTCGAGACAGTTGAAAGTGCACGAGAAGAACTACCCAACTCATGATCTGGAGTTAGCAGCGGTAGTCTTTGCGTTGAAAATTTGGAGGCACTACTTGTATGGTTCGACGTTTAATGTCTTCAGTGACCATAAGAGCTTGAAGTATCTGTTTGATCAGAAAGAGCTCAACATGAGACAAAGACGGTGGCTGGAATTTTTGAAGGACTATGATTTCCAGTTGCAGTATCATCCGGGAAAAGCTAATGTGGTAGTGGATGCCCTGAGTAGAAGGGTGTTACATGTGTCTGCCATGATGGTTAAGGAACACGAGCTGTTGGAACAGTTCAGGGATATGCATTTGTCCGTGGTTAGTATGCCAGGAAGACTATGTGTAGGTATGGTTACGGTATCTTGTGATCTGATGGATCAGATTCGGGAGAAACAAGTATACGACCAGTGTCTGGAGAAAGAGCGAAGGAATCTAAAGAAGGGGATGACGTCTGAATACAAAGAAGGAGCAGATGGAATCCTAAGACGAGGAGAACGGGTTTGTGTGCCAAACAACCCGGAGATAAGGAGGTTAATTCTGGACGAAGCTCATAGAAGCAAGTTAAGTATGCATCCAGGGTCAACCAAGATGTACCAAGACCTGAAGCGGTTGTTTTGGTGGCAAGGGATGAAAAGAGATGTAGCCGATTATGTGGCATCTTGCTTAGTGTGTCAGAAAGCAAAGGTTGAACATCAGAGGCCAGCTGGAATGTTACTTCCGTTGGATATACCAGAGTGGAAATGGGACGACATAGCAATGGATTTCGTGACGTGTTTGCCAAGGACACCTAAAGGATACGATTCCATTTGGGTTATAATTGATAGGCTTACGAAATCAGCTCATTTTCTACCGATTAATCTCAAGTATTCTATGGAAAAGCTTACTCAGATTTATATCAGTGAGATTGTGAGACTGCACGGAGTACCTTCAAGCATCATATCGGATAGAGACCCGCGTTTTACTTCGCGATTTTGGCAAAGTTTACATGAAGCTTTAGGAACAAAGTTACGATTAAGTTCGGCTTACCATCCTCAAACTAATGGACAATCGGAAAGGACGATTCAGTCTTTAGAGGATCTGTTGAGGGCGTGTGTGTTGGAACATGCCGGTAGTTGGGAGAATTTCCTACCGTTGATAGAGTTTACCTACAACAACAGTTATCATTCGAGTATAGGGATGGCACCCTACGAAGCTTTATATGGACGACGTTGCAGAACACCTTTGTGTTGGTACCAAGATGGAGAAAGTGCTTCATTAGGACCTGAACTAGTGCAACAAACAACCGAGAAGGTGAAACTGATTCAAGAAAAGATGAGGACGACTCAGAGCCGACAGAAGAGTTATGCGGATAAAAGACGTAGGCCACTTGAGTTCGAGGAAGGGGATCATGTGTTTTTGAGAGTCACTCCGATGACTGGGGTGGGCAGGGTCTTGAAGTCCAGAAAACTCACTCCAAAATTCATTGGACCTTATCAAATTCTTCGTCGGATAGGTCCAGTAGCTTACCAAATAGCTTTACCGCCTTTTCTATCCAACCTTCATAATGTTTTTCATGTTTCGCAATTGCGGAAGTATATTCCTGATCCCAGTCACGTCATAGAGTCTGATTCAGTACAACTAAAGGATAACCTAACCTATGAGACATTGCCGGTTAAGATCGAGGACAGGAGGATAAAGAAACTGCGAGGGAAGGAGATAGCTTTGGTCAAAGTTATCTGGAACGAGACTACAGGTGATGCTACCTGGGAAAGAGAAGAGGACATGCAACAACAGTATCCGGGTTTGTTTTAAGAGGTACGTATAATTTCGAGGACGAAATTCTTTTAAGAGGGGTAGGAATGTAACGCCCCGATTTTCACGTTTTCTATTTCTTTAGTATTTTAATGTCTTTATTTTATTTGAGGTCTTAGGAATAGAAATAAAATATTCCGAGACCACAGTCATGCTCGACGATATCGTAGGAAGCTACGATTAAGTTTTGAGTCGAAAACTCAAACGGAGTCCGGTCTGCGTTTTTACACTGACAGTATGATTTTACTGCTCAGATGACCTCAGATGGACCCGTGAACGAGACAGTAAGTCTTAAAATTCGATTCTCTACGTTTTGGTTAAATTTCGTAAAAATTTCAGAAAAATAACTTCCTGACCTTCGTTCGGGCGGAATCCTCAATCGGGTGACGAACGGAGCCACATATGGATTTACCGGGACTCGCCAAAAGATAATCTTGATATCACATCATCCCAGGACACTTGGGAGAGTATGCCAGAGTCGTTGTGACGTTCAGAAATATCTGGACGCAAAATGACCAAAATGCCCCTAATCTTAGTCTTTTACACTTTTACCATTATACCCTTTTGGCAAATGACCTTTTTACCCTTAAGTGAACTTTTAAGAGGCTGAACTCAGCCCCTCACTTCATCATTTTCGCACAGCCCCTCACACCATAGAGTTCCATAGTTGTTCTTGAGAGAAAACTCCATTTTCACCTAGAAAAGCTTGAGTTTTTGTTGGATTCACTTGATTCCTTGAGCAATCTTTCTTCATTTCAAGGTAAGATCACTTCTATGATCTCTTAGCTTCTTGAATCTTTCTTTATTTCAAGATCAATCTTCATTTTCATGAAAAGAATTTCTTAGATCCAAAACTTTGAAAATCCATAGGAAATTGTAGAAAAATCCTTTTGAGGTAAGACCAAGTTCTTTGAACTCACATCATCAATCTCTACCTAAACCCAAGAGCTTATGATTCAACTCTCATCATAGCTCAAAAAGCATTTTTGGCCGAACCCTACATGAAGATGATGAATAGTGTTTTCATCAATTTTTGATTTTTAACACTTGATTTCATCCTTAGCTTTCCTAATGCCTTTGAATCCATGAAATGGAAAACCAAAACCAATCCCTAACTTTTAACCTAGGGTGGCCGAAATCCTCTTTGTTAGGATTGTTGAGATTGGCTTTGACTGTTGTTTAATGTTGGTTTGTTGTGTTGTTGTAGTTGTTGACGATTATGAGGAAGTTCAGAAACCGATCAACCGACTTTGATCCGGGAATCTGCTCATCAAGAGGTATGGGGAGAAGAACCTCATCACACTAAGATGGTGGTAGTGAGAATGGTTGTTTAAGTTTATGTGTGGGTGAAACCCTTTAGTTTGGGTTCACTTTTATGTGTTAAGTCTTGTTAAGTTCTCTTGGAGAACAAGATTGTTATGATGAGTTTATGCTTGAGTATGTTGTAGTGTGCTTTAGCATATGTTGATAATGATATGATTGAATGAAAATCATTTCCATGTATGTTGAAAAACCTACTTTGATCACTAGATCAAGTATGGACTTTTATGGTTTGATTATGAGACCATGATGTGTGATGGACTTGGATGTTTGATTATGATGTAGAAATGTGTATTGTGGCTTATCATAATTGTATGAGCTTTTGAGCTACATGTGCTTTGTTGGTGAAGTGAAGTCTCCATTTTCTTTGGAGTAGGCTTGTGGCCTTAGTAAGAGGAAAATATAAGAACATATGTTGTTCTTGTTTTGGTAAAGTGTTGATGCAACAAAACATGATTTCATAACCTATGTTTTCAAAGAGAAACAAAAGTGATTTTGATCCAAAGATCAAATGAAGTTTTCACCTCTAAAGTGCGTCACCAAAGTTGGGAAAATGTCTTTTCTTTAGCCATAGGTCTTTTAATCAAACTAAGTGTTTCAAAAGAAGAAATAATAAAGGAGTTAGGGAAAATGAAAAACAGGGCACTCGCCCCGCGAACCCAGTCTCGCCTCGCGAGACAGTGGGAAGATAAGGCATTCGCCAGGCTAACCTTGCCTCGCCTCGCGAAACAGTGGACTAGCCCGAGCAGCAAAGATGCAGCTCCTCGGCCTCGCGTCGCGACTTCGTTATCGCCTCGCGAACTGCCTAAGCAGCAAAGATGCAGCTTCTCGGCCTCGCGTAGCGAAGTCGTTTTCGCCTCGCGAACCGCCTAAGTAGTGAAGATGCAACTTCTCTGCCTCGCGTCGCGATATAACCCTCGCCTCGCGGAGCAGAAAGACTGTCTAAGAAGTAAAGATGACTTCTCTGCCTCGCGTCGCGATCCAATCCTCGCCTCGCGAAGCAGAAGGATTTTTCCAAGCAGTAAAGAAAACTTCTCAGCCTCGCATCGCGACATATACCTTCGCCTCGCGAGAAATGGTTTGTTTATAAATAGTGTTTTTCAAACTCAAACTGTAAAGTTTACGCTTTTTAAACCTAAGTTAAGTAATTGACTTAGAGTTGAAGACAAGGAATAATTAAGTATGGTATGTAGTGGAACAAGACCACATGCTATACCATTGATGACTTAATACATCAATGACTTCATAAGACATAATCACAAACATAAAACGTTTTGGGTTTTGAAACAGTCGTTCGATGACGGACCGGTGATTCGGACCCCGATCAGTCGTTCAATTGTTTCAGTCTTGTGATGACTCGATCCCGGAGGGATCACGAGATTTATCCGGTGGATAAAGGTTTTGTTTTCAAAAGACGCGTATAGTTCCTAAGGAAGAGAACCTTAGTAGACTTCGAGGTTTATCCGGGGGATAGACATTGCTTGATCGCATCTGCTTTGTGTAAGCATTGGCATTTCATTTGCATAGTTGTAAGGCCTTGAGCCTAGGAGTTGAGCTTACACCTTGATGCGGGTGCGAATCTTACGGTGACGATCTTCAATGGTCTTTTGGGAGGTATCAGGGTTGGAAGGGCTGACATGTGACCAGTTGGTAGCTCTTCTGTGTCGTGGCGAATCCGTGCAATACACTGACATCCTCTACTAGATGCCGTACTTTTCATGTTTGGTTGAGAGTGTTTCCATAAAAGCCAGATACGTGCACGTTACGAATGTTGTAGCATCTTGCCCAAGGCTGACGCGCACGGAACATGTCCTCCCATTCACTCTCTCCGAATGTTTTGTTAGCTCCATGGAGTAGGGGTCAGAGTAGTACCCAATGACATTGACATTGAGTCATATTCATTGCATTGCATTGCATGGCTATTGATGTTTACATTTACTGTTATACATCGTTGTACTGTTAAAGAATACCTTATTTTATGCTGTTAACTGCTTAACATGATATTATGCTGTCAACTGCTTAATATGTTTGACATTGAGAATTCCTGTAAGCATGTTGGGTACGCTGTTACCCGGTGAGTCGTCCCGTTTTTACTATTGCTGTTTTGCTGTGTTGATGAACGGGAATCTCACCCATATCTGTATGTTTTCTGTTGGTACTTGCTGTTGTTGTTTGAACAGATGGACGTGATGATGGTTCAGTCCAGTAGTTCCTTTAAGCCAGAGGAGGACCTTCTTTTTGTGGTCTAGTTTTGTTGTCGGCCAGACTATGTCGTTTTTGTAGTACTTTTGGGGAGCTACGACTCCTTGTACTTATTGTATTTCTTATGTCAGTTACACATTAGACTTATGTCTGTATATAGTATTATTCCTTTTTCTGTTTATGTCCCTGTAATTATTATGCATATTGTTCTAGAAATGTATGGCGAACCTAAGTTCGTTATTAGTATTATTTACCTTTGCTAAATCCCATTGCATCTTGTGAAAAGAAAGAAAAAAAAAAAAGAAAATCGTATTTTCCGCATTAAGAAATATTTTCGGCCTTATAAACGTTCGGGAATGTGACACTTGGGAAAGGGTGTTGCATTGTTTGGTATCAGAGCTGGCCGAGTCTTTTTGGGGTTGTAGGTTATGGTCTGTCTTGGTTGTGTTGTGTTCTCTGTGTGATTCTCTGTTGTTTGCTTTAGTTTTGTTGTGGTTCTTGTGTTTGATAGTTCTGGTTTTGAAGGTAGCAATGGCTGCTCAAAACCTGACTGCTGCTGTGAATGCCATACGGGACATGGCTGCTGCTATGGCTCAACGTGATGAACGAGCTGCTGGAGGTAGAGGACTGGACGAATTTCTTCGTCGGAATCCACCTCAATTCAAAGGTGAATTCAATCCTGAGTTGGCTGAACGCTGGATCCAAACGCTGGAGAAGATCTTTGGAGCGATGAGATGTACTGAGAATGACATGGTTGTCTATGCAACCTATATGCTGGTGGAGGATGCTGAATACTGGTGGGAAGGAGCCCGTCAGATGCTGGTGCAGGTGCATGACCAACAAGCTGTTGACTGGAATGCTTTTAAGGGAAAATTCCTGGAGAAGTATTTTCCTGCGAGTGCAAGGCACGAGAAAGAGATGGAGTTCCTCCAGCTGAGACAGGGGGGAATGACCGTAGCTGAATACGGGGCTAAGTTTGAAAGTCTAGCAAAGTTCTCAAATTACTTTCTGGACAACCCAAGAGAAGAGTGGAAGTGCCGGAAATTTGAAGGAGGTCTAAGGATCGACTTGAAGAGAGCTGTAGTTCCATTGGAAATTTCTGTTTTTCCGAGGTTAATGGAAAAGTGTCGTTGGATCGAGAGTTTGGAGCCTAAGGACAAGCGGGTACAGAGTTCTGGACCGAGCAAGTTCCAGAGAGGAAGCGGTGGTCGAGACAACAAATCTCGATGGAAGCCGTATGCAAAGCAACAAGATCGACAACAACGTTCTGTTGGAGGAAGCAGTGGGAGTTTCAATCAGTCTGGAAACGCCCCAACCAAGTGCATGAAGTGTGGGAAGAGCAATCACATCACCAGAGATTGTTCGATCAAAGGGATTATCTGCTTCAAGTGTGGGAAGCCGGGACACATCTCACGTGAATGCATGCAACCGAAGTTGGAACATTCTGTTAACAATGTCCAAGCTGCAAGGCCTAAGATGAAGGGCAGAGTCTACACTATGCGTGGTGCTGAAGCTTCTCAGAATGAAGACTTGATCCAAGGTCAGTGTGTCATGGGTGGTGAAACCTTAACTGTACTGTTTGATTCAGGCGCAACGCATTCCTTTATTGCCTATGACTGTGTGAATCTGTTGGGATTACCTGTGTCTTCTTTACCTTTTGATTTGGTAATTTCTACGCCTACTGCAAAGCCTGTTGTAACTGCTAAAGTTTGTTTGAATTGTTCTATTTCTGTTAAAGATAGAAGGTTTTTGATTGATTTGATCTGTTTGCCTCTCTCGCAAATGGATGTAATCTTAGGAATGGATTGGTTGTCTTCTAATCATATCCTGTTGGACTGTGCAAATAAAACCTTAGTTTTCCCTAGTTGTGAGAATTCTGGATTTTTGACTGCCAACCAAGTAAACGCTTCTTTGAGAGAAGGAGCTCAGGGATACATGTTACTATCTTCTTTGGAGGTCAAGAGCGAGCTAGTCTTAGAGCGCATAACTGTCGTGAATGAGTTTTCGGAAGTCTTTCCTGAAGACGTACCAGGTTTGCCGCCAGTTCGGGACATCGAGTTTGCAATCGATCTTGTGCCAGGAACAGGACCAGTGTCTATGGCACCGTATCGTATGGCACCTGCTGAGTTGGAAACGTTGAAGGAACAGTTGGTAGACTTATTGGGGAAGCAGTTTGTTAGACCCAGTGTGTCACCGTGGGGAGCACCTGTGTTGTTGGTGAAAAAGAAAGATGGAACATCTCGGTTATGTGTGGATTATCGCCAGTTGAATAAAGTTACTATTAAGAACAAGTATCCACTTCCGAGGATAGATGACTTGATGGATCAGTTGAGGGGAGCGGCAGTTTTCTCCAAGATTGATTTGCGATCGGGTTATCACCAGATTCGTGTGAAGGCAGAAGATATATCGAAGACAGCATTTCGAACACGCTATGGGCACTATGAGTATCTTGTGATGCCGTTTGGTGTGACGAATGCTCCAGCTATATTCATGGACTATATGAATAGGATCTTTCGTCCATACCTAGATCAGTTTGTCGTTGTCTTCATAGATGACATACTTATCTATTCGCAAGACCAGGATGAACATGCTGAACATCTAAGTGTGGTTCTTCAAGTTCTGAAAGAGAAACAGCTGTATGCAAAACTGTCCAAGTGTGAGTTTTGGCTCGACGAAGTGCAATTTTTGGGTCATGTAATTTCAAGGGAAGGAATTGCTGTAGATCCGTCAAAGGTTGAAGCAGTTCTTGAGTGGGAAAGACCAACCACAGTGACTGAGATACGCAGTTTTGTGGGTTTGGCTGGGTATTATCGGAGGTTCATTGAGGGATTCTCTAAGATTGTAGGACCTCTTACCCAATTGACAAGGAAGGACAAAGCGTTTGAATGGACTGAAGCCTGTGAGCAGAGTTTTCAAGAGTTGAAGAAGAGGCTAACTACGTCACCAGTGTTGATATTGCCAGATCCAAGCGAATCTTTTGAAGTGTACTGTGATGCTTCATACCAAGGATTAGGCTGTGTTCTGATGCAGAATCGGAAGGTAGTAGCGTATGACTCGAGACAGTTGAAAGTGCACGAGAAGAACTACCCAACTCATGATCTGGAGTTAGCAGCGGTAGTCTTTGCGTTGAAAATTTGGAGGCACTACTTGTATGGTTCGACGTTTAATGTCTTCAGTGACCATAAGAGCTTGAAGTATCTGTTTGATCAGAAAGAGCTCAACATGAGACAAAGACGGTGGCTGGAATTTTTGAAGGACTATGATTTCCAGTTGCAGTATCATCCGGGAAAAGCTAATGTGGTAGCGGATGCCCTGAGTAGAAGGGTGTTACATGTGTCTGCCATGATGGTTAAGGAACACGAGCTGTTGGAACAGTTCAGGGATATGTATCTGTCCGTGGTTAGTATGCCAGGAAGACTATGTGTAGGTATGGTTACGGTATCTTGTGATCTGATGGATCAGATTCGGGAGAAACAAGTATACGACCAGTATCTGGAGAAAGAGCGAAGGAATCTAAAGAAGGGGATGACGTCGGAATACAAAGAAGGAGCAGATGGAATCCTAAGACGAGGAGAACGGGTTTGTGTGCCAAACAACCCGGAGATAAGGAGGTTAATTCTGGACGAAGCTCATAGAAGCAAGTTAAGTATGCATCTAGGGTCAACCAAGATGTACCAAGACCTGAAGCGGTTGTTTTGGTGGCAAGGGATGAAAAGAGATGTAGCCGATTATGTGGCATCTTGCTTAGTGTGTCAGAAAGCAAAGGTTGAACATCAGAGGCCAGCTGGAATGTTACTTCCGTTGGATATCCCAGAGTGGAAATGGGACGGCATAGCAATGGATTTCGTAACGTGTTTGCCAAGGACACCTAAAGGATACGATTCCATTTGGGTTATAATTGATAGGCTTACGAAATCAGCTCATTTTCTACCGATTAATCTCAAGTATTCTATGGAAAAGCTTACTCAGATTTATATCAGTGAGATTGTGAGACTGCATGGAGTACCTTCAAGCATCATATCGGATAGAGACCCGCGTTTTACTTCGCGATTTTGGCAAAGTTTACATGAAGCTTTAGGAACAAAGTTACGATTAAGTTCGGCTTACCATCCTCAAACTGATGGACAATCGGAAAGGACGATTCAGTCTTTAGAGGATCTGTTGAGGGCGTGTGTGTTGGAACATGCCGGTAGTTGGGAGAATTTCCTACCGTTGATAGAGTTTACCTACAACAACAGTTATCATTCGAGTATAGGGATGGCACCCTACGAAGCTTTATATGGACGACGTTGCAGAACACCTTTGTGTTGGTACCAAGATGGAGAAAGTGCTTCATTAGGACCTGAACTAGTGCAACAAACAACCGAGAAGGTGAAACTGATTCAAGAAAAGATGAGGACGACTCAGAGCCGACAGAAGAGTTATGCGGATAAAAGACGTAGGCCACTTGAGTTCGAGGAAGGGGATCATGTGTTTTTGAGAGTCACTCCGATGACTGGGGTGGGCAGGGTCTTGAAGTCCAGAAAACTCACTCCAAAATTCATTGGACCTTATCAAATTCTTCGTCGGATAGGTCCAGTAGCTTACCAAATAGCTTTACCGCCTTTTCTATCCAACCTTCATAATGTTTTTCATGTTTCGCAATTGCGGAAGTATATTCCTGATCCCAGTCACGTCATAGAGTCTGATTCAGTACAACTAAAGGATAACCTAACCTATGAGACATTGCCGGTTAAGATCGAGGACAGGAGGATAAAGAAACTGCGAGGGAAGGAGATAGCTTTGGTCAAAGTTATCTGGAACGAGACTACAGGTGATGCTACCTGGGAAAGAGAAGAGGACATGCAACAACAGTATCCGGGTTTGTTTTAAGAGGTACGTATAATTTCGAGGACGAAATTCTTTTAAGAGGGGTAGGAATGTAACGCCCCGATTTTCACGTTTTCTATTTCTTTAGTATTTTAATGTCTTTATTTTATTTGAGGTCTTAGGAATAGAAATAAAATATTCCGAGACCACAGTCATGCTCGACGATATCGTAGGAAGCTACGATTAAGTTTTGAGTCGAAAACTCAAACGGAGTCCGGTCTGCGTTTTTACACTGACAGTATGATTTTACTGCTCAGAAGACCTCAGATGGACCCGTGAACGAGACAGTAAGTCTTAAAATTCGATTCTCTACGTTTTGGTTAAATTTCGTAAAAATTTCAGAAAAATAACTTCCTGACCTTCGTTCGGGCGGAATCCTCAATCGGGTGACGAACGGAGCCACATATGGATTTACCGGGACTCGCCAAAAGATAATCCTGATATCACATCATCCCAGGACACTTGGGAGAGTATGCCAGAGTCGTTGTGACGTTCAGAAATATCTGGACGCAAAATGACCAAAATGCCCCTAATCTTAGTCTTTTACACTTTTACCATTATACCCTTTTGGCAAATGACCTTTTTACCCTTAAGTGAACTTTTAAGAGGCTGAACTCAGCCCCTCACTTCATCATTTTCGCACAGCCCCTCACACCATAGAGTTCCATAGTTGTTCTTGAGAGAAAACTCCATTTTCACCTAGAAAAGCTTGAGTTTTTGTTGGATTCACTTGATTCCTTGAGCAATCTTTCTTCATTTCAAGGTAAGATCACTTCTATGATCTCTTAGCTTCTTGAATCTTTCTTTATTTCAAGATCAATCTTCATTTTCATGAAAAGAATTTCTTAGATCCAAAACTTTGAAAATCCATAGGAAATTGTAGAAAAATCCTTTTGAGGTAAGACCAAGTTCTTTGAACTCACATCATCAATCTCTACCTAAACCCAAGAGCTTATGATTCAACTCTCATCATAGCTCAAAAAGCATTTTTGGCCGAACCCTACATGAAGATGATGAATAGTGTTTTCATCAATTTTTGATTTTTAACACTTGATTTCATCCTTAGCTTTCCTAATGCCTTTGAATCCATGAAATGGAAAACCAAAACCAATCCCTAACTTTTAACCTAGGGTGGCCGAAATCCTCTTTGTTAGGATTGTTGAGATTGGCTTTGATTGTTGTTTAATGTTGGTTTGTTGTGTTGTTGTAGTTGTTGACGATTATCAGGAAGTTCAGAAACCGATCAACCGACTTTGATCCGGGAATCTGCTCATCAAGAGGTATGGGGAGAAGAACCTCATCACACCAAGATGGTGGTAGTGAGAATGGTTGTTTAAGTTTATGTGTGGGTGAAACCCTTTAGTTTGGGTTCACTTTTATGTGTTAAGTCTTGTTAAGTTCTCTTGGAGAACAAGATTGTTATGATGAGTTTATGCTTGAGTATGTTGTAGTGTGCTTTAGCATATGTTGATAATGATATGATTGAATGAAAATCATTTCCATGTATGTTGAAAAACCTACTTTGATCACTAGATCAAGTATGGACTTTTATGGTTTGATTATGAGACCATGATGTGTGATGGACTTGGATGTTTGATTATGATGTAGAAATGTGTATTGTGGCTTATCATAATTGTATGAGCTTTTGAGCTACATGTGCTTTGTTGGTGAAGTGAAGTCTCCATTTTCTTTGGAGTAGGCTTGTGGCCTTAGTAAGAGGAAAATGTAAGAACATATGTTGTTCTTGTTTTGGTAAAGTGTTGATGCAACAAAACATGATTTCATAACCTATGTTTTCAAAGAGAAACAAAAGTGATTTTGATCCAAAGATCAAATGAAGTTTTCACCTCTAAAGTGCGTCACCAAAGTTGGGAAAATGTCTTTTCTTTAGCCATAGGTCTTTTAATCAAACTAAGTGTTTCAAAAGAAGAAATAATGAAGGAGTTAGGGAAAATGAAAAACAGGGCACTCGCCCCGCGAACCCCGTCTCGCCTCGCGAGACAGACGGAAGATAAGGCATTCGCCAGGCTAACCTTGCCTCGCCTCGCGAAACAGTGGACTAGCCCGAGCAGCAAAGATGCAGCTCCTCGGCCTCGCGTCGCGACTTCGTTATCGCCTCGCGAACTGCCTAAGCAGCAAAGATGCAGCTTCTCGGCCTCGCGTAGCGAAGTCGTTTTCGCCTCGCGAACCGCCTAAGTAGTGAAGATGCAACTTCTCTGCCTCGCGTCGCGATATAACCCTCGCCTCGCGGAGCAGAAAGACTGTCTAAGAAGTAAAGATGACTTCTCTGCCTCGCGTCGCGATCCAATCCTCGCCTCGCGAAGCAGAAGGATTTTTCCAAGCAGTAAAGAAAACTTCTCAGCCTCGCATCGCGACATATACCTTCGCCTCGCGAGAAATGGTTTGTTTATAAATAGTGTTTTTCAAACTCAAACTGTAAAGTTTACGCTTTTTAAACCTAAGTTAAGTAATTGACTTAGAGTTGAAGACAAGGAATAATTAAGTATGGTATGTAGTGGAACAAGACCACATGCTATACCATTGATGACTTAATACATCAATGACTTCATAAGACATAATCACAAACATAAAACGCTTTGGGTTTTGAAACAGTCGTTCGATGACGAACCGGTGATTCGGACCCCGATCAGTCGTTCAATTGTTTCAGTCTTGTGATGACTCGATCCCGGAGGGATCACGAGATTTATCCGGTGGATAAAGGTTTTGTTTTCAAAAGACGCGTATAGTTCCTAAGGAAGAGAACCTTAGTAGACTTCGAGGTTGATCCGGGGGATAGACATTGCTTGATCGCATCTGCTTTGTGTAAGCATTGGCATTTCATTTGCATAGTTGTAAGGCCTTGAGCCTAGGAGTTGAGCTTACACCTTGATGCGGGTGCGAATCTTACGGTGACGATCTTCAATGGTCTTTTGGGAGGTATCAGGGTTGGAAGGGCTGACATGTGACCAGTTGGTAGCTCTTCTGTGTCGTGGCGAATCCGTGCAATACACTGATATCCTCTACTAGATGCCGTACTTTTCATGTTTGGTTGAGAGTGTTTCCGTAAAAGCCAGATACGTGCACGTTACGAATGTTGTAGCATCCTGCCCAAGGCTGACGCGCACGGAACATGTCCTCCCATTCACTCTCTCCGAATGTTTTGTTAGCTCCATGGAGTAGGGGTCAGAGTAGTACCCAGTGACATTGACATTGAGTCATATACATTGCATGGCTATTGATGTTTACATTTACTGTTATACATCGTTGTACTGTTAAAGAATACCTTATTTTATGCTGTTAACTGCTTAACATGATATTATGCTGTCAACTGCTTAATATGTTTGACATTGAGAATTCCTGTAAGCATGTTGGGTACGCTGTTACCCGGTGAGTCGTCCCGTTTTTACTATTGCTGTTTTGCTGTGTTGATGAACGGGAATCTCACCCATATCTGTATGTTTTCTGTTGGTACTTGCTGTTGCTGTTTGAACAGATGGACGTGATGATGGTTCAGTCCAGTAGTTCCTTTGAGCCAGAGGAGGACCTTCTTTTTGTGGTCTAGTTTTGTTGTCGGCCAGACTATGTCGTTTTTGTAGTACTTTTGGGGAGCTACGACTCCTTGTACTTATTGTATTTCTTATGTCAGTTACACATTAGACTTATGTCTGTATATAGTATTATTCCTTTTTCTGTTTATGTCCCTGTAATTATTATGCATATTGTTCTAGAAATGTATGGCGAACCTAAGTTCGTTATTAGTATTATTTACCTTTGCTAAATCCCATTGCATCTTGTGAAAAGAAAGAAAAAAAGAAGAAAATCGTATTTTCCGCATTAAGAAATATTTTCGGCCTTATAAACGTTCGGGAATGTGACACTCGGGAAAGGGTGTTGCAGAAGGTGTTGTGAAGACTTGAAGTGGAGAATGAAAGGGCAAAGGAGGAGCACGAAAATGAGAGAAAGAAATGGAAGAGAGGGCCGTGAGTTAGATATATAGGAGAAAAAGGATAAGGATAAGGATAGAAAAGATAAGGATAAGATAGGCTTAAGGTTAGAAAGGATAATTTTCCTTAAGAATAAACTTGGAATTCTATCAAAATTAACTTGAATACTTAAAGGTTAAGAATGAAATGTGAGAAGGAGAATGAAGGAGGAAATTTCGTATAAAAAGAAAGGATAAGGATATGATAATTATCACTTAAGGGTAGAAAGGTAACTTCACCTAGGAACAAAACTGGAATTGTATCAAAAGTTCTGCTAGAAATTTCAACACTTGAACTTAAAGAATAAAGTGAAGGAGAAAGGAATATGAGATATAATATGTATATATGAATGGCGTGTAAGATATATGAAGGAAGGGTAAGGATTGTATAAAAGTTACTTAAGGGCAAAACTGTCATTTCCTTTAAGGGCAAAATTGTCATTTTCTACACCATCATCATTACTATGGTGACTCACCTAGGTGAGTCACCCATGTAATGATTACTTAGAGGATAAGGTGGTGAGGTGTCATGTGGAGGTGGCATGAAAGCGACGTGATACTTATCCATTTCGGTTCCTGTAATCTCGTACGCAGATCGGGTTTCGTCTGAGTCTTCATCCTAAACCTTAACCATAATCTCTACTAGTAATGTAGAGTAAAACAATATCTGTGTGGCATCCAAAAAGTGGATACGTCAGGATAAAATCAAATACCAGACGAAAGATGTGATTCCTGAATGTGATTAGTAACTGCATGACTCATCACCATCATGATTACTCCACCATGAATCACCATCATGAGTCATCCATGTCATGATTACTTGTCTAAATTAGTCATGATTACTTTTATAAAATATCTTGATATTTACAATTTTGCCACTGTGTGAAAATTGGGATGTTACAAATGACATATGTACTTGATGTATCTAATGAAGCATACTTGTACACTTGAATATGATTTGTAGCATTGATGCCTTGGATGAAATTTTGTTGTGATATTGGGTTGATTTGATACCTATATATATATTTATATCCTGGACTGGTTAAGAGCATAGGACTGACTATGATTCGGTAAAGAAGATGAATTAAAATACTTGAAAATCTAAATCAGAGTTTTGAAAACAGATTTTGAAATCAAGGAAAAATCTTGAGAAAATGTTTTGCTTTATCAAAGAAAGTAACTTTCTTTTGAAGTATTGGATCCTTTTTGAAAAGAAAAAGTTGTTTGAGGAAAGCCAATACAAAGTGAGATTTTGTTTTAGAAAAACATTTTCAAGGAGACGGAACCTTTAGGAAAAAACGGATTTGTGAAGAAAAAGAGTTTTTCCCAAAAAATATTTTCTTTGAAAAAGAAATGTCTTAGTTCAAGACAATGAAACTGACTTTTGTTTTCCAAAGTTGTTTAGTGAAAATAAGACCGAAAGAAAAATGATGATTCTTTTGAGATGTATGCAAACCCAGTGGCTGAGATGTCGGGCTAGTGTTTTGTGGATTGAGTACTCGGACTACGTATCCTGTGTTTTGAATGAACGAGCTTAATGTCCTTTAAAACGAGTTGTGAGCTATATGCCTCGACAAGAAAGAATGAACAAAAAAGAAAACAGAACTTTCTGTGTACATATATGAAATGGCAGACGTGCCATTTGAAAACGAGCTACAACTCAAGTAGTTGAGAATATGAGCCAGTTAAGACCACTAGGTCTATAGGGGCATTTTGTGTTCGAAACTCCACAAGTGGCTGGAGGCATCGCGACCTCGTGCCGTGGTAAATCGGTTGCCCAACACGGATGAACTCAATCAGAGACTGGACTATTCAAGATATGGTTATGATGTGGTACCCCGGAACAATTGGAGTTCAGACCTAAATTAAGAGGCCGACTCATGAGAACAATTGTGTTATGGGTGTATTTGCGGCCTATCGCTCGATGAAGGGAAGTAGGAATCTCCGGAGAACATGAATTAGAAATACGATATTGAAGTCTTATGCATTATGATAACTCATGATAGTGTTTGAGATATTATGTTATATGAATATCTGTTATTACAACTGTATTTATTTGTGGATGTATTTGTTGTTTGTCACTTGTGCGGCTATCGTGATAAACTTATAAAATGAGTATCTCACCTTTGCCTATACATGTTGGACACCCTGTTGTGTTTTTGGATACATGTACAGATGATTATCATAGGTCCTCGCGGACATGTGAGGACTCGGATGACAGAGTCTTTTGAAGGAGCATAAAAAGAGGAACCCTCCATATTCCTCTGGGAATCGGAGCTGACGTTGGGGTTCGTATCCCAATGGCTACTTTTAGCTCGACCAGCTTAGGGGTTTTATTTTGAAGCAGTCATATATTATCTGCTGTATGTATGTTGACTTACAAGTTTTTAAGTCTGTAATATGATATATTAGACCTGAACTTATGTCATGACCTTAAACTATAGTTCTGAGGAACCTATATGCTTCGGCATAATTATGTTATGAATGTTGAATATTGATGTGTACTATAAGGATTATTCCTTTGTCTTGAGTTTGGTTTTATTGATGCATGAAGAAAATTTTTAAACCCACGTTTTCGAACGTAGTTAACTAATTAAAATATTTTACGAAAGCAACCAGCGTTTTATTTTCTGTTTATGTTTTGCGCAACATTGGCAGCGTTGTGTCTGACGCAACTCCTGTGATGTCTTCCATAAGAATGTCAACAGTAGTCCCTGCTAGGATTCCTGTTGGGTCTCGTTTGATGGGTCTTGGTTGGAAGGCGATGAGTGAAGAGACTAGGAGGGAGGTGATCTATCCACACCTTCCTATTTCTTTCGCTTGTCTCCCCGAAAAGGAGAATTTAGAGGAAGTATTCAGCGGTTGATCCAAGGGTTGTCATCCCGTGTCGTCTGTTGTCGGCCAGTGTAGGGCGTCAGAGTGTCTGTACCTTCCTTTTATCTTTTGTGGAGCTGCATCTCCAAGTATCTTATGCCTAGGAGCTGCGTCTCCAATCCTTTATGTTGAGTCTATATCTTTTGATTTTATTTATGTAGTCGAGTTGGGGTTTTATGTAAACCTTTATGAACTTATATTATGAAATGTTTCTATTTACCTTACATGCATAAACGGTTACAAGCTTTTACAGTTATGTCCTGTGAAAAGGAAAAATTGACCCCATCTTTCTTAAATGATTTTAATTAACCCGTTTTTCAGCCTTATAGTTTTATAAAATGTCCTTTATGTGATGCCCCTAGAAAGGGTGTTACATTTGTGGTATCAGAGCTGGCCAAGTCTTTCGGGCTTGGGATTTGGTCTGTCGTCGTTTGTATTGTGTTTTATCTGTTAGTTTTCTATGTTATTGTTTCCAAGAGGAGACAATGTTGGAAAGGATGGTGACTTCGGTCTATCCTTTTGTGTTGTTGTTTCCAGAAGGAAGACAACAATTTTTTGTTATTCTCTACATTATTATTTCGGAAAGAAATGATATTGGACAGAATAGTGATGCTTTTGCTTTATTTTATGTTTACATGTTCTGAGTTTGATGGAGAGTAGCAGCCAGTTACGGGAAGCTGAGGACAGAGTCGTTGCTTGCAGAGTCCTTCGAGGTGAGTTTCTGGATGAGTGCTTCCTAATCAAAGATCTGTTGAAAACTGGCGAAGAGAGACGACGTCATCTTGGACCATCTAAGTTCACAAGAGGTAACAACATTAGGTTCCAGCAGGAACTGTACACAAGACCACTGAGGAACTCGTCGCAGCAGCAACAATCTTACGAAAAGAGTAGTAAGGGAGCTCGTCAGTTCGTAGTACCTCCACAGTGGTGCAAGGAGTGTTGTAAAGGTCATGCAACTAGAGGCTACAACTCAAGGGAAGATGTTTGTTTCTGATGTAGAAGACTTGGTGCAAGGAGTGTTTGCAGGGGGAGTAGTAAGTCTAGTCAGCCGGTGACTTCAACACCGTGATGCAGGAAATGCATTAACAACCACGAAACAAGGTGCTGCATCATCAAAGGCGTCATATGCTTCAAGTGTGGAAAAACGAGGCATGCTTGTAGAGCCTGTGATCAACACAAGGTGAAGTTGGTAACCAACGAGGTACAAACCGCCATGCAATCAGCAAGGGGAAGAGTGAACACGACGGGTAAAGCTGAAGCCTCACGACCTGATGATCTTGTCTAGGGAGATAGTACCATAGCATGTAAACCTTTAATTATACTATTTGATTCAGACACGATTCATTTCTACTATCTATGACAAGGCGAAAATTGTTGGAATGCTTATGTCTTCATTGTTCTCTTGATTTGGATTGATTTGAATTGATCTGAATTGATTTAAGTTGATTTGATTTCATCATTTCTTCTTCTATTGCCCAAGTTTTTGCGTGAACCAATTGAAATTTATAGTTTCTTCGTTATCTTCCTATTTGACTATCTTCATTCTTTTGATGATCTGATCATTGTGATTATGATCGTTTGGATTCTCGGTTATTGTTGAGAACTAAGACTTTTAATAACTTGACTCGTTTGCTTCTTCCGTAAAGGGATACAATTCTGGAAACAGATTGATTACTTTCTAATCATATCCTATTGGCCTTCGTAGGCAAGAATTTAAACATTTCTTGAAATTGAGAATTGCTGACTGCCTACTTCCTAGCCAGTCAAATAAGAGTTACTTTGAGTAAAGGAGCTCACAAATTTTATTGTTACCTTTTAAATAGACCCAGAGTGAATTTGATTTCAGTTCTACACTCTTGGAAAATTTTTCTTGTCCCGAATTGTTTTTCCGGAAGGGGTTTCAGGACTGCCATCGGAATAGGAGTTACAATTTTCTATCGATTCGGTATTGGAATGTGTCCAATACCCATGGTCTTTATCCTCTTTCACTTTTGAATCTTCGTAATGGATTTAGAGTTTTGAAATTTACAAGGATTTGCCTTGATGATCTTTTCCGTGTCGTCAAGATGATACAGTATATTTAAAAGGAGAACTTAACCTACAAGGTATTGCGTCTCGAGATAGAAGACAGAAAAGTAAAGCAGTTACGAGAGAAAGAGATAACCTTGGTCAAGGTTATCTGGAGTGAGACTTTAGGTGATGCCACTTGAGAGTTGGAGGATAGGATGAGGGAACAATTTTCGCATCTCTTCTAAGGAAAATTTCGAGGATGAAATTTCTTTTTGGAGGGTAGTGTTGTAACATCCCAAAAATCCTACATCTGTCTTTTTGACTGTTTCTGTGAATAACTTGACTGAGAACACAATTTGACTAATCATAATCATAATGATAGTTAATAATTGGAAATTCATATTTCAATTTCAATTATGAGCTTAATAATCATAAAATGTTGTTTTGAGCCCGATGTGTTGTTTTGGGTCTGAACCGATAAAAGTATTATTATTTTAACCGGTAATGGATAAATTTCTCATTTCACATGCCGGGGGCCGAGAACCGGGAAATAGTGTCAAGTGTAATATTGAATTACATTTTCTTCATTACCTTCTTATTCTTTCTCTTGAAGAGGATTAGTTTTCATGTAACAGAAATCACCAAAAGTAGTAAAAACCTATTATCCATTTTTGGGTAAAACTCCAAGCACTTACTTTCCAACCAATTGAAAAATGTAACTATCTAGTTACTATCAAATTCGGTCAAGCTTCATAGGGAAGTGCCAAAATCTTCTTTTCCTTGATTTATGAAGATGTGTTGGATGTCATGCCTTAGAGCATCTCCATCTGTGAATGGGCAGTAGTTGCTTAAGTCAATTTTTTGTGGGTCCAACTAAGAATTCTCAGCTTTATGAACTTGGACACATTTTGACTCCAACCGTAAACTCATCAAATGGGTTGCTTAATACTCTCTCTCCTCCCTCTTTCCTCTCATACAATATTCTCTCTCCTCTAAGAACCCGTTGCTTGTATAAGCGACCATTATTATTTCTAAGCAACTCATTTCATGTTCTCTCTCCTGTAAAATGTTATTTTATTGTTAAGAACCCATAAGCAACTACCGATAAAGATGCTCTTAAATAGTTAAAGCACTTTTTCCTTTTATGGTTAATCTTTTGCTAATGCCTTCTCCACTCAACAACACACCTCCACTTTAAATCACAACCCTCCATTTTCTTACACCTATTTTCCTAGCATTTTGATTTAATCTTACTCCCTTTTTACATAGGAAATTCGGCCAAGTGTATTGAAATACACTAAAATCACTACTTCATCCATTTTACTCCAAAAACACCAAAGTTCAAAGTTTTCAACTTTCTCTCATTTATCCTCTTGAAGCTCACGGTCCAGCCACAAGGTGAGGCTGTTCTTCATCTTATTTCATCACTCTAACTTCATTTCCCTGTTTATTTCCATCATCTAAACAACTTTCATCTTTTGAATTTCTTTATTTGAGGTTGTTAAGACCAAGATCCATCACAATCCTTCAAGAACACTACTTGAGACTTTGAATATTTTTGGTTCATCTTCAAGAGTAAGTTTCGAACTTCCTCTATCTTCATTTTACTTCTATGATGCCATAGTTTAAACCTTTTTCTTGTTGATACAAAAATAAATAGCTTTGAACCCTTTTCTACTCTTGAAAAATACCTTTGTTCTACCTTGTTCATGATGTTGAGAAATCAAGTTTTGAACTTGTTTTCCTTGGTATAGGTCATGGGTTTTCTTCCTTCTTGGTGACCAAGCCTTTTTATCATACTCTTCAAGAAGATCTTCATTAAGGTAATGGGGGAGTGAACCACATCACACCACATTTGTGGTTGTGAAAATGGTTTATGGGTTTGGTTTGGAAAAAACCCCTAACCAAGGGTTTGGCTACTTTATCTATTTGGTTCTCTATGAGAACAATGTTGTAATATTTATTTGTGGCTTGATTTGTGTTCATTGATGTGTTTGAATGGTTGAAAATAACTTTTATGTGTGGGAAAACACTTACCTAGGGTCCCTCCATCTTTTTGTTGAAAAGAGTTTATGAAAATGTGATTTTCGAATCTGACCTTGTGTGAGTCATTTTGGTTTATCTCTCAACTTAGACCTTGGATTTAAAATATTGTTTAGATCCTGAAACTAGGAATCTTGGGCTTCATTTTGATACAAATATCCTTTGGTTTTATGGAGATTTGACCCTTGAAGATCTTTTCCAATCTAAGCATAAATTTCTGTCTTGGATTCTGCCTATAGTTGACTATTTCGTGAAATTGTACTTACTCGGTTACTATTTATGAAAAATAAAATTTATAGCCAAAAACTAGATATACTAAGCTTTCATATGAGTTCTCATTTACGGAAAAACGAGTTCGTTTGGTCAATCAAATGTTTGTCACAAGGTTATGCTTGAAATTCTGAAAATTCTGTATACAGGTTTTGTATTGATTTTTGGAATTGGATGTTATATTGTTATTCATTTTAACTCATTGATGATTACTCTTGCCCATGATGGATGTTGGTGGAGCTTAATCTTCACATTAAACCTAGTATAGGATTCGGCCAAAGCATAAATAAAAAGGATTTTCAACTTCAATCTTTGAAACTTAAATAATTTTACAACTCTAAAATTGAATTAATGAACGATGAATCAAAGCAAAATAGAGAAACACTACTTGAATAAATCACAACCTTAGATTCATTCAAGAGGTTCTTAAAACAATGGATACATTTACATGTTTATACACTATTATCCGGTGTTGATGATGTCTTATGCTGTTGATTGAATAATATGAGATATTGAGATGTATGATGTGCATGATTAGTATGTTGTTATCTTGCGTGTCATACCGTTTTTACTTCTACCATGTACTGTGTTGATGAATGGCAATCTCACCTAATTACTTTGTATTGTATTGTTGTGTGCTTCTCTGGTGGTCTCCCGAGAAGGTCATGATACCGAGACTTCACCCGACACTTCGGACGCATCTCTCTGTTGAGCCTCCCAATGGTTCCAGTGTTTGGACATCTAGTCATGATGGGCTTCTAGCAAAGTACATGGGAAGAGCCACACTCACCATTCGCAAGGGTCGCAGATGAAGGTTTCTTAACCGCTTCACCGCTTGTCTTCATGTCGTCTGTCGCTAAGGTTGTAGTCGTAAGCGGAATGCTAGGTGGACCTTTCTACCGATGTGTTCAGTGCCTCCTCCCTTTCTTGGGGATAGTCCACTTGTTGGTAGAGTTGCGTCTGAGGCAACTCCTGTGATGTCTTCTATAGGAATGCCAGCAGTACCTGCGGGTTCCTGTTAGGTCTCGTTTGATGGGTCCTAGTTGGAAGGTGATGAGTGAAGAGACTAGGAGGGAGGTGATCTATCCACATCTTCCTATTTCATTCGCTTGTCTCTCCAAAAAGGAGAAGTCAAAGGAAGTAATCAGCGGTTGATCCAAGGGATGTTTTCCCGTGTAGTCTGTTGTCGGCCAGTGTAGGGTGTGAGAGTGTCTGTACCTTCCTTTTATCTTTTGTGGAGTTGCGTCTAGGAGTTGCGTCTTCAATTCTTTATGTTGAGTCTGTATCTTTCTGTTTTATTTATGTAGTTGGGTAGGGTTTTTATGTAAACCTGTTTGAACTTATAATATGATATGTTTCTTTTTACCTTACATGCATAAACGATTACAAACTTTTACAGTTATGTCATGTGAAAAGGAAAAATTTACCCCATCTTTCTTAAATGATTTTTAATTAACCCATTTTTTGGCCTTATAGTTTTATAAAATGTCCTTTATATGATGCCCCCGAAATGGGTGTTACAAACAACATGGAGGACATTGTTAGTTTGGACCTTAAGAGTATATAGGACCTAAGTAGTTAATTAGTTGTAACTTTGCTAGTGTTGATCTTGCCTACAAGTTTTACAACTGGTATGGAAGAATGAATGGGTTTTCAGCACATAAAAGCAAGATATGGCTAAACAATAAATGAGATCCCATGAAACAAACTCTTCTATGTCATAAGCAAGGTTTTCGGGAGGATAGTGGCTTAATGATGGAGAAACGTAAACGAAAGCCAAAGGCAGAAATTAGATGTGGGTGTCCAGCAAAATTTCAGGTGCATATTGAAACAAATTCTTGGACATGGTATTTGACATGTTTGGATGACAATCATAATCATGAGTTAGTTGATGCATTGTATTGTGGTATGTTAGCTGCGCACAGGAAGATGATTGATGGTGATATTTTGTAAATGAACAATTTCACGAAGGTTGGCATTGGTGCTCTCGACATATATAACTCATTTGCCAGTCAATCAGGTGGTTATGAAAAAGTAGGCTTCGAAAAGAAAGATTTGTACAACCAGATTGCCAAACAGAGATGCCTTCGAGGTTTAGATGCTGTAAGTGCATTAGAATACTTGCATTGGATGGCATTGAATGACCCCCCCATGTTTGTGAGAAACATGGAAGATTCTGAGGGGAGACTAGAACATTTGTTCTGGTGTGACAGCATTAGCTAGATGGACTACCAAGTTTTTGGAGATGTTGCATTTGATGCAACGTATGGGAAAAACAAGTATCAATGTCCTATAGTTATATTTTCTGGTGTCAACAATCACAACCACACAATTGTTTTTGCTACTGCCGTGGTTGTGAATGAGATGGGAGAAACATACGTGTGGTTGCTGGAGCAATTCATGGATGCAATAAAATGAAAATCACCCACCGCAGTTATCACAGATGGAGACATCACGATGAGGAGTTCTATAAAGAGGATATTTCCAAATTCTCATCATCGACTCTGTGCATGGCACTTGATACACATTGCAACAAGTAACGTGGGTATTCCAGATTTTGTTTCTCAATTTAGAATGTGTATGCTCGGTGATTATCTGAATTCGTACTGGAGGACAATGATTGGGAGAATGAGATGACAACATACATTTGGGGCAACTTCTTTGCTAATTTTCGGACAACCTCCCGGTTTGAGGGACTGCACGCTGCATTAGGGAAGTTCGTTCGTTCACGGTACAATTTGACGTATGTTTTAGAGCAATTCCAACATTGTTTGAACTACATGCGTTTCAAAGAAACACAAGCTGATTTTTTGTCCGTCCATGGAGAACCAGTTCTTCAAACCAATTTAAAAACCCTTGAGCGGTCTGCTTCCAGAGTATTCACAAGGGAAATATTTTATCTTTTTCATCGTGTGCTTGGTTAGGCATCCCTTATCACTGGGAGTGATTGTAGACAAACAACTACGTACCTGATTTACAGGGTTAATTGAAATAGACAGGTACAAACACTAGAAGGGGGTTGAATGGTGTTTGTTAAATTTAAGCGGAATTATAAACTTTTTCGCAAGCACAGACGGGTAAGGCACAGACGAGTAAATTCAGACAGGTCAATCAGACTAATAACTCGTCTGAAGGTTTTCACAGAAAACACACAATCATGCAAGATGAAAATAGGTTTGATAAACATAATTAAAAATCCGTTTAGTTAGATGATCGTCAAGATAAATAATCAAACTAAAGAGTTAAGGGAAAGAGAGATCACTCAGCAGGTTTTATCCTAGTTCACCCCTTAACAATGAGGCTACGTCCAGTCCTTGGCAGCACCAAGTTTTCTGACTATAATTGAATCAGGTTACAGGACAGACAAGTATTATTTTCACACCTAGCCTCTTCAGGCTCCAGACAAGTATTGTTTGTACACCTAGCCTCTCCAGGCTCAGACGAGTATTGTTTGTACACCTAGCCTCTCCAGGCTCAGACGGGTATTGTTTGAGAGAAGTTGTAAAGTAAATTACAATTTGCAAGTCTTTCACAAGCACTCAGACGAGTGTATTAAATGTGAGGTTCTAAAAGACTGCGTAATAACTTCAAATGATTGAAGAATAAATAATGAAAGAATGAAGATATAAATGCTCAAAGTAAATGCTCTTTGATTGCTTTGTTTGTTCTCTTCTCAGCTTGAATCTTCAAAGTCTTCTTCATTAAATAGGCTTCAAGATTTTAAAGCCGTTAGACACAATGTTTGAATGCGTGGCTATTTGCAGATCTTCAATAAATGCAAAGAGTCATTCTGATCAGCCATTAAGGCCTTGAGAACTTTGCTTGTTCTCTCTCATCAGAAGAGTGAAGACTTCTGATACACCTTTGGTCTTAGCAGCTCTTTATACTTGTTTTTTGCCATCAGAAGGAAAACTTTCCCTTTTGATGTAAGATGCAGTTATGTTCAGGCAAAGCACTTAGTTGAAGTTCCTTTTCAGAGATGAGACAGCTTTCATCCAATATATTCTTCAACGTTAGTCACCAGACGGGTGAGTAAGTTCATTAGACAGGTTGACTCTTATGAAAGAGAATGACGTCAGTTGCGTACACTACAAGAAAAACAGAGATTAGCGTCGGCCAAAAGCCCACACTACAAGCAAAAAGCCGACGCTAATTGACAGTTTAGCGTCGGCTATGCGACGGCGTCGTGGCCTACGCTTTTTCGTTCGTCGATACGTTTAGCGGAGGGCCTAAACGGCCGACGCTATTTTAGCGTCGGCTAAACCGACGCAAATTGGCAGCTAGAAAAGGCCGACGCTAGCTTAGCGTCGGCCAAAACCGACGTTAAACCAACGCTATGGCATAACTGGTTAGCGAAGGCTAAGCCGACGCTAAAATTAGCGAAGGCCTGGCCGACGCTACAATTAGCGAAAGGCCTGGCCGACGCTAATATTAGCGAAGGCTTAGCCGACGCTAAACGTAGCGAAGGCCTGGCTAGACCAATGCAAAACTTAGCGAAGGCTAGGCCGACGCTAAACTTTTTTTTTTTTTGGCACAGATTAATAAATTATTAGCTGTTGAATTACAAAACCTGGAAATGTAACATAAAAATATAAACCTCAACACAGACATTAAATACGAAATCAACATAAAATTTAACTTTAATAATAATATTTCAGAGAAAAGTACACATCAAAGTAAGTTGTGTTTTACACAAAGTACATAAAAGTACATATCAAAGTCAATACTACGTGAAAACAAAATCAACGGCGTCGACCATGTGACGAATCATCATCCACCGAATGGTCGTCAAGATCATCATCATAATCGGGATGTGGACGGTGCTAGTGACCACTACCGCGCTCCAAAGCTGCTAGGCGTTCCATCACAATCCGAAACTGGCCCTCAATATTGGCGCTGTGCTCCCTAGCTCTGGCGGCCTCGTCCGTTGCTCTCGCAGCCTCCTCCGTAGCTCTGATAGCCGCCTCCGTGGCTCTGGCAGCCTCCTCCCTGGCTCTGATGACCTCGTCGTTATGAGACTCGCTACTGCGACTAGATGGTGCCCGAGACTCCTGAGTCAATGAAGATATACCACGACGGACATTCAAAGACAAGTCTGCAGTGCCATAACATCGGCCTCGGGTCCTGCCACCAGCAATCTCCCGCCACAAGTCAAGCTTCTTCTCCCCATCCACCTCTTGCGTCCTACCCGCCGAGGCCTCACCAACCTGCGTTTGTATCTGGCTGAGACGTTCGCGATACTCCTCCTAGTAAAAAAAAAAACATAACCTACTCAGATACATATTTTGTTTGATAACCAAGTTATATAAAAATAATATATTACCAACAACTTACATATGCTCTTTGAGAGCGGCTATCGACCCATTCGCCAGTCTTTTTCTGATGGGTGATCTTGAAGAACTCAGCAGGATCCACGGACCCCCTATGTGATTCAGCCTATCCAAACAGCCAACACATATTTATAAAGAGCACACAATATATGATAATAGACTGGAGAATGTTGAATGAATACATACTATGTCTAGCGCCACCTCATGGTGAGGTCTGCGGCCTGTCGTGTGGACTGCTCCACCTCTGGTAGAAGCCCGGTTGGTCTTATTTTGTGTTGAAATCTTTTGGAAGTCAGGACTCCTCCAATAGTCCAGAAGACCAGCCCATGCCTCGTCCCCCATCCAACTAGGCTTCTTCCCCTCCTTCCTCGCCTTCGAGAGGATATCGGAAAGACGTTTTGCACATTTCTGTGTAAATGTCTTATAGATAGTGTCATGATGACAAGGATCTCATGAAACTTTTTCCTGCAATTAATCAAAGTAGTGAGTCAGATATAGCTTTACTTTATGAGTTAATTAGGAATATATGAGCAAGACAGGACCCTTAATTGGAAGAAGACATGTAAAAATTAGAGTTTCACACCAAACTAATGCACCATAACAAGTTGACATATAAAGTTCTATAAACATAATACAACAAAGGGTATAGTAATTGCAACAAGAAAACCAGATTCATCATACTCATAATCAATAAACGAGAACACTCTTCAATGTATTGATATATACAATAGGTACGAAAAAACAGAGAACATGTTTTGATGTAATGGAGTTCCAAAAATGTGAGTTGAGTGAGGTTCCACAAAGATAAAGGAATCAATCCATCAAATCCAGTGTGTTGAAGACTAAGAGAGACCAAAGAGGATAACAACATATAAAGTTATAAAACATAACACTAGCTAATGCACCATAACAAGTTATGCAAGTTTCTTGTAAATACTACAGCCAAATGATACATTATCAGTTTACAATGTACCTATGCATGTTATGCAACTTCATCCCCCAATATAGAATGCTTAAAACATGAATACATTATTAGTGCGTTATATATACAAAATTTACCTTAAATCTAGCCCACCAAAAGTTCCTCACTGTGATAGGGGTCACAGTCCAGCAATGATGAGGACCTCGAAATTGTGCCTCAATGGCACACCTAATCGCGTTAGTAGCAAATGATGATGGAGTCCACCTACAAACAATTACATGATCAATGACAAATGTCAAATCAAATGCAAACATAAAACTAAGTGCTTAACACATATATATAGAAACAAAGAGAGTTCTAATGTACCCTCGACCAAAAGGACGTATGATGATCTTCCCGTCCGCGTCCATCTGGTACTCCCTCGGACCCTGATGAAGAGGGTCGTGCCTGTCCTGCTCCACCTCCTTGTCGACCTCTTGGTCCTCCTCTTGTCGGTCTACCTCCTCATGGGGAGGCTGCTGCAACACAGGCTCATGTGGACTGCGGTATGAAGATGAACCAAACTCAAACTGTCCAGATGGCACATAACCCGGAGTAGGCACCATAGTGAAGACGTCCGTGGTAGGCTGCACTGCTGGAGGTGTCGGCTGGGATGGTGGTGGTGTCGTGCTCGGGTGGAGTTGTGGTGGGTTAGGATGGACCACTGGTGATGTAGGCTGGGAAGGTGGTGGTGGAACTGGTCTCTGGCGGTGCGTGCGCTCTGTCAGTGCAGCAAGATCGCCAGGTCTGATAAGCCTCCCTCGACCTGGTCTTTTGACAGGCATCTTGTCCCGACCTTGTCCTGCCATTTACTGTAGTGCAAAATATAACATATAGACACACATAAACATACATATAATATAATCATACACATTAAAATAGTTAGATAATATTCTAAACATACATATAAAGTTGACTTTTGCATATTAGGATACATATTAAAATATTCAAATACATTTTATCAAAAAAATAGTCAAATACATATTATAAAATTGACCTAAACTAATCCTCGTCACTATCCTCATAATTGCCCTGATCCTCATCCACCCCATTCTGCACATCTTCATCACTACATTCTGATTGACCATCCTCGTCCATTGGATCGTTATTAAGATCAATTATCTGTTCAAACTCATTTACGGTTTCATCAAGTAAGCCATGTAATGGTTCAACTTCTGTAATTGGTGCAACTGGTGACATCTCATCAGCCTGATAAGGCACTTCATCCTCTATGTCCTCAACTTCCACATGACCTCGTGGTTTTGTGGTGATTGCTGCAGACCAACCACGTAGGTCTTTACACATTTCTGGATAATGGACATAATATACTTGTCTTGCTTTTTCTGCAAGGATGAACGGATCATACCGACCATACCGTCTATTCATCTTAATATCAACAATATTATACTGTGGATGTACCTGTGTGCCTCTATTCCTTGTTGGATCAAACCATTCACAGTAAAATACAGCAATCTTATTACTCAAACCATGGTATTCCAATTCCATGATATGTTGGATGATGCCGTAAAAATCATCTTCTCCTCCTTCGGTAAGACCTTTTACGTGCACCCCACAATTTTTGGTTTTTTTACCATCACTCCAAGCATTAGTGTGAAACTTATACCCATTAACAAAGTACTTGTGCCACGATATTGCCTTGGATAAAGGACCCCAAGCTAATGCCCGTATATCTGTGTTGATCACCCTATTCCTCTCATCATGAACCTATATAGAATATACAAATATGTTTAGAGAGTGTGGTTATCAATAATTATATTAGTCGTGTATATTATACTTACATATGCCTTCAACCATTCGGCAAATTCGGCATGTATACGACCAGAAGCATCTTGTTCATCGTTGCAGTGATATTGCAAGAATGCACTAACATCAAGCACATAATTGATAAGTAACTCTACACGATACAATGCGTCAAGCACATACTTGATGTGATTCGAATTTTACTTACTCAAGATATGGTTTAATCTCATGACAATTGATCAGAACATGTATATGAGCGGAATTCCATTCATTATCTGTCAGATAATAGGGTTGAGGCTTCCTGCTAGGACGACCGGATTTGTTCAAGAGTGACAACGTTGGGTGGACCCCCTCATGTCCCGATCGAGGATCGTTCCTAAAACTTGTGGTTGGCAACAAGCTGAAGGTCTTGAAATAATGAGAGAAAAAATAGGTTGTCTCACGGTGTAAGTAAAAAGCGCATATGCTTCCTTCTACTCTAGCCTTATTTTTCACCGACCGCTTTGAGTCTCCCATGAATCTGCTTGTAAAATGACCATACATCTCAAGTTCTAATAAATCAAGATGTGAATATTTAAAAAATAATAATTTAATTACCTTTCAAATGGATACATCCATCGATATTGAACCGGACCACCAAGGATTGCTTCAATAGGAAGGTGAATCGGGAGATGCTCCATTGAATCAAAGAAACCCGGTGGAAAAATCCTTTCCAACTTGCATATGATGATGGGAATATTTTGCTCCAATCTAACTAGGTCGTCCATCCTCAATGTATTACAACATAGATCTTTGAAGAATCGACTTAATTCAGTCAGTGGCTTCCATACACATTCTGGCAAGGAACGAAAGGCAATTGGGAGTAAACACTCCATGAATACATGACAGTCATGGCTTTTCATCCCCTGCATCTTACCCTTGGATACATCGGCACACCTAGCAAGGTTTAAAGCATAGCCATCCGGCATTTTCAGTTCCGTAATCCATTTACACACTAACTTTGCATCTTCTGGTGACAAAGTGTAGTTTGCCTTTGGCTTTCCCATCTTTCCGTTAGGTAAGATTTGCATCTCCAAGTCCCTGCGTGCACAGAACACAGATATATCCATTCTTGCCTTTTCATTGTCCTTTGTTTTACCTTTAACATTCATGACAGTGTTAAACACATTATCAAAGAAATTCTTCTCTATATGCATCATATCAAGGTTGTGCCTTAACAAGTTGTCCTTCCAGTATGGCAAATCCCAAAATATACTTTGTTTGGTCCAATTATGAAACTCACCATACCCTTGCAATTTGCCCCAATCAACCTCTGTCACTTTTGGAAAATCACGAACAAATTCCCAGATTTGTTGCCCTGTTAACATGTAAGGTGGACCATCCTTCTCATCCATGTTTCTTTTAAAACCCCTTTTACTTCTTCTGAAAGAATGATCTGCTGGTAGGAATCGACGATGACAATCAAACCAAGAATTTTTTCCACCATATTTCAGGGTGAAAGCCTTTGTGTCTTCCATGCAATAAGGACATGCCAATTTACCCTGTGTTCCCCATCCAGATAACATACCGTAGGCCGGAAAATCATCGATTGTCCACATTAAGCATGCTCTCATGACAAAGTTTTGTTTCGTGGAGATATCGTAAGTCAAAACGCCATAACTCCACAATTTTTGCAAATCATCAATCAAGGGCTGCAAGTAAACATCTATCTTTGATTTCGGGTTAGATGGTCCAGGTATGACACAAGTCAAAAACATGTATGGTTTGGTCATGCACATTTCAGGGGGAAGATTGTAAGGCGTAACTATTACCGGCCAACATGAGTATGGAGAAGTAGACGCTTGGATGTAAGGTGTAAACCCATCAGCACATAGACCCAGTCTTACATTTCTTGGCTCACTGGCAAAATATGGATAAACATCATCAAAGTGTTTCCATGCCTTCCCATCAGATGGATGGCGCAAGACGTTCGAATTCTTCCTATTCTCATGATGCCATCTCATTTGAGCCGCAGATTCCATTGATGCATATAATCTTTGTAACCTGGGAATGATAGGTAAATAGAACATTCTTTTCACCGGAACATCATTGTATTTCCCCATCCCATTCTTTCGAGGAACATATCTCGCAGCATGACAAAAATTGCATTCTCTTGATTTGTTACCTTCTCTATATAACATGCAACCATTCACACAACAATCAATCTTCTCAGCCTTCAACCCTAACTTAGACACCAACTTTGTTGCTTGGTAATAGTTTCCGGGTAAATATTGTTTTGTTGGAGCTACATCAACAAGCATTTGTGCAAAATAATCTATACACTTTTCAGGAACATGGTAGTTAGATCTAGCTGCCAAAAGTTTAACAGATATTGATAACTTAGATTCGGTAGCTCCTTCGTAACTGGGCTGGTTTGCAGAGATTAGCATATCATAAAATCGTTGAGCCTCCTCATTGGGTGTTTGTTCCTCAGTTAATGTCTCGTTTTCTATGTTAGCATTGACATGCGGGACATCGGGAAATGGCCTAAAAGCATCATACACCATCTGATGCATTGACACAAAGTGGTCTTCATTATCCATATGTCCACTACTTCTTAAATGGCCCCCTTCTTCAATATCTGGCTCCACTTCTCCATGAATAGTCTAGATCCAATAATTTGGTTTAAACCCACGCTTGTACAAGTGAACCTTCACCTCGCTTGGAGTCAATAGCTTCATGCACTTACACTTTGCACAAGGACACCGGATCCCTCCCTCAGACAAAAAGTAGGGTTGTTCCTTAGCCTTCTCGACAAACTCATCAACTCCACTAACAAAATCATCTTTCAAACCTCTCCTATCAGGATTGACCCTATCATACATCCAGCTACGATCCATTTTCTATGTGGCAAACATATAATTATCAACCATTTAGTATAAATAACAGTATATATAAGATCAAATAAAATTGGATATATGATAAAAATAACATTATATTAACAACTTATCCTATTGAGCTCTGCTCTCCACTAGGAAACAACAATTCAATCAGACAAACACATGCATAGTTTCTAAATTACCAGCACACAATCCGGTATCCAACATCTCAGACAGAATCACACTTATTGAGCTTTATGCTCCACTAACAAACAACATATCAATTCATATAACACATTACATAAACATAGCTAAATAAAAAAAAACTTGGCCTACACACCTCAAACTCCTAATGTAATCTTCAAGTGTCACGAACAGTCCTGCCAAAATAAAATTAGAAGCACATAAGTTACCTACATGTTTGACGTCTTCTTCTACCATAATGATACTATCAATTTAGCATTATCAACTTATCACATAAACCTCAATATTGCAGCACAAAAAATGTAACATAAAAATAAAGAAAGGGAATGATCAGCTTTCTATTTTTGGATGAGGAAGCCAGTTTTGAGCCGTTTCTCATATCAATGGAGGCAGACGTTTAATAAAATTAAACACATGGTTATGAAGTATATATTCCAAAAAGATAAAATGCTTAGACACTCGACTCATCACTGACACCCGAAGTGATGTTACTAACAAAAAAAAGCCAAGTAATAGGAAATTATCCTGTCTCACATTACCTCATTCAGCAACAATGTACAAAATTAGGATAAAACCACACTAAAAAGAGAAAGGATGGGAAGGGATGTCTTTCCCCCTCTTCCTTTGGGGCATCAAACATAAACAAAGTGAAGTTAATATACAGCATAAATAGAACCAGAGCTTAAAGGGCATTCTCCCCTACCTCCCATACAGGATAAAACAATAGCAGTTTTTCTTACATATCATGATCCCAGATTTGTTTATCATCAAAATATTTTAATAAAGGCCGAAATAGAATCACAATACAGTTGCTCTACCACTCAGTTATTGTACACAAAGCTGGTTGAAACTTATTAACTACTAGATACAATATCACGTTTTAATATTCTCATGCTGAGAAAAAAACTTGATCCTAAACCAAAATAGTGAATACACCCAAAGTGTGGTTTTTCTTCCACAAATAATTAATTAAACTTAGCTTAATATTTTACCAGTTAAAGAGGAAAATTAGTATTTATAAAAAAAAAATATTTATTTAGAAAAAAGAGAAGAAGAAAAAATAAGAGTAAAGAAAGAGATCTTACCTAAGCATGTTGGTGTGTTACAATGAGATCTAGTTGTAAGCGAATAATGTTCACTCAATACTATAATCTATAAAATTGCTTCAAGCCAGTAGCAAATAGCCACCCAAAGGAAGCAAGAGTCACATGAGAGTGTGGGATGGGAAGGGAGCGATAGGATCAGATATAGTTTTGGTTTGAAATCTTTCAATTGAAAGCAGGAACAACGGGAAAAGGTGGTGGTTTGATAAAAGTGGTTGTTAGAAACATCTTCAATATATATGTATGATGCATGTTACCACACTTTCATTTGGTACCACTATTTTTTTCTTTTTTGGTGATATAGTACAAGTGGGGATTACACAGGTAAATGAGTAATATATTCTTTAATTGTTTGATCTATGCCTGTGGTTTATTTTCAATTTAGAACTAATAAATATTACCTTTACTTAATCTCTATCCATATCTCTAAAACACGGTAGACAACAGGATTTTATGCCACAACTAGAACTTCATGCAGATTGTATAAAGAATTAACTTGGAGAAAAATTTCTTATTTTTTTTTCGTTTTTCAATCTAGCTTGTACTACTCTTTTAACTCCTTTCCTCACTTATTTCCAGATTGTTGCATGTAAACTGCATTAAACAATTTAAACCTTTCTTCATCAATTAAAGACCTTATACCAATCAATAGATATAATCATAACGGCATCAAAACCGCAAACATATTGAAGCCAATCTGGCATACACTGAAACTAATAATTTGTTCACTATCTGAACCATCAATCTACAATTTATACAAGAATTTGATTAGGTGCTGAGATAAATTTACAGCTGTCATCATCTTCGATACCAAATGATGTATGCCTCTTTTCTCTTTCTTGCATAGCCATAGCATTAAGGGGAGTTTAAGTTGTCCTATACTGTAATTATTTTGAGATTGACTGCAAAGTAGTGGCTGACTCTTTTAACAGAGCAAAGGAAGACATCTCAGAGTTTGGATCTATTTTAAATGCTTGTTCTGTTTTTTCCTCTTTTTTTACAAACTCGGGTGTGAGTTTTGTTAGGTAACAAGCTAATAGTGTAGTCCATAATTTAGCAAAAGCGACTCTATTCTCAGCTAGTCTCATAGATTATCATTATGTACCTCTTTGTATCACTTTTTTGGTTATTAATAAAATGCAGTAAGCCTTTGATTTCAAAAAAAAAAACTGAATTTGATCTCTAATCCTTACTGCCACTTACAAAATACTAACGAGTTAGTACCTTATTATTATATTGTAAAACCATCCATATAATACAAAAGGACCGTTCATTGATATATTCCGCCCAACATATATTTTATTGAGCACGAGCTGTCAATCCCACTTATCTTTATATTAGATATCTTCAGATAAAAAAAGTATTTTAATATTTTGATTTTTGAGATTTTAAAGAAGTAAACCACTACCAGGTCATAGTTGGGTAACACCAAATTATACGGCGATATTATGGAATGAGGTTAGGAAGAACTTAATAAACTAGATCTAAATTTATTGGCCTTATGCAGTGAGCTAGAAATTTCTTATGATAGGTATACATTAATATAACCTTTTATTCGTTTTTAAAAACAAAATTTGACCAAATTCCAAAAATAAAAGAACATATAACAAAACATGTTGATCTGAATATAAAATAAACGTTGACCAAAGCTAAAAAAAGAAATGTTCATAATTTGACTTAGACACAACATGGTAATTGAACTTTTAAAATATAATATAACTACAAAATATATAAAAATAGTTATAAAAAACATAAACAAGCAGTTGGAATAAACTTCTGGCATCTGCTTTATTTGGTTTAAAAGAGGATAATTGCACTGCAATATGATACTTAAATGCAGACATAAATGCGGACATAAATGCAGAAATGTTAGCTAGCAGCAGCAACAGTGCTACTACATATTACATAACAAGTTAACTGACTCTAGCCTTGTATTATCTTCCTCTCTATCTCACCTTTTCTAATTTCCATTGTTGTTCTTTCTGGCTCTTTCCTCTTTTTTCCATCTTGATAATTGGAGGAAAGCTTTTAAGTTATAACTTTCGTGTAAAGTTGAGGCCATTTGCATGAAGTTTCAAAATCCGCATGATCATATATAACTGGATAAACCAGGCATCACTTACTGGGAAAATGGCTATATGGTTGAGTTGTCTTCGAAGTAGACATGAAGGTTGAGATAAGGGTATCCTATGTCTAGGATTCCTCTAGAAGAACAGCTGAAGTTCATCATAGTAGCTAAGTTCTACTAATTAAAGGCATTCTTTTTTGGTTTTCTTTCTGAGAACTGCACAATTCTCACAAGTTTGTACCTCCTGAAAATCATTAAATCCTAGATAAGGATTTTTTTGGTAAGATAAGAAATCGATGTGGCACTTCATGGCTCTCTCTCGTGTACTCGCTCTAGTTATTCTTCAGTTCCTATTGATAGCATTGGTATCTTCTTCTGAACCCGGCACTAAAACAGAATGGAAAACATTGCAAGGTGTGTTTCTAATTCTGCTTCCATTTAGTCTTCTAATGTTCACTATAGTCTTCTGCGTGGCTGCTTAGGGTAGGAAGGAAGATGAGTTTGGCACGTTCTTTATATAGTTTTTGAGTCTTGTTATAGTGAATTAATGAGCTAAATATTGTTTCAAACTTTCAATGCAATGATCACAACAATGTAAAGTCTTCAACATTTCTATCTAAAGAAGAAAATAACAAGTAAACCATGTTATTATATTGAATCAACAGATAAGCAAGAAAATATGTCGCAATTGCAATTGCGATGCGGTTGTGCATAGCACCAAAATCGCAATATTGCGGCTGCAATTGTAGAAGACGATTTAAAACCATGTTTTCCAGAAATCTAGAAATTGAGAATGCTAACTCTGAACAGGGTTTTCATCTCTTACATGTAGTAAAGTTTGTTGCAATATGTGTTTTTCATATAGAAATGCCAGAAATTCAAGCTTGTGTATGAAGATGTATACATAAATGTACTCCACCTTTTGTTTCACTTCCTGACAAACTGGGAAATTCAGGACCATGGTGTATTTCATAGTAATTCACAATATTCATTTGATTTGCTGTACAGGATCTCCACCACTGGTCATAGCACGTGGGGGGTTTTCAGGGATATTTCCAGATTCAAGTTTACCTGCCTATACTTTGGCACTAAACACTAGTGGCCCCAATGTCATTCTATGGTGTGATGTGCAGCTGACAAAGGATGGAGCTGGGATTTGTTTTCCACAGCTCAAGTTGGACAATGCCACTGACATTTCCATTGCTTACCCAGGCAAAGCAAAGGATTACCCAGTTAATGGGGTTCCAACCAGGGGGTGGTTCTTTGTGGATTACAACTTGAATCAACTAGATAATGTCTCCCGTGAGTTCAATCTATCTAAACTCCATTGCCAAAAAACGCAAGAACAAATATTCATCCACCAACACAACTAAAAAGAAACATCACACAATCATTCCAAAGAAAATCTTCCATTAACGACTGTTCAGAACATTACAACTACATTCTAAAAAACTCAACAATAAAAAAAAAGATCAATAAAAAAGAAACATATTACAAATAAAATCCTAGATCTCAAAAGACATTATTCAACTCAAGCACCAAGAAATCATATTGTGGGAATTAACTAAGAGATGGAAGCTTACCAGAGTGAGGCCCGGAGCTTGAGAGTGAGACGGCGATGGAGAGAGAAAGAGGGGCCAACGACCGGAGAGAGAGAGTGAGGCGACGGCGGTGAGTGCAAGTGCGAGTGCGAGTGAGAGGGTTTGGCGGCAGAGGTGGTCACTGAGGCGTCATTCGTGTCCGCGCCGTGGTGCTCGGTCTCGTCGTGACGGCGTCGCGGTGGTCTCCTTCTCGGTCTCAGTCTCCGTCGCGGTTTCCAGAGAAGGGTGTGTGGGTTTGGGAGATGGAGGATGAGAGGCGGCGAGAGTGAGAGTGAGCTGATCCAGCAGACACTGGAGGTGGGTTATTGGAAACTAGCGTCGGCCAGCCGACGCTATGAATAATAAATTCATTTAGCGTCGATCTATAGCTTCGGCCTGGCCGACGCTAAAGCATTAAAAAAATTAAAAAAAAAATTTCGCGTCCTCGCGACGGCTTAGCGTCCAAGAGGCCGACGCTAACTCCCGAAATTAGCATCGGAGTCATGGCCGACGCTAAATTTTGCAGCTAAATGCCTGTTTTCTTGTAGTGGTAGTCTTTCAGACAGGTGAGTCTTCCTTTGATCAGACGATTGATTTCTTCATTAGATAGGTTGAAGGGATTTCTTCAACGCCGGTCAACAGACTAGTGAAGAATTCATTAGACGGGTGAACTTTTAATAGTTCAGACGGGTGAACTTCTCATAGTTCAGACGTGTGAAATTTCCTTAGTTTAGACTTTTGAACTTTCCTTAGTTCAGACGTGAACTTTCTTTAGTTCAGACAGGTGAACTTTAGTTAGTTCAGACGAGTGAACTTTCCATTGTTCAGACGAATGAACTTTCCATTGTTCAGACGAATGAACTTTTGCCTTAGGTCCAGACGGGTGATAACACACTAGAACTCAGTTCATATAGACACTTAATGTTTTAATCTGCACACTAAGTAGACGAGTTAAACACCGCAGACAGGTTCAATTGAATCATTGAATAACTGCTTTAATTTCATCAAAACTATGATGAATGCACATCAGACATTTTGGAGACTCAACATTAATAAGTACAGACACTACAAAAAAAAGGTCAAATAGCGACCGAAAATTACGACCGAATATTTCCGTTGCCCTTAGCGACTGATTTCGCGACCGATATCAATACCTTTACGGTTCACATAATGTATTTATTTGGTGACCGAATTTGTGACCGAAAAAATGGTCGCATGTAAATCGGTTGCTAAAGTAAATTTTGTCAGAGTCAAATCTGTTGACCTTAATTAGCGACTGAATTTTATATTGGTCGCTAATACGTTCTGAATGAATATTTAAGATAGGCATATTTGCGACCGAATAGCGGCCGTAAATTATCAGCGAACATACATAGCGACCGAAATAAATATCGGTCGCTAAGACGCGCTAAATGGCTTCTATAGGATTGTGTTTAGCGACTGATTTAGCGACCGAATTTAATTGGTTGCTAGATTCTAATCCCTAAATCGCGTCAAACTCCTTCTCCTCCCTCACTTCTGCATCTCTGCCTCTCTGCCTCTCCTCCGTCCCTCTCTGCCTTCCTCCGGCCACCTGCCTCTCCTCCGTCCCTCTCTGCCTTCCTCCGGCCACCGTCTTTATCTCCCCTTCCTCCGATAAGTTCCTCTCTTCTCTTCCTTCTATTCTGTCATCTTTCTCTTCCTCTCTTCTCCTCTCTTCTCTTCTCATCTCTTCCCTTCTCCGTTGCAGAAACGGTGACCAGGCCACCGTCCCTTCCTCCGCTGCGTTCTTTCATTTCCCAGGTAACCATTTTATTGTCTCTGGATTCACCATTTAATCTTCCTCCCTCTGGTTGTTGTGGGGTAGTTGAGTTTTGAGTTTCATTAGATTCCCTATGCCTATATATATGCTTAATGTTAGGGTTTCAGCAATTTGAGTTTTGTTTCACTGTGATTTTTCCCTATGCCTATATATGTGCATGTGTGTTTGCAGTGTGTGAATGTTGATGCAGTGTGTGAATGTGTCTGTAGTGTCTGAGGACTGAATTGGGTTGAGATTCATATATAGGATTAGGGTATTGCTTTAGAGAAAAGGTAATGAAGAGCTGAACTTTTTTACTCCCTACCAAACTGACTGAGAAAAATCATAGTCAAATTTCATTTAACATCAATTGTTTTAAAATCAATTCTATCAAAATATAAAACAAACCGACCCATATACTTTTGTTACAAATATTAATTTTCAGACTAATTAAGAAGGAAATTAAGAAGGTAAGAACAATAAATTTGGACTATTGGATCTTATTTAGATGATTAAATTAAAATATAAATACATGTGTTTTTATTTTTAAATTTCATTTGACAAATAAACAACTTTTACTATATGGTGGAGCACACAAATGAAATTTTAGCTAATATGAAAGTAGGGGCTCGCTGATAGTCTTAAACACAATTCAATTACAAAGTTAAGTGTGTGTTTGATTTTCTATTGGGAAGGTCCCAAACGGTCGTTGGGAACCTTCCCGACGGAGAAATCAAACACACCATAAGTTAAGCTTGTCTGAACCCCTTTATATCATTTTAGAAGAAAAATAAATGAATCGAAAAGAAAGAAAATTAAATAAATTTGCCCATCTCTATTGGCTATTAATTCTTTGACCTTTTTCTTTATAATGTATAATTATTATTTGAAGGTCACCCTTGCCAAACTACTGTGTTGTTTTCTATCTGTTCATCACTCATCGGTTTGGACAGTACGTAACCCTTTAATTACTTACATTTCCGCGCGTGTATGCAAAACTACTTTATCCTTTTTGCCTAGGGTAAATGCTATAATCATAGGGGGTACTCTCTTTCTATATGATATTAACTACCGCTTTCTTAATCAAGACCCTTTCTGACTTTGGCCTTTACTAGCCAATTCTTATAAACAAATATAACTTAATCAGTTAGATTTGATGAAATGAAATAGTTCGCACAATATAAGATAGTTTTTACACACATTGTTTATTTCCTCTAGTAATAACCCTCTCCACATCCTTTGGATTTATCCAACCTGATAGGTATAGAGCACTGCATTGATGTGCAATATCAGTTTTCTTAATCAAGTAAACCACAGCACTATTAACTTGGATAAATTACTTGAGTCTTGAATTTTCACTCTCTCCAACACAGCTTATGTTTTTTTTCATAAATATTCTATGGATGTTTAGCACAATTAAACGCTCATATACTACTTCACACAATCTTTGGGGAAATTCTACATCTTCAACTTAGGCTCAAACAAGTTTTCATTCACTGACTTGTTTATATGATAGCAATCAATTCTGTTCTCTTCTATAAACCCTTGGCATTAAAGGAGATTCAAATCAACATTCTTACTTTCTTACAAGTAATAACTGAATTTGGTGACATCTTTATTCCTCACCTAAGTAAAGGAAATTTATAAAATCAATCATACAAACCAACACACATCGAACAACACATCGCACACGCATTCAAGTCCTTATCAAAGCCCATGTTTACATGCGCCCTTAAGAGATGGTAGTTGAAGGCAAATAGGCCCTCTTGATTTAATTTCGCTTATTGTTATGCCATAATCTCTTCTAAAAATGGAACTACTGATATTTCCCGTAATACCTGTAAAAAAGATAAGACCCAAAACAAGTTGACTAGAAAACTAGTATTAAAAAGTATGACTCCAATGTTACTGAAGCTTAGTGTGTTCTGATAGCTGATAACTTATAAGACAACAGATGCACGTTCTATTGAGAGACTGGAGATATATTATATAGAGAAGCAGATACAGAAATTATACCAAGCTAAAGCACAAGCAATAGAGATATGTAGACACCAGAAAATTAATACGACGCTACAAGCAAAGATTATGGTAGGACCATAGATCAGTATCAACATCAGATTTTATGGTTATGCATCATTTGGTCTATTTGGTTGCATAGAAACCAAATCTGTTTAAATTCTGCCATTCTAAACTAAGAAGAAGTGGTTGAAATGATCAAAGTAAGAAGTTGGTTGTGGCTCAAAGCTAGACTAGGGAATTCTTCTCTGTCTTTCTTTGAGTGGTTCTCTAATCCGATTTTATCTATGTCTTCTTACTGCTCTGCATTAAACAAATCTGATGTATATGCTTGTTGCTGAGAATGAAGCCTTGGTCTATCTTTTTGGGTGCCTGTTGTTGAGAATCAAGCCTCGGTCTGCTGTTTTTGGTGTCCACGGCCATAGTTTACATAGGATGTCGCACTTTCTAGTTTTGTCCTACTGATGTTGCAGCTCCCTGTTGGTCTATCTTCTTGTGTTCTCTGTTGCAGCTTAGAGCATCAAGCAAGCAACAAGTAGGTTCTATTAGCCCATTTTCGTCACTCTCTTCTAGTGGAGAATAGAAATAGAAATATTTTTTGAGTGCTAACAACACACTCTCTAACACTCTCTTTCCAACACATATCCTCCTATTGGTTGAAATTCACATGGGTCACAATTGGAGAGTGTATGTTGGAAAGACAGTGTTAAAGAATGTGTTGCTAGCATCTCATATTTTTTTGTTTTGGATAAGTCTGAATAGAGCTGAACTTTCATTTTATTGTTTTGGATGGATAACTTCTATTGTGCTAATGAAGAAAAGAAACAAGCAGTGGATAACTTCTATTGTAGCTTTTCATAGTTACAAATTGCATTCAATTGCTATTTTTTGCTAATTGTTATGGTTGCAAATTAATTGTTTGATGAAGCAAATAGTATTTACAACATGGAAAAATCTCTTTATTGTTTGAGGATGATTGAACTTAATGAAATTTGACTATGATATTTCTCTTTTCTTCCAGCACTACTCGAGCTTGGCACCCTTTATCATTCTTTGCTTGGAATCGAAGTAAGTTAGATACTCTCTCTTTTTATGCCTTGATTTGTGTGGTATATGTAATGCTTTATCTGAAGTTTTGTGTTGTTTGTTAGTGGAGGGCGGAGCTCAATAGGATGTGATTTTGTCCAAAAGGCAGGATGCTGTTTGTGTGCTAATAATTTAGAAATTATACATGTGATTGACAATTATGTGTTGTTTGTTAGTTGAGAGCTGGGCTCAATAGGATGTGATCCTTTCCGAAAGGCAGATGTTGGTTGTGTGCTGATAATTTAGAATTTATGCATGTGTGTGCAAATTATGTGTTGTTTGTTAGTAGAGAGCAGAGTTCAATAGGATGTGATCCTTTCCGAAAGGCAGGATGTTGGTTGTGTGCTGATAATTTAGAATTTATGCATGTGTGTGAAAATTATGTGTTGTTTGTTAGTGGAGAGCAGAGCTCAATAGGATGTGATCCTTTCCGAAAGGTAGGATGCTGGTTGTATGTCGATAATTTAGAATTTATGCATGTGTGTGCAAATTATGCGTTGTTTGTTAGTGGAGAGCAGAGCTCAATAGGATGTGATCCTTTCCGAAAGGTAGGATGCGGGTTGTGTGCTGATAATTTAGAATTTATGCATGTGTTTGCCAATTATGTGTTGTTTGTTAGTGGAGAGCTGAACTCAATAGGATGTGATTCAATTTTTTTGCTTGATATATAAGATAATGATTCTACTTTCTTATAGTTAATTATTTACAAAAGCCTTAGTTTCCCGTTTGAGTTCCAATATTAATGAGTATGCTTACCTTCTTATGGTACGAATGCTCATTGTATTGAATCTTGAATTGTTCAAGTGGGACAGTTTGGGGTAAAACCTTTTTCACACTCGTATAATAGTCATTTCCACGTTTAAATGTCTTATATACTTGATGAAATTTTGTTTTGATGCATCTCTTTTTGTTCTCCCGGTACATACTTGATCGTGGTAGATCTGACCCCATTCAAGTCGTGTACTTGGAGACCGAAGGGAAATGCTACCGAAATTTCATTAAGTATAAGGCATTTGGGCCTGGGAATAACTAGTATTATCCGAGTGTGGAAAAGGTTTTTTCTCGAATGGGATAGGTTCATACCTTGTCATAATTCTAATCAATAACAATAATTTGAACAGAATCCAATTGATTCTTATGTATTATCATAATAATGAATTAAAAAGAATTTATTAAAAAATTAAAAAAAAAAAAAAGGAAAATTACAGCGACCGAATTAGGCACCGATATATCGGTCGTCGCCTTTTAAAAAAATCCATTCAATTTAGCGATCGAAATATCAATCGCTGGTAATATAAATAGTCGCAGGTTAGCGACCGAATTAGCAACCAAATATCAAGTCGCTAATTTCGGTTATCTGACATAATGCGACCAAAAGCATAGCGACCAAAATATTAAGTTTTGCGACGGATAATTCGGTCTCTAATAGCGACCGAATTAAAATTCGGTCGCGGGAACCATGCGACCATTTCATTGTTGTTTTGATTTATCTTAACATGGCGAGTTGCCGAAAAGTCTTGTGTTAGACCGATACACTAGGGTTCCAAGGATAGGTTTCATGGTGAAATGATGGACGGTTGCAATTTCTGGGACTCACATGTAATTGGTAGATATGTTTGGTTGCTTAATTCATGCAGATGTTAGAATGCAAATGATTTTAACTATGTTAGGGAAAAGGTTAGTGAAGAAGTTGAGTACTTAAAAAACAATAATGGTTGTGAAGATGACGTGGTTGGCAGTGAATTGGTACACACGAGTTTGAGGAATCCCGTTTTTGCTGGTCAGAAGCGAAATGCAACCTAAACTCCTAGCTCGTCAAGTTTGAAAACAAAGAGAACTACTAGGTGCGGTGCATGCAAGGTGGCTGGACACAACAGATCAATTAACTCGCCCTCTGCTAAGAGAGTTTGGTCATGTTCGCCAGAATGTGTATGGAACACCCCCATGTAACACCCCATTTTTTTCTGCTTTCTAGGATCGATAAGTTATATAAAGAACTTAATATTTTATCTGAGGTTTTAGAAAATGAATTTAAATAAAACAAGATCATATGTATACTCTACATTATCGTAGAGAATTACGGTTAAATTTTGGGTTGAAAATTCCGATGGAATCCGATCTACGTTTTCACTGATAGTAAAATTTTATTGATCAGAAAACATAATTTTGACTCGTGAACGAAACAGTTAGGTTTTAAATCGAATTTCTAATGACTTTGGTTATTTTGAAATTTTTCACTAAAAAGTGAAATAATATATGTTATTCGGACGAAATTTTGAATCGGGTGGAGAACGGAGCTGAATACGGGATTACCGGGACCCGCTAATGGATAAACATGAAATCATGTCAGGACAACTCACCTATGGCGAGTCATGCAAGTGACTCACCAAGGTCATGATGAAGAAAGGGTGAAATGACTATATTGCCCTTGACCTTAGTTTTAATTCCATTTTTGTCCCTTGGTGAAATAACTCTTTTGCCCCTAAAGTAAAAATTTTTGGACTCTTTGGTCCCTCCCATTCTCCACGCCAAAACCCACCTTCATGAGGCCAGTTACCCATTTTTTTTTTCTCACAACCTTCATATTCTCTCAACTTTTTCATTCCTTCAAAGTGAAACCTTAGCAAATTTTGCGAAGAAAGTGTTGGATTCTTGCACATTTTCATAATCCAAGGGGTATGACATTCTCTCCTTGATCCATGAACTTCATATTCTTCATTCATTTCTTGTTTTAAAGTCATGATCAACATGTTTGAAATTTCAAAGTTCTATGTTGAAAAATCTCTAGAAAATCATAGAAAAATCCTTTTAATGTGAAATCAATTTCTATGATCTAGTCTTATCATCCTCTATCACTATCTAAAAGCATGTAATCAAATAACATGTTTCATTATTTTTACTATGTGTAGCCGAAACCACCATCCTTGAAAACCAAGGGTTTTGCTTCAAATTTTTGTGTAATGTAACTTGATTTAGTGTTGTGTATACTTGAGGATCATTCATCCAAAAGTTAGAAAATTTTAGACATCTCTAGCGTTTTCAAGTCACCATGGCTGAACCTAGACCTTGTGAGGCAAGGAAGTTTAGTTTGTTAATGTTAAAGTTTTGAATTAATTGTGCGAAGGTAGTTGTTGAGTGTTTCGGGGATTAATCGGAGGATTAGCGGATCAAATCGGACGACGTACATCCAAAGAATTACTTTCGAGAGGTAAGGGGAGATGACCTGAGTGTTGGAACCAAAGTGGTTATGGTCCACTAATCCCTTAAGTTTTGATGTTAACAAAGGACTAATTTTAGAAGAACAAAGATTTTCTATGGACTAACGCTTTATCTTAAGTGTGTAGGATAAAATACATAAGTCCAAAGACTTTCTAAGTCCAAAGACTTATGCTCGTCCAAACTCCAAGTATGGATTAGCTTTCGCTCTGTCCAGACGATAAAAAGTCTTTTTAAAAAACAGAATCTTGAGTCCAAAGACTCTTTCTTTTATTGTGTTGTAATTCATTTAAGTCCAATAAGCTTTATTTGTTTCAAGCGTGAACACACTTGTAATCTTTTGAATTTATTATTCAATGTGTAAAAAGCTTATATCCTTTGGACAAACATTCTTTGTAATCTTCGTACCATCGAAAGCTGAAGCCAGTCTGTCCCTGTCACAAAAAGGTTTTGACCTTCTCCAAAAGGAAAGACCAAAGGCAACTTTCGAGTACAAGGAAAAGGTGTTAGCGCCTCTTTAAGCTATCAAGTCTGATAGTCTACTTTGCCTATCAGAAGCCTCAACAAGTTATCAGACTCAACAAACCAACGCATTTAATGCTTAATGAGAACGGATTCTTTTTCAACCATTGAAGACTGAAGTTGATCAAATAAAGACTGCTATAAATATCTCTCATCTTGAAGATACAACTAGCGATGCATACCTGAATCAAACATGAAAGATATTAAAGCACACAAGAAAACAAGCAATCAAGAGAGAATATCAAAGCTTGCAAAGCTTACTCTGTTCTTAACTTTCAAATCACTCTCTGTGTAGAGTATTGTTCAAGAGTTCTAAGCTTTATTTTCAAACCCTCACACTTAAGGTTGAAAATATTTATTAATGCGGAAAATACGATTTTTCTTTCTCTTTTCTTTTCACAAAGATGTAATGGGATTAGTAAAGGTAATACTAATAAATGAACTTAGGTTCACCATGCATTTCTAGAACATACTGTATTATAAATATAGAAACAGAAAATGAAAAATAGAAACATCAACATTACTATATACAGACATAAGTCTAATGTATGACTGACAAAAGAAATACAGTAAGTACTAGGAGTCATAGCTCCCAAAAGGTACTACAAAAACTGACATAGTCTAGCTGACAACAAAGCTAAAACCGCAAAAGAGTCCACCTCCGAACTCAGAGGGAATGCTGAACCGAACCATCGTCACGTCCATCTGTTCAAGCATCAATAGCAAGCACCAGCAGAAAACATATAGATATGGGTGAGATTCCCGTTCATCAACACAACAAAATAGCAGTAGTAAAAACGGGACGACTCACCGGGTAACAGCGTACCCAACATGCTTACAAGGTTCTCAATATAAATCATGTTAAGCAGTCAACAACATAATATCATGCTAAACATTTAACAGCATAATATAAGGCATTCTTAAACAATACAGCGATGTATAACAGTAAATGTAAACATCAATAGCCATGCAATGCAATGCAATGTATATGACTCAATGTCAATGTCACTGGGTACTACTCTGACCCCTACTCCATGGAGCTAACAAAACATTCGGAGAGAGTGAATGGGAGGACATGTTCCGGTTTCTGCCAGCCATGAGCAAGATGCTACAACATTCGTAACGTGCACGTATCTGGCTTTACGGTAACACTCTCGACCAAACATGAAAAGTATGGCATCTAGTAGAGGATATCAGTGTATTGCACGGATTCGCCACGACACAGAAGAATCACAAATTGGTCACATGTCAGCCCTTCCAACCCTAATACCTCCAAAAAGACCATTGAAGATCGTCAACGTAAGATTCGCACCCGCATCAAGGTGTAAGCTCAACTCCTAGGCTTAAGGCCTTACAACTATGCACATGAAATGCTAATGCTTACACAAAGCAGATGCGATAAAGCAATGTCTATCCATTGGATAAACCTCAAGGTTCACTAAGGTTCTCTTCCTTAGAAACTACATGCGTCTTTATTTTATAAAACATTTATCCATCAGATAAAACATTTATCCATCGGATAAATATCTCGTGACACCTTTGGAATGTTCCAGACTGCTTTCAGAATCGCCAACTGTCCCCACAAACCAACACAAGTCTTTTCAGCGTGCTTTGTCCTCACTCACACGCTTTCTAGGAAACTTCCCAGAAGGTCACCCATCCCATAATTACTCTAAGTCAAGCATGCTTAACTATAAAGTTCTTATGTTCTAAGCTCCCGAAAAGAAGATAAATCTTGTTGGTATGGGTAGTACCAACCAATTCTTATATGCCTTCCCTCAACTATACAGTCCCATACCTGCATAGCCTCATGATTCCTTCCACTGTACAGTCCCATACCTGCACAGTCTCAGGATACCTCTCATTCCGGTTATCACAAGACGGAAACAATCGAACGATTAACCTGGATCCGAATCACCGGTCCGTCATCGAACTACTGTTTCAAAACCAAAACGTTTCATGTTTGTGTTTACGTCATATGAATTATGTCTCAAGTCCTAAGCATTATGAATAAGGATTGAGAATCCTCTTAGATGAGTCTTTAAGCCTTTCTAAGATATTAATCCCTTGTCTTTCAATTAAGGAAACAAGTGTTGGTTTCACTTAAGTCTTGTGAACTCATTGATGTACTAAGTCATCAATGGTATAGTGCATGGTCTTATTCCACCACACACCGTACTTAATTAACCCTTGTCTTCAACTCTAAGTTAATTACTTAACTTAGGTTTTTCACGCGTAAAACTTTACGATTCAGTTAGAAAACTCCTTTTGTAAACCAAACAACTTTTACAGTTGAAAACTCATTTGATTTGAAACAACGTTTGAACTACTTACTTCATTTCTAGCATTTTCTGAAACATGAAATTCGCTTAGCGGAATTCCATTCGCTTAGCGAAAATGAGGCAATAATGCCTCCTTTGGAACTCCTTTGCATCGCTCGGCGAAACATAATTTGCGTTACGAAGTTTGTCATATTCGCTTAGCGAGATTGGAGGCGATTACACCTCTTTTGAAACTTCTCTGGATCGCTCGGCGAAACATCATTCGCGTAGCGAAATTCTTTGGATTCGCTTAGCGAATATCAATTCGCTTAGCAAAAGTGAGGCAGTGATGCCTAACTTAGAACTCCTCTGTTTTCGCCTAGCGAAGGTAAATTCGCTTAGCGAAAAGTTGCCTTAAAACAAGACATTAACCTTATGGAACCATTTGATTCTCTTCATGAAAACACCTCGTGTCTCATTTTGAGTCACTTGATTAACTAGATGGACTAAGGATAAGGTATAAAACATGTTTCACTTTGGTGAAAACACTTTGAGATTTAATTCCATTCAAAGTCACTTCGGGTTTTTCTTTGAAAACACAAGTTATTGAAAACACTTTCTTTACATCAAAACTTGACTTGTTCAAGAACTACACATGTTCTTCCTTTTCTCAAGGTCATGACTAATAGCCAATTAGGAACAAATGTGAAGATTGCTTCACCCTCAAGACAAATTACAACTCACAATGTTCATCTACATTATGACAAACAACAATAACATATTATTGCATCATAATCAAGCATGAAGTCCATCACACATCATTTGCATCATAATCAAGCATAAAAGTCCATAATAGATCTAGTGATCAAAGTAGGTTTTTCAACATATATGAAAATGATTTTCATCCAATCACATTATCATAGACATATGCTAGAGCACACTAAAGCATAAACTACACTTATTACACATTGTTCTCCAAGAGAACCAAATTGAATGGTGAACCCAAACCAAAGGGTTTCACCCACACATAAACTAAACAACCATCTTCACCACCACCATCTTGGTGTGATGAGGTTCACCCCCCATACCTGTTGAAGAGCAGATTCCCGGATCAAAGTCGGTTGATCGGTTTGTGAACCTCCTGATAATCGTCACCAACTACAAACAACCAATCAATCAAACATCAAACATCAAACAAGACAAATATCATCTATTCCTCCTCAAAGAGGATTCGGTCCTACCCTAAGAAAATTAGTTAGAGATGTCCAAACTTTCTAATCTTTTGGATGGTTGATCCTGAGGTACTCCTAACACTAAAACAAGTCTTATTCCTTAAAACTTGAATAAAAAACTCAACCTTTTTCACATCTAAGATTTCGGCCACCTTTGAAAGAAAAGGCTAGAAAACTCATTTGGTTTCATGCTCTTGTATGGTGAAAGAGAATGATGAGACTAGTTCATAGAAAGTGATTTGGTATCAAAAGGATTTTTCTACACTTTTCTATGGATTTTCAAAGTTCTAGATCTAAACTTGGATCTTCATGAATCAAGTGATTTAAGAGATGAAATAGAGAGATTGAGAGACTTAAGATGAGGATCATACCTCCTAGGATCAAAGATTAATGAAGAAGAAACAAGTTTTCACCCAAAAACTTCAACTTTTGAAGATCAAACTAGGGTTTTTGTAAAGAACTTTTGATGAACACTCAAGAACTCATGAAGAACATGAAGAACAAGTGAGAGAAAGAAGAGAGAGAGAGAGAGAGAGAAACAGGGTGTGGCCGCATGGCCAAGTGGGGTGAGGGTTTTATAGCCATTTTGTCTTCATGGCAAACTTGTAAGTCAACAAAAGGGCAATTTGGTCTTTTCCTTAAAAGACCAAGGGCATTTTGGACATTTCACGTCCAGATATTTTAGAACGTCATCATTACACTGATGAGTCATTGATGAGTCATAGCACACCATGTGACTTCAACCTTATCCGTAGCGGGTCCCGTTAAATCCTTTCACAGCTCCAAACGTCACCCGGTTCGAACATATACCCGGATATAATATATTATTCCCGACTTTAGTCGTCAGGACGGATTTTATCAAAGATGTAGAGAATAAAATCCCGAGACTTACTATCTCGTTCACGAGTCCAAATTAGGTCTCGATAGTAGAAAAAGGCTACTATCCGTGAAAAACGCAGACTGGGCTCCGTTTGAGCTTTTGCCCGAAACTTAACCATGGCTTCCTATGGTTGCGTAGAACATTCCTATCTTCTTGGAATATTTTATTTCACTCTCTAAACCCTCCAATAAAATACAAACGTTAAAATACTGAAAAATTAGAAAACGTGAAAATCGGGGCGTTACATTCCTACCCCTCTTAAAAGAATTGCGTCCTCGAAATTCCATGACTTAAAACTAAACCTACTCGGTCGCTGAAGATTAAGGAAAGAAATTTTCAATAATGGAAAATTTTTTTTTTCCTGGTCTTGGTCTCAGAAGAAAGTATACAAAAGAATTTTACCAATCTGGAATGAATATAGGAATATCCAGTATGCAAAAAGATTCTTCAGTAGGTTCGTGAGTGTAAAAATGCATAGCTGATACATGTTTACATCCATGACTCTAATAAAGTTCCTTCTTTCATAAGAACCTTCCAATAAACTTGGGAATCAAAAGATAAACAGTCTGGGAAAAATTAGACTAGATCACCTTCACCAAAAGTAAAAGTGATTAGACTAAGTTTCATCAAGAAACTTCCAGTATCAAGAAGTTGTTTATGTTATAACTCAAGAAATAGTCATAACAAAACTTTCAGTAAAGTAATACGAAAACGTCCAGACCAATGGACACCATATTACCAATTTACTCAATTGTCTAATACACTGAGGAATATGTAGGAGTGTGAACACAAATGTTCCCTTGAGATCAGGCAGCACTAACACAGGTGAAGTAGTCAACCTTCTCTCTAATCCTTGCAAACTTTCCTCACAGGCTTCAGTCCATTCAAACGCTTTATCCTTCCTTTGAAATCACGTGACCCCAAAAACTTTACTTCGTCGAGCTAAAACTCACACTTAGACAACTTTGCATACAGTTGTTTCTCCTTCAGAACCTGAAGAATCACACTAAGATATTCAGCGTGTACTTCCTGGTTTCGCGAATAGATGAGTATGTCGTCTATGAAGACAAGGACAAACTTATCTAGGTATGGACAAAAGGTCCTATTCATATAATCCATGAATATGGCTAGAGTATTCGACATCCCAAATGGCATTACAAGGTATTCATAGTGCCCATAGCATGTTCGAAATGCTGTCTTTGGTACATCCTCTGCCTTCACATGAATCTGATGATAACCCGATTGCAAATCAATCTCGGACAAAACTGCCGCTCCCCTTAACTAATCCATCCAGTCATTTATCCTCGAAAGAAGATACTTGTTCTTTAATGGTAACTTTGTTCAACTGGCGATAATCCACACATAGGCGAGATGTTCGATCTTTCTTTCTCACCAATAGCACAGGCGTTCCCTACGGCGACACACTGGGTCCAACGAACTGTTTTCCCAATAAGTCCACCAACTGTTCCTTCAGGGTTTCCAACTCAGCAGGTGCCATATGATACGGTGCCATAGACACTGGTCCTGTTCCTGGCACAAGATCGATCACAACTCGATGTCTCGAACTGGAGGTACACCTGGTACGTCTTCAAGAAAGACTTCCGGAAACTCGTTAGTAACATGTATTCGTTGAGCTCCCTCTCTCAAAAAAAATGTTTCCTTGGTTGGCAATCCAAATCCAGAAATTATCCGAATCAAGGAAAACTAAGGTTTTGTTTGCACCGTCTAATGGGATATGGTTACAAGATAACCAATTCATCCCTATGATCAAATCCATTTGCGAAAGAGGCAAACAGATAAAATCAATCAAAAATGTTCTATCCATTACAGAAAATAGAACAATTCAAACAGACTTTCGCAGTTATAACAGGCTTTGCAGGAAGTGCAAAAATTACCAAATCTAAGGGTAAGGAAAGATACAGATAAGGTTCTACCTTCCACGACGATCTGACCGTGAATCAAATCTTCCCTTTGAGAAGTCTCAGCATCATCCCCAGTATAAACTCCACTCATTGCCTTAGGCTTCACTGCTTGCACATCGTTGACAGAATGTCTAGCTTTTGATTGCACACAATCGCGTGAAGTATGCCCTGGTTTTCCACACTTGAAGCACATGATTCCCTTGATGAAGCATCCTTTGGTGACATGATTGTTCTTGCCACACTTCATGCACTTCTTTGGGGCGCTTCTAGATTGACTAATACCCCCACTGCTTTCTCCTACAGAACGTTGTTGTTGACCTTGCTGTTTTGAATATGGTTTCCATTGAGATCTATCATCACGACCATTGGTGCCTTTATGGAACCTAGTCGGTCCAGAGTAACGTTGCCTTCCTCCACGAGTCTTCATCAGATCTTCGATTAGGAAGCATTCATCTACCAACACCGAGAACTCTTTGACCTCAAGAGGTAGCACCGCTCCTCGAATCTCGTCCTTTAAACCTTCTTCGAACTTTGTGCACTTCCACTCCTCATCGGGATGAAGATGGAAATACCTTGAAGACTTCAGCAGGGACTCAAAACGATCAGCATATTCTTTGACAGACATTCCTCCTTGACGTAGCTGCAGGAACTCCATGTCTTTCAACTCGTCTGCCACTCGTCGGAAAACACTCGTTCTGAAAAACTTTGCGAGTGACCGCTTACAAGAAAGCAAAAACATTACTCTCCTGCCTAATATCATTCCTCTTTAGAAACAATAATGCAGAGAATAACAAATTGGTGTTGTCTTCCTTACAGAAACGCAACACAAAGAACAAACAACACAAAAGGATAGACTGAAGTCATCATCCTCTCTAACATTGTTTTCTCTCAGAAACAATAACACAGAAAACAATCAGAGAAAACACAACACAAACAAGACAGACCATAACCTACAAACCCCAAAAAGACTCGACCAGCTCTAATGCCAAATAATGCAACACCCTTTCCCGAGTGTCACATTCCCGAACGTTTATAAGGTCGAAAATATTTATTAATGCGAAAAATACGATTTTTCTTTTTCTTTTCTTTTCACAAAGATGTAAAGGGATTAGTAAAGGTAATACTAATAAATGAACTTAGGTTCACCATGCATTTCTAGAACATACTGTATTATAAATACAGAAACAGAAAACGAAAAATAGAAACATCAACATTACTATATACAGACATAAGTCTAATGTATGACTGACATAAGAAATACAATAAGTACTATGAGTCATAGCTCCCAAAAGGTACTACAAAAACTGAAATAGTTTGGCCGACAACAAAGCTAAAACAGCAAAAGATTCCACCTCCGAACTCAAAGGGAATGCTGAGCCGAACCATCATCGCGTCCATCTGTTCAAGCATCAATAGCAAGCACCAGCAGAAAACATATAAATATGGGTGAGATTCCCGTTCATCAACACAACAAAATAGCAATAGTAAAAACGGGACGACTCACCGGGTAACAGCATATCCAACATGCTTACAAGGTTCTCAATATAAATCATGTTAAGCAGTCAACAACATAATATCATGCTAAACATTTAACAGCATAATATAAGGCATTCTTAAACAATACAGCGATGTATAACAGTAAATGTAAACATCAATAACCATGCAATGCAATGCAATGTATATGACTCAATGTCAATGTCACTGGGTACTACTCTGACCCCTACTCCATGGAGCTAACAAAACATTCGGAGAGAGTGAATGGGAGGACATGTTCCGGTTTCTGCCAGCCATGAGCAAGATGCTACAACATTCGTAACGTGCACGTATCTGGCTTTACGGTAACACTCTCGACCAAACATGAAAAGTATGGCATCTAGTAGAGGATATCAGTGTATTGCACGGATTCGCCACGACACAGTCCCTAACACGTGTTCTTCGTGTTCTTGGAATTCTTCGAGACTTTAACTCTTTCTTTGATCTATTGAGCTTGCCCTAGGGCTAACACTGTTGTATATGTGTTGTGCTCGTTATTAGGGCAAAGTGCGTGCTCGTGATTTCCCGCAAATTGAGGACTAAGGCTGCGGCTACCAAGAGAATTGGGGGCTATTCTTGGAGCTGCCATTGAAAGAGTGGCTACGAGCTTGAGGAAGGAGGAGCAGCTGGTGGTTGCTTAGATTTGCGTGCCGATTGTTTAGGTGGGGAGAGAGGAACTGTTATCGTCGGGAAGGCAGGCGTAGTGTAGAATGTATGCATGTGTAGGGGAGCCTTAAACCTTACTAGAGGTTGAGCCCGTGGCAAAGTACCTAAACCCTAGGTGTAGGTATCTTTGGGTCTATCACCGCTATGTTAATACCATAGGCTAGACGACGTTGTTGTTGAGGTTGATTTGATATGCCTGCTAAAATGCCTATGTGGTTATTTGTGTATCTGCCTATATGATGATTTGTGTATTAGCATGCTTGTTGATATGATGATGTTATGACTGTTGTTGGCATTATGATGTTTGCGATAATTGTCGTGTGGTGGCAGAATTCCGTAGAATTAAGTTTGGCTGTGTGCCGTGCTGTTTATTGAGTCGATACCGTGGATGTTGTCATTTCTGTTAAGCTGTTGATTTGAGGCTGTGGCAGTGTTATTTGATCTGTGGCTCGTGTACGCGTGGCGTCGAGGCGGTGGCCGTTTGGATGCAGTGGCATCGTGTTGTTTCTGATTGAGAGCTTAGGCGTGAGATCCGGTATCGAATCCGTTGAGGATGTTTGTGGCATATCATAGCATATTTGATCCTAATGGGGGATGCACAAGTGAGGGCGAGATGTGTAACACCGATCCCGAGGCGGGACGTCCAATTTGGGACGTTATTGATCCTTACAAGGATGTCCAAGTGGGGAAGTGAATTATTGATCCTTACGAGGATGTCCAAGTGGGGATGTATTTTATTGATCCTTACAGGGAAGTCCAAGTGGGGACGTGAATTATTGATCCTTACGAGGTTGTCCAAGTGGGGACATGATGAAATCGGCCGACATGCATATAGGGATTAGTATCCCTCGTAGAGGTTTGATCTGAGAGAATAATTCCTTGAGATGGATGTGATATGTGACTCGAGAGATGGCTGTTGGAATGTTGCATGTTTTCTGTTGCTGTGTGCTACATGCATATATACTATCCTATTGCCCCTCTCCCATGTTTGATGATACGTGTTTCTTATCTCCTCGTCTTTTCTCTTTGTGCTTTTTGTTTTGTGGGAAGACCCCGTGAAGGAACCAGACGCTGAAGAGCTGGATGGCACCCCTTACGAGCCGGATGCCGGTGGACGAGCTATGAATCCCAACCCTGAGAGGTTTTGAGTTTTCAGTACCAGTGGAGGATGAAGAACAGGGTAATTTAAGATATCGCCGTCATCAGTGACGGGATTTCCGCCAGTGCGTCTGTGCTAGGTGTGTGCTATGAGGATTTTGATGTATTTTGAGTGGGGGTGGTGAGTACTGCCAGCGTGAGAGTTTCTGACCTTTTGATGTATTTTGTTATGGTCAGTTTTGTTATACTTTGTATGTACATATTATTACTGTAGCCCTACTGGTGGGGCAGTTGATGCATGTATATATATCTTTATGTTTTACAGTTGTGTACTCTAATTTTATGCGTGCTTTAGTTTATTTGTCGTTTAGTTTTAATTATCCTTCCGCTTCGCTTCGCTTGTGTATAAAGCGCGCTAACGTTCATAATATAGTGTAAGGTTAGTCATTATCTTAGGCTTTTTAATGGGACGGCGGGTCGTCTCATTTGGTGGTATCAGAGCAGTTCGATTCTAAATCGGATTGTGAAGGTTAAGTGTTTTGGCTTTGACGGTTGATAACCGAGTTGTATCAACTGTGTCGGGTTTTGGGTAGAGTGTCCGATGCGCTAGTTATTGAAGTGTGATAACTGTTTTCATTCATAAGGCATTTGATATGTTTAACTGTTAAGTGCTATTATATGTCTTATGAATTGGACCTGTTTGGAGCAGTCAGAGTGGCAGGAGTAGCAAGTTCCAAAGGATAGTAGGGCCGTATGATCGCCCGGCTCGATTTAATGTCAACCATGGAGTGAGCGACTCCAGTCAGGTACAGCAAGAGATCAAGACTTGTTTTCGGTGCGGGGGACCGCATCTGGTCAAGAATTGTCCCAGGACCCAACATATAATGTGCTTTAATTGCAATCAGATGGGTCACTATGCGTCAGATTGCAAGCCCAAAGTGAGCAGAAGGGCTCAATTTCAGTAGCAGAGTGGTAGGAATCAGAGTGGTGGAGCGAGATCAGTTATGGCAAGTTAGCAGAGCAGGCCACAAACGACCGGAAGAGTGTTTACCGTGCGAGGTTCTGAAGTCTCCCAAAGTCCTGATTTGATCTAAGGTAAGTGCTTAGTTTCTGGTAAGCTTTTGTCGGTTCTGTTTGATTCGGGGGCTACGCAATCTTTCATATCAATAGAGTGTATGGATCATTTGGGGTTGCTTATTTCTACATTGCCATATGACTTAAGCGTTTCAACACCTACCGGTGATTCTATAGCAACCCTATCTGTATGCCGCAAATGTCCTGTTATGGTAGAAAACCGTCATTTTCTTGTTGACCTTATCTGCTTGCCTATGCAATAGATAGATGTAATCCGAGGCATGGACTGGCCTTCGGCCAACCATGTAATGTTGGACTGTTCAAACAAAACTCTCAGTTTTTCCGAGCAATCTGGATTGATGCCTGCCAACGAGAGTACTCCGACGGGTGAATGATCGGACGAGTATATGGTGCTGTTATTTGTGGAAGTGAAGGAGACTGCTAGTGTTGAAGCTTTGCCTATCGTGCGAGAGTTTCCGGAGTTTGCCATAGACCTGGTACTGGGAACTGGACCTATATTGATAGCACCGTATCATATGTCTCCAGTTGAGCTGATCGAGCTAAAGAAACAGTTAGATGAGATGCCAGGCAAGGAGTTTATCAGACCTAGTGCGTCTCCGTGGGTGTGACTAATGTGCGTAGACTATCGTCACCTGAACAAAGTGACGATAAAGAACAAGTATCCATTACCACGGATAGATGATTTGATGGATCATTTGAAAGGAGCAGCTGTGTTTTCTAAGATCGACTTGCGATCTGGATACCATAAAATCCGGGTTAAGAAGGAGGATATGCCAAAGACTGCTTTTCGGAGTCGGTATGGTCACTATGAGTATTTGGTTATGCCGTTTGGTGTGACTAATGCTCCAGCTGTGTTCATGGATTATATGAACAGGATCTTCCGACCGTTCCTTGACAAGTTTGCTGTTGTGTTTATCGACGACATCCTTGTATACTCTTCGAGTAAAGAGAAAGACCAAGAGCATCTGAGGGCGGTGTTGCAAGATCTAAAGGACCGGCAGTTGTATGCTAAACTGTCGAAGTGTGAGTTTTGGTTAAAGGAAGTTCAGTTTCTAGGCCATGTGATCAGTAAGGATGGAATCGCAGTGGATCCTGCGAAAGTTGAGGCCGTAGTGAGTTAGGAAAGCCCTAAGTCTGTAAACGAGGTGAGGAATTTTCTTGGTTTAGCAGGCTACTATCGGAGGTTTATAGAAGGATTCTCTAAGATTGCGTTACCTATGACACAGTTGACGAGAAAAGGGAAGACGTTTGAATGGTCAGAGGCTTGCAAGCAGAGTTTCCAGGAGCTGAAAAGAAGGCTAACCGCATCACCTGTGCTGGTGTTACTAGATCCTTTAGGACGATTCGATGTATACTGTGATGCATCTTATCAAGGCTTGGGATGTGTGCTCATGCAAGACAGGAAAGTGGTGGCGTATGCCTCCAGGCAGTTAAGAGTACATGAGCAGAACTACCCAACGCATGATCTGGAATTGGCTGCGATAGTGTTTGCATTGAAGATATGGAGACATTATCTTTATAGTGTTAAATTCAGTGTGTTTAGCGACTATAAGAGCCTGAAGTATCTGTTCGACTAGAAAGAGTTGAACATGTGGCAGCGAAGATGGATGGAATTCATAAAGGACTATGAATTCGACCTGTAATACCATCCAAGTAAGGTGATTGTTGTAGCGGATGCACTCAGTAGGAAGTCCCTACAGGTATTTGCGATGATCGTAAAGGAGCTAGAGCTTTTAGAGGCGTTTAGAGATCTGAACCTAGAAGCGGAAATCGTCTGAGATAAGCTGAATTTGGGGATAGTTAGAGTAACTAGGGTTTTCCTGAACCTGTTGTGGAAGAAGCAAGCTGAGGATAAGTACCTCGAGAGTGTGAATCGGTTGATAGAAGAAGGTAAGACTTCGGAATTCAGAAGAGGTACAGATGGTCTGCTTAGGTACGGTGACCGGGTTTGTGTGCCGGCGGATAGAGAAGTTAAGAATATGATCTTGGAGGAAGCACACAAGAGTAAGATGAGTTTCCATCCGGGGGCTACCAAGATGTATCAGGATCTGAAAAAGCTGTTCTGGTGGCCGGGGATGAAGAAAGATGTAGCAGCTTATGTCCTAACCTGCTTGGTGTGTCAGAAAGCGAAGATTGAACACCAGAAGCCAGCAGGGTTGTTGCAATTGATGGATGTCCCAGAATGGAAATGGGATAGTATTGTCATGGACTTTGTTTCTGGGTTTCCAAGAACTCAGAAAAGGTGTGATGCAGTCTGGGTAATCATCGACCAATTGACGAAGTGTGCTCACTTCTTACCAATCAACCCGAGTTACTCTCTGGGGTGATTGACTCAGATTTACATCAAGGAAGTTGCAAGGCTGCATGGGGTACCTTCGAGTATCGTTTTGGACCGCGATCCAAGGTTTACCTTAAGGTTTTGGAGGAGCTTACACAGTGCAATGGGAATGAATTTAAGTATGAGTTCTGCTTATCATCCTCAAATGGATGGTCAGTCGGAACGAACAATTAAGTCATTGGAGGATCTCTTAAGAGCGTACGTGTGGGAAAACACAGGAAGTTGGGACGAGTTTCTTCCATTGATCGAGTTTACTTACAACAATAGTTTCCATTCTAATATTGGGATGGCGCCGTACGAAGCACTGTATGGACGAAAGTGCAGGACTCCGTTGTACTGGTTTGAGACGGGAGAAAGTCAGCTATTAGGTCCAGAGTTGGTACAGCAAATAACCGAACAAGTTCGTAGAATATCGGAAAAGATGAAGGTTGCAAGGGACAGGAAAAAGAGCTACGCTGACAAGAGGAGGAGGCCTTTGGAATTGCAAGAGGGCGACCATGTTTTCATGAGAGTTACACCAAGAGCTGGAGTGGGCAGGGCAATCAGATCCAGAAAGCTAACACCTAAATTTATAGGACCGTTTCAGATTCTTCGACGAATCGGCCCTGTAGCCTATCAAATAGCTTTGCGACCAAACCTTTCAAATCTTCATGACGTCTTTCACATCTCTCAGCTCAGAAAATATCATCCCGATCCATCACACGTGTTAGAGCCCGAATCAATTCAACGGAAAGAGAATCCGGAGTACAAAGCTTCACCTGTTCGGATCTTGGATAGAAGGATCAAGGAACTACGTGGTAAGCACATTCCGTTAGTCAGATTGTAATGGAACCCAATGACTAGTGACTCAACGTGGGAACGTGAGGCTGAGATGCACCAGAGTCATCCCTATCTGTTCACAGGTATACGACGGAAAGTTCGGGGACGGAATTTTCTGTAAGGGGGTGGTAATGTAACATCCCGATTTTTCTGTGAACTCTGATCGAGTTGGTTAATCTCGATTGGAGCTTTGGATGATTGTGTGAATTGTTGTGTGTTAGTTTTAGACCTAGGTTGAATCTTAGGAATAGGCTTGAACAAGGTTAGAGGTGCCTACGGCGTAAAACGAGTAACTAAGGAAGTCAGAAGGCTGGAAGTTCTTCTCTCGCTGAGCTTGACGCTTAAGCGTGGGAGGACTCCACACTCAAGCGTTGAGACGCTTAAGCGTGGGAGGAGTTGGACACCTCAGTGTGCTGAGTGCGCTGAGCAGCTGCTCTGAGTTTGGACGCGTGTGAGACACGTGTCAGGCTAGGGAGCAAGTGGAGTGGACGAGGTCCCACGCTCAACCGTGGATGGATCCCATGCTAGAGCATGCCAACGCTCAAGTGTGCAGTGTGAAGAATGCTTAAGCGTGGACAACAGAAACCTAAGTGGAGCTTCCACTTTTATCTTCTCATTTGCACGAAATCTCCTAAGTTTTCTGCGAGTTAGAGAGAGAGGTTCTGAGTTCTAGAGTGAGAAAGCTTGAGGTTAGAGGTGATCGAGCCGCCGGAACACGATTCTGACTACACCGTTGTAATCGCGATGAAGTTATCTTCTACTCTAGCGGATTAGTTTCTCGATTCGCCACAGGTAAACTTGGATCCCTAACACGTGTTCTTCGTGTTCTTGGCATTCTTTGAGACTTTACCTCTTTCTTTGATCTAATGAGCTTGCCCTAGGGCTAACACTGTTGTATATGTGTTGTGCTCGTTATTAGGGCAAAGTGCGTGCTCGTGATTTCCAGTAAATTGAGGACTAAGGCCGCGACTACCAAGAGAATTGGGGGCTATTCTTGGAACTGCCATTAAAGGAGTGGTTGCGAGCTTGAGGAAGGAGGAGCAGCCGGTGGTTGCCTAGATTTGCATGCCGATTGTTCAGGTGGGGAGCGAGGAACTGTTATCGTCGGGAAGGCAAACGTAGTGTAGAATGTATGCATGTGTAGGGGAGCCTTAAACCCTACTAAAGGTTGAGCCCGTGGCAAAGTACCTAAACCCTAGGTGTAGGTATCTTTGGGGCTATCACCGCTATGTTAATACCGTAGGCTAGATGACGTTGTTGTTGAGGTTGATTTGATATGCATGCTAAATTGCCTATGTGGTTATTTGTGTATCTGCCTATATGATGATTTGTGTATTAGCATGCTTGTTGATATGATGATGTTATGACTGTTGTTGGCATTATGCTGTTTGCGATAATTGTCGTGTGGTGGCGGAATTCCATAGAATTAAGTTTGGCTGTGTGCCGTGCTGTTTATCGGGTCGATACCGTGGATGGTGTCGTTTCTGTTATACTATTGATTTGAGGTTGTGGCAGTGTTATTTGATCTATGGCTCGTGTACGCGTGGCGTCGAGGCTGTGGCCGTGTGGATGGCATCGTGTTGTTTCTAATTGAGAGCTTAGGCGTGAGATCCGATATCGAACCTGTTGAGGATGTTTGTGGCATATCATAGCATATTTGATCCCAATGGGGGATGCCCAAGTGAGGGCGAGATGTGTAACATCGATCCCGAGGCGGGATGTCCAATTGGGGACGTTATTGATCCTTACGGGGATGTCCAAGTGGGGACGTGAATTATTGATCCTTACGAGGATGTCCAAGTGGGGACGTATTTTATTTATCCTTACGGGGATGTCAAAGTGGGGACGTGAATTATTGATTTTATGAGGATGTCCAAGTGGGGACGTATTCTATTGATCCCGATGGGGATGTCCAATTGGGGACGTTATTGATCCCGACGGAGATGTCCAACTCGGGATGTGATGAAATCAGCCGACATGGATATAGGGATTAGTATCCCTCGTAGAGGTTTGATCTAAGAGAATAATTCCTTGAGATGGATGTGATGTGTGACTCGAGAGATGGCTGTTGCAATGTTGCATGTTTTCTGTTGCTGCGTGCTACATGCGTATATACTATCCTATTGCCCCTCTCCCGTGCTTGATGATACGCGTTTCTTATCTCCTTGCCTTTTCTCTCCGTGCTTTTTGTTTTGTGGGAAGACCCCATGGAGGAACCAGACGCTGAAGAGCTGGATGGCACCCCTTACGAGCCGGATGCCGGTGGACCGAGCTACGAACCCCAACCTTGAGAGGTTTTGAGTTTTCGATACCAAAGGAGGATGAAGAACAGGGTAGTTCAGGATATCGCCGTCATCAGTGATGAGATTTCCGCCAGTGCGTCTGTGCTAGGAGTGTGTTGTGAGGATTTTGATGTATTTTGAGTGGGGGTGGTGAGTGCTGCCAGCATGAGAGTTTCTGATCTTTTGATGTATTTTGTTATGGTCAGTTTTGTTATACTCTGTGTGTACATATTATTACTATAGCCTTATTGGTGGGGCAGTTGATGCATGCATATATATCTTTATGTTTTACAGCTGTGTACTCTGATTTTATGCGTGCTTTAGTTTATTTCTCGTTTAGTTTTAATTATCCTCCCGCTTCGCTTCGCTTGTGTATAAAGCGCGCTAATGTTCATAATATGGTTTAAGGTTAGTTAATATCTGAGGTTCTTTAATGGGACGGCGGGTCGTTTCACCGCCTCTTTTATTCCTCCGGAGTTTCAGAGTTCGTCCAACGGTCTATCGAAGCAAACAATGTGGTGCTTCTTCAGCAAATTGCGGCTATGTTTCAAAATTTCATACCCAAACCTCCTCCTCCTTCTCCTTCTTAAAACTTTCCTTTGTTTTATTTCAAAAATGTGTTTCTCTTTCCTTTGTCTGATGACTAAAAGGGGGAGAAAAGGTTGATTGAAGTCAATATATCTTGACTGCCTGTTATAAACATGTCTTGTATGCTTGAATGCTCTGTCTTACATGCTTTAATTATTTAGAATATTTGTCTTAGGGGGAGCTTTTCAGCTCTCTAGGACTCTTTGTTTAATCAAATTAGTATGTTTTGTCATCATCAAAAAGGGGGAGATTGTTGGAACAAAAGTGGTTATGGTCCAAGTAATCCCTTAAGTTTTGATGTTAGCAAAGGACTAATTTAAGAAGAACAAAGATTTCTTGTGGACTAACGCTTTATCTTAAGTGTGCAGGATAATTCATCTAAGTCCAAAGACTATCTAAGTCCAAAGACTTTAACTCGTCCAACCTACAAGTGTCTTACGTCTTACTCTGACTGGACGTTCATAAGTGTAATCAATAGTATCCTGAGTCCAAAGACTCTTCTGATAGTGCTTTATTTATTTAACGTATATAACTTTTTAAACCATTTGAATTTATTATCCTCTATAAAAAGCTTGTATCCTTAAACTCTGTTCTTAAACTTTCATATCACTCTCTGCGTAGAGTTTAATTTCAAGAGTTATAAGCTTTAGTTTCGAATTCGCACAGTTAGTGAGTTAGTAGAACACAACTCTTTTCATAACCTTGTTGGTTGAGCTTAAAGAGGCTTGTGTAGAAAGAATACTTAGAGAACCTGAAGAGGTTGAGAATACTTGCCTGAAGAGTTGTTGAATACTTGTAACAAAGGGTTTTTGTTATAGTGAATAAAGCTCTCAAGTAGAGAGGACTGGACGTAGCTCTTTGGTGAAGAGTGAACCAGGATAATATCTTTGTGTTCTATTCTTTCCCTTATCTTTGCTTTAGTTTATTATCTAACTAACCTTCTAGGATTGAATTGCTTTTTCATTACGCTTGTTACTTATCTTTATCAAACTAAGTTAGCGTCCAAGTCGGTGTTTGGAAGAGCTTTCTTTGTCTTTAAACGTGTTATCGTCCAACCTTGCGAAAACTATATATCTGCTTGCAAAAAGTTTTTAACATCTTAAGAAACACAATTCAACCCCCCTTCTTGTGTTTCAAACAAGTTCCTTCAATAACTTGATCTAGTGTTGTGTATACTTGAGGATCATTCATCCAAGAGTTAGAAATTTTAAGACATCTCTAACCAATTTTAATTCCCTTGGTCGAACCTAGACCTTGAGATGCAAGGAAGTTAAGGTTGTTGATGTTAAATTTTTGAATTGATTATGGTTGAGTAGTTTGGGCGACTAATCGGAGGATTAGCGAATCAAGTCGGACAACGTTGATCTAGAAAATTACCTTCGAGAGGTAAGGGGAGTTTTCCGGAGGGATTTTCCGATAACTATATGTTATCCGTGAATGGTCTGTGTAGCTCTGTTTGAGCTTCGTTGTAGTTGTAATAATGTTCTATGCTTAGTATATGTTATGATGATGTATGCTTAGATGGAAAAATGTTTTCATGTATGTTGAAAACCATACTTTGATCTCTGGATCAAGTAAGGATTTTTATGCCTAGTTGTGGTTGAATGATGTACGATTATTGCTCATCATAATATTGTGAGCATTTTGAGCCATTACTTGACAAGTTAGTGAAGCAAAATCTTCACATCCTTGGATGTATAGTATTCGGCCATGGATACTAAAAAAGGAAGAACATGAGTTTGTTCTTGAACTTCAATGTTTTTGAAAGTTAGAAATTGTTTTAGTAACTTGTATTTTCAAGAACAAACAAGAAGTGATTTTGATCCAAGAATCAATTAAGGGTTAGGCCCTCAAGTGTTTTTAACTAAGGTGAAAATGTGTTGTACTTTAGTCAAAGTTTGTTCAATTAAATAAGTGTTTTAAGAATAAAATGATGAAAGTGATTTCATGAAAGTAAAATTAATATGAAGTTATCTTGGGTTTAGTAGGATGTCTCATTCTTTTTAAAAACCGAGTTAACATTCAATCTTCAAAGTATAAAGAGGACTTTGTCTTAGAGTTTAGATTTAAATGGATCATAGTTCGAAAACAAAATGAAATTCCATTTTCTTTTCCGCTAACTTAGATCACGGTTTTACACTAAGTTAGTAAGGAAAAACCCTTTTCAAATTGGTTAAGGTCCTTTACTTCAAGCAAGTAACAAAGTTCTTTTAAATCAAATGCGTTTTCAATTAGAAAGGTTTTGGTTCGCAAAGTCTGAAATTGAGAGTTTTCAACTCAAATCATAAAGTTTTACGCATGGAAACCTAAGTTAAGTAATTAACATAGAGAAAAAGAAAAAAGATAATTAAGTATAGTATATGGTGGAACAAGACCATGCACAATACCATTGATAACTTAGTGCATCAATGACTTCATAAGCCTTATGTGAATCAATACTCTTTTCAGTACTTGAAACTCAAGGAATTAATACCTTAGAAAGGATCGAAGACTTATATAAAAGGATTCTCAATCCTTCTTCATAACACTTAGGACTTGAGATGTAATTTAGAAGATACAAACACAAACATGAAACGTTTTGGGTTTTGAAACAATAGTTCGATAACGGATCGGTGGTCCGGATCCAAGAAAGTCGTTCAATTGTTTCAGTCTTGTGATGACTCGATCCCGGAGAGATCATGAGATTTATCCGGTGGATGAAAGTTTTATAACACAAAGACGCGTATAGTTCCTAAGGAAGAGAACCTTAGCGAACCTTGATGTTTATCCGGTGGATATACATTACTTTATCACATCTGCTTCGTGTAAGCATTGGTATTTCATTGCATGAGTTTGTAAGGCCTTGAGCCTAGGAGTTGAGCTTACACCTAGATGCTGGTGCGAATCTTACGGTGACAATCTTAAATGGTCTTTGGAGGTATCAGAGTCGGAAGGGCTGACATGAGACCAGTTGGTGCTTCTTCTATGTTGTGGCGAATCCGAGCAATACACTGTTATCATCTACTAGATGCCGTACTTTTCATGTTTGGTCGAGAGTGTTTCTGTAAAGTCAGATGCATGCAAGTTACATTCGTTTTAGCATCTTGCCCATGGCTGGCAATACACAGAAAATGTCCTCCATTCACTCTCTCTGACGTATTTGTTAGCTCCATGGAGTAGGGGTCAGAGTTTTACCCTTGTGGCATATGGCATTAAGTCATGTACATCGCATTGAATTACATGGTTGTTGATGATTACATTTATTATTGTACATCACTATTCTGTTTTCAAAGATGTCTTATGCAGCTAATTGATTAACATGATTTATTGCGATTTATGGGATCCATGTTGAGCATGTTGTTGCTTGGTGATTCCTCCCGTGTTACTTTTGCTATTGTGCTGCATTGATGCTACATATGTTCATATGTTGTTGTGTGTGTCGTGCACGTAGTTATCATGTTTAAATCCATATATTGGTTACTCATCCTTGTCTGTACAAGTTGGACACCCTGTTGTGTTTTTGGATACGTGTACAGATGCTTCTCAACGATCATTTGGGTCACTTCGGGACCCTGTAGCTTGAGTTTCTTGATGTCGACGACGAAGATATGTGCACTGTTGACGACGAGGCCCAATCTCATTTGTACGACGTATACTAGGTAGAATGCTCTATTGTTGTTAGAGTTCTTTTATTAAACCAGCTCTTAGGATTTTTTAATGTTTAAGTTGAGAAAGTCAGTATATATGGTTTTGAGAAACCTTTGTATTTTTTGGGACTACAGTATGAAAAACAATTTCAGGAAAAGCTTATATATGATGGTGAAATGATTTAGGAATAAACCGAGTTTATGTGAGTCGTCAAGTATAATGTGATTTTATTATTGTGATTTGTGTATCACTTTTCCGAAGTATTATGCAAAAAGTTTTTACACCCGAGTTTTCTGACTTAAAGTAAATTATTTTCCGAAAGCAACCAGGAATTTCCTTTTAAATTTAATTCCGCACGTGTTCAATATGTAATGCCCAAGGGGGTGTTACAGCTCAAAAAGAGGTAAACGGAAAATCTTCCTAGCGAAGATAACGAGGGCTAGCGAAGATAACTCGTCCCTCGTATTGCATTAACTGACGGGCGCGGTCAACGGTGAGACCCTCCAAGTTTGGAATTTTTAGCTCCAGGTCCATGAAATTTCTGCGGAGTCCCGGCCTAACTGGAGGGGCGGCCATCAGAAGCAACTACACCTAACATATTATCTTCCCCCACCTGGCGATGTAACATCCCGATTTTCACTGCTTTCTAAGACCGGTAATTTATATAGATAAGTTTATATTTTATCTGAGGTTTTAGAAATGAAATTAAATAAACCAAGTTCATAGTTATACTCTACGTTATCGTAAGGAGTTACGGTTAAATTTTGGGTTGAAAATTGAGACGGAACCCAGTCTGTGTTTTTGCTGACAGTAAGATTTTTTTGATCAGAAGACGTAATTTTGACCCGTGAACGAAATAGTTAGGTTTCATATCGAATTTCCAACAATGTTGGCAATTTTGAAAATTTAAAAAAAAAAAAAATTAAGTTCTTACGCTTTATTGGGACGTAAGACCTAAATCGGGTAATGGAGTTGGATACTGGATTACCGGGACCCGCCAATAGATAAAATTGAAGTCAAATCACTTAGGAAGGCGTGCCAATGACTCACCACAGTCACGATGAAAACGAAAATATCTGAAACACGTTCACAATGAGAAAAGACCGTTTTGCCCTTGGGAACCGGTGAAATTACATTTTCGCCTCAATGACTCATCACCCTCATCATGAAATCCAAAAAAATATCTAGATATTTTTGTGTCTTTGGAGGTGAAAAGACCAAAATGCCCTTAACTTTTCACAAAATGACATTTTTGCCCCTAAAGGAAATGTCTATTTTGCCCTTCAGTGAACAATTTTTGGATCACCTTACCCCTCCCATTTCCGACGCATAAGGACCCGCTCCATGGCCATTCACTCATATTTCCTTCTTCTCTTCATCATCTCCTCCACATTCTCTCAATTTTCTAACTTTTTCTCAAGTGAATCTTCGGCAAAATTTGTGAAGGAAGTGTTGAATCCTTGTCCATTTTTATCATCCAAGAGGTATGACTACTCTCTTTGATCCTTTGAGCTTCATATTCTTCACTCAATTCTTGTTTTAAAGCCATGATCAATTATGTTTCAACTTCTAAGTTCAATCTTCAAAAATCTCTAGAAAATCATAGAAAAATCCTTTTAATGTGAAATCAATTTCTATGATCTAGTCTCATCATCCTTTATCATTATCCAAGAGCATGTAATCAAATAACATGCCTAACTATATTTTCAATAAGGTGGCCGAACCTAGCTTGTGGGAGACCATGAGTTTCACTTCAAGTTTTTGTGTAAAGAGACTTAATTTAGTGTTATGTATGCTTAAGGATCATTCAACCAAAAGTTCGAAATTTTTAGACATCTCTAGCCTATTTTCCTCAAGAGGGCCGAACCCTAACCTTGTTGGTTGAATGGGTTTTGGTTCAAATCTTTGACAAATGATTAAGGATTATGTCTTTATCATGCTTAAGGATCATTAATAAAAGAGTTAGAAATATTTAGACATCCTTAGCAATTTTAAGTCACCTTGGCCAAACCTAGACCCTATGAGGCAAGGAATGATATTTTGTTAATGTTAAAGTTGTGATTTGTTGTGAAGGATCAGATTGTGTTCGGTCGTTCTAAAGCGTGCTAAAGTGCCGATTACGGACCTGTATTCGGAAGCTTGGACGGGAAGGCGAGTGTGCGTAGCAGTTTCAGGTGGGGAGAAAGAACTGTTATCGTCGGGAAGGCAAGCGTAATATAGAATGTATACATGCGTAGGGGAACCTTAAACCCTACTAGAGGTTGAGCCCTGGACAAAGTACCTGGACCCTAGGTGTAGGTACCTTTGGGCTATCACCACTAAGATGATACCCTAGACGATGTGATTGTTGAGGTTGATATGTTGAAATGCTTTTGTGATTATCTGTTGATCTATTATGTTGAACTACCTATGTGATTATCTGTTTATCTGATATGTTGAACTGCCTATGTGATTATCTGTTTATCTGTTATGTTGAACTGCCTATGTTGTTATCTGTTTATATGTCAACGTGATGATATCTATATTGGCATGCTTATTGTTGTGATATTTTATTGGCAAAATTATTCTTTTGGTCCATTATCTTAATTGGTTTTTTCATTTTGGTCCATTAAATTTTTTTCATGACAAATAAGTCCCCTATGTTTACAAACATTAACAACGTTGGCCTAAACATTAGTAAACATCGCCTCAAACGATTCTACTTGTCCGTTAAGTATCCAAATGATGCCAATATGCTGATGGCTTATTGGCTTGGCCAAAGCGACATCGTTTTGGCGACTTCAGATCGGTGTCAGAGTAAGGTAGATGTAAACCAAGCTTTGTAGCCATGGTTGTAGGGAAAAAGATTGGGAACCATGAACTCTAGGTCACCATTTAAGTGGGAGGAAGATAACCCATACACCCCCAATGGTAACAACACTTCTCCAACCACTTAATATGTCCAATTGTGAACTTAACAGACACGTTTAACGAAGTTGAATGGAGAGTAACACTTAGGCCAATATTGTTAATGTTGGTAAACATAAGCGACTAGTTTGTTGCAAAAAAAAGTTAAGTGACCAAATTGAACAAAACAATTAACTTGAGGGACCAAAAATGTAATTTTGCCTATTTTATTCCTGTAATTGGCTGGATGATTGTTGATGACAGTATGGTGAGATTGTGATGTTGTCGGGCTGATACCGTCATGGTCCTGACCATGGAGCTGTGACTCGTGGATGCAAGACGTCGTGATGTTGAAGTCGATGTGGATGCAATGCATCGTGGCTGTGGCCGAGTGCTTATGTGTGAGGTTCCGGTATCAACCTGTGAAGGATGTTTATTGCATATCATAATATTGCATATCATAGCATATTTGATCCCAATGGCGGATGCCGAAATGGGGGCGAGATCTGTACTACCAATCCCGAGGCGGGATGTCCAATTGGGGTAGTGATGTTATTGATCCTTACGAGGATGTCCAATTAGGGACGTGATGTTATTAATCCCGATGGGGATGTCCAACTGGGGACGTGATGAAATCGGCCGACATGCATATAGGGATGATGACATGCATCTAGGGATTAGTATCCTTCGTAGAGGTTTGATCTGAGATAATGACTTTTGAGATGGTTGTGTTGTATGACTCGAGAGATGGTTGTTGGTTTGTTATATGTTTTCTATGTGTTGTGTGCTACACGTTTATATGATGTACTATTGCCCCTCTCCCATGTTTGATGATGTATGTTTCTTATCTCCCTGTCTTATCTCTATGTGTTTCTTTTACATTCGTTGTAGCATCTTGCCCATGGCTGGCAATACACGAAACATGTCCTCCCGTTCACTCTCTCCGACGTATTTGTTAGCTCCATGGAGTAGGGGTCAGAGTTTTACCCTTGTGGCATATGGCATTGAGTCATGTACATTGCATTGCATTGCATGGCTGTTGATGATTACATTTACTTATTGTACATCACTATTCGGTTTTCAAAGATGTCTTATGCCTCTAATTGATTAACATGATATATTGCGATTTATGGGATCCATGTTCGGCATGTTGTTACCTGGTGTGTCCTCCCGTGTTACTTTTGCTACTGTGCTGCGTGTTGATACTACATATGTTCGTATGCTGTTGTATGTGTCGTGCATTTAGTTATCGTGTTTAAATCCATATATTGGTTACTCATTCTTGCATGTACATGTTGGACACCTTGTTGTGTTTTTGGATATGTGTACAGATGCTTCTCAGCTATACCCTGTAGCTTGAGTTTCTTGATGTCGACGACGAAGATGTGTGCACTGTTGACGACGAGGCCTAGTCTCATTTGTGCGACGTATGCTACGGAGAATGCTCTATTGTCCTTAGAGTTCTTTTATTAGACCAGCTCTTATGATTTTTTAATGTTTAAGTTGAGAAAGTCAGTATATGTGGTTTTGAAATACCTTTGTATTTTTTGGGACTTCAGTATGAAAAACAATTTCAGGAAAAGCTTATATGTGATAGTGAAATGATTTAGGAATAAACCCAGTTTATGTGAGTCATCAAGTATAATGTGATTTTATTATTGTGATTTGTGTATCACTTTTTCGAAGTATTATGTAGAAAGTTTTTACATCCGAGTTTTCTGACTTAAGGTAAATTATTTTCCGAAAGCAACCAGGAATTTCCTTTTAAACGGGCGCGGTTAACGGTGAGACCCTCCAAGTTTGGAATTTTTACCTCCAGGTCCATGAAATTTCTGTGGAGTCCCGACCCAATTGTTGGGGCGGCCATCAAAAGCAACTACACACATAAACGAGGAGAAAGAAGAAACAATATAGGGAGGTAAGATTCTATGTCGGCTATCATATGTTCCGAAGCAAGCAGAAACCATATGTTCCGAAGCACCGTTATCAATTTTAGAGAAAGATATAACTAAGAGTTAGGCTCGAAAAGAACATGCAAACCCAAGACTTAGCAGTTTTAAATATAGGATAAACCTTAAAATTGAATTTATCAAATTCGATAATAAAACTTGATACCAACTGAAAAATCATTCCAACACCTCCCTAATCTAAGTTCGGGAACAAATGCACGTCACAAAAAGTCCCTAGACGACTTAACAATGATAACTCATAGGCTATACTTAGAGCCTATTAACATCAAAATCAAATTAATGCTCAGCGTCCGGAAATTCAAGAGTAGGTAATGTTCTCGGATTTGAACCTTATGTCAAATCAACAATTTAAATTTAGCATTAAGCTAAATTAGTTAAAATGGTTCACACAGAATATCAAGTAAGATCCTAATTACACAGGTAATCACTATAATAACGATTAAGCAAGTATACTAAAGATTCCCCAAATAGATCCCTAACAGTTACACTAAACCCGCATTTACCCCATACTACACCTAACATATTATCTTCCCCCACCTGACGATGTAACATCCCGATTTTCACTGTTTTCTAAGACCAGTAATTTATATAGATAAGTTTATATTTTATCTGAGGTTTTAGAAAACGAAATTAAATAAACCAAGCTCATAGTTATACTCTACGTTACTGTAGAGAGTTACGGTTAAATTTTGGGTTGAAAATTCAGACGGAACCCGGTCTGCTTTTTCTCTGAAAGTAAGATTTTTCTGATCAGAAGACCTAATTTTCACTCGTGAACGAAACAGTTAGGCTTCAAATAAAATTTCCAACAATATTGGCAATTTTGAAAATTTAAAAAACAAAAAAATTAGTTCTTACAATTTATTGGGGCGTAAAACCTAAATCGGGAAACGGAGCTGGATACGGGATTATCGGGACCCGCTAACGGATAAACTTGAAGTCACATCAGGTCAAATCACCTAGAAAGGCATGCCAGTGACTCACCACAGTCATCATGAAAACGAAAATATCTGAAACGCGTTCACACTGAGAAAAGACCTTTTTGCCCCTGCGAACTGGTGAAATTACATTTTCGCCTCAATGACTCATCACCCTCATCATGACATCAAACAAAATATCTAGATATTTTGTGACTTTGGAGGTGAAAAGACCAAAACGACATTTTTGCCCCTAAAGGAAATCTCCATTTTGCCCTTAAGTGAACAATTTTTGGACCACCTTACCCCTCCCATTTCCTACGCATAAGGACCCCCTCCATGGCAATTCATCCATTTTTCCTTCTTCTCTTCATCATCTCCTCCATATTCTCTCAACTTTCTCACTTTTTCTCAAGTGAATCTTAGGCAAAATTTGTGAAGGAAGTGTTGAATCCTTGCCCATTTTTATCATCCAAGAGGTATAACTATTCTCTTTGATCCTTTGAGCATCATATTCTCCACTCAATTCTTGTTTTAAAGCCATGATCAACTATGTTTCTACTTCTAAGTTCAATCTTCAAAAATCTCTAAAAATTTTTAGAAAAATCCTTTCAATGTGAAATCAATTTCTATGATCTAGTCTAATCATCCTTTATCATTATCCAAGAGCATGTAATCAAATAACATGCCTAGCTATATTTTTAATAAGGTGACCGAACCTAGCTTGTGGGAGACCATGTGTTTCACATCAAGTTTTTGTGTAAAGAGACTTAATTTAGTGTTATGTATGCTTAAGGATCATTCATCCAAAAGTTTGAAATTTTCAGACATATCTAGCCTATTTTCCTAAAGAGGGCCGAGCCCTAACCTTGTTGGTTGAATGGATTTTGGTTCAAATCTTTGACAAATAATTGAGGATTTTGTCTTTATCATACTTAAGGATAATTAATAAAAGAGTTTGAAATTTTTAGACATCCCTAGCCATTTTAAGTCACCTTGGCCGAACCTAGACCCTATGAGGCAAGGAATGATATTTTGTTAATGTTAAAGTTGTGATTTGTTGTGGTGGACCAGACTGTGTTCGATCACTCTAAAGCATGCCAAAGTACCAATTACGGAGCTGTGTTCGGAAGCTTGGACGGGAAGGCGAGCGTGCGTAGCAGTTTCAGGTGGGGAGAAAGAACTGTTATCATCGGGAAGGCAAGCGCAGTATAGAATGTATACATGTGTAGGGGAACCTTAAACCCTACTAAAGGTTGAGCCCTGGACAAAGTACCTGGACCCTAGGTGTAGGTTCCTTTGGGCTATCACCAATAATATGATACCCTAGACAATGTGATTGTTGAGGTTGATATGTTGAACTGCTTATGTGATTATCTATTGTTCTGTTATGTTGAACTGCCTATGTGATTATCTGTTTATCCGATATGTTGAACTGCCTATGCGATTATCTGTTTATCTGTCAACGTGATGATATCTATATTGGCATGCTTATTGTTATGATATTTTATTCCTATCATTGGTTGGATGATTGTTGATGAGAGTATGGTGAGATGGTGATATTGTTCGGGCTGATACCTTCGTGGTCCTGACCATGGAGCTGTGACTCATGGACGCAAGGCATCATGATATTGATGTTAATGTCGATGTGGATGCAATGCATCGTGGTTGTGGCCGAATGCTTATGTGTAAGGTTCCGGTATCAACCTATGATGGATGTTTATTGCATATCATAGTATTGAATATCATAGCATATTTGACCCCAATAGGGGATGCCCAAATGGGGGTGAGACGTGTATTACCGATCCCGAGGCGGGATGTCCAATTGGGGACGTGATGTTATTAATCCTTACGAGGATGCCCAATTAGGGACGTGATGTTATTAATCCCAACGGGGATGTCCAACTGGGGACGTGACGAAATCGGCCGACATGCATATAGGGATGATGACATTCATATAGGGATTAGTATCCTTCATAGAGGTTTGATTTGAGAGAATGACTTTTGAGATGGTTGTAATGTATGACTCGAGAGACAGTTGTTGGTTTGTTGTATGTTTTCTATGTGTTGTGTGCTACACGTTTATATGCTGTACTATTGCCCCTTTCCCATGTTTGATGATGCATGTTTCTTATCTCCCTATCTTTTCTCTATGTGTTTCTTTTACATTTGTTGTAGCATCTGGCCCATGGCTGGCAATACACAGAACATGCCCTCACATTCACTCTCTTCGACGTATTTGTTAGCTCCATGGAGTAGGGGTCAGAGTTTTACCCTTGAGGTATTTGGCAATGAGTCATGTACATCACATTGCATTGCATGGATGTTGATGATTACATTTACTTATTGTACATCATTATTATGTTTTCAAAGATGTCTTATGCCTCTAATTGATTAACATGATATATTGCGATTTATGGGATCCATGTTAGGCATGTTGTTACCTGGTTTGTCCTCCCGTGTTACTTCTGCTACTGTTCTGCGTTGATACTACATATGTTCATACGCTGTTATGTGTGTCGTGCATGTAGTTATCGTGTTTAAATCCATATATTGGTTACTCATCCTTGCCTGTACATGTTGGACACCCTTTTGTATTTTTGGATACGTGTACAGATGCTTCTCAACGATCATTTGGGTCACTTCGGGACCCTGTAGCTTGAGTTTCTTGATGTCGACGACGAAGATGTGTGCACTGTTGATGACGAGGCCTAGTCTCATTTGTGTGACGTATGCTATGGAGAATGCTCTATTGTCCTTAGAGTTCTTTTATTAGACCAGCTCTTAGGATTTTTTAATGTTTAAGTTGAGAAAGTCAGTATATGTGGTTTTGAAATACCTTTATATTTTTTGGGACTTCAGTATGAAAAACAATTTCAGGAAAAGCTTATATGTGATGGTGAAATGATTTATCAATAAACCCAGTTTATGCGAGTCGTCAAGTATAATGTGATTTTATTATTGTCATTTGTGTATCACTTTTTCGAAGTATTATGCAGAAAGTTTTTACACCCGAGTTTTCTGACTTAAATTAAATTATTTTTCGAAAGCAACCAGGAATTTCCTTTTAAATTTAGTTCCGCACGTGTTCAATATGTAATGCCCAAGGGGGGTGTTACAACTCAAAAAGAGGAAAACGGAAAAACTTCCTAGCGAAGATAACTCATCCCTTATAACGCATTAACCGACGGGCGCGGTCAACGGTGGGACCCTCCGAGTTTGGAATTTTTAGCTCTAGGTCCATGACATTTCTGCGGAGTCCCGGCCCAACTGGAGGGGCGGCCATCAGAAGCAGCTACACACATAAACGAGGAGAAAGAAGAAACAATGCAAGGAGGTAAGATTCTATGCTGGCTAATAATGTCGATATGGGTATGCAAGAAAACAAACAATCATTCAAGTGGACATATACGTCTAAGTATACATTTACGTAATATATATATATATATATATATATATATATATATATATATATATATGTTTTCAGAAAAGACTAAGACTCAAATGCTTTATGGGCCTAGACCTAAGTTTGCTCCATGGAGACTATTGTTGTCAAACATTTCGTCGATATAGCATTCACGAAATATGCGTAAACAACTCGGTGTACAAGCCCACGATTGGAGTATGCTAACACCCATCTCCTCGGGACTTTCACTACGAGAGTACTTAACATTCTTAGGAAAGCCATGTTGTTTAGGTTTCTCCGACGCGGTGTAGCTTACATCGATCCATCGGTAGATTCCATTCCTGACTATCCGCATGATCTCATTGGCCCCCTCCGACTAATCTACTGTCATTCACCTGTCTATACTTTCGGAATGACAACAACTATGATTAGTTGGAATTTTGTCTAAGGACGAGCAAGCAGGAACCATATGTTCCGAAGCACCGTTATCAATTTTAGAAAAAGATATTGCTAAGAGTTAGGCTCGAATAGAACATGCAAACCCAAGGGATTAGTATCCTTCGTAGAGGTTTTATCTGAGAGAATGGCTTTTGAGATGGTTTTGCTGTATGACTCGAGAGACGGTTGTTGGTATGTTGTATGTTTTCTATGTGTTGTGTGCTACACATTTATATGTTGTACTATTGCCCCTCTCTCATGTTTGATGATGCATGTTTCTTATCTCCCTGTCTTTTCTCTATGTGTTTGTTTTACATTCGTTGTAGCATCTTGCCCATGGCTGGCAATACATGGAACATGCCCTCGCATTCACTCTCTTCAACGTATTTGTTAGCTCCATGGAGTAGGGGTCAGAGTTTTACCCTTGTGGCATATGGCATTGAGTCATGTACATCGCATTGCATTGCATGGCTATTGATGATTACATTTACTTATTGTACATCACTATTCTATTTTCAAAGATGTCTTATGCTGCTAATTGATTAACATGATATATAGCGATTTATGGGATCCATGTTGGGCATGTTGTTACCTAGTGTGTCCTCCCATCTTACTTCTGCTACTGTACTGCGTTGATACTACATATGTTCATATGTTGTTGTGTGTGTCGTGCATGTAGTTATCGTGCTTAAATCCATATATTGGTTACTCATCCCTGTCTGTACATGTACGAAGCGACGAGGGCCATGAGGGATATTGCCACTGTAATGCTACAACAAATGCAGCAGAATGCCCAGTTTATGCTGCGACAGGAAGAGAAGGACGCTAGACAACAACAGCAACCGGTGAGAGGAGATGGAATAGTAGACACCGGACAAAATGCTTTTATGAAGAGAAATCCTCCCCAAATCCATGGAGAATACAATCTGGAAGCTGCTGAGCTATGGTTGCAAGAAATTGAGAAGGTCTTTGTCGCTATCCATTGCAGAGAAGATAGGAAAGTCACATATGCTGCTTTCATGCTAGTTGGAGCAGCATAAGCATGGTGGAAGAACAAACCAAGACTACTAAAGATGGACGGAAGGGGTGTTAACGTTGGAGGTATTCAGAGAGAGCTTCTTCGAAAAATATTTCCCAAGGAGTGTCCGTTAAGAGAAAGAGATGGAGTTCCTGAACCTCAAGGAGGAGCAGAGGTCGGTGGGAGAATACACCATGAGGTTCGAGGTGCAACTGAAATTCTCTCAGTTCTACCAAGTTTACCCGGATGAAGACTTGGTATGCAGAATGTTCAAAGACGGGTTGAGGCACGAGTTGAAGAGGGCTATGCTACCGTTTCGATCATTCCCAAAGTTGATAGAGAAATGTATAGTACTAGAAGGGCACTATGAAGAGGGAGTTACACAAGCTCAAGTGAGAAGTGGTGGGCCAGTCATGAGTTTTGGTCAGAAAGGTCGCGGAGGAAAGTTCCAATCAAGGGCAAAGCCTTACACTCGTCCAGGTCAACAAACAATAGATTCTGGAAGGGTGAATACCCGTTAGAGACAACCATGATTTTCCACGTGTTTTTGATGCAGTGGACCGCATCTAATGAAGGATTGTTCTCAGGTATCGAATGTCAACTGTTTCCATTGTGGCAAGTGGGGGCACTATGCCAACGAGTGCCGACCTGGAGATACTGGCATAAGAATTCAAGATGCGGGGAAAAGGCAATCCGTGGTAGGCCAGCAAGACAGGCCACAGACGACAGGAAGAGTGTTCGTCGTGAGAGGATCTAAAGCTTCTCAATGTCCTGATCTATTACAAGGTAAGGGCCTAGTTATTGGGAGACTCTTATCTGTTTTGTTTGATTCAGGGGTTACCCATTCCTTTATTTCTTTAGCGTGTATGGATCATTTGGGTTTGCTTATTTCATCCTTACCATTAGATTTGACTGTTTCTACACCTACGGGTGATTCCCTGACAACCCTATTTGTCTATTTAGGATGCACGGTTGTTATAGAGAGCCGATCTTTTCTTGTAGACCTAGTCTATCTGCCTATGCAGCAGATTGATGTTATCCTAGGCATAGACTGGCTTTCGGCCAACCATGTGGTACTAGACTGTTCAAAAAAAACCCTCCGCTTTTCAAAGCAATCTAGATTATTGCCTGCCAGTGATTATGTGTCGGGAGGTGTACAATCAGGAGAGTGCATGATGCTGTTTTCTTTCGAAGCCAAGGAAACTCCGAGTCTAGATGCTTTGCCGGTAATGCGTGAGTTTCCAGACGTTTTCCCAGATGATGTGCTAGGATTACCACCCAAGAGGGAGTTCGTGATCGATCTTGCACTTGAAGCCGAATCGATTTCGATAGCACCCTATCGAATGTCCCCAACAGAGTTGGCAGAACTGAATAAGCAACTGGACGACATGCTAAAGAAGCAGTTTATAAGACCAAGTGTTTCACCGTGGGGAGCACCTGTGTTGTTCGTCAAGAAGAAGGATGGTAGTGCAAGGTTGTGTGTGGATTACCGACAACTCAAGAAGGTAACAATCAGGAATAAATACCCGTTGCCAAGAATTGACGATCTTATGGACCAGCTGAGGCAACGATGTTATCAAAGATCGATCTGAGATCCGAATATGATCAGATAAGGCTGAAGGAATATAATACATCGAAGACAACTTTTAGGAGTCGGTATGGACACTATGGATATCTAGTTATGACTTTTGGTGTGACTAATGCTCCGACAGTGTTCATGGACTATATGAATAGAATCTTCAGACCGTACCTTGATAAGTTTGTCGTTGTTTTCATTGATGACATCCTTATCTACTCCTTAGACAAGGAAGAGCATCAAGAGCATTTGAGGGTTGTACTTCAAGTTCTTAAGGATAGACAACTCTATGCCAAGTTGTCTAAGTGCGAGTTCTGGTTGAATTAGGTATAATACCTTGGACATGTGATCAACAAGGATGGTATAGCAATAAATCCTGCAAAAGTAGAAGCTGTGGTTAAGTGGGAAAGCCCTAAGACGGTAAGCGAGATCAATAGCTTTCTCGGGCTAGCAAGATACTACAGGAGGTTTATCAAGGGATTCTCGAAGATTGCGTTGCCTCTGACGCAATTGACGAGAAAGGGAAGAGCGTTTGAATGGACAGAAGAGTGCGAGGCTAGTTTCCAAAAGCTAAAAGGGAGGCTAACTACATCTCTAGTACTAGTCTTGCCAGATCCATCAACGTCGTTCGATGTGTACTGTGACGCATCGTATCAAGGTTTGGGTTTCGTACTCGTGTAAGAGAAGAAAGTGGTAGCCTACGCTTCCAGACAGCTAAAAGTGCATGAGCGGAATTACCCAACCCATGACCTAGAGTTGGTCGCGATAGTGTTTGCATTGAAGATATGGAGACATTATCTCTATGGCGCTAAATTCAGTGTGTTTAGCGACCATAAAAGTTTAAAGTATCTGTTCGACCAAGAGTAGTTGAACATGTGGTAGAGGAGATGGATGCAATTCATAAAGGATTATGAATTTGATATACAATACCACCCAGGAAAGGCCAACGTGGTAGCAGATGCATTGAGTCGGAAATTTTTGCATATGTCAGCTCGAATGGTGTAAGAGTTGGAGTTGTTAGAGCAGTTCAAAGATCTAAACTTGGACGTGGAGTGGTGTAAGGATAAAATGAGTTTAGGAATGGTCACTATCACTAGTGATTTTCTGAACTTGATCTGGAAGGAGCAAGGAGAAGATCATTACCTACAGGAAAGGAACCAGATGGTAGAAGAAGGAAGGACTTCAGAGTTTAAGAGAGGTGCTGACGGAATTCTGAGGTTCGAGGATAGGATATGTTTGCCTAACGATAACGAAGTTGGGAACATGATCTTGGAAGAGGCACACAAGAGTAATCTAAGTTTTCATCCCGGATCTACAAAGATGTACTAGGACATAAAGGGAATGTTTTGGTGGCCTGGGATGACGAAGGAAGTAGCGGAGTATGTACAATCCTATATGGTGTGTCAAAAGGCAAAGATTGAACACCAAAAACCAGTAGGGTTATTGCAATCACTGGACGTCCCAGAATGGAAATGGGATAGCATTACAATAGATTTTGTTTCCGGACTACCAAGGACGCAAAGGAGTTGCGATGCAATTTGGGTAATCGTTGACAGGCTTACGAAATATGCTCATTTCTTGCCGATCAACCAGAGGTATTTGTTGGAAAGATTAACCCAGATTTACATCAAGGAAGTGGCGAGATTGCATGGGGTACCTTCGAGTATAATTTTGGGCAGAGATCCGAGATTTACTTCCAGATTTTGGCAGAGTTTAAATAGCGCTTTAGGAACTAAGCTAAGGATGAGTTCAGCTTATCATCCGCAGACGGATGGTCAGTCTGAAAGCATGATTCAATCTTTGGAGGATCTTTTAAGAGCATATGTCTTGGAAAACACAGGAAGTTGAGACGAATTCCTTCCACTGATTGAATTCACGTACATCAATAGTTTCCACTTGAGTATTGGCATGGCGCCATACGAGGCACTATATGGACGAAAGTGCAGAACACCGCTCTGATGGTATGAATCCGGGGAGAATCAGTTGACAGGACCAGAGATAGTCCAGCGAACAATGGAGCAAGTTAAGAAAATTCGGGAAAGGATGAAAGTCGTAGGGGATCGACAGAAGAGCTACAGTGACAAGAGGAGGAGACCCTTGGAGTTCCAGGAAGGCGATCATGTCTTTATGAGAGTCACTCCAAGAACTGGAACTGGCAGGGCAATCAAATTCAGAAAGCTTACACCTAGATTTATTGGACCATTTCAAATTCTTTGCCGAATTGGTCCAGGTTCCTATCAAATTGGCTTACCTGCCAACCTATCCAATATTCATGATATTTTCCATGTTTCCCAACTCAAAAAATACCATCCTGATCCTCCACACTTGATAGAGCCCGAAGCAATTCAGATAAGGGAGAACTTGGAATATGAAGCATCGCCTGTATGAATCGAGGACAAGAGGGTGAAAGAACTCCGCGGGAAACAGATTCCCTTAGCCAAGGTCATAGGGGATGAGGTGACAGGAGATACTACCTGGGAAAGAGAAGAGGACATGCAACGACAGTACTCAAGCCTGTTCTAAAAGGTACATCGAATTCCGAGACCGAAATTCTTTTTAAGGGGGTAGTAATGTAATACCCCGATTTTCACTACTTTCTAAGACCGTCAATTTATATAGATAAGTTTATATTTTATCTGAGGTTTTAGAAAATGAAATTAAATAAACCAAGAAAATAGTTATACTCTACATTATCGTAGGGAGTTACAGTTAAATTTTGGGTTGAAAATTCAGACGAAACCCGGTCTGCGTTTTCGCGAACAGCAAGATTTTACTAATCATAAGACCTAATTTTGACTCGTGAATGAAACATTTAGGTTTCAAATCAAATTTCCCACAATATTGGCCATTTTGAAAATTTTCAAAAAAAAGAAAGTTCTTACGCTTTATTCAGGCGTAAAACCTAAATCGGGTCAAGAATGGTGCTAGATACGGGATTACCGGGACCCCCTAATAGATAAAATTGAAGCACATCAAGTCAAATCACCTAGGAAGGCTTGCCAAGGACTCACCACAGTCAGCATGAAAACGAAAATATCTGAAACGCGTTCACACTGAGAAAAGACCATTTTGCCCCTGGGAACCGGTGAAATTACATTTTCGCCTCAATGACCCATCACCCTCATCATGACATCCAATAAAATATCTAGATATGTTGTGACTTTGGAGATGAAAAGACCAAAATGCCCTTAACTTTTCACAAAATGACATTTTTGCCCGTAAAGGAAATCTCCATTTTGCCCTTAAGTGAACAATTTTTTGACCACCTTACCCCTCCCATTTCCAACGCATAAGGATCCCCTCCATGGCCATTCACCCATTTTTCCTTCTTCTCTTCGTCATCTCCTCGATATTCTCTCAACTTTCTCACTTTTTCTCGAGTGAATCTTAGGCCAAGTCTTGGTTGTTTTATGGTTTTGAACATCAAAGTTAGAGTTTTTAGTTTCTCTCCTTTGTTCTTGGTGTTCTTGAATTTATTTGAGGTTTTAGAAAATGAAATTAAATAACGAAGAAAATAGTTATACTCTACATTATCGTAGGGAGTTACGGTTAAATTTTGGGTTGAAAATTCAGAAGAAACTCGGTCTGCGTTTTCGCGAACAGTAAGATTTTACTGATCAGAAGACCTAATTTTGACTCGTGAATGAAACATTTAGGTTTCAAATCGAATTTCCCACAATATTGGCAATTTTGAAAATTTTCAAAAAAAAAAAAAAAAAGTTCTTACGCTTTATTCAGGCGTAAAACCTAAATCGGGTCAAGAATGGTGCTAGATATGGGATTACCGGGACCCGCTAACAGATAAACTTGAAGTCACATCAGGTCAAATCACCTAGGAAGGCATGCCAGGGACTCACCACAGTCAGCATGAAAACGAAAATATCTGAAACGCGTTCACACTGAGAAAAGACCATTTTGCCCCTGGGAACCGGTGAAATTACATTTTCGCCTCAATGACCCATCACCCTCATCATGACATCCAATAAAATATCTAGATATGTTGTGACTTTGGAGATGAAAAGACCAAAATGCCCTTAACTTTCCACAAAATGATATTTTTGCCCCTAAAGGAAATCTCCATTTTGCCCTTAAGTGAACAATTTTTTGACCACCTTACCCCTCCCATTTCCGACGTATAAGGACCCCCTCCATGGCCATTCACCCATTTTTCCTTCTTCTCTTCATCATCTCCTCCATATTCTCTCAACTTTCTCACTTTTTCTCAAGTGAATCTTAGGCCAAGTCTTGGTTGTTTTATGGTTTTGAACATCAAAGTTAGAGTTTTTAGCTTCTCTCCTTTGTTCTTGGTGTTCTTGAGTGTTCTTCACTTTCTCTCCACTTTCCCATTAACCTTGAGGTAAAATCTCTTTACTCAAGTTAGTAAACTTGTTCCTTGCTTCATTGTCTTGACATCTATGTGTTTTGTTTCTCAAGTGATCCATAAGCAAATTTGTGAAGCACAACTTGCTTGATTCTTGCAATCTTTCATCATTCAAGAGGTAATCTCTTCTCTCTATGATCAATCATAATCTCTTCTTCATTCATTTTCTTGATCCAAGGCTATGAACATCATGTTTCAATTTCTAAGATCCATATTCAAAAATCTCGAGAAAATCATAGAAAAATTCTTTTAATGTGGAATCAATTTCCATGATCTAGTATCATCATACTCCATCACTTTCCAAGAGCATGTAATCAAATAACATGTCTTGCCTTTTTTTTTTATTGAGTGGCAACTATGACTTAGGCAAATCATGAGTGTTTCCAATTTTTGTATAAGGTAACTTGATTTAGTGTTGTGTGTACTTGAGGATCATTGATCCAAGCGTTGATAAAATTCTAACATCCCTAGCCTAATTCAAATTAAGGAGGCCGAACCTAGCTCCTAGTAGATAAGGGATTGTATTTTTGCGATTGTTAAAGCTTGGATTGATCGTTTGAAGGTGGTTGTTGTTGAGTTTCGGACGAGTAATCGGAGGATTTCGGACTAATCGGATGACATTCATTCGGAGGATTACCTTCAAGAGATAAGGGGAGTTTGCCTGAGGGATTTTCCCGATAACTATATGTTATCCGTGATTGATCTGTGTAGCTCTGTTTGAGCTTCATTGTGATTGTAATCCATGCTTAGCATATGTTGGTGATGATGTATGCTTGGATGGAAAAATGTTTTCATGCATGTTGAAAACCATACTTTGATCTCTAGATCAAGTAAGGATTTTTATGCTTGTTTATGGTTGAATGATGCATAATTATTTTTCATCATAATATTGTGATCATTTTGAGCTATTACTTGACAAGTTAGTGAAGCAAAATCTTCACATTGTACATGGCATAGCATTCGGCCATAATGGTTACAAAAGGAAGAACATGAGTTTGCTCTTGAACTTCTATGTTTTTGAAAGTTAGAAAGTGTTTTAGTAACTTGTATTTCAAAAACAAACAAGAAGAGATTTTGATCCAAAGATCAAATGGTATTTCGGTCTTCAAGTGTTTTTACTAAGGTGAAAATATGTTTTTACTTTAGTCATAGTTTATCCAATTAACTAAGTGTTTTAAAAATAAAAGGATGAAAGTGATTTCATGAAAGTAAAAGTAATATGAAGTTACCTTAGGATTAATGGGATGTCACACTCTTTGAAACTAAGTTAACATTCAATCTTCCAAGTATAAAGAGGACCTTGTCCTCAAGTTTGAATTGATTGAATCATAGTAGGAAAACTAAATGAAATTCCATTTCTTTTACACTAACTTAAATCATGGCTTTACACTAAGTTTAAGGAAAAACCCTTTTCAAATTGGTTAACGTACTTTACTTCAAGCAAGTAACAAAGTTCTTTTAAATCAAATGAGTTCTCAATTAGAAAGGTTTTGATTTTCAAAGTCTTAAATCGAGAGTTTTCAACTCAAGTCATAAAGTTTTACGCATGGAAAACCTAAGTTAAGTAATTAACTTAGAGTAAAAGAAAAGAGATAATTAAGTATAGTATATGGTGGAACAAGACCATGCACTATACCATTGATGACTTAGTTCATCAATGACTTCATAAGACTTAAGTGAATCAATACTTATTTCATTACTTGAAACTCAAGGAATGAATATCTTTGAAAGGATCAAAGACTTATCTAAGAGGATTCTCAATCCTTCTTCATAACACTTAGGACTTGAGATGTAATTCATAAGACACAAACACAAACATGAAACGTTTTGGGTTTTGAAACAGTAGCTCGATAACAGACCGGTGGTCCGGATCCAAGAAAAGTCGTTTAATGATTTCAGTCTTGTGGTGACCGGAAGGAGAGGGATCCTGAGGCTATGTAGGTATGGGACTGTACAGTTGAAGGAAGGCTTATTAGAATTGTTTGGTACTACCTATACCAACAAGATGCATCTTCTTTTCGAGAGCCCAGAACGTAAGAACTCCATAGTAAAGCATGCTTGACTTGGAGCACTTGTGGGATGGGTGACCTTCTGGGAAGTTTCCCAAAAAGCGTGTGAGTGAGGACAAAACACGCTGAAAAGACCCGTGTTGGTTTATGGGGACAGTCGGCAATTCTGAAAGCAGTCCGAGTCGTTACAAAGGGATCAAGAGATTTATCTGGTGGATAAAAGTTTTATAATACAAAGACGCGTATAGTTCCTAAGGAAGAGAACCTTAGCGAACATTGAAGTTTATCCAGTGGATAGACATTGATTTATCGCATCTGCCTTGTGTAAGCATTGGCATTTCATTGCACGAGTTTGTAAGGCCTTGAGCCTTGGAGTTGAGCTTACACCTAGATGCTGGTGCAAATCTTACGGTGACGATCTTAAATGGTCTTGAGAATGTTAGGGTTGGAGATTCCATAAGTGACCAGTTGGTGATTCTTCTGTGTCGTGGTATTCCGTGCACTGCTGTGACATCTTTGACTAGCTGCCGTACTTTTCATGTTTGGTCTAGAGTGTGTCCGTAAAGCCAGATACGTGCACGTTACATTTGTAGTAGCAACTTGCCCATGGCTGGCATTAACCGGAACATGTCCTCCCATTCACTCTCTCCGACTTTTTGTTAGCTCCACGGAGTAGGGGTCAGAGTTTTACCCTTGTGGCATATGGCATTGAGTCATGTACATCGCATTGCATTGCATGGCTGTTGATGATTACATTTACTTATTATACATCACTATTCTGCTTTCGAAGATGTCTTATGCTTCTAATTGATTAATATGATATATTGCAATTTATGGTATGCATGTTGGATATGTTGTTACCTGGTGTATCCTCCTGTGTTACCTCTGCTACTATGCTATGTTGATACTACATATGTTCATATGCTATTTTGTGTGTCATGCATATAGTTATCATGCTTAAATACATATATTGGTTACTCACCCTTGCCTGTACATGTTGGACACTCTGCTGTGTTATTGGATACGTGTACATATGCTTCTCAACAGTCATCTGGGTCACTTCGGGACCCTGTAGCTTGAGTTTCTTGATGTCAACGATGAAGATGTGTGGACTGTTGATGACAAGGCCCAATTCATTGGTACGATGTAAGCTAGGTAGTAGGCTCTATTGATCTTAGAGTTCTTTTGTGAAACCAACTCTTAAGATTTTACATGTTTAAGATGAGAAAGTCAGTTTATGTGGCTTTGAAAACCTTTGTATGGTTTGGAATTTCATAATGAAAATCAATTTCAGGAAAGCTTATATGTGATGGTTTAGGGTTTGTGAATAAACCCAGTTTATGTGTGTTGTCAAGTATAATGTGATTTTATTATTGTGATGTGTGTATCACGTTTCTAAAGTATTATGAAGAAAATTTTTACACCCGAGTTTTCTGACTTAAAGTAAATTATTATTTTCCGAAAACAACTAGCAATTCTCTTTTAAGTTTAATTTCGCACGTGTTTAAGATGTAATGCCCAAAGGGGGTGTTACAGAGCCCGAATTAATTCAGATAAGGGAGAACTTGGAATATGAAGCACTGCCTGTACGAATCGAGGACAAGAGGGTGAAAGAACTTCGCGGGAAATAGATTCCCTTAGTCAAGGTCATATGGGATGAAGTGATAGGAGATGCTACCTGGGAAAGAGAAGAGGACATGCAACGGCAGTACCCAAGCCTGTTCTAAAAGGTACGTCGAATTTCGAGGACGAAATTCTTTTTAAGGGGGGATAGTAATGTAACACCCTGATTTTCACTACTTTCACAGACAGGTAATTTATATAGATAAGTTTATATTTTATATGGGGTTTTAGAAAATGAAATTAAATAAACCAAGCAAATAGTTATACTCTACGTTATCGTAAGGAGTTACGGTTAAATTTTGGGTTGAAAATTCAGAAGGAACCCGGTCTGCGTTTTCGCTAACAGTACGATTTTACTGATCAAAAGACCTAATTTTGACTCGTGAACAAAACATTTAGGTTTCAAATCGAATTTCCCACAATATTGGCCATTTTGAAAATTTTCAAAAAAAAAAAAAAAAAAGTTCTTACGCTTTATTCGAGCGTAAAACCTAAATCGGGTGAAGAATGAAGCTGGATATGGGATTATCGGGACCCGCTAACGGATAAAATTGAAGTCACATCAGGTCAAATCACCTAGGAAGGTGTGCTAGTGACTCAACACAGTAATCATGAAAACGAAAATATCTGAAACACGTTCACATTGAGAAAAGACCGTTTTGCCCCTGGGAACTGGTGAAATTACATTTTCGCCTCAATGACTCATCACCCTTATCATGACATCCAACAAAATATCTAGATATTGTGTGACTTTGGAGGTGAAAAGACCAAAATGCCCTTAACTTTTCACAAAATGACATTTTTGCCCCTAAAGGAAATCTCCATTTTGCCCTTAAGTGAACAATTTTTAGACCACCTTACCCCTCCCATTTCCGACGCATAGGACCCCCTCCATGGCCAATCACCCATTTTACCTTCTTCTCTTTCATCATCTCCTCCATATTTTCTCAACTTTCTCACTTTTTCTTAAGTGAATCTTGTGACACCCTTAACCCCAACATACGTTTATTATATAAATATTAATTTGCGAAAATATTCTTTGCGGAAAAAGGATAAATAATATACGAGTTCTACCATTAATAAACATTTTCGCAATAGTTAAGAGTATCACCATTCATAAATTGAAACCTCAAATCCAATTAAATTAAACACAGTGCCATAAAACGTTTACAAGTTTCGCATAAATAATAAATAGTTTAAACAAGATAATCCCCTAGCCCGATGTCACATGGATCAGAGCTAAACAAAAGTCCATAAAGAAATAAATAACATGATCCAAAGCCTAAAGAACAACATCAAAAGAATTCAACTACTAATACTCTAATCATCAACAACTCCACGTAAGCTCCGAAGTGTTACTCTTCAGTCACTTGAGAGTCATCTGAACAAATCATACATTGCACAAGAAAAGACACAAATACAAAGGGGTGAGAAGACGTACTCATATACATATGTTGTGGAAGTAAAATGGAAATTAAGGCTAGTGCATACACATAGATATACATATATACATATACATACATACACATATAAGTACTACACACCCACAAACATAACATAATCATTCTCGTAAATCAAGTCAAATCATCTCACAATAGTTTAACATATCATCTCATTATATTTTGTATACATGTCGCATTACAATCACAAGCAACAATGTCCCCTCAGACTCATACAACACACATAATTGAGTACCCACAAACAGGCTCTCTAGGGGCTAGGTCCCATAAATAGGCTCTTAGAGGCTGGATCCCATAAACAGGCCATTCCATGGCTGGCTCTATAAACAGGCCCTTCCGAGCTGAGTCCCATAAACAGGCCTTGAAGAGCTGGGTCTCACACAAACATTCATAAATGAGTACCCACAAACATAATATAATCATTCTCGTAAATCAAGTCAAATCATCTCACAACAGTTTAACATATCATCTCATTATATTTCGTATACATGTCGCATTACAATCACGAGCAACAATGTCCCCTCAGACTCATACAACACACATAATTGAGTACCCATAAACAGGCTCTCTAGGGCTAGGTTCCATAAACATGCTCTTAGAGGCTGGATCCCATAAACAGGCCATTCCATGGCTGGGTCCATAAACAGGCCCTTCCGAGCTGAGTCCCATAAACAGGCCCTGTAGAGCTGGGTCTCACACAAACATTCATAAATGAGTACCCACAAACATAATATAATCATTCTCGTAAATCAAGTCAAATCATCGCACAACAGTTTAACATATCATCTCATTATATTTTGTATACATATCGCATTACAATCACAAGCAACAATGTCCTCTCAGACTCATACAACACACATAATTGATTACCCACAAACAGGCTCTCTAGGGGCTAGGTCCCATAAACAGGCTCTTAGAGGCTGGATCCCATAAACAGACCATTCCATGGCTGGGTCCATAAACAGGCCCTTCCGAGCTGAGTCGCATAAACATGCCTTACATAGCTGGGTTTCACACAAACATTCACAAATGAGTACCCATAAACAGGCTCCTTAAAACTGGGTCTCACACTCAAACAATACCTCACATTCCAATATAGTCACAATCATAGTCTACATGTATTCATCCTTAAATATAAATCAATATTCACGTCTTATAATCTTAAACCAATAGACATATAATTCATGATTACAACTATCAAAACATTATTATAATAACAATTACAAACACTATAGCACTTATAGTAACACATACATATCTATAACATTATAGCAATACATACACGCTTTGTGATATTATAATCATACAATAAGTTCAATACATTATTCATAACATACAATCATTTAAGCCATTGCTCCAACAATGGTAACAACAAATCACTCAAGGCACAAGGGGATCATGGGAATCCCCAATCACCTCAATCTCATTCCAACATTCCCATATGATATAATCATCTTTCTCCCCCCATACCTGGTATGGCGATCACAATGAATAAAGGAAGAGAAAAGTTCCGGAAAAGGTTGCGTCTCACGAACACTCGATCTCACGACACTTGATTTCACGATCACTGCCCCAAAAGGATCAAGAGCAGCAACGAGGAAGAGGGCTTGTGATGGCAGCGATGCTCTTCAAGTGAAGGCGACAAAGAACGACGAACAACGGTGTAATCTCCTTCAAGAATCCATGGAAAGGGTTTAGGAATCCTAGTTTGGAGAGAAAGAGGCAGTTTCTAAGAGTATTTCAAGTTAGAAAATAGGTTTAGGTCGAGTCTTATGGTATAAATATGATTTAGGATCATTATGGGCTGATTAGAAGCCCGAAAACACAATTCTTCTGCGGGCAGATTTGCTAAGCGAATCCATTTTCGCTTGGCGAACCAGAGAGCTGCAAGAATCTGTCTGCTAGATTCGCTAGGCGAAGTTCCTCCGCTACGAAAAAATATAGAAGCCGAATTTGGCCCTGACACCTAAAATAAGACTTGTAGATAATCCCCTAAGCTTTCCAACGCATCCAAGATTGTCTCAATCGGACATCTAGAACTCAAGATATGGACAAAACCGTAAAACATGTTTCTTGGACTCGAATGTATTGACCATTCCTTAAGGCTGAACTGCCCCAACTATGAACTTAGGCACCAAGAGCAAGCATAGCAAGTATATATAAACATATATAATCAATTATTAACACATTATAATCTAAGTGTGAAAATTGGCGTTTTACAAATCTTAGGCAAAATTTGTGAAGGAAGTGTTGAATGCTTGCCCATTTTTATCATCCAAGAAGTATGACTACTCTCTTTGATCCTTTGAGCATCATATTCTCTACTCAATTCTTTTTTTAAAACCTTGATCAACTATGTTTCTACTTCTAAGTTCAATCTTCAAAAATCTCTAGAAAATTATAGAAAAATCCTTTCAATGTGAAATCAATTTCTATGATCTAGTCTAATTATCCTTTATCATTATCCAAGAGCATGTAATCAAATAACATCCCTAGCTATATTTTCAATAAGGTGGCCGAACCTAGCTTATGGGAGACCATGAGTTTCACTTCAAGTTTTTGTTTAAAGAGACTTAATTTAGTGTTATGTATGCTTAGGGATCATTCATCCAAAAGTTAGAAATTTTTAGACATCTCTAGCCTATTTTCCTCAAGAGGGCCGAACCCCAACCTTTTGGTTGAATGGGTTTTGGTTCAAATCTTTGACAAATGATTGAGGATTATGTCTTTATCATACTTAAGGATCATTAATCCAAGAGTTAGAAATTTTTAAACATCCCTAGCCATTTGAAGTCACCTTGGCCTAACCTAGACCCTATGAGGCAAGGAATGATATTTTGTTAATGTTAAAGTTGTAATTTGTTGTGAACGATCAGACTGTGTTCGATCATTCTAAAGCGTGCTAAAGTGCCGATTACGGAGCTGTGTTCGGAAGCTTGGACGAGAAGGCGAGCGTGTGTAGCAGTTTCAGGTGGGGAGAAGGAACTGTTATCTTCGGGAAGGCAAGCGTAGTACAGAATGTATACATGTGTAGGGGAACCTTAAACCCTACTAGAGGTTGAGCCCTGGACAATGTACCTGGACGCTAGGTGTAGGTACCTTTGGGCTATCACCACTAAGATGATACCCCAGACGATGTGATTGTTGAGTTTGGTATGTTGAACTTCTTAGGTGATTATCTGTTGATCTGTTATGTTGAACTGCCTATGTGATTATCTGTTTATCCGATATGTTGAACTGCCTATGTAATTATCTGTTTATCTGTCCACGTGATGATATCTATATTGGCATGCTTATTGTTGTGATATTTTATTCTTGTGATTAGCTGGATGATTGTTGATGAGAGTATGGTGAGATTGTGATGTTTTTTAAGGCTGATACCGTCGTGGTCCTGATCATGGAGCTGTGACACGTGGACCCAAGGCATCACGATGCTGATGTTAATGTTGATGTTGATGTCGATGTGGATGCAATGCATCGTGGCTGTGGCCAAGTGCTTATGTGTGAGGTTCCGGTATCAACCTGTGATGGATGTTTGCTGCGTATCATAGTATTAAATATCATAGCATATTTTATCCCAATGGGGGATGCCCAAATGGGGGCGAGATGTGTACCACCAATCCCGAGGCGGGATGTCCAATTGGGGACGTGATGTTATTGATCCTTACGAGGATGTCCAATTGGGGATGTGATGTTATTAATCCCGACGGGGATGTCCAACTGGGGACGTGATGAAATCGGCTGACATGCATATAGGGATGTTGACATGCATATAGGGATTAGTATCCTTCATAGAGGTTTGATCGGAGAGAATGACTTTTGAGATGGTTGTGCTGTATGACTCGAGAGACGGTTGTTGGTGTGTTGTATGTTTTCTATGTGTTGTGTGCTACACGTTTATATGTTGTACTATTGCCCCTCTCCTATGTTTGATTACGCATGTTTCTTATACCCCTGTCTTTTCTCCATGTATTATTTTTATTTTATGGGAAGGCCCTGTGTAGGAACCAGTCACTGAGGAGTTGGATGACCCTCCATACAAGCCTGATGCTGATGGATGAGCCACAAACCCCAGCCTCGAGAGGTTTTGAGCTTTGTACGAGAAGGTGGCTAGCATGAGAGTTTTCTTATCTCTTGATTTATTTTGCTTATAGTCTGTACCGATGTACTCCGTATGTTACACTACTACTGTAGCCTTACTGACTAGGCAACCGATGCATATATATATATATATATATATATATATATATATATATATATATATATATATATATATATATATATATATATATATATATATTTCATAGCTGAGTACTCTGATATGTTGCGTGCCTTAATTTAGTTTCGTTTCTACGTTTTAATCTTTCCATTTCGCTTCGTATTAATAAGGCACGCTAACGTTTATAATACGATTAAGGATAGTTAACATCTTAGATTCTTTAATGGGACGGCGGGTCATCTTATTTAGTGGTATCAGAACAGCTCAATTCTAATATCGGACTGTGTGGTCTAGGAAGTGTACTAGCATTGATAGTTGGATCCACATTGGATACCAACTGTGTTAGAAAAAGGGGTAGAGCATCTGATGCGCAAGTTATCAAGTGTGATAACTGTTTTGTTCGTAAGACATATAATATCTATATTTATTGATTAATATTGTATGTCTTATGGATCGAAGCTAATGATTCTTTTTCCAGGAAGGAATGGCTAGAGGACGTGGTAGAGGAAGGGGAACACTATTTGGAACCGGGGACTTCAACCATAATGGTGATACCTCGGGAACCGGAGGCGGCGGAGATCAGAAGAAAACGACGAGGGCCATGAGGGATTTGGCCACTGCAATGCTACAACAAACGCAGGAAAATGACCAGTTTATCCAGCGATAGGAAGAGAGGGACACTAGACAACAACAACAACCGTTGAGATGAGATGGAGTAGTAGACACCGGGCTGAATGCTTTTATGAAGGGAAATCCTCCCCAATTCCATTGAGAATACAATCCGGAAGCTGCTAAGCTATGGTTGCAAGAAATTGAGAAGGTCTTTGTCGCTATCCATTGTAGAGAGGATAGGAAAGTCCATAAGCTGCTTTCATGCTAGTCGGAGCAGCAGAAGCATGGTGGAATAACAAGCAGAGACTACTAGAGGTGGACGGAGGGGTGTTAACGTAGGAGGTATTCAGAGAGAGCTTCTTGGAAAAATATTTCCCAAGGAGTATCCGTCAAGAGAAAGAGAAGGAGTTCATGAACCTGAAGTAGGAGCAGAGGTCGATGGGAGAATACACCATGAGGTTCGAGGCAGTGCTGAAATTCTCTCAGTTCTACCAAGTGTACCAGGATGAAGACTGGGTGTGCAGAAGGTTTGAAGAAGGGTTGAGGCCTGACTTGAAGAGGGCTATGCTACCGTTGAGCATCCGATCATTCCCAGAGCTGATAGAGAAATGAACAGTACTAGAAGGGCACAATCAAGAGGGAGTTACACAAGCTCAAGTGAGAAATGGTGGGCCAGTCATGAGTTTTGGTCAGAAAGGTTGTGGAGGAAAGTTCCAATCAAGGGCGAAGCCTTACACTCGTCTAGGTCAACAAACAACAGCTTCTGGAAGGGGGAATACCAGTCAGAGACAACTAGGATTTTCTACTTGTATTCGATGCGGTGGACCGCATCTAGTGAAGGATTGTCCTCAAGCACCGAATGTCAATTGTTTCCGTGGTGACAAGTGGGGCCACTATGCCAATGAGTGCCAACCAAGAGATACATGAAAATGAAACAGGGAAACACAAGAAGGGTGGTTGAATTGTGTTTCTTAACCGATTTTCGAAAACCTTTTTTTAAAACAAACATTTAAAGCAGGAAGATGAAAGAACACACCAAAACGATTATAAGTGATTAAGATACTTTGTTTTCAATCCCCAAGTTAGTAATAAATAAAAACTTAACAAGATAGGGATAGAGAGATTCACACAAAGATATATCCTGGTTCACTCTTTCAAAACAAAGAGCTACGTCCAGTCCCTTCCTCCAGAAGGTTTTTCCACTAAAACTCTTAGCACTTAATACAAGTTGTTTCCAAGTCTCTCCAAGACTACAACTCCAAGTATTCTGCACCTCTCCAGGCAACAAGTATTCTTTTACAGACAAGCCTTTTCAGGCTCAACAAATCCTAAGATTTGAGAGGGATTTTTCTGAGATTTTTACAAACTCACAACAATGAGAGTATTACACGATATAGCTCTTGACAATCTGTTTACAACTTTGCAATGAAAGAATGAGAAGGTTTACAGATCAAAAACTAAGAGTGAAAGCTTTGAGGCTTCTTCTTTGCACAATGAAATCTCTTGAATATTTTCTTGCTCGCATATTCTCTTCTTTGCTCTTTAGAGGGTGGTCTACTTATATCTTTTTCTTGACCTTATGATTTCAAAATATAGGGAGAACTTTTCCGTTTAGACTCAATCAAATATCCGTTAAGCACAGATTATTTGCCAGTTATTTCTTGTTGTGTAATTGTCCTTTCAGAATGACGAGCTAGTAGCAGCTTGAATGGTAGCAGACTGATTTTGCTTTTATGGCCAACAAGCGTTTTGCTCTACGTGATTCTTTGCTCTACGTGATTTGCTTTGTACGACGTTCGTAACAACTTTTGTCTTTATGTGAAGAAGATATTTTCCTTTTAAACATTTAAGACTTTTGAATAAGAGAGTGCCACGTCATCTACAAAAAGAAGTTAGTAGACGCACAGGCAAATATACAATTGGACGCACAGGCATATATACAATTGGACGCACAGATAATTGGACGCACAAGTGTTGTAGATGATTGGACGCATAAGCATTGAAGACAATTGGACGTACAATAGTTATAAACAATAAACATTTGGACGATAAAGCAATGTAAACATTTGAACGCATAATACTATATGATCTCTTTACCACAGAGTTTCTTTAGACGAAGATATTGCAGTGAGCTTTTTGTCCTTTAAGAGCTAGGTGAAACTTTGGTTTTGGAGAACCATCTGAAGTCAGAAACATACAAAGGTCTTTTGACCTTACGGATTAGCATAAACTTGACTTCGAGTATTTTCAATAAACATATAATAACTTTGTTAATCATTAAAACTTTTAGGGCTCATTAGTCATTACTGTTTTGGTTCTAACAATCTCCCCCTTTTTTATGATGACAAACATTATTCTGAAGCATGTTTTTGAAACAATATAAACAATGTACCGTAAGTATAAAAGCTCCCCTTGAGATTATGCATTTACATATTGAAGACATAACTCAGATTATGAAAGTATAAAGACAGGATATATAACCAAATGTTCAATTCATTTCATATATTTAACAACTTTACACATTTCATTTCATATATTTTCTCCCCCTGTTTGTCATCCGACAAAAAGGAATAAAGGGAGGATACAACATCATTGTCAGCAAAAAGAAATGAAAAGATTGTAACGAGATGGAGGCGGAAAGTCAGGGAAGACGCGATGAAGATAAGAGAACAACTGAGCCATCTTTCGATCCAACTCTTCAGTGACCCTAGCTGAGATCCGATCTACTAAGTAGTCAGCAACTTCAGGAGTCAGACCAGGAGGTAGAGAAGGAGCCGAAGCTGGAGCAGGGTGAGCTTCTTCAGCTGTAGAAGAGTTGACATCTTCCGCATCAAGATGTAGTTCCACCGTGTTTCCAGACAGGGTAGAAGTAGCATTAAGACGTTCAGTGTGCTGAACCGAGCTGGCTTCCATTTGGGGAAAAGGAACAGCAACTGAAGCAGGAGAATCATCCACTGGAACCTCTGAAGATGTGGCTTCTTCATGAGTATACCATGGAAGCAGAAGAATAAGAGGAGGAGAAGATGATTCCGGGACCTATGATGGAGGTACGGAGGATGGGGCATCTTGAGGTGAGAGAGGTGGAGATGGGGGTGGGGAAATGGATTTTTGTGGGGAGGGAGTGGAGGTTGAGGAGTCTGATATGAGAATTTTGGGTCAAGGTGGCCGTTGGGCTACGGTTTTGATGCGCATTGGTTTTGGTGGAAGAGGGATGGACGCAGAGAGTTTAGGATTGGGGTGAGGGATAGAAGATGGTTCTTCAGAAGGACTGGATGGTACAGAGGAGACAAAAGGGTTGGGTAAGGGTGAGGGTGAAGGAGAGACCTTACTTTTCTTTATAAGAAGAAGAGCAATAGGAACATTGTCCTCATCATCTTCTTCGTCGTCTTCATCCACCAAAAGCTTTCTCTTTCTGTATCGAGGTTTAGAGGAACCAGCTTCTAGATCCGCTTGAGAAGAAACATGAGCTTGCTACTTTGAGCCTAAATCAGCCTTAAGCAAAGGTCCATGAATCTCTTCAACAAATGGAAGTACCACACCATTGAGCTTGATGAACTTTCTCCATGGATGATGTAAGCAATTCCTTCCATCATTGAAGCGAACTCCAGGCTCGGCTTTTCCTCGAATTCTTCGAACACATTTTGAGACGAAGCCTGAGTGGATGAATGAGAGGAGAAAAGACGAGGGTTTGCAACGTTGAGTCTACTGCTTCCTTTTCTAATGACTTTGAAGATCGTCCAGCCGAGGAGCTTGAGTTAAAGTGATTTGAGCTTGATCAAATGCAACACCCTTTCCCGAGTGTCACATTCCCGAACGTTTATAAGGCCGAAAATATTTATTAATGCGGAAAATACGGTTTTTTTTTCTTTTCACAAGATGTAATGGGATTTAGTAAAGGTAAATAATACTGATAACGAACTTAGGTTTGCCATGCATTTCTAGAACATAATGCATAATAAATACTGGAACATAAAATAGAAAAAGAAATAATACTATATACAGACATAGGTCTAATGTATAACTGACATAAGAAGTACAATAAGTACTAGGAGTCGTAGCTCCCAAAAGGTACTGCAAAACTGACATAGTCTGGCCGACAACAAAACTAAACCACAAAAAGAGTCTGCCTCCGGGCTCAAGGAAACTACTGGACTGAACCATCGTCGCTTCCATCTGTTCAAGCAGCAACAGCAAGTACCAGCAGAAAACATACAGATATGGGTGAGATTCCCGTTCATCAACACTTCAAAACAGCAATAGTAATAACGGGATGACTCACCAGGTATCAGCATACCCAACATGCTTACAAGAATTCTCAATGTCAAACATATTAAGCAGTTGACAGCATAAAATCATGTTAAGTAGTTAACAGCATAAAATAAGGCACTCTTAAACAATACAGCGATGTATAACAATAAATGTAAACATCTATAGCCATGTAATGCAATGCAATGTGTATGACTCAATGTCAATGTCACTGGGTACTACTCTAACCCCTACTCTATGGGGCTAACAAAACGTCGGAGAGAGTGAATGGAAGGACATGTTCCGGTTTCTGCCAACCATGAGCAAGATGCTACAACATTTGTAACATGCACGTATCTGGCTTTACGGAAACACTCTCGACTAAACATGAAAAGTATGGCATCTAGTAGAGGATATCAGTGTATTGCACATATTCGCCACGACACAGAAGAGCTACCAACTGGTCACATGTAAGCCCTTCCAACCCTGATACCTCCAAAAAGACCATTGAAGATCGTCATCGTAAGATTCGAACTCGCATCAAGGTGTAAGCTCAACTCCTAGGCTCAAGGCCTTACGACTATGCAAATGATATGCCAATGCTTATACAAAGCAGATGCGATCAAGCAATGGCTACCCCCCGGGTAAACCTCGAGTTCCATTAAGGTTCTCTTCCTTATGAACTATACATGTCTTTGAAAAACAAAATCTTTATCCACAGGATAAATCTCGTGATCCCCGGGATCGAGTCATCACAAGACTGAAACAATTGAACGACTGATCGAGATCCGAATCACCAGTCTGTCATCGAACTACTGTTTCAAAACCCAAAACGTTTCATGTTTGTGTTTATGTCTTATGAAGTCATTGATGTACTAAGTCATCAATGGTATAGTATATGGTCTTGTTTCACCACATATTATACTTAATTATCCCTTGTCTTCAACTCTAAGTCAATTACTTAACTTAGGTTTTTAATGCGTAAAACTTTACAGTTTGAGTTTAAAAACACTCTTTATAAACAAACCATTTCTCGCGAGGCGAAGGTCTATATCGTGATGCGAGGCTGAGAAGTTATCTTTACTGTTTAGACAGTCTTTCTGCTTCGCGAGGCGAGGATTATATCGTGATGCGAGGCAGAGAAGCTGCATCTTCACTGCTTAGGCGGTTCGCAGGGCGAGAACTACTTCGCTACGCGAGGCCGAGAAGCTGCATCTTTGCTGCTAGGGCTAGTCCACTGTCTCGCGAGGCGAGGCAAGGTTAGCCTGGCGAATGCCTTGTTTTCCTTCTGTCTCGCGTGGCGAGACAAGGTTCGCTGGGCGAGTGCCCTGTTTTCACTTTTCCCTAACTCCTTCATTAATTCTCCTTTTGAAACACTAAGTTTGATTAAAAGACCTATGGCTAAAGAAAAGACATTTTCCCACTTTGGAGCCACACTTTAAAGGTTAAAACTTCATTTGATCTTTGGATCAAAATCACGTTTGTTTCTCTTTGAAAACATAGGTTATGAAATCATGTTTTGTTGCATCAAAACCTTGCCAAAACAAGAACAACACATATTCTTATATTTTCCTCTTACTAAGGCCACAAGCCTACTCCAATGAAAAATGGAGACTTTGCTTCACCAACAAAGCAAATGTAGCTCAAAAGCTCACACAATTATGATAAACCACAATACACATTACTACATCATAATCAAACATCCAAGTCCATCACACATCATCGTCTCATAATCAAGCATAAAAGTCCATACTTGATCTAGTGATCAAAGTAGGTTTTTCAACATACATGGAAATGATTTTCATTCAATCATATCATCATCAACATATGCTAAAGCACACTACAACATACAAAAGCATAAACTCATCATGACAATCTTGTTCTCCAAGAGAACTTAACAAATAAAAGTGAACCCAAACTAAAGGGTTTCACCCACACATAAACTTAAACAACCATCTTCACTACCACCATCTTGGTGTGATGAGGTTCATCCCCCATACCTGTTGATGAGCAGATTCCTGGATCAAAGTCGGTTGATCGGTTTGTGAACCTCCTGACAATCGTCAACAACTACAACAACACAACAATCCAACATTAAACAACAATCAAAGCCAATCTCAACAATTCTAACAAAGAGGATTTCGGCCACCCTAGGTTAAAAAGGTTAGGAATTGGTTTTGGTTTTCCATTTCATGGATTTAAAGGCATTAGGAAAGCTAAGGATGAAATCAAGTGTTAGAAATCAAAAATTGATGAAAACACTATTCATCATCATCAAATAGGGTTCGGCCAAAAAGTATTTTGGGATATGATGGGATTTGAATCATAAGCTCTTGGGTTTAGGTTGAGAATGATGATGTGAGTTCAAAGAACTTGGTCTTACCTCAAAAGGATTTTTCTATAATTGCCTATGGATTTTCAAAGTTTTGGATCTAAGAATTTCTTTTCATGAAAATGAAGATTGATCTTGAAATAAAGAAAGATTCAAGAAGCTAAGAGATCATAGAAGTGATCTTACCTTGAAATAAAGGAAGATTGCTCAAGGAATCAAGTGATTCTAACAAGTGATTCAAGCTTTTCAAGGATGAAAATGGAGTTTCTCTCAAGAATAACTATGGAGCTCTAAAGGGGAGGGGACTGTGCGAAAATGAGGGAGTGAGGAGCTGAGTTCAGCCTCTTAAAATCTCGCTTAAGGGTAAAAAGGTCATTTGCCAAAAGGGAAAAATGGTAAAAGTGTAAGAGACTAAGGTTAGGGGCATTTTGGTCATTTTGCGTCCAGATATTTCCTATCGTCATGACGACTCTGGCATACTCTCCCAAGTGTCCTGGGATGATGTGATATCAAGATTATCCGTTGGCGAGTCCCAGTAAATCCATATGTGGCTCCGTTCGTCACCCGATTGAGGATTCCGTCCGAACGAAGGTCAAGAAGTGATTTTTCTGAAGTTTTTGTGAAATTTAACCAAAAGGTAAAGAATCAAATTATAAGACTTATTGTCTCGTTCACGGGTCCATCTGGGGTCTCCTGAGTAGTAAAATCATACTGTCAGTGTAAAAACGCAGACCGGACTCCGTTTGAGTTTTCGACTCAAAACTTAATCGTAGCTCCCTACGATATCGTCGAGCATGACTATGGTCTCAGAATATTTTATTTCCATTCGTAATACCTCGAATAAAATAAAGACATTAAAATACTAAAGAATTAGAAAACGTGAAAATCGGGGCGTTACATCAAATGTCAGCACAGTTTTGAGTTGCATTTTGGAGAGGTTTGCCTTTCCAAACACAGGGCAGCTCACTGTTTGATAGGAGGTTCTGATGCTAGGATGAAATTTTTGTAGCATCCGATAAACCCCTTGATCTTCAAAGATGCGGGAGAGAAGGATTGCATATGTAATGGTCTTCACAGAGACGACATGAATGCAGTTTTCTTTGAAACGGTCAAAGAGAAGAGACGAAAGATTGATCTTTATACCATACAGCAGATGGGTGAGCAGGAAGGAATGCACCTCAAAGATGGAGTCTTTGGATCTAGCTTTGTGCAGAACGGCTTTGTTCAAGATCTGATTGAGAACTCTGGCTTCATCCTTCATGATAGCAGCACGGAACAGTGCATTTGGCTGAGCATCAGGGTTCCTCAGGAAGTTAAAGACGTTGTCTTTACCTCCAAACTTGTTATGCCAAGATTTGAAGAAGGTGGCACCGAGGGATAGACATCCAATAGCAGAAGCTATAGAGACTTTGGAGACTTCAACTTTGTGTGTCCCCAGAACAAACCCAGAAATAAGACCTTCTTTTTCAAGGTGAGCTGTCCTCCAAAACTCAGTGAGAAGTCTTGGATAGACTTCTGGATAGTTGATAAAGAAATGATCCCATCCAGCACCGATGATATAGACCCTGATGTCTACTCCCAATCTCGCTAGCATATTCAAATCGATCTGGTGCTCAATATTGATCTGACAGTTATCAGGAATCTCACGAGTGGGATGAACGAGCGGTGAAGTGGTCTCTTGTGGAATGCTGCTTCCTTCTCCAGCTGATCGCAGATTTCTTCCCATTTTTCAGAAGAGTGAAAAGAGAGAAGATAGAGAAGATGAACAGTTGAGAGAGAGAGAGAGAGAGATTTCAAAGAGAGGACGTTTGGTGAGGTTTGAGCTCACGGGTTGAGGTTTATATAGAGAAGCAAAAAGTAATTGAAGCGTCAGAGAAAGTAACCGTGGTTAAAAAAAATGATGACTAACGGTTACCGAGGGAGGCTACTTAAGAGTGAAGTAGCAGACGCACGCCGTTTGACGTGACCCGAGAGTGCTGACTCAGCATAGTATTTATGTGAAGGACAGATGAAGAGATTTTAACAGAAAAACAATTATGACAAATAATAAATATCAAGGAATGATGACGTTAGCAGTAAATGGGCGCAACCATTTTATGCGCATGCTTTTCTAACACAAGCGTTTATTGGACGCAAGGTCATTCAACAAAAAACATGTTTAGCTGTTTTCTTATTAAAGAAAATCTATCCTCTGCCAGAGGTTTTGTGAAGATATCTGCCCACTGGTGGTCAGTATCCACAAATTTTATATCAAACACACCTTTTTGAATGTAATCTCCATTAAAGTGATGTTTGATTTCTATATGCTTAGCCCTTGAGTGCAATATAGGATTTTTCGATAAATTAATTGCAGTAGTATTATCACAATAAGTTGGAATCTTACTTTTATGAATATTGTAATCTTCCAGTTCATGTTTAATCCATAAAAGTTGTGAGCAACAACTAGCCGCAGAGATATATTCAGCTTCAGCAGTTGATAAGGCTATGGTGCTTTGTCTTTTACTGGACCATGAGATAAGATTTGTTCCAAGATAGCAGCCACCACTTGTACTTTTCCGTTCAATTCTATCTCCGGCATAGTCAGCATCACAATATCCCATTAATTCGTACTCAATGGTTTTCTCATAAAATAAACCCAGATTAGAAGTACCTTTTAGATATCTAAAAATTCTCTTGACAGCAGTTAAATGATTTTCACATGGATCAGCTTGAAAACATGCACAAAGACATACACTAAACATAATATCTGGTCTGGACGCAGTGAGATATAAAAGGGATCCGATCATACCTCTGTAAACATTTTGATCTACCTTTTTATCTTTGTTGTCTTTGGTCAGAATGGACGTTGGATGCATAGGTGTACTCATTGGCTTGCTGTCGTCCATTTGAAATTTCTTCAAGAGATCTTTAGTGTACTTGGTCTGATGAATCTACACACCCTTTGAGGTTTGTCTTACTTGCAGACCCAGAAAGAATTTGAGTTCTCCCATCATGCTCATTTCGAATTCTTTTGTCATAAGATCAGAAAATTCCTTACAAAGATAATCATTAGTAGATCCAAAAATAATGTCATCAACATAGATTTGAATTATTATAAAATTATCTTTATTAGTTTTCTTAAACAAAGTCGTATCTACCTTTCCCATACAAAAACCATTTTCCATGAGGAAGGAGCTGAGTTTCTCATACCAAGCTCTAGGAGCTTGTTTGAGTCCATATAAAGCTTTCTAAAGCATATATACATACTCAAGATGGGAATGATCTTCAAACCCAGGGGGTTGCATTACATAGACTTCTTCGTTAATTAGTCCATTCAAAAAAGCCCTTTTAACATCCATTCGATATAAGGTTATGTTATGATGAGTAGCAAAGGATAGTAAGATACGTATAGCTTCTATTCTAGCAACAGGAGCAAAGGTTTCAGTGTAATCAATACCTTCTTCTTGAGAATAACCTTGTGCTACTAACCTTGCTTTGTTTCTCACAACCTTTCCATTTTCATCCATCTTGTTTCTAAATACCCATTTAGTTCCAATAATGGATTTATCTTTGGGTTGTTGAACTAAGGTCCAAACTTTGTTTCTCTCGAACTGATTGACTTCTTCTTGCATGGCCGAGATCCATCCATCGTCCGAGAGAGCTTCATCCACAATTTTTGGTTCTAACTCAGAGATGAAAGCTGAATTAGCCTGATTTCTGAAGGTTGACCTTGTTCTTACTTTGTCACTGGGTTGACCAAGAATCTGATCTTCAGGATGGTAAACTTAAATTGCCAAGATTTCTGGCTATCACTAGATAAGTGTGGATCATCAGTTTTGACATCATCGAAGATTTCCTTTTCATTGTTGGTTGGACAATGATCATTTAGATCCAGATCGGCAAGAGATTCGTCCAACTCTGGTAGTTTCTTATCAGGGCTCTTGTCATCAAATTTAACATGAATGGATTCTTCGACAATTAATGATCTACAATTATAAATTCTAAAGGATTTAGATGTTTCAGAATATCCTAAGATGATATCATTATCAACTTTGGCATCAAATTTTCCTAGATTATCTTTAGTGTTTAATATAAAACAGGCACATCCAAAAGTATGAAAATATGATATGTTGGGTTTTCGTCCTTTCCACAGTTCATATGGAGTCTTTTTCAGTATTAGTCTTATGTATACTCTATTTTGAATATAGCATGTTGTGTTAACAGCCTCAGCCCAAAAGTTCTTAGAGACAGAGTTATCATTGAGTAATGTTCTTGCCATCTCTTGAAGAGACCTATTCTTTCTCTCAACAACCCCATTTTGTTGAGGTGTTCTACGAGCAAAGAAATTATGAAGAATGCCATTTTCTTCACAGAATAGTTGGAAGTTTATATTCTCAAACTCTCCTCCATGATCACTTCGGATTGAATTGATACATATACCTTTCTCATTTTGAATCCTTTTATAGAATATTGCGAATACCTCAAAACACTCATCTTTGTGAGCTAGGAACATTACCCATGTCCATCTAGAGTAATCATCAATAATGACAAGTCCATATTTCTTTCCACTTAGGGAGGCAGTCCTTATTAGACCAAACAAATCTAAATGTAGCAATTCTAAAGGTCTGGATGTTGAAACAATATTCTTTAAATTAAAATAATTTTTGACTTGTTTCCCCTTTTGACAGGCATCACAGAGAGCATCTGATTTATAGGCCAGCTTTGGTAATCCTCTTACGAGGTTATGCTTTTGTAGCTTTGAGATTAATCTCAGGCTTGCATGACCAAGTTTCTTGTGCCAAATCCATTGCTCATCATTCACAAACATTAGACATGATACATTTTGAATAGAGAGGTCCCCCAAGTCAATTTTATAAACATTGTTTTGCCTCTTACTAGTAAATAGAGTGGACTCATCAGCATATTTGACTATACACTTATCTTTGTTGAAAGACACTACAAACCCACTGTCACATAATTGGCATATGCTAAGCAGATTGTGTTTTAGCCCTTCAACTAGAAACACATTATTTATAGAGGGAGAATTATTCTTACCAATCTTACCAATACCTACAATCTTTCCCTTTTGATTGCCACCGAAAACAACTGATCCTTCAGACTTTGGCTTTAGGTTTAGGAACATAGACTTTTCTCCCGTCATGTGTTGTGAGCATCCACTGTCCAGGTACCATGATTGGTGTTTTCTTTCTGTTGTCAAGCAAGTTTGGAATAGAGATTATTTTACTTTTAGGTACCCAGATAGACTTGGGTCCTTTTTGGTTAGTTGCAGGTAACTTATAAGTTTTTCTTTTGTGTAAGCATCTGGACGCAGAGTGTCTATTCTTACCACAGATAGAGCAATACATTAATTTTTTTGTCTCAGAAATTTTTGGGTTTTCTTTTTCATACCCAATGCCAGATTTATCATAAGGAGATCTATATCTAAGAATTAAATTAAGATTTTTAGATCCATCAGTGAATTTTGATAGGCTATCAGTTAAGTAAGTAATTTGATGCTCAAGTTTCTCAACTTCACAGGATGTATTGTGTAATACCCCCTCGCGGGTGCTACATACTCGGACTCTAATGCGGAAATAAATCAAGAAAATAAAACGCTGGTTGCTTTCGGAAAATACTTTAATTAAGTAGCTACGTTCGAAAACGCGGTTTCTAAAAATTTTCTGCATGCATAGACAAAACAACTCAAGACGAAGAAATAAACTTCATATCACATGTTGATATTCACTGTTCATAAAAACATAAACATAACATATAGCCTAGTCTAATATATAACATATTACAGACTTAGAAAAAGTTCAACATATGTGCATTAATATAATATAAGACTGCTCAAAATAAAAGACTCCTAAGCTAGTCGGCTAAAATTAGCCATTGGGGGTACAACCCAACGTCAACTTCATCAGAACGCTCCGTCATTCGAGTCCTCACATCTCCGCGGGGACCTATGATCAACATCTGTACATATGTTCCAAAAACACAACAAGGTGTCCAACATGTACAGGCAAAGGTGAGATACTCATATAAAGTTTATCACGATAGCCGCACAGGCGACCAACAACATAAAATACAATTATATGAACAGTTATCTATATAACACAATATAACATCTTAAACACTATCATAAGTTATAATAATGCATGAGACTTCAATATCATCTTTCTAATTTATGTACTCCGGAGATTCTAACTTCCCAATATCGAACGATAGGCCGTGGTAACACCCATAACACAATTGTCCTCATGAGTCGGCCTCTCTATTTAGGTCCGAACTCCAATTGTTCCAGGGTACCACGTCATAACCATATCGTGAATACTCCAGTCTCTGATCGAGTTCATTCGTGTTTGGCAGCTGATTTACCACGACACGAGGTTGCTACGCCACCGGCCACTTATGGGATCTCGAACACAGAATGCCCCTATAGACCTAGTGATCTTGACTGATTAAATTCTCAACTACTAGAGTTGTAGCTCGGTTTCAAATGGCACGTCTACCGGTTCATGCATGTACATAGAAAGTTTTCTGTTTTTCTTTGCATTCATTCTTTCAAATGTCGAGACATAAAGTCCACGACTCGTTTCAAAAAGGCATTAAGCCCACTCAAATCAAAAACCCAGGACACGAAGTCCGAGTGGTCAATCCACAAAACACTAGCCCTGACGTCTCGGCCACTAAGTTTGGGTTCATCTCAAAGGTTCATCATATTTCTTTTGGTTTCGTTTTTCTCAAAACAACTTTGGAAAACAAAACACGGTCATTATTCTTGAAACAAAACATTTCTTTATCAAAGAAAACATTTTCCGAGGAAAACACCTTTCTTGAAAACAAAACTGCTTTCTAAGGTTTTACGCCTTTTTAAAGCACTTTACTGAACAAAACACATTTTGCACGACTTTCCACCAAATCACTTTTTATTTTCAAAAGAACTTAACTTTTTCAAAAAGGAAGATATCTTTTCTTGAAAAAGCAGCACGTTTTCCAAAAACCACTTTTTGATTTCCAAAACACGATTTTCAAAACTTTGATTCGGTTCTTCGAGTCTTTTAATAATTATCGAGACATTGCCAGTCCTATGCTCATCCAAGATATAAATATATATATATATATATATATATATATATATATATATATATATATATATATATATATATATATATATATAGAGACATCAACAATCCATAATCATCATCATAATATTCATAATATCAACTAAGGCATCCATGCCACAAATTATCAACACGTGTGCAAATATGTTTCATTAAGTAAAACAAATCCATATATCATTCAAACTCATCTCCAATTCAATAATCCAATCATCATAACACATATATCAAACATGCACTATGAAGCTACCAAACTTAAATGACTATCTCCCTTTACCTCACAAAAGAAGCTCAATCCAAAATCGATCGGTTCTCGGCTCCGGCTCCGGTTTCGTTTGTGTCGCCTAAAACAATTCAACACAATACAGTTCAAACAACAAATCAACATCAATATGTAACATCAAAACATAAATTTTCTTCCCTTAAAAGGCATAGGGTTCGGCCATGAAAGGGTAAAAAGGCTAGGGATCTCATTTGGTTTCAAACTTTTGGATGGTTGGTTCATAAGCTTTGTTAACACTAATACAAGTCCTATGACTCAAAAATGTGAAACAAAACTCATGGATTTCTCTCATGAAGGTCTCGGCCATTTTGGGCAAACTAGGCTAGGAATTGATTTGGTTTCCCATCACTTGGATTCAAGGACACTAGGAAAGCTAAGGATGGAATCAAGAGTTAGAAATCAAAAATTTGATGAAAAACACTATTCATCACCACTACTAGGGTTCGGCCACTTTGGGGTTTAAGAGCTAGGATAAGACTTGGATCATGAGCTCTTGGGTTTAGGTAGAGGATGATGAGGTGAGTTCAAAGAAATTGGTTTCGCATCAAAAGGATTTTTCTACAATTTCCTATAGATTTTCAAACTTTTGGATCTAAGAATGAGTTTCATGAAAATGGAGTTTTGATCTTGAGATTGAGAGATATTCAAGAAGATATGAGACCATAGAAGTGATCTTACCTTAGAATGGAGGAAGATTGGTCAAAGAATCAAGTGATTTTAACAATGAATCAAGGTTTTCAAGGAGAAATCAATTTTTCTTCAAGAACAACTATGGAGTTCTTGCTTTGAGAGGGCTGGTGCGTGAAATGGAGGGTGTGAGGGGCTGAGTTCAGCCTTTTAAAATGTCACTTAAGGGTAAAATGGTCATTTGGTTCAAAGGGTAAAATAGTAAAAGTTGAAAAGGCTTAAGTTAGGGGTATTTTGGTAATTTCGCGTCCCGAAATTCCCGATCATCATGACGACTCTGGCATGCTCTCCCAAGTGAGTTGACATGATGTGATATCAAGATTATCCGTTTTCGGGTCCTGGTAAGTCCATATGCGGATCTGTTCTCCACCCGATTGAAGATTTAGCTCGAACGGAGGTCAGGAAGTGATTTTTTTGAAATTTTTGTGAAATTTAACGAAAGCGTAGAGAATCGAATTCTAAGACTTACTGTCTCATTCACGGGTCCATCTGAGGTCTCCTGAGCATTAAAATCATACTGTCAATGTAAAAACGCAGACCGGACTCCGTTTGAGTTTTCGACTCAAAACTTAATCGGAACTTCCTACGATATCGTTGAGCATCATTATGGTCTCAGAATATTTTATTTTCATTCCTAAGACCTCGAATAAAATATAAGTTCAGAAATACTGATTAAATAGGAAAACTCGAAAATCGGGATGTTACATATTGGTCTTAGAGCTTGAGATTTCAGTTAGGCTGATTATCTCATCTCTTAGTTCTCCGTTCTCAACTTTGACTTTGGGGAGTTTGGCAAATTTTCTTTTAAGGGCTTATATTCAGAATAAATAGTTCATGATTCATTTAATAGCTCTTCATATGCATCTTTAGAGTAGTTAGATATATTTACCTCATCTTCTTCTATTTCTGTCTCAGAGGAAATACTTGCCATGAGACACATATCTGCTGTTGGGGATGCAGGTGGAGATCTTTCAAGAATATCCATTAGATTCATCATTCCCCAAGCAGTTGTCTCTTCAGCCAGGACATCTCTCCTTGCTCCATGTATACTCCGAAACAGAAAGGCCCTTGCCTCACAGTCAAGATCAACTCTTCTTCTTTCCTCAAAGGTGCAGCGATCTAGAGGTTTCATCATGTATTTTCCATTGATGATGATGGGACAGAAGGTTTCGTCAGTGAGAGTTTTCCAGTGTTCTTCTGATCCTTGGGTTACAACAAAGGATCTGAAGTTCTCATTCCAAGCTTCATATTTTGATTCTGAAGATTGATAAATAGGTGGTCCTTTAGAATGAGCAGGTCTCCTTCTCATAAAAAGGGCATCTAGCATTTCAAGCACTCTTTTAGCGATATCACAATACATCACCATGTTAACAGTTCTTGCGTCCAAGGCACATGTAAGAATGTAGACAGCTCTAGCATTGATTCTCACTCTTCTCTGTTCTTCAAAACATTCAGCTCTTGGTTTGACTATGCGTTCACCATTGATAACAGTGGTAGGACAAAAGTTATTATCGGTGTAAGCTCTCCATAGGTCATCAACATTTTCTTCCAAGCTGAATCTCATGAATAGTTCTCTCCACATGGCATAGTCACCGATTATATAGAACATAGGTGGTCCATTTATAGAGAGGTTATTGAATTCTCTCAATGACTCAGAATTTGAAGAGGTAGACTGTTCCTCTTCTTCAGAAGAATCTTCAGGGAGATGCTTTTCAGACCAAAGACATAGGTTGGCTTCTTCTTCGTTTTCCTCTCTTCAGAGGAGTCAAGATCTTCCCCTGTTGCCATGAGATTCTTGCTTTTCTATTTGAAAAACCTTTTCTTATCTTTCAGCTGAGGGCACTCAGATTTGAAGTGGCTTGGTTTCTTGCAGTCATAGCAAACCATTGGATTTTTATCCTTGGTTTCACCATGGTCTTTGACAATTTTCTTTGTAAATGGTCTTCTTCTCATATTTTTCTTTTTCAGATTATGTTCAAGTTTCTTTGATATGAGAGACAGTTCATCATCGGATTCTTCTTCTTCATTTTGATCATTGTCATCGCTGGAATCATCAGCTTTGCTAGATTTTTGACTTTTGAAGGCAATAGTCTTGCCTTTCTTTGTAGGATTGTCCTGGTTGAGCTCCTGCTCATGAACTTGAAGGGTTCCCACAAGATCATCTAAGGTCAAGGTTGACAAATCCTTAGCTTGCATGATTGCAGTGATGGGTGGTCTCCATTCCTTGTGTAAGCTCCCGAAGATCTTCGTAACATTCTCTTTTGTAGTTTAGACCTTTCCAAGAGACTTGAGATTGTTGATGATAGTTTGGAAATGACCAATCATATCAACGATGGTTTCTCCATTTTCCATAGTGAACATTTCATATTGACTCATAAGAATAATAATCTTTGAGTCCTTTACTTTGGATGTTCCTTCATGAACATTGGATAGAGTACCCCGGATTTGCTTTGCTGATTCACATGCATGAATCTTTTGGAACTCGTCTGGACTAAGAGCACACATCAGTGTGTATCTAGCTTTGTAGTTCTGCTCCATCCTTCTTCTCTCATCATCAGTCCACTGAGACTCATCTTTCTCAGTGCCATCAGGATTGTTGACGATGTGAGGACCGTTCATGATCAAAGGCCAGAGCGCAGAGCTGGTACTCAAGATGAATCCTTTGAATCTTTCCTTCCAGTAGAGGTAGTGAGTACCATTGAAAAATGGCGGTCTGGTCAAGGAGGTACCTTCAAGAACAGGTTGACTCCTACTGGGCATCCCTTGTGTTGCCATCGAGCTTTGGATCTTTTCCTCAAGCATGGCTAAATGCTCAACCCAGAGGCTGAGCTCTGATACCAACTGAAAGTGAAATAGGGAAACATAAGAAGGGGGTTGAATTGTGTTTCTTAACCGATTTTCAAAAACCTTTTTTTAAAACAAACGTTTAAAGCAGGAAGATGAAAGAACACACCAAAACGATTATAAGTGATTAAGATACTTTGTTTTCAATCCCCAAGTTAGTAATAAATAAAAACTTAACGAGATAGGGAGAGAGAGATTCACACAAAGATATATCTTGGTTCGCTCTTTCAAAACAAAGAGCTACGTCCAGTCCCTTCCTCCAGAAGGTTTTTCCACTAAAACTCTTAGCACTTAATACAAGCTATTTCCAAGTCTCTCCAAGACTACAACTCCAAGTATTCTGCACCTCTCCAGGCAACAAGTATTCTTTTACAAACAAGCCTTTTCAAGCTCAACAAATCCTAAGATTTGAGAGGGGTTTTTCTGAGCTTTTTACAAACTCACAATAGTGAGAGTATTACACGATATAGCTCTTGACAATCTGTTTACAACTTTACAATGAAAGAATGAGAAGGTTTACAGATCAAAAACTTAGAGTGAATTCTTTGAGGCTTTTTGTTTGCATAATGAAATCTCTTGAATATTTTCGTCTTCGTATATTCTCTTCTTTGCTCTTCAGAGGGTGGTCTTCTTATATCTTTTTCTTGACCTTATGATTTCAAAATATAGGAAGAACTTTTCCGTTTAGACTCAATCAAATATCCGTTAGGCACAGATCATTTGCTAGTTGTTTTCCGTTGTGTAATTGTCCTTTCAAAATGAGGAGGTAGTAGCAGCTTGAATGTAGCAGACTGATTTTGCTTTTATGGCCGACAAGCGTTTTGCTCTACGTAATTATTTGCTCTACATGGTTTGCTTTGTACGACGTTCATAACTTGGGTTGTCTTTATGTGAAGAAGATATTTTCCTTTTAACAATTTAAGACTTTTGAATAAGAGAGTGCCATGTCATCTACAAAAAGAAGTTAGTAGACGCACAGGCAAATATACAATTGGACACACAGGCAAATATACAATTGGACGCACAGATAAATGTACAATTGGACGCACAGATAATTGGATGCACAAGTGTTGTAGATGATTGGACGCATAAGCATTGAAGACAATTGGACGTACAATAGTTATAAACAATAAACATTTGGACGATAAAGCAGTGTAAACATTTGGACGCATAATACTATATGATCTCTTTACCACTGAGTTTCTTTGGATGAAGATATTACAATGAGCTTTTTGTCCTTTAAGAGCTAGGTGAAACTTTGGTTTTGGAGAACCATCTGAAGTCTGAAACATACAAAGGTCTTTTGACCTTATGGATTAGCATAAACTTGACTTCGAGTATTTTCAATAAACATATAATAACTTTGTTAATCATTAAAACTTTGGCAAATTCTACCGTGAATGACCTGCTCATGTGGCTCATCGTGAGCAACTATTGATAACCATTGATTAAGTAGTATCAGATGATATTATCATATACCTGCTCACACTATATAATTTTTTTTATTTCCTTCTCTCCTCTCTCTCTATCAGAGCTGCTGAACATGCTATCACCTCCTCCGCGAGACACTCGCCATGACCCCATACTGGTTACTCATGTAGATTCCATACATCAGAAAAATTACCATCGTGGTAGGAAGAAGCTAAAAAGAAAATAAGGAGAATCTCATATCAAATGATTCAAATCTATACAGTGAGTGGTGATGGTATATAAATATTCCCTTTAACCCCTAAGAACAATTTGAAATCAGAAAAGTGGGATTCACCGTTTTCTACCTCTAAGCTAACAATAAAGTAACAAAAAACTATTCACTACTCTTCCACACACGCAAAGGTAAACCACAGTTCACAAAATTATCACAAGGGTAACCAGCCACCGCCCAAACCAACCCTTTGACCGCCCATGGCGAGGTCGACCTCCACCCTGTATATACTGTCCCCATCGTCTCTCCGATCTAGCCCATGACCCTCGACTCCACTCCACGCCGCCCACATCCCAGCCACCTTATGTTACGCCACATCCACCATGCTAGAGTAGCCGCACGAACCCGGCCCCGCCGCGAACCAGAATTAGACGTCCTTCGTAGGTTGTTGGCAACTACTCTCTGTTTCTGCCTCTTCTTGACGTTGCTGTGAATGTGGTCAATGAGTTAATGGGTAAGCAATTATTGCAAGTGCAAGAGATGGTCGGGGTCATGGGTTGGTCTAGGCGGTGGCTGGACTGTGCCCGTGTGAGAGAGAATGAAATGTTAAAAAAAAAAAAAAATTGATGTGGACAGGTGCATGATAGAATCTGGTGAACTTTTTGATCTAACGGTGATAGAATATGGTGCACGGTGAATGATATATGTCACTCTCTCACCCTAGAACGAGCCTAAAACTTTTAGGGGTCATTAGTCATTACTGTTTTGGTTCTAACAATACAGACAGAAGAATTCAAGATATGTGGAGAAGGTAACCCATGGTGGGCCAGCAGGACAGGCCACAGAGGACGGGAAGAGTGTTCGTCGTGAGATGATCTAAAGCTTCTCAATGTCCCAATCTTATACAAGGTAAATGCCTAGTTACTGGGAGACTCTTATCTGTTTTGTTTGGTTCAGGGGCTACCCATTCCTTTATTCTTTAGCGTGTATGGATAATTTGGGTTTGCTTGTTTCATCCTTACCATATGATTTGACTGTTTCTACACCTACGGGTGATTCCTTGACAACCCTATTTGTCTGTTTACAATGCCCGGTTGTTATAGAGAACCAATCTTTTCTTGTAGACCTAGTGTGTCTACCTATGCAGTAGATTGATGTTATCCTAGGCATGGACTGGCTTTCATCCAACCATGTGGTACTAGACTGTTCAAGTAAAACCCTCCGCTTTTCCGGGCAATATGGATCATTGCCTGCCAATGATGGTGTGTCGACAATTAGGAGAGTGCATGGTGTTGTTTTCTTTGGAAGCCAAGGACCTCTGAGTCTAGGTGCTTTGCTAGTAGTGCGTGAGTTTCCAGACGTTTTCTCGGATGATGTGCCAGGATTAACACCCAAGAGGGAGATAGAGTTCGCGATCGATCTTGTACCTGGAGCCAGATCGATTTCGATAGCACCCTATTGAATGTCCCCAACAGAATTGGCAGAACTGAAGAAGCAACTGGACGACATGCTAAAGAAGTCGTTTATAAGACCAAGTGTTTCACCGTGGGGAGCACCTGTGTTGTTCATCCAGAAGAAAGACGGAAGTGCAAGGTTGTGTGTGGATTATCGACAACACAACAAGGTAACGATCAAGAATAAATACCCGTTGCCAAGAATTGACGATCTTATGAACCAGTTGAGGGGAGCTATTCTCAAAAATCGATCTGAGATCCGGATATCATCAGATAAGGGTGAAGGAAGATGATACATTGAAGACAGCTTTCAGGAGTCGGTACGAACACTACGAGTATCTAGTTATGCCTTTTGGTGTGACTAATGCTCCTGCAGTGTTCATGGACTATATGAATAGAATCTTCAGACTGTACCTTGATAATCTTGTCGTTGTTTTCGTCGATGACATCCATATCTAATCCTCAGACAAGGAAGAGCATCAAGAGCATTTGAGGGTTGTACTTCAAGCTCTTAAGGACAGACAACTCTATGCCAAGTTGTCTAAGTGTGAGTTTTGGCTGGAGGAGGTACAATTCCTTGGACATGTGATCATCAAGGATGGTATAGCAGTAGATCCTGCAAAAGTAGAAGTTGTGGTTACGTGGGAAAGCCCTAAGACCGTAAGTGAGATCAAAAGCTTTTTCGGGCTAGCAAGATACTACATGAGGTTTATCGAGGGATTCTTGATGATTGCGTTGCCTCTGACATAATTGACGAGAAAGGGAAGAACGTTTGACTGGACAGAAAAGTGAGTCTAGTTTCCAAGAGCTAAAAGGGTGGCAAGCTACATCTCCAGTACTAGACTTGCCAGATCCATCAACATCATTCGATGTGTACTGTGATGCATCGTATCAAGGTTTTGGTTGCGTACTCATGCAAGAGAAGAAAGTGGTAGCCTACACTTCCAGACAGCTAAAAGTGCATGAGCGGAATTACCCAACCCATGACCTAGAGTTGGTCGTGATAGTGTTTGCATTGAAGATATGGAGACACTATCTCTATGGCGCTAAATTCAGTGTGTCTAGCGACCATAAAAGTTTAAAGTATTTGTTCGACCAAAAGTAGTTGAACATGCGGCAGAGGAGATGGATGCAATTCATAAAGGATTATGAATTTGATCTACAATACCACCCAGGAAAGGCCAACGTGTTAGCAGATGCATTGAGTCGGAAATCTTTGCATATGTCGGCTCGGATAGTGAAAGAGTTGGAGTTGTTAGAGCAGGTCAAATATCTAAACTTAGACGTGGAGTGGTGTAAGGATAAGATGAGTTTAGGAATGGTCACTATCACTAATGATTTTCTGAACTTGATCTGGAAGGAGCAAGGAGAAGATCAGTACCTACAGGAAAGGAACCGGATGGTAAAAGAAAGAAGGGCTTCAGAGTTTAAGAGAGGTGCTGACGGAATACTGAGGTTCGGGGATATGATATGTGTGCCAAAGGATAGCAAAGTTAGGAACATGATCTTGGAAGAGGCACACAAAAGCAAGCTAAGTTTTCATCCTGGATCTACAACAATGTACCAGGACCTCAAGGGAATGTTTTGGTGGCCTGGGATGAAGAAGGAAGTAGCGGAGTATGTCGAATCCTGTCTGGTGTGTCAAAAGGCAAAGATTGAACACCAAAAACTAGCAGGGTTATTGGAATCATTGGACATCCCAGAATGGAAATGGGATAGCATTGCAATGGATTTTGTTTCCAGACTACCAAGGACGCAAAGGAGGTGCGATGCAATTTAGGTAATCGTTGATAGGCTTACGAAATGTGCTCCTTTCTTGCCGATCAAGGAAGTGGTGAAATTGCATCGGGTACCTTCGAGTATAATTTCGGACAGGGATCTGAGATTTACTTCCAGATTTTGGTAGAGTTTAAATAATGCTTTGGGAACTAAGGTAAGGATGAGTTCAGCCTATCATCCGCAGACGGATGGTCAGTCTGAAAGGACGATTCAATCTTTGGAGGATGTTTTAAGAGCATGTGTCTTAGAAAACACAGGAAGTTGGGACGAATTACTTCCATTGATTGAATTCACATACAATAATAGTTTCCACTCGACTATTGGCATGGTGCCATACGAGGAACTGTATGGACAAAAGTGCAGAACACCGCTCTGTTGGTATGAAACCGGGAAGAATCAGTTGATAGGACCAATGATAGTGCAGTGAACAACGGAGCAAGTTAAGAAAATTCGGGAAAGGATGAAAGTCGCATGGGATCGACAGGTAAGCTATAGTGGTAAGAGGAGGAGACCCTTGGAGTTCTAGGAAGGCGATCATGTCTTTATGAGAATCACTCCAAGAACTGGATTTGGCAGGGCAATCAAATCTAGAAAGCTTACACCTAGATACATTGGAGCATTTCAAATTCTTTGCCGAATTGGTCCACTTGCCTACCAAATTGCCTTACCTACCAACCTATCCAATATTCATGATGTTTTCCATGTTTCCCAACTCAGAAAATACCATCCTGATCCATCACAAGTGATAGAGCCCGAATCAATTCAGATAAGGGAGAACTTGAAATATGAAGCACTGCCTGTACGAATCGAGGACAAGAGGGTGAAAGAACTCCGTGGGAAACAGATTCCCTTAGTCAAGGTCATATGGGATGAAGTGACAGGAGATGATACCTGGGAAAGAGAAGAGGACATGCAACGACAGTAACCAAGCCTGTTCTAAAAGGTACGTCAAATTTCTAGGACGAAATTCTTTTTAAGGAGGTAGTAATGTAACACCCCGATTATCACTGCTTTCTAAGACTGGTAATTTATATAGATAAGTTTATATTTTATCTGAGGTTTTAGAAAATGAAATTAAATAAACCAAGGAAACAGTTGTACTCTACATTATCGTAGGGAGTTACGGTTAAATTTTGGGTTGAAAATTCAAACGGAACCCGGTCTGCGTTTTCGCTAACAGTAAGATTTTACTGATCAGAAGACCTAATTTTGACTTGTGAACGAAACATTTAGGTTTCAAATCGAATTTCCCACAATATTGCCAATTTTAAAAATTTTCAAAAAAAAATAAGTTCTTACTCTTTATTCGGGCGTAAAACCTAAATCGGGTGAAGAATGGAGCTGGATACGGGATTATCGGGACCCGCTAACGGATAAACTTGAAGCCACATCAGGTCAAATCACCTAGGAAGGCATGACAGTGACTCACCACAGTCATCATGAAAACGAAAATATTTGAAATGCGTTCACACTGAGAAAAGACCGTTTTGTCCCTGGGAACTGGTGAAATTACATTTTCGCCTCAATGACTCATCACCCTCATCATGACATCCAACAAAATATCTAGATATTTTGTGACTCGAAAAGACCAAAATGCTCTTAAGTTGACAAATGATTGAGGATTATGTCTTTATCATACTTATGGATCGTTAATCCAAGAGTTAGAAATTTTTAGACATCCCTAGCCATTTTAAGTCACCTTGGCTTAATCTAGACCCTATGAAGCAAGGAATGATATTTTGTTAATGTTAAAGTTGTGATTTGTTGTGAAGGATCAGACTGTGTTCAATCATTCTAAAGCGTGCTAAAGTGCCGATTACGGAGCTGTGTACGGAAGCTTGGACGGGAAGCCAAGCGTGCGTAGCAGTTTCAGGTGGGGAGAAAGAACTGTTATCGTCGAGAAGGCAAGCGTAGTATAGAATGTATACATGTGTAGGGGAACCTTAAACCCTACTAAAGGTTGAGCCCTGGACAAAGTACCTGGACCCTAGGTGTTGGTACCTTTGGGCTATCACCACTAAGATGATACCCTAGACGATGTGATTGTTGAGATTGATATGTTGAACTGCTTATGTGATTATCTTTTGATCTGTTATGTTGAACTACGTATGTGATTATCTGTTTATCCGATATGTTGAACTGCCTAAGTGATTATTTGTTTATTTGTTATGTTGAACTGCCAATGTGATTATCTGTTTATCTGTCAATGTGATGATATCTATATTGGCATGCTTATTGTTGTGATATTTTATTCTTGTGATTGGCTAGATGATTGTTGATGAGAGTATGGTGAGATTATGATGCTGTTCGGGCTAATACCATCGTGGTCCTGACCATAGAGCTGTGACTAGTGGACGCAAGGTGTCATGATGTTGATGTTGATGTTGATGTCGATGTGGATGCAATGTATCGTGGCTGTGGCCAAGTGCTTAGGTGTGAGGTTCTGATATCAACCTGTGATGAATGTTTGTTGCATATCATAGTATTGCATATCACAGCATATTTGATCCCAATGGGGATGCCCAAATGAGGGTCAAATGTGTACTACCTATCCCGAGGCACGATGTCCAATTGGGGATGTGATGATATTAATCCTTACGAGGATGTCCAATTGGGGACGTGATATTATTTATCCCGACGAGGATGTCCATCTGGGGACGTGATGAAATCGACTGACATGCATATAGGAATGATGACATGCATATATGGATTATTATCCTTCATAGAGGTTTGATTTGAGAGAATGACTTTTGAGATGGTTGTGCTCTATAACTCGAGAGACGGTTGTTGGTGTGTTGTATGTTTTCTATGTGTTGTGTGCTACACATTTATATGTTGTACTATTGCCCCTCTCCCATGTTTGATGATGCATGTTTCTTATCAACCTGTCTTTTCTCTATGTGTTTCTTTTATTTTATGGAAAGACCCTGTGGAGGAACCAGTCCCTGAGGAGTTGGATGACACTCCTTACGAGCCTGATGCCGGTGGAAGAGCCACAAACCCCAGCCTCGAGAGGTTTTGAGCTTTGTACCAGAAGTGTGGCTAGCATGAGAGTTTTCTTATCTCTTGATGTATTTTGCTTATAGTCTGTATCGATGTACTCCGTATGTATACACTACTATTGTAACCCTACTGACGGGGCAACCGATGCATATATATATATATATATATATATATATATATATATATATATATATATATATATATATATCTTATATTTCGTAGCTGTATACTCTGATACTCTGATATGCAGCGTGCATTAATTTAGTTTCGTTTCCACATTTTAATCTTTCCGTTTCGCTTCGTATTAATAAGGCGCGCTAATGTTTATAATACGATTAAGGATAGTTAATATCTTAAGTTCTTTAATGGGACGGCGGGTCATCTCAGGCGAAGTCTTTGGATCCTGTGAAGGTCGCAATGCACATACACAGATCCCGAGAAAGCTCCAACTCGTCAAGATCCTGCTCCTCCAAGTCTACAAAAAACCACGACCAACAAGGGCACAAACACCCTCACCAAATTAAAACCAACTCAGAACATAATTAGTACAACGTTTAACAACGCACAACAAAGAAAATATTACCTCAATCCAAAATCAACATGAAAACAGTTTTTCCAGATCATGAGTACAATTTTGTTACACCATGCCAACGTCAATCAAGAAATTCATTGCTGTCAGCACTCATACTACAACTTTGAACAAATTTTCAAGGTAGCAAATATTAACCAAATCATGCAAATAATATGTCTAAATTCAAGCCCCAGATGTCTATTTTTCAAATATGTGCCTAGTTGTTAAATATGAGTTTTGTATAAAAAGTTATGACCCCACGAACACACAGACATCAAGCTGTCAAGAAATTCCAGAACTGTAGCTAGTAAAAATAATGAACGAATGGTCGAATGATCTTGGAAAATTGTTACAATTTAAATGGAGGTACCCATCTCATGGACGAATACAATGCAATTGGTCCCTTGTCAAAATTCAAAGCCAATAATTTAGGAAAACACTGAGACTGTTATACACAACATTTTCCAGAAATCCGAGTTCATCAACATGCAACTTTAAAAATTCATTTCTCTTCATATAAGCATGCAAAAATTCCAAATCCTCGACCAAATTTCAGTCTTACTTCAGTAGTAACCAAGAAAATTAGATATAAGTTCATACCCAACTAAAACATCCATATTTCAACAATCAACAAACAAGAAACGATCAAGCAACATACAACATATTCATACAAACACTTAAGGCTCCAAATAATTAATTGAGTATCTCCTCCTATCTCAAGTCCAATCCTAAGAGTGTAGATGAAAGAAGAGTGTGATGGATGGTGAAACCAATGGGTGAAGTAGGCAAAGCTTGGAAGGGTGAGTGTTTTCTTCAACTATGGCACCTTGAAATGAACACTCCAATGCTACCATGCAAGCTCCCAAAGATTGTATCCATGGAGATTTTCTTCCCCTTTCTAATGGCCCCTCGCTCTTTCTCACTTTCTCAAAATCTGACTTCTTTCTTCTTTTATTTCCCTTTTCTCACACAGACATGACACCAGAACCTACTCTTTTATCTAAACTAACAATATAACAATAGTAATAATAATATTAATAATAATAATAATATATCATTAGTATTATTTTCACCTTGGCAAAAATGCATACATTGCAATAACATATTGTTAACGCACACAATAAAACAATTAAATAAGTAAATAAAACTAATCAGTCAAATAAATTAACAAAAATAAACATTCAACTAATTAATCACTCTAATTGATTAATTATGCGTATACGTAATTATTGAAATGTTACACAACTGCCTAGTTTGTATTGTCTCCTTAATGAACTGAGACATGAAGTCTGCAACACCTTGCTTTTCACCTATGCCTTTATGTGTTATATCTCTTTTAATATATGTTATACATGGTTGTTATGCTTATGTTAAATGCCTAGAGACATGTTTGGGGGTAGTTAGCCTTAGAAAAGAGCTAAATCGTAAACTTGATAGGTGAGCACGCCCATGCTTGAGTTCAGCATGCTCGTGCTCTGGGCAATCATGCATGTGCTTCAAGTATGCAAGGTCGTGCTTTGCGCATAGCAAAACTGCAAATTGGGCTTTTTTCTATCCCGTTACGCCTTAATACTTTTATATACCTAAGCATGCGACCTAACCTAGTTACAAAACATTCTAAACTCAGAAAAGTTGCCCCTTCCTCTCCAACAAGGATTCCTCAAGCCCCTTACCAAGGATCCTTAAAGGAGATCACCCGTGTTCATCATTCTTCGTTGTTCTTCGCTTGAGGGACATCATTGCTAGCGCACTTGCCATTTATGGTTGGTTGTCGCCTCCGTTCGTGATCTTGAGGTTGTGATCGTGAGGTCAAGCGTTAGTGAGACGTGACCTTGTGGACCTTTCTTCTTCCCTTTTCTCATTGAGATCGTCATACCAGGTATAGGGGGAGAGGTCAACATGAATATATAGGTTTTGGGGTAACGTAAGATAAAGTGTTAACCCATGACCCTAATGGTATGTTGTTGTATGCTATGTCTGATGTTTAAATCCTGATTGAATGTCCTCATATGTTCTTGAGTATTCATACGTGCTATCTTGTTTTATAACATGAAATAATGATTGTGTGATCTTGACTACTTGTGATAATCTATCTGTTTCGATGAAGTATGATATGTTCTAGTGAGATATGTTGATGGTATATTATACGATGATGATGTGTTGTTATTGGCTATATTAAACTTAAACATAGGGTTGTTGACAGATTAACCATAGACTACACGAACTTAGCTTTAGGTTAATTGAAAGTCATAAAATGTTCATAAAATGTAAGAATTGAAGTGAGAGGTGAGATTGATAACCCTTTGGAATAACCATGAACCATTAGGCTTGATTTTTTAGTGTTTGTACTTCAAAAACCAAAAATTCCCGTACTAGGATTGTTGTCGTGATGTGGAGCACGCCCGTGCACCTGGAGAACTGCTCGAAGTACGGTCGTGCTTAAGTAGTGCACGACTGTGCTCATAAAACGACGTCAGAGCATGCCCATACTAAAACAAGCACGCCCATGCTCATGCTTCAGTAAATAACATGACCGTGCACCTGAGGAGAGCTGAGAGCACTTCTTGGATTTAATGGAAAGAGATTTAAATGACCTTTTTGGGTTAAAAATAAGATAAATAGGAGTACAAAATGTAACCTAAGGATAGTTAATAAGCTAAGGCTTATTTAAATAAATAAGGAAAGGCTTAGATACCAAGAGTAAACATGATACTTATAAAATGATTAATGTTAATAGTAATGAGGAGTTATTGTTAACGACGTTAACGATACGTTATTGTCAAATGTTGGTAATTATGATCATTGATGGTCAAGGTTGATAATCCTTGTGAATGGATATATGTTTGAATGTTGTTGAACATCGCACGCATCTTTGCATAGACAGTGCTACTTGGGCAGAAGGCAAACGATGAGTCGCGATGGTGGAGGCCACGGTGGGTGTTATCCCGGCCTTGAGGGTAGCGTCGGGTGTGGGAGTTCCTTGATGGCGTGGTTAGCTACCTATGGTCGGACTAACCACTCAACCATCCTGAGCACCCTGACGAGCCACGGTACGTTTTCAGGATTAGTGAGAGTATCTGTGGAGATCATCTGGTACGGTGATTCATCCATGTTGGTTAACCAGATATGTACTCCTAGTCGTCCTTCCTGAATTAGTGTTGATGGATCCACATGAGCATGGAGAAGTGATGTTGCATCGCATTGTACGCATTCTTTAACATGATGTGTTGTATGATTGTGTGTTGTATGCTCATCTTATTAACTATTTTTTTACCGTCTTATATCCATATATATGATTTCTTACTCCCTGCTTTTGTTGTTCTATGCATGTACCTTGTTTATGCAGTGGAGGGTGAGCCAGCTGCTGAGGAGTGATCCCGAGAAGATCGGTTACTCGTAGATTAGTTGATAGTTTCTTTTATGTCTTAGTTATTGTCTGATGTATTATCAGTACTTGGTATACCAGCTCTGATATGTGACATCGGGGTTTGGGTTTACGTTTTATGTTTTATGTTTTCTGCAGTTTTGTTTTAAAGGATTTTGATTTATTCAGATCCTATGAATTATGTTTTTGGATAATGTGATACACATTACTCTTGATCTTTTTATTCTAATTATATATTACTATAAAGGCATGTATGATTTTCCTTATGTATTATCATATGCGGGATAATGGGTGTCACAAAGTCTCGTAAAGTGTAACATCCCAATTTTCTGTGATTCTAATCGAGCTGGTTAATCTCAATTGGGCTTTGGATGATTGCGTGAATTGTTTTGAGCTAGTTTAAGACTTAATTTGAAGCTTCGGAGTAGGCTTGAACAAGGTTGGAAGTGCCTAAGGTGTTCAACGAATAACTGTGGGAGTCAGAAGTTTGGAAGACTCTTCCTAGCTGAGCAGCACGCTCAAACGTGGGAAGGGAACATGCCGTTGCATGGAAATGCTCAAGCGTTAGTATGATGCACGCTCAAGCGTGATGAGTGCGTTTGCCAGCTGGTGCGCTTTTTGACGTGTGTGCTACACATGTCAGGCCAAGGTGAAGGCGGAGTGGACAAGGCTCCACTCTCAAGCGTGGAAGGAACCCCACGCTCAAGCGTGCTGGTTGTGCACACTAAAATGTTCTCAGCAGGACCTTAAGTGGTGTTTCCATTTTCTTCTCCACACTTGCACAAAATTCTTGAGTTCTCCTCCATTTCTGCATCCAAGAGAGAGGTCAGAGCTTTTCTAGAGAGAGAGAGCTTGGATTGTGAGACTTCGGGATGTCGGACCAAGATTCTGACAACACCGGGACGATTGTGATGAAGTTTTGTAAAACTTTGACAGATTCGTTTCTCGATTCACCTAAGGTAAGCTCGAATCCCTACCACATATTCTTCGTGTTCTTCGTGGTTCTTCGATTCTTTACCTCTTTCTTTGATCTTTGACCTTGCCCTAGGGCTAACACTATTGCAAATGTGTTGTGCTCGTGATTAGGGAAGATTTCATGTTCGTGACACGGCTGTACCGGGTCTATCCATGGCTGTTAGAGGCGCTGCAAGCTTGTTGGTGGAGCTCCAGTGATCGTTTCGAAGTTCATGCTACGACTGTTCAGGTGGGGAGAAAGAGTATTGCTGCCATCGGAAAGGCAAGAGTAGTGTAGTCGTGATTATGCTGTGTGTAGGGAAGCCCTAATCCTACTAGTGGTTGAGCCCCAATAAAGTATCTAAACCCTAGGTTTAGCATACTTTGGGCTATCACCGTTAAGTTTGGAAACCCTAGGTTAGCGAACTGTTGATCGAGGATGATTGCTTCGTATGATTGTTGTGATATGGAATTCTGTTGTTGCCATCTATCTAAGAGCCTATATGATACTTGGTATATGTGATATGCTGCTATGTGATAATGTTTACGTTATTGCTATTGTTGTTGTTGCTGTTGTGCTGTTTGCGGTAATTGTCATGCAGTGGCGGAATGCCGTAGAGTTAAGTTTGGCTGTGTGCCGTGTTGTTGTCAGGTTGATACCCTGGATGGTGTCGTTGCTATTATGCTGACTGTTTGAGGCTGCGACCGTGATGTTTGAGCTGTGGCTCGTGGATGCGTGGCGTCGAGGCTGTGGCCGTGTGGATGTGGTGGCATCGTGTTGTTTCTGGTTGAGAGTTTAGGCGTGAGATCTGGTATCAAGCCCGTTGAGAATGTTTGTTGCATATCATCAACTGCCAAGTGGCGAGGCCGTATGATAGGTAGTATAGGCTACCAGCGTCAGACAAGGTTAGTTGTAGCTGAGTGCGGGTACAGAAAGTAGATGGGCGGTCAAGTGAGTGACCTTGGGGCTGATGTCGATCTAGGGAATAGTTTACAGTGACAGATGAGGTAACTCCTATCCTGTCGTGTCGACCAATCCAGTCCGGTTTGCCTGACTAGTCCTAAAGCCTTCCATTGTTCTAGGCTAACGTTCTGAGGCGATCGAGATACCCCAGTTCCGGTGTGGAAGGGGGATGCACTCTTATTGGTCACGGCGAGCGGTTCGATTTCTTGGACAAACTAACTCCTTTCCGACACAGAACCTGTTCCGGTGTGGACTTGTTCGGGTGTGGATCCGTTCCGGTGTGTAACCAGCTTTGTGAGTTTTCGGCCGACATGCTGCATGGGATTAGTATCCCAGTCTAGAGGATTGATCTGAGTGGAAGACTCATGGAGATAGATGCTTGTTGCTTGTGTTGTGTTGGGAGAGATATGTTTGAGTGCAATAACTATCATACTTGTTATACCTGCTACTGGCTATATGATGTTTATTGTACTACATTGCTGTTGTTTTACAATGTTGCTATGTGCTGTATTTCTTATCTCCCTACTGTTTTCTCTGTTTGCCTATTTCTGGGTTCAGTTGAAGACGACGAGCCAGCGGAGACACAAGATGGACCCGAGACTTCACCCGTTCATCACAGGGTCACCGCGGATGCCGGTGCTAGGCGACATTGAGATTGTCTGCCACAACGAGAAGGGATGGCGGGTGGACCCCTCGACCTTTTTGGTGGTATATACAGGACCCGTCAGCTTGATCTTTCAGAGCGGTACACCACCGTACGTGGACATCATTGGACCCTACCGCGTCTACCAGTTTCTTCCCTTCCATAGGATGTGGCACCCTCCGAGGCAGAGAGAGCGAGACTACTTGGGGGTGGCACCCCAGTCCCCGACAATATCCAGCAGGAGAGGCTTCGTCTATAGAGGCCACCGTAGGCGTACAGATCGGTATTTGAGGACCTACTGTCGGCGTAGGATTGTTGTGTCCAGCTCTTCGTCAGAGTATGAGCCCTTGGTGCAGTATAGGCGTACTCATGGCGAGGGCCAGGGTAGTTCAGGGCATCCTCACCACTGATGATAGGAGCCTGCCAATGCGTCCTAGGTTGTGAGCTGAGAGCTTTTCATGTACCTTTTAAGTGTGAGACGAGTTATGCTGATGAGCTGCGAGGGCCTTCTTTTGCTATTTTGATGTATTTTCGTTCTTTTCAGTTTTTGCTTATACAATGTGTATATGTATGTACAGTGCCCTGCTGATGGGCCTATGATTTGTATGGTATCTATATAGTTATCTTTATGTTGCGCTTTTACTCTGATGTGGTCTATGCTTTCCGTATGTTGTATGTTTTAAATGCAGTTTGTTTCCGCAATGCTGTTTGAATACCGCGCTATTGCTTTAAATACGGCTAGGCATAGTTAATAATATAAGCTTGGGACGAATGGGATTATCCTTCTGAGTAAGCAGGGTCGTCTCATTTTGGTGGTATCAGTGCGTTGAGAACGTTCTCCAGCCATTAGGATGATTTCATATTTATATGGTGTCGTCTCATTTTTATGGTATCAGAGCGTTGAGAATGTTCTGCAACCAATGGGATGATTTCATATTTATATGGGGTTGTCTCATTTTTATGGTATCAGAGCGTTGAGAGCGTTCTGCAGCCAATGGGATGATTTCATATTTATATGGGGTTGTCTCATTTTTATGATATTAGAGCAGTTTGGTTCTACAACGGCCTTGAGGGTCGTTGGCGCGTCACAGTCCATATTGGAACCGGAAACTGTGGAAGGCTAGAACCATTGCTGCAAGTCTGGAAACTGAGTCTAGATTTGGGTAGCGTGTCCGATGCGCTAGTTATCGAAGTGTGATAATTGTTTTCATTCATAAGGCATATGATGAGTTTAACTGTTAAGTGCTATTATGTGTCTTATGAATTGGAACTGATGGCTCCTTTTACAGGAAGCTAGATGGCACGTGGAAGAGGAAGAGGTGGAAGGCCGGCTGCGACCAGAGGCAATGATAATAATAATAACAACAATAGTGACCACTCAGGGGAAGGAAGTGGTGGTGACACCTCTGAAGCAATGCGGGCCATGCGGGACTTGGCTACCGTAATGATGCAACAAACCCAGCAGACTGCCTACTATATGCAGAGGTAGGAGTGAGGGAAGCGAGGCAGGATCAGTTGCACGCGGTAAGAGGAAACAAGACTGTGGGCACTAGTCTCAAGGCATTCATGAAGGGAAATCCTCCCTAATTCCACGGAGAATACAACCCTAAAGCTGCAGAGATGTGGTTACAAGAGATCGAGAAGGTATTCATGGCCACACACTGCAGAGAGGACAAAAAATGTAAGCACGCTGCTTTCATGTTGGTTGGAGCAGCAGAAGCTTGGTGGAGGACCAAGGCTAGACTGCTAGAGGCCGAAGGAAGGATGTTAACCTGGCAACTATTCCGGGAGTGCTTCCTGGAGAAGAACTTCTCGAGGAGCATCGGACTAGAGAAAGAGAAAGAGTTCCTGAGTCTGAAACAGGAACAACTGTCGGTTGGTGAGTACACGATGAGGTTCGAGGCGCTACTCAAGTTCTCTAAGTTCTATCAGATCCACCCAGACGAAGAATGGGTCTGTAGAAGGTTTGAAGATGGGTTGAGGCCCGAGTTGAAGCGAGCAATGCTACCTCTGAGTATCAACTATTTTCCTGAGTTGGTAGAGAAGTGCACGGTGGTGGAAGGGCATGACGGAGCAGAGACTGTTCCACAACAAGTGAGAAGTGGTGGACCTGTTCGGACCAACCAAAGAGGTAGAAGTGGTAACTTCCAGCAGAGGGCGAGACCGTATGATCGCCCGGCTCGGTTTAACGTAAACCATGGAGGGAGCAGCTCCAGTCAAGGGCAAAAGGAGATCAAGACTTGTTTCCGATGCGGGGGACCTCATCTAGTCAAGAACTGTCTTTGAACACCTAATTTTGCCTGGTTTAAATATATAAAAAAAATTATAAAAAGAAATAATATGAATTTGGATCAGAGAGCAACATAGACAGGTCCACTAGACCTTAGGCTAAAATGGATGAGCAATAATTTTTAACAATAATAAAAAATATTAATAAATAATATTAGTTGCCCAAATTTGGTAAGATTTCAAAAAAAATGTCCCTCTTTAATTTGTTAGGATAAGTTGATTTTTTCCCCTTTATTTTAAAATCTGAAATTAATTCTATAAATCCATTAATGGTAAGATTTCAAATGAAAAAGGGTTGATTGATTTGTCTTTAAAATCGGAATATTTTGGTCTAATTGAGGTGATTTGGATGATTAAAAATTTAAATAATTTCCATAATTAAAAAACCTTAAACAATGATTATAAATAGAAGAAGTTTTTTTCAAATGGAATAGGTTTTTTTAACCATTGGCAGCACCACCACTACCCTCATTTCCTCACCCAATCTCTCCTTCTCCCCCTCTAGTTTCTTTTTCTTCTTCTTTCTTTTTACAGTATCTTCATCCCTTCCCTGTTGCGAAGTCACTCCCCCACCAACAAACATAACAGCTCCGCCATTGTAACTAGAACCTGTAACACCCCGAATTTAACCTTATATTAATACATATTACTATTTATTATTCTTGACCAATATATGTTATTTACGATTGTTCTTGATGTCGAAGTTCAAAGTTGGGGTAGTTTAGTCTTAAGGAATGGTCAATGCATTAAAATCCAAGAAACCTGTTTCACGGTTTTGGCCATATCTTGAGTTCTAGATGTCCGATTGAGGTGATCTTGGATGCGTTGGAAAGCTTAGAGAATTATCTACAAGTCTTATTTCAGGTGTTAAGGCCAAATTCGGCTTCTAAAGTTTCGCGTCGCGAGGATACATTCGCCTCGCGAAACTGACAGCCAGATTTTTACAGCTCTCTGGTTCGCCTCGCGAAAGGCTACTCGCCTCGCGAATCTGCGCGCACCAGAATCGTGTTTTTGGGCTTCTAATCAGCCCATAATGACCCTAACTCATATTTATACCCTAAGACTCGACCTAAACCTACTTTCTAAGTCGAAAAACTCCCAGAAACTGCCTCTTCCTCTCCAAACAAGGATTTCCAAACCCTTTCCAAGGATCCCTGAAGGAAATTGCACCATTGTTCATCGTTCTTCATCTCTTTCGCTTGAAGAGCATCACTGCCATCACAAGCCCTCTTCCTAGTTGCTGCTCTTGAACCTTTTGGGGCTGTGATCGTGAAGTCAAGTGTCGTAAGATTGAGCATTCGTGTAGACGCAACCTTTTCCGGACCTTTTCCTTCCTTTGTTCGTGGTGATCGTCATACCAGGTATGGGGGGAAGAAATAGATCATGAGTATGTGGGTTTTGGGATAGGTTAAGATGAAGGGGTTAACCCATGACCCCTATATGTTTGTCTATATGCATTGTTAATGCCTATGTATATGCTATGAGTGTAATTATGTGTATGTTATGTATATGCCATGTATATGCCTATGTGAATATTGTATAAATGTACATGTTTATGGTTATATGATTATGATCATGGGTGTTTGTCTTGATGATATGATTCAAATAGTATGATGTGCAATGAATAGTATGAATATATATACGATATGCATTGATGAGATTTTATGAAGTGCAATGATAAAGATGACTTGATGATGATGTGCGTTACGATGAAGAAAATAGGATTAGTGAAAGAACATAGCTTAGGGACGTTTGGCACCCCATAATGAATGAGTTGTTTTGAGAGGTGAGATTGATAATATTGGATTAGTTTTGGAAATCCATAGGGATGATTCTTGAGAGATGGGATGATAGGCATAGGGATAACTTAGAGAAATTCTTAAGATTCCCACATCTGTCATGATTCGCCTGGCGAATATCCATTCGCGAGGCGAGACAGAGAGACCATTCGTGGTCTGACGTGATTCGCCTAGCGGATTATAATCCGCATATAATCCGCGAGGCGAATGAGAGAACCAAATATTGGGGCTCTCGGGCTCGCCTCGCGAGCCAGGATTCGCCTAGCGAATCTGGGAACCTGTTTAGGAGCTCTCGGGCTCGCCTCGCGAGCCAGGATTCGCCTAGCGAATCTGAGAACCTGTTTAGGAGCTCTTGGGCTCGCCTCGCGAGCCACGATTTGCCTAGCGAATCTGGGTTTCTCACCCAGATTCTGTTGTGAAGGGATAATGATTATGGTAATGGGAAAAAGACTATGAGATCATAATTCAAGGATTGATAATATAGAAAAGAACGTTAATAACTATATAGCTTGAGATTTAAATATTAGGATTAAGTTACAATCTTAATAAATATATGACTTGAGGTTTAAATATTAGAATTAAGTTATAATCTTAATAAGATATGAATTGAGGATTAGATATTAAGATTAAGTTATAATCTTAATAAATATATGACTTGAGGTTTAAATATTAAGATTAAGTTATAATCTTATTAAAATATGAATTGAGGTTTAGATAATAAGATTAAGTATAATACTTAACAAAGATAATGTTAAGTTAAAACTTAACAAAGAGAACAATTAATAAGACGATGAGGTTATTGGTAACGATGTACTGTTACCGATGTTGTTGGTTAAATCATTCTTGATGCTTATTGGTCAAGTTTGATGTTGATAAATCATCTTTGATGCTTGTTGGTCAAAGTTGATAGCCATGTAATGGTATGATGGTGGATGGTTGGACATGTGTTTGCATGTTGTTGAGCATAGCATGCATCATACGTTGACGTTGATATGTTGGGTGGAAAGCAAACGATGAATCGCGATAGTGGAGGCCACGATGGGTGTTAACCCGGCCTTGCGGGTACATTGGGTAGGGAAGTTCCAGGTGACATGGGCTAGCTACCTATTGTCGGAGTGACCTAATGAATAAGCTTGAGTACCCTGACTAGCCACTATACGTTATCAGGATTAGTGAGAGTGTTCGGGGATGGCCCATGGTCTGGCATATCATCCACGTTGATAACCGGACATGTACTCCTAATCGTCTTTCCAGAGTTAGAGTTGTTGGCCACATGCATACGGAGTAGTGATGTTGCATTCGCATTAACATGCATCCTTGATATATATATTGATTATATCTGTGTTGATTGATGTATGTTGTATGCCATCTTAATTACTATTCCATTCCGTTTACATATATTCATGATTGTGTTTCTTACCCCTCTCTTTGTTATTCTTGTGCATATGTTGTGGTATATGCAGAGGAGGGTGAGAATGCTGACGAGGAGTGATCCCGAGGAGATCTCTCTTAGTAGTTAGGATTTATGATTTATGTTATTCTGTTTTATTCCGATGTATTATCGGTATATGTATACCAGCTCTGATATGTGACATCGGGATTTGGGTTACGTTTATTATTTATGTTTTCCCCAGTTTGTTTTTAAAGGATTTTGATTATTTCAGATTCCTATGTTTTACGTTATAGATGATGTGATGCACATTACCCTTGAGGATATGTTTTTATTTTAATTATTATATTTTTAAAGACATGTATGATTTTATTCATGTTTTATTATATGCGGGGTAGTGGGTGTCACAGAACCCATCCGCGCGGCCATCGTAACATCCTAAAAATAAAAATAATTGGAGATAATAACTTTAGAGAAATTAGATAATTTTTGGGAGGCTTAGACTGCATGTTTTGGGCCTTTGAATTAATTAGAAACGATAAAAGATAATTAAAATCTGCAACAATAATAGAACTCTGTCTAGACTTTATATAAAACTTATTCAATAACAAACTTTAACTACACTCTATCTAAAACTTATTCAATAACGAACTCTATCTAGACTCTATCTAAAACTTAATTCAAAAATCAATCTCTATGTCAGGATGCGTTAAAAATAGGTTTAAAAATAGGGAATCAGTGCAACACTATATATATACCTTCTTATAACACCATAGTGCGGCTAGGAACCTTTTTTGCACCCTAAAACATCTTAGTAACGATTGTGGAGCATCTTCATGCTTGGGAGATGGGGTTGCAACAAGCAATGAGTTTGGAAGGAGAACAACAACAACAACAACAACAAGCAATGAGTTTGGAAGGAGAACAACAACAACAACAACAACAACAACAACAACAACAACAAGAGGAAGAAGAAGAATATGAAGAAGAAGGAGAAGGAGAAGGAGATTCAAGACTGAGGAAGACGACATCTAGGATTCGCAATAGGGTACGCTTGGCGATTCTTGGAGGTCTTCAAGAGGTGAGTAGAAATACTCTTTCTCACCCTTTTCATGGGGCAAATTATTTTGGGGTTTGGGTTATGCTTTCAAAATACGTTTTTTGGAAAATAATCCTGGTTTGGTCAAATCCTGATTTTACAAATTTGGGGATTTTACTTCTAAGGTGTTTCTGCCATCAATTAAATGTTTATTATTGAGATTGGTGCTATGATATATATGATACATACGTGATTTGGTTGAATTGACATGCTATATATGCACTATTTGATGATATATGTGATATTGGCATGATTCAATAACTGTTAATATGTTGAATGTTGTTTGCTGTAATACCGCCTATGATAGGGGTATCGAAAGTAATACTGCTAATGAATTGGGGTGTCGAAATATGAAATACCGCCATGATGGGGTATCGAAAGTAACATCGCCACATGTTGGGATGTCGAAATGAGTAATACCACCAGTGTACAATGATTGGTATCGAAATGAGTAATGTCACTGAAGAGAAGGTGACATCGAAATGCCTTCATGAGTAAGGTAGGCAATGGGACGCAATTGTTATGTGCAGTTTGAAAGTCATATGACATATGAGGATATTTGAGATTTTGATTGATATATAAGATTTTGTCATATTTGACTTGTGATGTGTTAATGATGATTGTTTACTGTCAATAATAATTTATATTATTATTATTATTTTACTATACATTCTTTTGAAAATAGTGGGTACCATGGACAGTTTTTCCGGTTACCGCACCGGCTGAGAATAATGCTTTTGTGAAAACCCTTTAAACTGTATTTCTGTTCACTGGGATTTTATATCTCATTAGTAATATTGTTTTCAGAGCCTGAGGATGTCCCTGTTGAGCAGCCAGACGTTTTGAAGACTATCTCTTTAGTTTTAGAGCTTGGTTAGTATTGTTTGGCATATGCCAGGAAGACCTTTATTATCTTTTAGTTATTTTCTTATGCGAGATGTTATAGACGCCCTGTTTTGATGTTTTGAAACTGGTTATGTTATTTTGGTTTTGAATTAATGTAAACAATTATTTTGGATTAATATTATATTAAGTATTTATTCAGTATTTATTTAAGAAAAATTTTATTTACCTTCTTTTATTTAAATTATTAATTTGGGTTACTAATGTAATGAAGGGCGTTACATTTTTGGTATCAGAGCAGTTCAATCCTAAATTGGACTGTGGTTATTGGGTTTTTCAAAAATCAAAACTTGGGCGCATAGGATGCTTGTTAGAGTTGTAGATGCTGCATACTATGCTTTGGATATTGAGCCTGGCCAACTCAATGTTTCATTGATAGTGAGCATATTTATAATGACTAACAGGCGATGGACGAATGATGCGCTTGTAACAGCTATGGACCGTGTGACCATATATTTGCAAGAGCAGACGGAGACTCTCCGTCATACGAGGGGATATGGGGAGGTAACACCTTAAGAACCTCAATATGTGGGCTTACCGCTTTTTCGAAGGACGAACCGTCATTTTTTCGGGACAGCTTAGATGCTGCAGCAGTTAGAGGAGCCGAAGACAAACTGTGCTTATAGCAAGATGTTATCACATTGTTTGATTCAGGAGCATTCCATTTTTCCATAACTCTTAGTTGTGTCAAAAATCCAGAATTGCCTATTTCTAAATTATATTTCCACTTGTGTGTTTCTACCCCTGTCAAAGATAATTTGGTTACATCTTTTACCTATTTAAAAAGTTCTTCGATACACCAAAATCTATCTTATGATTTGATATGTTTTCAAATGTTGTGTTGGATGTCACTCTTAGTATGGTTTCGTTATCGTCTAATAATATTCTCCAAATAGAAATATTTATGTACTTCACAACCTATGTTTGATGAATCTTTTATGTTAAACCATATCATATTCGTTTCCATGTAATAAGTTCTTAGTTGAGAAAGTTCAATGATCCATATTGTTGTTTTCCGTTAAGATAGAGACTGAGAGTGATGTAGCGGCACTACTTGTTGTCTGTTAGTTTCTAGATGTGTTTCATAAAAAGATCTCTACCTTACATCAAATATGGGAGTTAAGTTTAACATAGATTTAGTATCTAGAAGTGGACCGGTGTCAATAGCGTCTTAGAATGACACCCTTAGAGTTAAATGAGCCTAAGAAACAATTAGAGGAATTGCTAAAAAATGAGTTTTTATACTTGAATTTGTTTATTAAAAAAAAAAAAAGAAGAAGAGAGAGTTGGAAATTTAAGGTTGTTAATTCTTAACATTATATTCTTCAAATATATTTTTATGTCGTTTGATGAATTTGCTTGATAGATGTATATTCTTTGTATTTTAAAAAAATAAGATAAATAGTTTTACTTTTCATTTATCGTTTGTGATATTCTTCCTTGATAGTAAAATTGTCAAAGAGAGTCTCGCTTATTTTGAATTCACGTTTTTAACTTTCTTTTGTTTCAATGAGTTTTCAATTCATAAATGAAAATATCTTTGTGCATCATTGTTTTTTTTTTTTTAGTCAAACCAAATTGATTGTGAATTAAAACTTTCTTACCTTGATGCATCCTTTCACCTTCTTGATTTGCGTTATTTTATTTTATTTATTTGGAATCATAATTTGCTCATGTTCCATGAGGCATGCATTGACTTATTTATTTTTATACTAATTCTTTATTATTTAATTATAGTATATGTCTTATCTTTCTTTAATTATAATTGAGGAATGTGTTTGATTTGTAATAAGTTTTTTTAAGTGCTTCTAGTGGGAAAAAAATTATGGGAATATGAACCTATGTGTGGACATTAGATGATCAAACAAAATAACTATTAAGGATAGATATCTTTTTCCTAGAATAAATAACCTTAGATCATTTGAGTAGAGTGGCGTTTGATTCAAGTAAAGTAGATGCAGTGATAGGATGAGAGCAACCTAAGAAGTGAGAGGTGTAAGAAGTTCTTGGAATTGGAAGCGTATTATATGAATTTATAATGAGTTCTCTACGCTAGCCTTACTTCTGATTAAGTTGACTAGGAAAGAAAAATATCTTATATGGAATAAAATCGAAGTTTTTAATGATCATAAGAGTCTTAAACAATTGTTAGAAAATAAAAATAGAATTAAAAATGAGGCAAGGAAGGTGGATGAAATTTCTTAAGGACTATTCATTTGAGTTGAATTACAGTTTAGGAAAAGTCAATATAGTGGTAGAGGCTCTAAATAGAAAATCCTTGCATATTAGTGCTAGAGATGAATATCTTAGAAGAGTTTATAGACCTGAATTTCAATGTAACCTTAAATGCCTTAAGCTTGAAATTGAATAGGTTGGAATTTGTAATGACCATAGAAAACAGATTAATCGAGAGTAGTTTTAGACTAGGAATTGCAATCTCTTTAGGATCAAGAGAGTTATGTAATGATGGTCTATTGTCGTTTAAGAATAGGATCGTTGTTCCTAAGGAGTCTTAGAGGGGAAGTGCTAGAAAAAATACATAAGGGAAAGTTCACCTTACATCCATGAATAACAAAGATGTAAAAAGACCTCGAGAAAATTATTAATGCATGGTAATAAGAATGAATGTTATATTAAAGAATTTGTCCTTATATGCTCATTTTTATTATTTTGTATCTTTGTATATTTTTTTGAGAATTATTTTTCTTGAAATTTCAGATTGTTTCTCAAATGACCAAATATTAATCACAATTAATATACTCTTTGGATTTGTTTCCCATATAGATTAATGGCATGTCAAATCTTAATAAACTTACATTTCCTATCAAAGGCCGAAAAGAAAAAAAATGTTATTTCTTATTTGTATTTGCTTACTCAAAAATCAAAATGAAATTGATTTCTTAGTTCTACTATGATATTTATTGGTAACGTTTGTTTTGAAAGTCGTATCTACTCCATGACTGCACAGTTTAATTTCAACTTAACTAAATCTTATTCTGTTTTTGTTACCAAATTTTGATTTTAGTAAGACCATCTCTTAATAGAAAATGAAATTATTTCTTTTCTTATGAAATTATCAACTTGGACTAGATAAGACTTAGTATGTGGATGTCTCTACTGTTTTCCTTTTCTTTCTTGTTTTATTTATTTGTTTATTTATTTATAAAAATTTCTCTGTACTGTAAATAATATAATAAATTTGGTGTGGAATATATATAAAAGACTATAAGATCTACGTATGGATGATATAAAACTTTACTTCAATTTTTTTGTGAATTGTTTGTTATAAATCTATTTTGAGAATGCTTATAATGATGAAATTCAAGTGAAGGTAATATGATTCTAGGGGGATGGAGAAAAATAAATGCTTAAGTGCGTGATTTTATTATACGTGTTATTATTGACTTCTTTTTATATATATTCTTATAGTCAAGAGTCATGAATTGTGAAATTATTAATCGATGCTTCAGCCTAGTGGTTTGATGTATACTTAGAGAGTATCAAGGATACAGGTTCTCTTATGATAGAGCAAGGTAGGTGAGATGATCTTGTTAGGATCGGATTTAATCTAATAGACCACAGTTAGGATTTAATCCAAAATAGGTAAAGATTGTTATACCGACAAGGAAAAGTAGCGTTTAGAATTTTAGGAAGGGGAACATGTATTCTTGATCGTCATTCCTAAGATTGGGATGTGGGGGTCAATGTCAGTCAGAAAACTAATTCCTTGTTATTATGGGTCCTTTCCATATCCTCAAGAAAGTCGGACCATTTGCTTACCAATTGGCTCTTCCAACATGGTTGTCATACCACCATGATGTATTTCTTATTTCTCAACTTCGAAAATTGTGTCAGTTATGTCTCATGTAATAGCTCCTGAGTCAATACAATTGAGGGATAACTTAATATTTAAGTCAAACCTAGTCAGATCATCGATAAGAGCAGTAAGACTCTGCAGAACAAGACAATCCCTTTGGTGAAGGTGATTAGAAAGGATTTAATTCCAGAAGAGGCTACTTGAGAAGTAGAAGAAGACTTGGTTCACCGATGCCCAGACTCTTTATTTTCTTCGTAAGTGAGAGTGGAGTTAATTTCGGGGACGAAATTATTAAAGTAGGGGAGAAAATGTAACATCCTAAAAATAAAAACAATTGGAGATAATAACTTTAGAGAAATTAGATAATTTTTGGGAGGCTTAGACTGCATGTTTTGGGCCTTTGAATTAATTAGAAAGGATAAAAGATAATTAAAATCTGCAACAATAACAGAACTCTGTCTAGACTTTATATAAAACTTATTCAATAACAAACTTTAACTACACTCTATCTAAAACTTATTCAATAACGAACTCTATCTAGACCCTATCTAAAACTTAATTCAAAAATCAGTCTCTATGTCAGGATGCGTTAAAAATAGGTTTAAAAATAGGGAATCAGTGCAACACTATATATATACCTTCTTATAACACCATAGTGCGGCTAGGAACCTTTTTTGCACCCTAAAACATCTTAGTAACGGCTGTGGAGCATCTTCATGCTTGGGAGATGGGGTTGCAACAAGCAATGAGTTTGGAAGGACAACAACAACAACAACAACAACAACAACAACAACAACAACAACAACAACAGGAAGAAGAAGAAGATGAAGAAGAAGGAGAAGGAGAAGGGGATTCAAGACTGAGGAAGACGACATCTAGGATTCGCCATAGGATACGCTTGGAGATTCTTAGAGGTCTTCAAGAGGTGAGTAGAAATACTCTTTCTCACCCTTTACATGGTGCAAATTATTTTGGGGTTTGGGTTATGCTTTCAAAATACGTTTTTTGGAAAATAATCCTGGTTTGGTCAAATCCTGATTTTACAAATTTGGGGGTTTTACTTCTAAGGTGTTTCTGCCGTCAATTAAATGTTTATTATTGAGATTGATGCTATGATATATATGATACATACGTGATTTGGTTGAACTGACATGCTATATATGCACTATTTGATGATATATACGATATTGGCATGATTCAATAACTGTTAATATGTTGAATGTTGTTTGCTGTAATACCGCCTATGATAGGGGTATCGAAAGTAACACTGCCAATGAATTGGGGTGTCGAAATATGAAATACTGCCATGATGGGGTATCGAAAGTAACATCGCCACACATTGGGATGTCGAAATGAGTAATACCACCAGTGTATAATGGATGGTATCGAAATGAGTAATGTCACCGAAGAGAAGGTGACATCGAAATGCCTTCATGAGTAAGGTAGGTAATGGGACGCCATTGTTATGTGCAGGTTGAAAGTTATATGACATATGAGGATATTTGAGATTGATTGATATATAAGATTTTGTCATATTTGATTTGTGATGTGTTAATAATGACTGTTTACCGTCAATAATAATTTATATTATTATTTTACTATACATTATTTTGAAAATAGCGGGTATCATGGACAGTTTTTCCGGTTACCGCACCGGCTGAGAACAATGCTTTTGTGAAAACCCTTTAAACTGTATTTCTGTTCAGTGAGATTTTATATCTCATTAGTAGTATTGTTTTCAGAGCCCGAGGATGTCCTTGTTGAGCAGCCAGACGTTTTGAAGACTACCTCTTTAGTTTTAGAGCTTGGTTAGTATTGTTTGGCATATGCCAGGAAGACCTTTATTATCTTTTAGTAATTTTCTTATGCGAGATGTTATAGACGCCCTGTTTTGAAGTTTTGAAACAGATTATCTTATTTCGGTTTTGAATTAATGTAAACAATTATTTTGGATTAATATTATATTAAGTATTTATTCAGTATTTATTTAAGAAAAATTTTATTTACCTTCTTTTATTTAAATTTTTAATTTGGGCTACTAATGTAATGAAGGGCGTTACAGCCATCGCTTCTCCTCCGTGAGACACTGCCATTGCAGCATTTTCCAACACCGTGCACCAGCCAGGAATGCTCAATAGGATCGCTGCGAACAGCTGCATCTCCTCCACCGTTCGTCAAGCCGACATCGCAGCACTCCACTGCCACTGAAGCGACGCCTCCTAGTCTAGAACGCCTTGCACCACCGCGACCTCTGCCCCCTTGAGTGCGTCCCAGCCATACCGTCGCTGACGAACAGCCGAACGCTGCCCAACTCGCCGCTATCCTCATCCTTCTTCTTAGCCACGCCTCGTGAGTGAATGACAGAAGTAGAAACGTTTGTTGCTTCCATCTCTTTTAGGGATTAATAGATTTTTTTTTAAAATTTTAAATTTTTATTTTTTCTTTTCTTTACTTGTTTTTTTTTTATTTACTCTCTTTTTATTTTTTATGTTTTGGATTATAGCATTATCTGGCCTTGGGTTTGGTAATTTTTTGGCATTTGCTGAATTCATTTTATTGGGATATGCTTTAGTTGGTGAGTTTATGCTTTTAATTTTTAGTGGATTAATAAGTCATTTGATCTAAGTTTCTAATACCAATAAAATAGGTATTTCAATAAATATAAATAAATTCAAGGTTAACTAGTTGTGACAGCTAGATTGATTCTATTGTCTATGACGAATGAGTTGAGACAACTCAGAAATCCTAGAGCACCCTTTTTAAAAAATATAATAAATTAAATTAAACAACTTCATTTTCGAAAATAATAAAGTCATTATTGTAAGGGATTAAGTTAGTAGTGACAGCTAATTTATCTTATCTTTAAGTATGCATGAATTATGACAGGTCAGAAGTCCTAAAAAAATCCTTTATTAAAAATGGAAATAAATAAATAAAATCAACAAAATCTCTTTCGAAATAAATAAATAAAATTAACCAAATCTCTCTCGAAATAAATAAATCAACCAAATCTCTTCCAAAATAAATAAATAAAATCAACCAAACCACAATCATTTTCTAAAGAACTACGTAGCTTTGAATTTTCCATCACACCAGAGAATACGTAGGAGCAGAATCTATCATTTTGTCAAGCCAAAATTAAATTTACATAATTTTAGCGTTTATTTTGTTTTATATTTTCAAAAGGGGTAAAATTAATATTTTCGAAGTTATTAAAAAATTGCACAATTAACTTGAGGTACCGTTTTCAAAACGAACGATGTAGGGTGCTAATATCATCTCTACTCGTAATCGACTCCCGAACTCAATTAACGGGTTTTTCCAAGATTTTCCCAAATTAAAAATTTTGGTGGCAACTCCATTGAACATATCATCTTTTCGCGGCGCCCGGACTGGACGGTCGCGACAGCTGGCGACTCCATTGGGGACATTAGAGAGTCGGGCCTATAATAGTTAGTTGTGCATTTTTTATAACTTTTTTTTATTTTGTTTTATACATTTGTTTGTTTTGTAAATGTTTTATCATTATAAAGAACTTCCTTGTTTGTCTTTGCATGCTCTCACTTGCACGTGAACTTGAGTTGTTTTGGACTTCGGTTTGTAAGCTCCATTCACACTCTTCACCTACACATTCTCACACACTTATGAGTGGGGCCCTATACCCGAGCCTGAGTGTAACTTAAGATTAGAAAGAGGTTGAGTAGTGGTAGCTTTCTGGATGTACATCTTAATTGGTTATCATGAAGACCTCACCTAGAGTTTGATTCCTTTCGAGGGTATTAGCACTTCTAATAGTTTACCTATAATTGTGGGCAATATTTCGAAATGGGGTCCTTGGCTCTAGAGACCAAAGTTAGAACTATATATAAAACCACCTATTGAGAAAGTTCACATATATATTAGAAAATCTGTAGACCTTTAGGGTAAAACTCAATAAGGTAACCTCATTTAGGACAAAAAGGAGCACGTTTCTTCTTTACTAATCTCTCTCATATTTTTGCATTCATTTTTTAAAAAAAGGAGACCCTTTCTTTTAAAAGGAAATGTTTATTTGTTTCCTTATTCTGTGAAAAAAATCATTCATAACATGCATTGACATTTATGGTTTGAAAAAAATTCATGCACCTCATGCATTAACACCATTTTGGTCAATATTAAAAAAATGAAAAAAGTCTCACTTCAAGCAGCTCAGTGGTAAGGTTGCAGGGACATTTGGTGACTGGTGAGTCGTGGGTTCGATCCCACAATGGCTCCAATTTCTCCCTTTCCCATATGAGGCCTAATTATATCTCCTAAGGACGGGAAAAAAATGAAAAAAAAAAATATCATTCCATTCGTCTCATGTATTGATTTTTATAAGGAAAAAACACATATTTCCATACATGTCATGCATTAATATTTCTGGTAAAAAAAAATCTCATGCAACTCGTGCATTTTTTTTTGTTAAAAAAAAAAAATCATTTCATAGATATCATGCATTACGGTTCAATCCATGAATCATGAGGTGACACCATAAACAAGACTTGTTTAAGCGGCCGAAAGAAATGTGGGTGACAACCCAGTGCCATGGAGATATGATGGGCAAGTTCATGATTCCCCTTGATCAGATCGAAGCAGTGGTGTTTATACTCTATTTGAGCTATGAAAAGGCCAATACTTTGCAGTCCTCCCATTTTGGAAATCTCAGAGTAACCGATCCAGATTGGTTCATCAATGGTTTATCATGAAGAGATGGTTACATTGTATTGAGCCCACAGTTTATTCAATAATATGAATTATCTGGTGTTTGAACTATGCTCACTTTCCTGAAGCGTTAATGTAACGAACTTGCATGCATATCTTGTCTTGTCTTTTCTTTACACCTCCATTTATATCATATTGTCATATCATGGTGTTTCTTTCGTCATTTCTCTTTTTTTATTTTTCTCCAAGTACCTTCCCTAGTCTTGTTATGGGATTCATGTTCTTGGAAATCCTTTGTGAGAAATTGATGAAACCTAAATTCGCAGGTGCCTTTTGCCAAAATAAAAGCAAAAAAAGAAAAAAATGAAGGGAATAAAAATAAAAAGGAGCAAATAAATATTCACTTGGTGTATACCATCTTTTTGTCTCTTAAATAAGTTTCTTAAAAAAAAAAAACATGAATTGAAATGAAGTTTGGCCATTTTTTCTATCCTCCACACAATATCATCATTATCTCTTGTTACCCCCTTTAAGTTTAAAAATTCTCTTCAAAGAACCGTGTACAAGGATCACCCTAAGCAAGAGGCGAGCATGAAAGAAATGGTGATTAAGAAAAATAAAGTAAGAATATGGAAAGAAAGAAAAAAGAAGAAAAAGAAAAAATGAAAATGAAGAAGCACATGACGATGTGAGAAGGGAAGAAAAGAAGGAAAGACAAGCGGAAAACACATGTTCTTACAAATACAGAGACAACTTGATCAAGCTCAATTTGTTAAGAAAAGGGCATAGATCCTTGTTTCTATTCAACCCTCAAACACTTATTTGAGCCTTATACCCTTTCTTTCAAGCCCTCAACCTTGGCCATGTTACAAGCCTTAAAAAGTCCATTCTGATCATCGAATGATTGCTTATATATCAACCTTAATTTTGAGACAAAAATTTTTGTCTTCTTCTGAGTTTTGACTTAATTGCTCCTTAAAAAAAGAGAAGGAAGAAAAAAAAGAAAAAGAAAAATCGTTAGGCTGAAAACCCGCAAGGGCAGTCTAAGCAAAAATAAGGGCAAGAGCAGCAATGGTCCTACACTAGGGAAAAACTTTGCCCGACATTTTGATTCTTAGATCTCATTCTCGGGTGCCCTACACTGGGGCAGCTTTATTCTTCAGTTTCATTATCAGGTGCCCTATGTTGGGGCAACTCCATGCTCCAAGGTCCTTTACTAGGGCAACTCCATTCACAAGGGGCCTGCTCTGAGGCAATTTTGTCTAAGCCGCATATATGAGGCCAATTCATTTCAAATTTTTGGTGAACAATTCCCATGATATCCAAGATTAAATCAGTCCAAACCGAGGCAACCTCTCCTTGATCTCCATATGGCTTCTTGTGAGCCTTACTTTGTTTGTCCTCTATTTAACACCAGTTGAGTCGTCAAATTTCCAACACCAATGAGGAAGTTGTTCAACCAATAATATCCTTTCTTATCATACTTTTGCATACATGCATGTTTATTACATGATGCTTCAGGCAAAGTGAACATGAGTTCAACAGTATAATTTAACCATCTAATGGTAATCCCTTGATGAATAGCTCTGGTCAGAAGCACTCTGAATTTTGAATACCAGGAGGAAATGACATTCTCAAATGGTAATTCAAAGGAGAAAGAAATGTCTCAGCAAAAGCTCACATGCTTCCATAAGAGCCATATCCATCAAAAGTGTTTGGTATAAGATTGCCTCGGACCATGAGTTTGGTCAAGCATTTTCTGAAGAAGTCGAATGAGTCCAAGTTCGGTTTTACCTATCGAAACTCAATGAAGGGAGGAGATTAGCTATGGTTTGTGATGGCCCACTTTACCTGAAATGATCAATAAAATCATATAAGAAAAAAGTGTGCCCTTGACAATTTCAAGAAGGAAATTTGGTGCTTAAAAGGGTCCTACCAATTCAAAAGCGTCATCGTGGAAAGCCAGCCCCACATTATGAGTGGCCCTATGTTGTAAAAATGGCCTTCTTTGGAGGAGCTTTGATTCTCCCAAATATAAATGGCGAAGATTGGCAAGTCTCTAAATCCAGATACGATAAAAAGATAATATGCTTGAAAGCACTAGAAAAAAAAAAGGAGAGAAAACAAGAAAAAACAAAAGAAAAAAAGAGGCAAAAAAATTGGCTTGCTAGGCTGAAAACCTGAAAAGGCAGCTTAGGCAAAAGTTAGAGCAGCCCGATAGGTTGAAAACTCGAGAAGAGTGACCTATGCAAAAGTTAGGGTCAAACAAGGTTCAAGGAAGTCTCCTGCAAGCCATTTCCTTAAAGCTAATTAAGGCGGTGCTCGAAATCATAGGCATGAGAGACTAACAAAGATCATCCTAAAGAGTATCACATGAAGAAGTGTGAACTTTACCCCCATCATCTTCTTTTGAGAACATCTCAATCATGAATCTCAAAGTGAATTCTTCTCAAAGATCACGAGAGCGTAGTGGTCTTTTGACCAAGGGCAATCTGGAGGAAGCACACCTCTAACAAGAAGTGCAAGATATCATTTTCCATGCAGACTACATACCAAGAGTTATGTGCATCATTATAGTTCATCCTCAAATTTGGCGGTGATCGAAACTTTAAGGGGCCAAAGATTAGAGAGTGGTTTGCAAAAATAAATGTATAAGTTTTTTTCATTAATCACAAAATCATCTCTTGCATCAAGCATGAAAAAAATAATAAAATAAAAATATTGTATCTCCTACATCATACATTTGAAAAAAAATAAATACAGTAAAATAAATATCATTTTTTCCATCAAGCATCTCTTGCATCATGCACATGCATACAAATCATCTTCATTGCATCGTCTTTGTTAGCTTTAGCAGGCACAGGGCCTCATAAGCGTCATTTTGTTTCTGTTCAGCTAAGCGAGTACTCCACCCCGCAATCCTTTTGTTTTCGAGCCACAACAAGCAATCTAACCCGTAAACTCTTTATCCTGTTATCCAGGTCTTAGTTGGCGATCCAACCCGCAATCCTTTTGTTTTTTGAGCTTCAATGGACAATCCAACCCATAAGCTCTTTTTCTCTTATACAGGTTTTAGCGGGCAATCCACCGCACACCCATCATCATCTTCGGGTCCCCGTACCCATTTTAGTTCCCGGGTCCTCGTACCCATTGCTTTTAAGGTCGGGTCCCTGTACCCATTGTCTTCTCCGGTCCCCGTACCCATTATCCTTTTGGGTCCTCGCACCCATTGTTTTTTTGGGTCCTCATACTCATTGCCTTTAAATTTTGGGTCCCCGTACCCATTATCTTTTCGGGTCCCCGTACCTATTGTCTCTTCGGGTCCTCGTATCCATTGTCTTTCCGGGTCCCCGTACCCATTATCTTTTTGGGGGATACCCATTGTCTTTTCGGGTCCCCGTACCCATTACCTTTATCTTTTCGGGTCCCCATACCCATTGTCTTTTCAGGTCCCCGTACCCTTTATCTTTCCAGGTCCCCGTACCCATTACCTTTAAATTTTGAGTCCCCGTACCCATTATCTTTTCGGGTCCCCGTACCCATTATCTTTTCGAGTACCTATACACATTGTCTTTTCGGGTCCTCGTACCCATTGCCTTTAAGTTTTCGGGTCCCCGTACCCATTGTCTTTAAGTTTCAGGTCCTCGTACCCATCGCATCTCCGGGTGCCTGCACCTAATGTCCTCAGACAAAATTGGATCTCTTGTCTTTACTCGTCACTTACAAAGATAAAATGCAAACTATGGTTATGACTATTATCTAGTAAGAAACAAGTATGAAGGGACAGCTGTGAACACCTAACTTTGTCCGGTTTAAACATACAAAAAAAATAGTACGAATTTGGATCAGAGAGTAACATAGATGGGTCCATCGGACCTTGGGCTAAAATGGATGAGCAATAATTTTTAACAATAATAAAAAAATATTAGTTGCCCTAATTTGGTAGGATTTCAAAAAAATGATCCTCTTTAATTTGTTTGGATAAGTTGATTTTTTTCCCCTTTTATTTTAAAATTTGAAATTAATACTATAAATCCATTAATGACAAGATTTCAGATGAAAAAGAGTTGATTGATTTGTCTTTAAAATCATAATATTTTATTCTAATTAAAGTGATTTGGATGATTAAAATTGAAATAATTTTCATAATTAAAAAAACCCTAAAGAATGATTATAAATAGAAAATTTTTTTCAAATGGCATAGGTTTTTTTACCATTGGCAGCACCACCATAACCTTATTTCCTCACCCAATCTCTCCTTCTCCCCCTCTAGTTTCTTTTTCTTCTTCTTTCTTTTTACAGTATCTTCATCCCTTCCCTGTTGCGAAGTAACTCCCCCACCAACAAACATAACAGCTTCGCCACTGTAACTAGAACCCATCCGCGTGGCCATCGCTTCTCCTCCGCGAGACACTGCCATTGCAGCGTTTCTCCACCACTGTGCACCAGCCAGGAATGCTCGGCAGGATCGCTGCAAACAGTCGCATCTCCTCTGCCGTTCGTCAAGCCGACATCGCAGCACTCCACCGCCACAGAAGCAGCGCCTCCTAGTCTAGGACGCCTTGCACCACCGCGACTTCTGCCCCCTTGCGCGCGTCCCAGCCGCGCCGTCGCTGACGAACCGCCGGACGCTGCCCAACTCACCGCTGTCCTCATCCTTCTTCTTAGCCGCGCCTCGTGAGTGAATGACAGAAGCAGAACCATTTGTTGCTTCCGTCTCTTTTAGGGATTAATAGATATTTTTTTCATTTTTTATTTTTTATTTTCTTTACTTGTTTTATTTATTTATTTTTTATTTACTCTTTTTTTATTTTTTATGTTTTGGAGTATAGTATTATCTGGCCGAGGGTTTGGTAATTTTTTGGCGTTTGCTGAATTCATTTTATTGGGATATGCATTAGTTGGATGGTTTATGCTTTTATTTTTTTAGTGGGTTAAGTCTTTTGATCTAAGTTTTTAATACAAATAAAATAGGTATTTCAATAAATAAAAATAAATTCAAGGTTAACTAGTTGTGACAGTTAGATTAATTCTATTCTGTATGACGCATAAGTTGAGACAATTCGAAAATCCTAGAGCATTCTTTTTAAAAAATATAATAAATTAAATTAAACAATTTCATTTTCGAAAATAATAAAGTTATTATTATAAGTGATTAAGTTAGTAGTGACAGCTAAGTTATCTCATCTTTAAGGATGCATGAGTTGTGACAGATTCGAAATCCTAAAAAAAATCATTTATTAAAAAAGGAAATAAATAAATAAAGTCAACCAAATCTCTTTCCAAATAAGTAAATAAAATCAATCAAATCTCTCTCGAACTCTTCCAAAATAAATAAATAAAATCAATCAAACCACAATCATTTTTTAAAGAACTACGTAGCTTTGAATTTCCTATCGCACCAGGTAATACTTAGGAGAAACTATCATGCTGTTAAGCCAAAATTAAATTTACGTAATTTGTGCGTTTATTTTGTTTATATTTTCAAAAGGGGTAAAATTAATATTTTCGAAGTTGTTAAAAAATTGCACAATTAACTTGAGGTACCATTTTTAGAACGGGCGACTTCATTGAACATATCATCTTTTGGTGCGCCCGGACGGGACGGTCACGACATTGTCCAAGGACTCAGCACATCAGGTGCTTCAACTGCAACCAGATGGGTCACTATGCATTATATTGCAAGCCCGAAGTTAGCAGAAGGGCTCAGTTTTAACAACAGAACGGTAGAGCTCAGAGTGGCAGAGCAAGATCAATAGTGGCAAGTCAGCAGAGTAGGCCACAGACGACCGAAAGGGTGTTTGCCATGGGGGGCTCTGAAGCCTCTCGAAGCCTTGACCTGATACAAGGTAAATGCTTGGTCTCTGGTAAACTTTTGTCAGTTTTATTTGATTCAGGGGCTACTCATTCTTTCATATCATTAGAGTGCATGAATCATTTAGGGTTGCCTATTTTTGCATTACCCTATGATTTGACTGTCTCAACGCCTACTGGCGATTCTCTGACTACCTCATCTGTATGCCTTAAGTGTCCTATCACGGTAGAGAACCGTCATTTTCTTGTCGACCTTATCTGTTTGCCTATGCAACAGATAGATGTAATCCTAGCCATAGAATGGCTTTCGGCCAACCATGTGATGTTAGACTGTTCAAAGAAAACCTTCAGTTTTTCCAAGCGATCTGGATTGATGCCTGTCGACGAGAGTATTCCGATGGGTGGACGATCAGACGGATGGGTGTTGTTGTTCTCTCTGGAAGCAAAGGAGACTCCTAGTGTCGAAGCTTTACCTATCATGCGAGAGTTTCCGGAAGTGTTTCCCGATGATGTTCTCGAACTACCACCAGAGAGAGAGAGGTGGAGTTTGCTATAGATCTTGTACTGGGAACTGTGCCTATATCAATAGAGCCGTATTGGATGTCTCCGGTTGATTTGACGAAGCTAAAGAAACAGTTGGACGAGATGCTAGGCAAAGAGTTCATCAGACCTAGTGCATCTCCGTGGGGAGCGCCGATACTGTTTGTGAAGAAGAAGGATAGGAGCTCGAGGCCGTGCATAGACTATCGCCAACTGAACAATCGTCGGCGTAGGATTGTTGTGTTCAGCTCTTCGTCAGAGTATGAGCCCTTGTTGCGGTATAGGCGTACTCATGGCGAGGGCCAGGGTAGTTCAGGGCATCCTCACGACTGATGGTGGGAGCCTGCCAGTGCATCCTAGGTTGTGAGCTGAGAGCTTTTCACGTACCTTTTGAGTGTGGGATGGGTTATGCTGGTGAGCTGCGAAGGTCTTTTTTTGCTGTTTTGATGTATTTTCATTCTTTTCAGTTTTCGCTTATACAGTGTGTATATGTATGTATAGTTATCTACTGATGGGGCTATGATGTGTATGGTATCTATATAGTTATCTTTATGTTGTGCTTTTACTCTGATGTGGTCTATGCTTTCCGTATGTTGTATGTTTTAAATGTCGTTTGTTTCCGCAACGCTGTTTGAATATCACGCTATCACTTTAAATATGGCTAGGCATAGTTAATAATATAAGCTTGGGCCAAATGGGATTATCCTTCTGAGTAAGCAGGGTCATCTTATTTTCGTGGTATCAGAGCTTTGAGAATGTTTTGCAGCCAATAGGATGATTTCATATTTATATGGGGTCGTCTCATAAAGAATCATGCCCACCCTGCCTGAAGTTTACCTGGGTAGCCGACGTCTTTTGATATGCCTTACTAGTTGCAAACTGTGAACTAAACCGTGAAGTGAAAATAAAATAAAAATTGTCAACCAACAAAACAAAGTTGTTTTTGTAAGTCTTCAGAAATGTGAATTTGAAAAATCAATTCAAGCTTTCCCTAATATACTTCTAATCAAGAACAATTATCAAATAACAAATATCAAGAAGATAAAGGAAAGAAAAACACACAAACCGATTTTATCGTGGTTCAGCTACCTCCGCTGGTAACCTACATCCAGTCCTCACACCTATGTGAGTTTTGTCCACTATCAAAACAAACCATTTTACAAGATTCTTTACAAAGCTTCACTTCTAGGTTCCTTCTAACCTTGTGACAACTTTTCAGCAATCTTTCTCAACACAAGTGTCCCTTCTACCCTTGCACAGCCCACTAGAGATAACCTCTCTTGTTCCAGAAACTATGAAAACAGAATTTGAATACAGATTCTATGAAATCAGACCTTAAAATAGGTGTTTCTCACTTTTTCTCAATACATAGCTCTTTTGGAATTTTGAGTGATGAATTTCGAAAATATCAGTTCTCTATTTAGAATGTGTGTGATCATGTCCTTATATAACTGAATTAAAAAATAGATCCGTTGGACATGTTGGAACCAAAGTGGTCATGGTCCAGATAATCCCTTAAGTTTTGATGTTAACAAAGAGCTAATTTAAGATGAACAAAGATTTGTTATGGACTAATGTTTTATATTAAGTGTGCAGGACAAATCTAAATTGAGTCTAAAGACTTTGTCTCGTCCAACATAGTCCAAAGACGTTATCTCGTCTGACATAGTCCAAAGACGTTATCTCGTCCAACATAGTCCAAAGACTTTATCTCGTCCAACACCTATTCTTGGTTTATGACTGGACGATAACTTATAGAACCATTGAGTCCAAAGACTCTTTTGGTTACCTTCTGTAATAGCTAGTCCAATAAATGTCTTTTAAATTTCAAGCGCGAATATCTTTGTAAAAGCATTTGAAATTATTATTCCATGTAAAAGGCTTATACCAGTGGGACAAAACATTCTCTGTAAGATTCGTACAAAAGAAAAGCATAAGCCAGAATGTCTCTATCACCTAAAGAAGTTGACCTTCTTGTTTTGGATAAACAAAAGGCAACTTTCGTTCTACTCAGAGGATATGTCAGCACCACTTTTAGCTATCTCCCTGATAGTCTATTCTGCTGATCAGAAACTTCAGAAGCTATCAGACTCAACGGATCAAATGCATTCAATGCTCATCAGAACGGATCATTTTCCATCCGTTGAAGACTGAAGACTGCTCAAAGAAAAGAGGCTATATATACCTTCATCTTTTGAAAGTGCATAATCAAGAAACGTAGAACGAAACCGAACTTGAGCAAGAATACAAGTGAAGCAACACATAGCATTTCAAAATCCTTCAAGAGATAAAAGAGAAAATCTCAAGCTTGCAAAGCTAGAAAAGCTACTCTGATTCTAACCTTCATATTACTCTCTGTGTAGAGCTATTTTCAAGAGTCTAAGCTTTAGTTTCGAATTCTCACATTTAATGAGTTAGTAGAACAATCTTTTTCAAAACCATAGTTTGGTTGAGCCTGAAGAGGCTTGTCTGTAAAAGAATACTTAGAGAACCTGAAGAGGTTGAGAATACTGCCTGAAGAGGTGTTGAATACTTTGTAACAAAAGGTTTTGTTATAGTGGATAAAGCTCTCAAGTAGAGAGGACTGGACGTAGCTCTTTGGTGAAGAGTGAACCAGGATAACATCTTTGTGTTCTTTTCTCTCCCTTACTCTTATTTTAGATTATTATCTAATTAACTAACTGGGATTGAATTGCCTTTCTTTACGCTGTCAAACTAAGTTAGCGTCCAACGTGGTGTTTGGAAGAGCTCTCTTTGCTTTCAATCGTTTTAGCGTCCAATCTTGAGAAAAACATTATCTGCTTACGAAAAGAATTTAAAATTCTCTAAAACACAATTCAACCTCCCTTCTTGTGTTTCAAACAGGTTCCTTCAATTGGTATCAAATTTCAGCCTCTGGGTTGAGCACTTTGTCGTGTAGAGGAAAAGATCCTACTACAGATATGTCTGGACCAGGTATGCCAAGCGGGAGTCAACCAGTTATGGAAGGCACTTCCATGACCAGACCGCCGTTCTTCAACGGTACTCATTACCTGTACTGGAAGGAGAGATTCAAAGGTTTCATCCTCAGTACAAATTCAGCTCTCTGGGCCAGAATCACAAACGGTCCTAACGTTTGTCTCAACTCTGACGGGACAGACAAAGCAGAGGACGACTGGACAGATGCTGAACGGGCTAGAATGGAACAGAATCATAAAGCAAGATATGCTTTAATGTGTGCTCTCAGTCCTGACGAATTTCAGAAGATTCACGCATGTGAATCAGCCAAACAAATATGGGACACCTTGTCTAATCTCCATGAAGGGACAACCAAGGTGAAGGACTCTAAAATCATTATGCTGGTTGGCCAGTATGAAATGTTCACCATGGCTGAAGGAAAGTCCATCCTTGACATGATGGGTCGCTTTCAGACGATCATCAACAATCTGAAATCCCTTGGAAAGGTCTACACTACCAAGGAGAATGTCACCAAGATTCTTAGGAGTTTGCCTAAGAAATGGAGACCTCTTGTCACTGCAATCACCCAGGCCAAAGATCTCTCCACTTTGACTCTGGATGATCTTGTCGGGACGCTTCAAGTTCACGAGCAGGAGCTTGATCTTGACAATCCAGGAAAGAAGAAGAAAGGGATTGCCCTGAAAGCTCATAGGTCCAACAACTCAAAAGCCTTAAAAGCTGATGAGTCCAGTGATGAAGCTGATCAGTCTGATGATGATGTATCAGATGATGACGAGCTATCCTTTATCTCCAAAAAGATTCAGAATATGTGGAGAAAGAAAAATGGAATGAAGAGAAGGCCATTCCAAAAGAAAAGCTTCAAGGATCATGCTGAACCCAAGGATAAAAGTCAGCTGGTCTGTTTTGAATGTAACAAACCAGGACACTTCAAAGCTGATTGTCCTACGCTAAAGGACAAAAAGAAGTTCTTCAAAAAGAAGAAAAAGAACTTCATGGCAACTTGGGAGGACTTGAACTCTTCTGAAGAAGAAGAAGAAGAAACAAATGAAGAGGCTAATCTATGCCTATGGTCCAACAAGCAAGATGAAGACTCTTCGGACGATGAACAATTTGTTGTTCCCGGAGAAAGAAGTCAGGAGTCTACCTCTGGAAGAGGAAGGAATGTGAATGTTCCACCCATCTTCAAGGGAACAGACTATACTTATTGGAAATCAATGTTCCAATTATACGTCCAAGCTCAAAATTATGAGCTGTGGGACATCTTCACAAACGGAGATTATCGTCCAACGATTACCCATGAGGACGGTTCAACATTGTCCAAACATGAAACAGACTGGACGAGTGATGATATCAGACGATGTTCTCAGAATGCCTATGCCAACTGGTGTCTTGTCAACGCCCTTGATCGTCCAAGATTGGACATGGTCTCGCAACTCCAAACAGCTAAGGAGAAGCTGGACGCTCTGGAACATCTGTTCAGACCAAGGAGCTCGTCTACCTCAAATCTCTGCCTAATGGCCAAAAGCTCTTCGGACACTGAATCAGAAGATGACGAGGTATCCGTTTCTGACTCTCTTCAAGAAGCATATGATGAACTGCTAAATGATTCTTCTATATTGCATCATCAATACATCGTGCTTAAGAAAAAATTGTCAAAAGTAAATAAGGAGTTGGAAGAGTCCAACAAACTAAATAAGCAGCTTGTTGAAGAGAATAATAAGCTTAAAGCTGAGAATGTCAGTCTAACTAACAAACTCACCTCTGAGTCCAGTGAACCTCATGAGGTAACTAGACTAAAACAAGAGGTATCTGATCTCACCAAAAGCGTAACTAAGCTTGTTGGAGGATCAGAGAAGCTAGACCTGATATTGAGGTACACTAGATCACCTCATGATAAGTCTGGCCTAGGCTATGACTCTGAGAAACAAACTGCGTCTCAGAAAATATCAGGGTCCAACAAAAATCACAAGGCTTTTCATTCCTATGGAAAGCAAAAAGAAAATAAATTGCATGCATCCAGAACTTACTGTAAGATTTGTGGAAAGAGTGGTCACACTTCTTCAAAATGCATTTACAAAAATAAAAACAAAATGCATGGACGAAGACCACCAACTAACCCAAAAGGACCCAAGTCTATCTGGGTACCTAAGAATATGATAATACCTGTTGCAGATCTGCTTAGCAACACAAAAAAGACCCCAGTCCTGGTACTTGGACAGTGGTTGCTCACGTCACATGACGGGAGAAAGGTGTATGTTCCAAGAAATCCGTGAGAAGTCTAGTGGATGGGTCACCTTTGGAGGCAACCAGAAGGGTAAGATAGTAGGAATAGGTAAGATTGGTAAGCATCCTCTTCCCTCTATTGATAATGTTCTTCTGGTTGAAGGATTAAAACACATAAGTCAATTATGTGACAGTGGGTCTGTTGTTTCCTTCAATAAAGGTGAATGTATGGTCAAGAACCCTGATGGGTCCATCTTATTCACTGCCAAAAGGCAAAATAATCTGTACAAGATTAATTTGGGGGAACTTTCAACTCAAAGTGTATCATGTCTGGTGTCTGTTGAAGATGAGCGATGGATCTGGCACAAAAGACTTGGTCATGCTAGTATGAGATTAATCTCTAAACTAAACAAGCATAACCTTGTAAGAGGCTTACCAAAGATTGTGTTTAGATCAGATGCTCTCTGTGACGCTTGTCAAAAAGGAAAACAAGTTAAGAACTCGTTTGAGTCCAAAAACATTGTTAGTACTTCTAGACCACTGGAATTGTTGCATATTGATTTGTTTGGTCCAACAAGGACGGCCTCTGTCAGTGGTAAGAAATATGGACTTGTCATAGTAGATGACTATACTAGATGGACATGGGTTAAGTTCCTTGCTCACAAGGATGAGTCTATCAAGGTCTTTTCTATATTCTGTAAGCGAGTTCAGAATGAAAAAGGCGTATTCATCAGCTCGATCAGAAGTGATCATGGAGGCGAATTTGAAAATGAGCTCTTTCAAAGGTTCTGTGATGAAAGTGGTATTCATCATAATTTCTCTGCCCCTAGAACTCCACAACAAAACGGTGTTGTTGAAAGGAAGAACCGATCTCTTCAAGAGATGGCTAGGGCAATGCTCAGTGATAATTCTATCCCTAAGCACTTCTGGGCTGAAGCTGTAAATACTGCCTGCTATATTCAAAACAGAATATACATAAGACCAATCTTGAATAAGACTCCTTATGAATTATGGAAAGGACGTAAACCCAACATTTCTTATTTCCACCCCTTTGGATGTCAATGTTTTATTTTAAATACTAAGGATCAACTAGGAAAGTTTGATGCCAAAGTAGATAATGGAATATTGTTAGGATACTCTGAAACGTCTAAAGCTTTTAGAATCTATAACTCTAGAACTTTGATTGTTGAAGAATCCATTCATGTTAAATTTGATGACAAACAGCCTGATAAGAGATTATCAGAGCTAGATGACTCTTTTGCAGATATGAATCTGAATGATTCAGATGCTCGTCCAACAACCAACAAAGACGAGGCATCAGACGCTACGATGGACGCATCATCGTCTCAGCAAGCTGTAAATACCCCTCGTTCGTGGCAATTCAGAACTTATCATCCCGAGGATCAAATCATTGGCAAACCTAATGATAGCGTCCGGACAAGGTCAACTTTCAGAGAGCAAGCTGACTCAGCCTTCATCTCTGAGATGGAACCAAAGTCTGTGGACGAAGCCTTATTGGACGATTGCTGGATCCTCGCTATGCAAGAAGAGCTCAACCAGTTTCAACGTAGTGACGTTTGGACGCTGGTCTCCCTGCCTAAGGATAAGTCTTTAATTGGAACCAAGTGGGTCTATCGCAACAAGCTGGACGAGGATGGGAAGGTGGTAAGGAATAAAGCAAGGCTAGTTGCCCAAGGCTACTCACAAGAGGAAGGTATTGATTATACTGAAACCTTTGCTCCAGTAGCTAGATTAGAAGCTATACGCATCTTACTTTCATATGCTGCACATCACAACATCATGCTTTACCAAATGGATGTAAAAAGTGCATTCCTAAATGGTGTAATTAATGAAGAAGTATATGTTCTCCAACCACCCGGTTTTGAAGATCAGAACTGTCCTGAGCATGTATATAAGCTTAAGAAAGCTTTATATGGACTCAAGCAAGCTCCTAGAGCTTGGTATGAGAGACTCAGCTCTTTCCTAATGGAGAATGGCTTCTCGAGAGGAAAAGTGGACACAACTCTTTTTAGAAAAGTGAATAAAAATGAATTTATTGTTGCTCAAATTTACGTTGATGATATAATATTTGGTGCAACTGATGAATCTCTTTACCAAGAATTCTCTGAATTAATGCAAAGGGAGTTTGAAACGAGCATGATGGGAGAACTAAAATTCTTCCTCGGACTTCAAGTAAAGCAAACTTCAGACGGAGTGTACATTCATCAGACGAAGTACACAAAGGAGCTTCTAAAACGCTTCAAGTTGGACGATTGTAAACATATGAATACACCAATGCATCCAACGTCCGTGCTAAACAAAGATGATAAAGATAAAAAGGTAGACCAAAAGGTATATAGAGGTATGATTGGTTCCCTCTTATATCTAATTGCGTCCAGACCTGATATCATGTTTAGTGTTTGCTTATGTGCTCGTTTTCAATCTGATCCAAGAGAGTCTCATCTCTCAGCAGTAAAAAGAATCTTTAGATACTTAAAAGGTTCTACTAATCTGGGTCTTTTGTATAAGAAAATTGATGAATACAGATTAGTTGGATTCTGTGATGCTGACTATGCTGGAGACAGAATAGAAAGGAAAAGCACAAGTGGAGGGTGTCACTTCATTGGTGCTAATCTCGTCTCATGGTCAAGCAAAAGGCAAAGCACAATTGCTCTATCAACTGCCGAAGCTGAGTACATTGCTGCAGCCAGCTGCTGCTCACAACTGCTATGGATCAAACATCAGTTGGAAGACTACAACGTGTTTGTAAGCAACATCCCTATCATGTGTGATAATACTGCTGCTATATTAATTTGTCAAAGAACCCCATACTGCATTCTAGAGCAAAGCATATAGAAATAAAACATCATTTTATTAGGGACTATGTGCAAAAAGGAACAATAGATATTCAATTTGTTGATACTGACCATCAATGGGCAGATATCTTCACTAAACCTTTAGCCGTAGATAGGTTTATATTCATAAGAAAATATCTGAACATGCATTTCATTGATTAACTGAGAGTCCAATGCATGCGTCCAATATTTGCATTACGTCCAATATATGCTCGTCCAGTGTAATTTCTGAATGCTCGTCTAATGCATTAATGAAACTCAATCTTTGTCGAATGAAATATTATCCTTCATTCACTTAACTGAGTCAGTTCTTTGTTTTCTTTATTTGCCAAAAAATGCTTTTTACGGTTTCAAAGTCTGAACGTGTGTCAGACATTTAATGCACGTCGTTTCGCTCTCTCTCTCTCTTTAAAAATACGAAAGGTTTTCGCTCTCTCTTCTTCTTCCTTTTAAAACCGAAGTTTTGCTCTTTGATAAAAATCCAACCTTTACAAAAAGCTTTAACCTTTCTTCTTGCATCTTCGAAAAGGAAAACCCTTTCTGAAAAACCTTCTTCTTTAAACATCCTCTCTGAAACTATGGCAACCTCTTCTGTTGCTGGCTCTAAAGGTAAAGGAAAAACCTTCAATGCTCAGACTGCTGATGTCATGGTCGAGTACAAGTTTAACCTACAATTCCTGGCTGATAATGGGATTGACATCTTCTCTAACATCCATGCCGCTGGATGGTCAAGCTACTTTGAAGGTTCTCCGGTAATCTACCCTGCTCTAGTTAGGGAGTTCTGGACAAACCCCATTGTCTCTGCAAGAGAGATTCGCAACAAGGTGCTTGATACTGAAGTCATAGTATCTGAAGCAACTATCTCTAATGCAACTGGGTGCGCTCAATCAGGCATAACTGTTGAAGATGACTGGGAAGAAGAGATTGGTGATGCTTCCACCATCAGAGATTGTCTATTGAAGAACTCAGGTGACAAACTCATAGCCTCTAAAATGACTGACAAGGCTAGGGTTCTTCACCAAATCTTGAACAAGGCTATCCTTCATAAGGTTGGGTCAAAGGATAATGTTTCAAAGGCTCATCAATTTTGTCTGGTTCATTTGATTCTTGAAAGACAAATAAATCTTCCCCACCTACTCTTTTCCTTCTTCAAATATGCCATTGAAGGCTCTGGGAAGAAGAACACTGCACTCATCTATGGCGCTCTTCTTTCAAAAATATTTGAGAAGCACATGGTCTACGACGACCTAAAGAACTTGGCTCCAGAAAGAAAGTTCAAATACTACGGAGTTCATGGGATTGAACGGGTGCATCAGCCTGAGTTTAGCAGGCAAAGTTTGGTAATGATGCAGTTGGACTGCTTTAAAAAGTCCAAACTTGAGGAAAAGCAAAAAGGAGCTCAGACGCAAGGCTCAGAAGAAGTGTCTCAACAATGTGTCTCTGCTGGACGCTCTGCTGAACGAGCTCGTCCAATAGCTAAGACTTCTTCGTCTCGTCCAAAGCTCATCGTCCAACCTTCAAGAAAAAGGAAGCTGGTTCTAGCTCCCATTGATGAAGATGAAGAGGACAATCTACCCATCTCAAGGGTAGTTAAAGGGCCAAGATTGGAAACCTCATCTGCTGCACCTCTGCCTAAACCTTCTTCAACAAGGGCAAGGTCATCTCGAGCAAAGACGAAAGGTAATACTGAACCTATCTCCAGTTCAGTTATTATTTCTCCTATCGTCCAATCGTCTGAGATAGAAGACTTAACCTTTGAACCTTCCCTACCACTCTCACCCACTAACCTACCACAAACTCAAACTCTAGCCTCACAAAATGAACCCGAAGACTAGTTCACACCCTGGGGAGATCACCCCTTCCAACCCTATGGTGCTCCCTACCCCAGACCGATCTTTCCCATAAGCAAATATAGACGCCTCCCTGGAGTAGACTACAACAATAAATGCTCAATTTGGGCTGAAGTCAAATGCAAATTTCCTGTTCTATTCCTTAAACACTCACCCCCCACTACTGATCCTCACCCCAAAAGCCCCTTTCCATTACCCGAGTATGATTTTGAACAACCCTCCACATCATCCACCTCACCCCCTAAACTTGCCTACCAACCCATCCCATACACTTCACCTAAACCTCTGCCCTCTGAAACATACAATGCCCATGGACCATTGGTTACCTACCTTGAGAAGAAGACTTTTCCTCCAAGGAAAATCTTTCCCAACCTCATCAAGGACAAGGCATTCAAATGGTGCCACTACAATATAAAGAGGCATGTTGTTCTTCGCCATGAAGCCAAGAGAGGTTGCAAGACGGAGTATGAAAGAAGGGCAAGGACGTTTGGCTTAAGTAACTTCATCCTTGATCCCGACCTTTCTTTCATTCCAAGCTATCCATCATCTTGGAAGGAGTATTCTGATGTCCGGGACTTTCTTCCTTACTATGCTGTGCGGAAGGAGTGTGACATGCCTCGAGAAGCTAAGATCCATCACAACCTTCCAAAGAGATTTTGGTCAAAGTCTTCTCGCACTAGCGTAGGAGTTGTTCCTCCTCGAGCTTGCCCAAGGCTCCCTATCCTAGATCCCAACAAGGATAAGGACCTTCGCAAAAAGCTTGAGTCATGGACGCTGCCTTACCAACATGCTTTTGATCCCCTGTTTTGGACAAAACATCGAGATGACTCTGGGGCTCTCGAAAGTATTTGGAAGAAAGATCCTCGCTTCAGATTTGACCCAGATGCTAGGATATATTGGGAAAATCACATCTGGAGATGCTCCCAAGAAGCGTCATCATCTGGTTTATCAGTTGAGGAGAAAGCTGAGATTCGAGTCTACCCGAGACAATATCGAATCCGTGAAGCAACCTTCATGATCATAGACGATATCTTTGGGATACCTCTTTATCGTAGAGATGTTCTGCCTATGCCTCCTATCAGATGGCGGGAAAATAAGTATGATGATGCTGATATCATACTTGAAGTGCTGCGTCCACCCGAACCTATTGTTGTTCCTCTTGCTCCTCCTACTCTTCCTCCTAAGCCGGTCATTCCTGAAGAGACTGGGGACACCGAAATCATCTGTGTGGAACCCTCCTCTGAAACTCATGATAACGAAGTGGAACAAGTTGCAGACTCTGCTCAGTCCAAGTCTCAACCGGTCCCTCTCTCAATGGTCCATCCTATTGCTCCATCTCCTTCTCAGGCTCTGAGTGTAGTTCCTGATCAAAGAGGTGTGGACGCAACCCGGGCCACTGCTGAGAGCTCTGCCTCGGTTATTCCTCCTGAGTTTCAAGAGTTCGTTCAACGGACTATAGAAGCTAACAATGCAGTGCTCCTTCAGCAAATTGCGGCCATGTTCAAAGATTTCATTCCCAAACCTCCTCCCTCTTCTTAAAATTTTTTTCTTTGTTTTCAAATCAACTGACTATGATGTGTTTCTCACTCTTTTGTCTGATGACAAAAAGGGGGAGAAAATTTGATTGATTATTTGATTGATTATTTAAATTGATTGATTATTTGATTATTTAAAGTTAAATGGGTTGATTGAATCTTTAAATGATACATGTGCTCATATCTGTTTTGTATGCTTTAAATGATTAAATGCTTTAAATGATTAGAATGTCTGTCTTAGGGGGAGCCCTTCAGCTCTCTAGGACTCTTTGTTCAATCAAAATTAGCATGTTTTGTCATCATCAAAAAGGGGGAGATTGTTGGAACCAAAGTGGTCATGGTCCAGATAATCCCTTAAGTTTTGATGTTAACAAAGAGCTAATTTAAGATGAACAAAGATTTGTTATAGACTAATGTTTTATATTAAGTGTGCAGGACAACTCTAAATTGAGTCTAAAGACTTTGTCTCGTCCAACATAGTCCAAAGACGTTATCTCGTCTGACATAGTCCAAAGACGTTATCTCGTCCAACATAGTCCAAAGACTTTATCTCGTCCAACACCTATTCTTGGTTTACGACTGGACGATAACTTATAGAACCATTGAGTCCAAAGACTCTTTTGGTTACCTTCTGTAATAGCTAGTCCAATAAATGTCTTTTAAATTTCAAGCGCGAATATCTTTGTAAAAGCATTTGAAATTATTATTCCATGTAAAAGGCTTATACCAGTGGGACAAAACATTCTCTGTAAGATTCGTACAAAAGAAAAGCATAAGCCAGAATGTCTCTATCACCTAAAGAAGTTGACCTTCTTGTTTTGGATAAACAAAAGGCAACTTTCGTTCTACTCAGAGGATATGTCAGCACCACTTTTAGCTATCTCCCTGATAGTCTATTCTGCTGATCAGAAACTTCAGAAGCTATCAGACTCAACGGATTAAATGCATTCAATGCTCATCAGAACGGATCCTTTTCCATCCGTTGAAGACTGAAGACTGCTCAAAGAAAAGAGGCTATATATACCTTCATCTTTTGAAAGTGCATAATCAAGAAACGTAGAACGAAACCGAACTTGAGCAAGAATACAAGTGAAGCAACACATAGCATTTCAAAATCCTTCAAGAGATAAAAGAGAAAATCTCAAGCTTGCAAAGCTAGAAAAGCTACTCTGATTCTAACCTTCATATTACTCTCTGTGTAGAGCTATTTTCAAGAGTCTAAGCTTTAGTTTCGAATTCTCACATTCAGTGAGTTAGTAGAACAATCTTTTTCAAAACCATAGTTTGGTTGAGCCTGAAGAGGCTTGTCTGTAAAAGAATACTTAGAGAACCTGAAGAGGTTGAGAATACTGCCTGAAGAGGTGTTGAATACTTTGTAACAAAAGGTTTTGTTATAGTGGATAAAGCTCTCAAGTAGAGAGGACTGGACGTAGCTCTTTGGTGAAGAGTGAACCAGGATAACATCTTTGTGTTCTTTTCTCTCCGTTACTCTTATTTTAGATTATTATCTAATTAACTAACTGGGATTGAATTGCCTTTCTTTACGCTGTCAAACTAAGTTAGCGTCCAACGTGGTGTTTGGAAGAGCTCTCTTTGCTTTCAATCGTTTTAGCGTCCAATCTTGAGAAAAACATTATCTGCTTACGAAAAGAATTTAAAATTCTCTAAAACACAATTCAACCCCCCTTCTTGTGTTTCAAACAGGTTCCTTCAGGACATGCATAACTAATCAGTTAAAATCATAATCGAATTGAATTCTTGAAATGCTTTTATAGGTCAATCGATTAGTACACAGATGTACTAATCATGTTTTTCACTTTCTGAACATGTATACATCGATTGATTTCTTTGTTTGTTCATGAGTACATCCATTGTGTTCTTCAGTACATCAATGCATGTCTTTCAGACTTGTATATTCTGAGTCCAAAACATGAATACATCGATGATCTAATCGATTTATGTTAGTCACTAAAGACTTTCAACTTCTGTTCTGAGTATACACAGATGTACTAATGTTTTTAAAACATTCTGAGTTCATTGTAATCCATGAATTAATCGATGTATAAATCTTATACATTGAACTACAAACAACTTTTTACCCGAAGTTAGTTAATTAACGAAAAATACACAGATGTATACACAGATGTACAACTCCTTTAATTAACCTTTTCAATTCTAAGAGTTCTTTCAAAAAGTTCTTTACTTTTGAAAATCATTTTCCTTATTTTTATAAGAGCTTTATAAGATTGAAAAGTGAGTAACCCTTTAATATCTTGGGAGAGTTTATGGACATGAATTTCAATCTAACCTTAAATGCTTTAAGCTGGAAATTGAATAGGTTAGAATTTGTAATGACCTTAGAAAACAGATTAACCGAGAGCAGTTTTAGACTAGGAATTGTCATCTCTTTAGGATCAAGAGAATTATATGTGATGATGGTCTATTGTTGTTTAAAAATAGGATCGTTGTTCCTAAGGAGGGGAACCCTAAAAAAAAAATGCTAGAAGAGACACAAAGGAAAGTTAACCATACATCCAGGAATAACCAAGAGGTATCAAGATTTAAAGAAGATGTAATAGTAGACAGAAATAAAAAAAAAAAAATATATTGGATGTTGTATTAAAGAATGTGTATATATATATACTTAAATTTTAATTTATGTTGTAATTTTGTTATATAATTTTTTTGAAAATCACCTTGCTTGAATATTTCAGATTGTTTCTCAAGTGACCAAATATTAACCACAATTAATATACTCTTTGGATTTGATTCCCATATAGATTACTGGCATGTCAAATCTTACCAAGCTTACATTTCTCATCAAAGACCGAAAAGAAAAAGAATGTTATTTCTTATTTGTATTAGCATGCTCAAAAATCAAAATGAAATTGATTTCTTAGTTCTACTATGGTATTTATTGATGAAAATTGGTTTGAAAGTCGTATCTGCTCAATGGCTGCACAGTTTAATTGCAAGTTAACTAAATCTTATTATGTTTTTGTTATCAAATTTTGTTTTTAGTAAGACCATCTCTTAATAGAAAATGAAACTATTTCTTTTCTTATGAAATTATCAACTTGGACTAGATAAGACTTAGTATGTGGATGTCTCTACTGTTTTCCTTTTCTTTCTTTGTTTCATTTTATTTGTTTATCTATTTATAAAAATTTCTCTATGCTGTAAACAATATAATAGTTTTGGTGTGGAATATAAGGGACTATAAGATTTACGTATGAAAGGTATAAAACTTTAATTTAATTTCTTTTGTGAATTGTTTGTTATGAATTTTTTCTAAAAATGCTTATAATGATGGAATGCAAGTGAAGCCATTATGATTTTAGTATGATGGAAAAAAAACAAATGCTTAAGTGCATGATTTTAGTCTGTAAATGTTATTATTGACTTTCTTTAAAATTATATTTATATTTAAGGTGTCATGAATTGTACACTTAATATGTGGTGAAATAACTAACGACTATATGTATATTGATGGTGTGATTAGGATATGTAGGTCCCTTTTATGTTACTAAGTAGTAGGTGAGGATATCTTGCTAGGACCGAATTTAATCCAAGAGACCACAATTAGGATTTAGAGGGGAAAGATGCGCACTGTGCGGATTAGGTAAAGGGTGTTGTGTCGACTAGAAAATAGAGCCTTTAGAATTTGAGAAAGGGGAACATGCATTCCTAAGAGTCACTCCTAAGTTTGGGATGGGGAGGTCAATGTTAGTCAGAAAACCAATTCCTTGTTCTTTGGTCATTTTCAAATGCTAAAAAGTGTAGTCGGGCCTATTGTTTACCAATTGGCTTTTTCAATGTCGTTGTCAATCTTCATGACATCTTCCATATTTCTGAGCTCTTGAAGTACGTACCAGATGTTTCACATGTGATGGCTCCTGAGTCAATACAATTGAGGGATAACTTAATCTTTAAGCCAGGCCTAGTCAGATCATCGATAAGAGCACTAAGACTCTGCTGAACAAGACAATTCCTTTGGTGAAGGTAGTTTGGGAAGGATTAACTCCTGAGGAATATGCTTGGGAACTTGAGGAGGATATCATGCGCTGTATCCAGATCTTATCAATAAAGATACCTTAAACGTTTTGCTCTGTACATATGTAAAGTTTTGAGCTAGCGTGTATGAGGTTAATTTCGGGGACGAAATTCTTAAAGGAGGGGAGAAATGTAACATCCTAAAAAAAATAAAATAAATAGAGATTATAATATGAGGATTATTATAGAGTTTTTGAGAGGTTTAGAATAGATGTTTTAAGCCCTTGAATTAAATAAAAGTATAAGAGAATTAAACCTTAGCAAATAAAATTAATAAAGTGTTGGGGAGACCTAGAATGGTTGACTTTCAACCTAAAGGTGGTGATTTGACCAAAAGAAGAAAAGAGAGAAGTTTTAAGTTGAAATCTGTCACCGTAGCGTCGGCACGCCCGTGCTTATATTCGGCATGCCCGTTTTGAGTAGAGCACGGTCTGAGCCGCGCTGTCCTAACTATTAGCACGGTCGTGTCGGAAAATGGACAAATTTGACGTTGTTTGGCACGTCCGTGCTAATGTTCGGCATGCCCGTGCCAAAAGAGCACGGTCTGAGCCGTACCATGCTAACTATTAGCATGCCCATGTCGGAAACTTTGACGCTGATTGGCACGGCCGTGCCAATCGAGAGCATTGCCGTGCTCTATGTCATGATGCGTTAAAAATACGTTTAAAAATAGGGAACCAGTGCAGCACTATATATATACCATCTTATAACACCCTAGTACGGCTAGGAACCCTTTTTGCACCCTAAAACACCTTAGTAATGGCTGTGGAGCATCTTCATGCTTGGGAGATGGGGTTACAACAAGCAATGAGTTTGGAAGGAGAACAACAACAACAAGAGGAAGAAGAAGAAGATGAAGAAGAAGGACAAGGAGAAGGGGATTCAAGATTGAGGAATGCGACATCTAGGATTCGCCATAGGGTATGCTTGGTGATTCTTGGAGGTCTTCAAGAGGTGAGTAGAAATACTTTTTCTCACCCTTTCCATGGTGCAAATTGATTTGGGGTTTGAGTTATGTTTTCAAAATGCGTTTTTGGAAAATAATCATGCGTTTGGTCAAATCCTCATTTTACATATTTAGGAGTTTTCCTTCTAAGGTGTTCCTGCTATCAATTAAATGTTTATTATTGAGATTGATTCTATGATATATATGATACATATGTGATTTGGTTGAATTGACATCCTATATATCCATTATTTGATGATATTTGTGATATTGGCATGATTCAATAACTGTTAATATGTTGAATGTTGTATGCTGCAATACCGCCTATGATAGGGGTATCGAAAGTAACACTGCCAATGAATTGGGGTGTCGAAATATAAAATACAGCCATAATGGGGTATCGAAAGTAACAACGCCACATGTTGGGATGTCGAAATGAGTAATACCACTAGTATACAATGGTTGGTATCGAAATGAGTAATGTCACTGAAGACAATGTGACATCGAAATACCTTCATGAGTAAGGTAGGCAATGGGACGACATTGTTATGTGCAGTTTGAAAGTCATATGACATATGAGGATATTTGAGATTGTTTGATATATGAGATTTTGTTATATTTGATTTATGATGTGTTAATGATGACTGTTTACTATCAATAATAATTTATATTATTATTATTATTATTATTATTATTATTATTATTTTACTATACATTATTTTGGAAATAGCGGGTACCATAGACAATTTTTCCGGTTACCGCACCGGCTGATAATAATGCTTTTGTGAAAACCCTTTACACTATATTTCTGTTCACTGGGATTTTATATCTCATTAGTAGTATTGTTTTCAGAGCCTGAGGACGTCCCTGTTGAGCAGCCAGACGTTTTGAAGACCATCTCTTTAGTTTTAGAGCTTGGTTAGTATTGTATGGCTTATGCCAGGACGACATTTATTATCGTTTAGTTATTTTCTTATGCGAGATATTATAGACGCTCTGTTTTGAGGCTTTGAAACTTATTATTTTATTGCGGTTTTTGAATTGATGTAAACAATTATTTTGGATTAATAATATATTAAGTATTTATTTTAGAAATTTTTTATTTTCCTCGTTTTATTTAAATTATTATTTTGGGTTATTAATGTAACGAAGGGCGTTACAGCACACGTGATAGAACTTGGAGAATTTGAGTAAGGACTCGAACTTCATTGCATACTCGCTCACTGATAAACTTCCTTGCTTCAAGCTAAGGAATTCCTTTTCCTTCTCATGTCTGAGTGTTTCAGGGAAGTACTTCTCTATAACAATTCCCATGTAATCGTTTTTCCATCTGTCTCCAGCATCCATTGCCGATTCTTCCACCAGGATTCCGCCCCTCCAACCAGCATGAAAGATGCGTAGGTGACTTTCTGGTCTTCCATACAGCGCATTGCCAGAAAGATCTTTTCCACTTCCTGTATCCATAACTCAGCTCCTTCTGGATTGTACTTGCCATGAAACTGGGGTGGCTTACCCTTCATGAATGCGACCAATCCTGCATCCACTACTCCTTCTTCTCTTCCCTGATTCTGCGCCCTCTGCAGATATTCTTACTGTAATTGTATCAGCTGCGTATTCTGTTACGACTGCTGTAACATAGCTGCCACCATGTCTTTCAAGGTTCTCATGACCTCGGAATCCCTTCCTTCAGTCCTAGAAGGTCCATTGATCTTAATGCTAGCATCCTCATCCCTATCACTTCCTTCACTACGAGTCCTTCAAACCATCGCTTCCTAGAAAAAGCAACCGTTAACTCAAATTCATAAGACGTATAACATAGCCAACATGTAAATACAAATCTTATGAATAGTTGAGACAGTTATCATTACTTCTCAATCCTAGAAACAATTGACAACTCGCGGGTGGGACACTTTACCCCAACTTCTAAACATAGTCAATACCCTATGCGGATTCAACTAAACACGGCCAGTAACAACACCACAACCTCACAGTCCAGGTAGAATCGAACTGCTCTGATACCACCTAATGAGACGCTCCCAACTTAATCTCGCAAGATCTGATACCTTAAGACGCAACCAGAACAATCCAAGATTATATACCAAAGTTCCGCCTGGAAGCCATGGCATAAAAACAACAGCAACAACAACAAACAGACGCCCCACTGGCTGTGGTACAAAGATACAAGAGACCCAACAATACCTCTGAGGTCTCTCTTCTTCTGCTCGAGAAACGCTGATGTCAAACTTGTTGCTCACGATGGAGTCCACTTCGACTCGGCTTCACCAGCTGCAGCACTTCCGACGACCAACTAGCACCTCCGCCTACGGATCACAACCCGAATAACCACATAAATGTAAAACAAAGGGAAGCATGCATAGGAGGTAAGAAACTCTACAATATCATGCAAAGGGAGATAATGTAGAATATATCACATCAACATGCACAACCAACGGGCACAACAATCTCCCGAGCTCATCACAACAATCAACCTCCAGATTATCACCACTAGGGATCACCACCTACTCTACATGCACAACTGAGTCTACATTATTGGCCAATCTACAACATCACCATCCTTGCCCTCGGGAATGTTGTCCTTCAACTGTGATAGTAGCCATTTCCCAAGATAGGAAGGTCACACTCCGACTGTAAGGGCATCGAGTCGGTAGTCCAAGTTACTGGTTTCCCTTGTTCCAAAGAAAGTGCAACAGTGGTTCCTCCAACTATGAGAAGCACTGCCTCCCTGAGCCCCTTTAGCTGTGAGAAAGCCCGAGAAGTTCTCCAACTGCGAGAAAGCACTTGCATCCCTCCAACTGCGAGTTCAGCGATCTTGGTCACTCCGGAACGTCCACCTCGACCTCGTGTGACGATGGCCCAAACTGTTGTTAAAACTGTACAAACGGCTCCCTGTACACAACCACTCAAAGTGTTGTTGCAGTTGTATACAGGTACCTGCTGATATGATAGCCACTCAAACTGCTGTTGTAGCTATTCATATAGACCCTTGTGGCAACCACTTAAACAGCTGGTGTAGTTGTCCACAAGTCCCGACCTCGCGTGATAACTACTCAAACGGCTGTTGCAGTAAATCCCGCGGCTTTCCACCACAACAATGTCAATGCTATGATTATGCATCCATCACCTCAACGACGTTCTAACAACAACTTAACTAACGCCTCAAGGTCCACATCCTCCAAATGTGAGGATGTCACTCTTCGACTATGAGAGCCACTTACAACTTAGATTCACATCCTTATTTTACTAGTCTGATACCATCAATAATCATTCTATCATCCTAACTGCATACCAATCGTCTCCAAAGGCAACCAAGGTCATATCAATCACAAACACATCACATGTCATAGTATAGTAACAAATCATCATTGCAGGCATGTCAGGATAGCAACTAAACGTGTTCTCACAACAAGCATTTTATCTAGCATGTTATCAATTATCGCATATAAGCACACGTCCTCAATCCACATATATCACAGATCGATCCTAATGGCGATAAACCCACAATGCCTAAAACTGCATTGGTACCACACACCAGTAGTCCCCAATGTGAGTTAGGTATTGGCGGTTACTCAACCACTAGTAGGGTTTGAGGAGCCGTACACATGTTAACAGTTATACCTTATGTCTACGATTCACAGATATTTGTGGTTTCTTTCTCCTCACCTGGTAATTCGTTCCAATATACTCCGGTACCAACGAACAGCCTTGACCTTCGATCCGGCGAACACCACGAACACGACCACGACCACCCGAGCACAACACCACCACCACGAGCTCGCAGATGCCACAACCTCCTCTCATAGTCATGGTTCCTCTTTCAACCACGAGCACCAACGCGTCCTCGAACTTTGCCCTTCGAGGAATCGAGAAACCACCCGGTGAAACTTGTAGTATTCGAAGCCCCAATCACAACGGTGTAGTTGGAATCACGATCCGATGGTCCAATCTTGCTCTACCTTCATTTTCTCTCTCTAGAACCCTTTTCTCTCTCTCTCTACTGGTTCTAGACTTAGGGAGAAAATGATTTTCGTCCCAAGTGAAAAGAAGAGAGAAGGCTTAAGTGGTGCTGTCAGCCTGCCTGCGCTTGAGCGTGGGAAAACTTGAGCGTGGGAAAACTCCACATTTCAGCGTTGGCATGCTCTGACGTGGGAGTTCTCCACGCTTGAGCGTGGCATGTTGATTGCCACGTCTCTGCCATGCGTCGCGTGCACGCTGACACGTGCACCCCTCGCATACCCCCTTTCACGCTCTGACGTGCAACTACCCACGCTCTAACGTCAACGGTCAACGCTTGAGGGTGGGGTTTCTCAACATCAAAGCATTGGACGCTGATCAGACCCGTTCTTCCACGTTTCTACACTTTCTGAGTTCGTTCCAAGGCCAAATTCCCTCAAATTTGGACCATAGCATCCTCAAGCCATAAGGAACATTATCCAACCTTCAAACATACTTAAATTAGGTCCTAAAACTTGTTCAAGATAATGGGGTGTTACACCGTTTCTGCATTTCATCAACATCTTCACCACTTTTCATGTGAAAGAGATCATACTCATGTTCAAGAGTGTTCATCCTTGCTCTCTTGACTTCACTTCTACCTTCATTGTGATGCCTAAGGCTGACGAGGGCGGGGATTGATCGCTGATGCATGAGGCACGAACAAGGAGCGGCTCCTTGTGACACCCGCTACCCCGCATACGCTAAATATAAAGTAAAGCATGCAAGTTAAAATAAAAACTTTAACATAAAAAGTAGCAAGTACCACATGATCCGAAAACGTTTAAAACATAAATAACTACTGCGGAAAACATAAACATAAACAAAACCCAAAACCCGATGTCACATAATCAGAGTTGGTAACCACTATCGATATTACATCGGAAAACAACCAACATAAACTAGACTATACTATGAGCAAGCGATCTCCTCGGGATCACTCCTCAGTTGGCTGCTCACCATCCTCTGCATAGCCAAAGGTACATACAAAACACAACAACAACAGATAGGGAATAAGGATCTGTACGTATAAACATAAATGGTAATAGAGCAGTTAGCAAGATGATCATGCAGTATATAAACATTATAAAATACCAATCATATTATAATGCATACTATCATATCACATTAATAACATGCTATGCGATGCATAACTACTCCACTACTCCATATGCAACGTGGATACAATAACTAACTCAGGATGACGATTTGGAGTACATCAACTTGTTGACCATCATGTATCAACATTGGCTATTCACCTTACTCTCGGATGAATCCCCACGAGTTGCCTGTCCACCAAACTCTTGGGTGAACTCTCAACGCTGGCTGTTCACCTTACTCTCGGATGAAACCCCATGAGTAATGATTCACTTTACTCTCGGATGAATCGCCACTAGTTGCCTGTCCACCAAACTCTCGGGTGAACTCTCAACACTGGCTGTTCACCTTACTCTCAAATGAACCCCCATGAGTAACGATTCACCTTACTCTAGGATGAATCCCCACGAGTTGCCTGTCCACCAAACTCTTGGGTGAACTCTCAACACTGGCTATTCACCTTACTCTCGGATGAACCCCCATGAGTAATGATTCACCTTACTATCGGATAAAACCCCACGAGTTGCCTGTTCGCCATACTCTCGAACGAACTCCCCAGTCATCGTAACTTCCCCCAAACTAACGACACCATGTCACGATGCATGCAATGCTAGCACACAAACAACATGACAACCACCTCCATCAAGGCCATTTAACACAGGCTATCAACTTTGACAATCAGCATCAAAGGTGATTCATCAACATCAATCTTGATCGTTAAGCATCAAGAATGATTTAACCAACAACATCAGTAATAGTACGTCGTTACCGATAACATCATCTTCTCATTAATTAATCTCTTTATTAAGTCTCTATTATTACACTTTACCATATCGTTATCCTAGTTTATTAACTATCCTCAAGGTCGTGTTTTATAATCTCTTATTTCATATTTTTATTCCAAAAAGGGTATTAAATCTCTTGTTATTTAAAACAGTGAAGTTTCTTAATTCTGACTGTGGCACGACCTGAGCACGGGCGTGTTGTGCGAAAGCAAGGACATGCTAAACAGCATCACTTTTCTCGTTTTTCCGACACGGGCGTGCTACTGAGAGCACAGGTGTGCTGGCTTTTACTGGGCAAAGAGCACGGGCGTGCCGATAATAAGCACTGGCGTGCCCAACGCTGTTACAACGTCTCAGTTCTGGGAACTTAGAAGATTTTCTAGATTTCACTCCAAATCAATCCTAAGGTTCTTGACTAATCCATTAGCATTAATCTCATCCCTCATCAACATCTTTATGGTTTATGCACATCAATTAGACTAATCCTAGTTTTAGGCTTAGCGCTAACATCCCTATGTCTTTTATTAACATAGGTTTAACAGCAATTCCAACATAGCAACTCATACAATCATGACATATTATCATCATCATAAACAACATCGTAAACGTCATGCCAAGATCATACAAACCATTTAAACAATTAACAACATATATAAACAACCATAACAACTTCATACAACAATTAAGGCATATAGCACACAAATAGGGTCATGGGTTAACCCTCATCTTACGCTACCCTAGAACCTATATGTTATAATAATCCCTTCTCCCCATACCTGGCATGATGATTCCAGCCTATGAGCCAACAAAAGCGAAGTCCACACTTGACTCCTCCAACAGGTTCAACAGGTTCCACGAGCTTTGACCAAGAGCGCCAAGGCAAAAGGATAAGTTAATTCTCTAAACAAGGAAAAGGAAAGGGAATTAACACAAGGATTATAAACATACCTCTATTAGATCCCTGGGGAACTAATCTGCTAGTTGCCGTTCACAGCACTGGCACACGAATAGCGAAGTCTGTTTTGACAGGGAGAAAACGGTTCAACGCTAAACTTAAGGATTCAAAGAAAGGATGAACAAGGTTGGTTACCTTACCTCAGAGTAATACTAAGCTAGCAGCTTAACCCCAAATGCAACAGCAAACACCACAGGGATGTGTTCTTGATGAAGAACACCCAACAGGGATAGAGGAATGCTCAAGGATTAAATGGGAAACCAAAAGAAAGGTAAAAGACGGTTGTTTCTAACTTTAGGATTGACAACTATGAGTTTTAGGTCGAGCAAAAGAAATATAAAAAGGATTGGGACGAAAAAGGTCAACCTAAAGCCCAAAACATGTTTCTGGTGCGCGCGAAGAGCACGAGCGTGTGCGAAGAGCACGAGCGGGCTAAACAGGAGCACGGGCATGCCATCCTGACAGGATCACTTATATGCTTGACCTAAGGTTTAACTACCCTAAAACTCGTCCCTAAACATCTAAGGCAAACATAACAACACCTAATTTATATATAATAAACAAGGGTAACATATATCACAACACTTTATAACTAGCAAGCAAAAACTGGGGTGTTACACTCCTGGCAGGCTTCTAGGCAAAGGGATACATGAATGAATTGAATTCACATCAGAATGAGAGGGATACTGAGACTGTGCAGGTATGAGATTGTACAGTTGAAGGAAGGCTTATAGGATTTGATTGGTACTACCTATACCAACAAGATACATCTTCTTTTCGGGAGGCCAGAACATAAGAACTTCATAGTTAAGCGTGCTTGACTTGGAGCACTTGTGGGATGGGTGACCTTCTGGGAAGTTTCCTAGAAAGCGTGTGAGTGAGGACAAAGCACACTGAAAAAGACCTGTTTTGGTTTATGGGGACAGTCGGCAATCCTGAAAGCAGTACGGACCATTAGAAATGGTATCAGAGCGGACATCTCCCAGTACGATGTGGTTCGAGGACGAACCAGGCGGAAGCTGGTGGGCATGTGAAGTCTGACGCTGACGAGGACGGGGAGTGATCGCTGGTGCATGAGGCACGGACAAGGAGCGGTTCCTGGCAGACTTCTAAGTAAAGGGATACATGAATGAACTGAATTCATATCAGAATGAGATGAATACTGAGATTATGCAGGTATGGGACTGTACAGTTGAAGGAAGGCTTATAGGATTTGATTGGTACTACCTATACCAATAAGATTCATCTTCTTTTCAAAAGCCTAGAACATAAGAACTTCATAGTTAAGCGTGCTTGACTTGGAGCACTTGTGGGATGGGTGACCTTATGGGAAGTTTCCTAGAAAGTGTGTGAGTGAGGACAAAGCACGCTGAAAAAGACCTATGTTGGTTTGTGGGGATAGTCGGCAATCCTAAAAGCAGTTCGGGCCGTTAGACACATGAGTGACTTCTAGAGTATCCCACATTTGCTTGGCAGTTTTGCAATTTGAAACCTTGAAAAACTCATCATAACTCAAAGCAACAATTATTATATTTTTAGCTTTAGAGTTATAGCCACCTTTCTTCTTATCATTGTCATTCTATTGTTCTTTTGGCTTTGCCTTTTTGCTACCATTCTCATCAACAGTATAAGGGACATAAGGTCCATTTTCTATAGCATCTAACACATCAAGACTAGGCATTGTCCCATCATGTAGGCATTGCCATTAAAGGCAGGGGGTCTTGTTAAGGAAGCCCCATCACCCAAGTTATCGTTTACAACCATTCTCTTCAAGCGATTAAGCTTGACACAAGAGTTTTAGCTCTGATGCCACTTGTTGGTTGTGGCTTCACACTCAAGAAGGGGGGTTGAATTGAGTGTTTAAACTTTTTGTGACTTTTTGCAAAAACTGAAATATTTTCCTTTTTCAAAAGATTTTGTCAACCAACAAAACAAATTTATTTTTCAAGTTTTCAGAAATGTGAATTTGACAAATCAATTCAAGCTTTCCCTAATATACTTCTAATCAAGAACAATTATCAAATAGCAAATATCAAGAAGATAAGGGAAAGAAAAACACACAAACCGATTTTATCTTGGTTCAACTACCTCCACTGGTAACCTACATCCAGTCCGCACAGCTCTGTGAGTTTTGTCCACTATCAAAACAAACTGTTATACAAGATTATTTACAAAGTTCCACTTCTAGGTTCCTTCTACCCTTGTGACAATTTTTCAGCAATCTTTCTCAACACAAGAGTCCTTTCTACCCTTGCACAGCCCATAAGAGATAACCTCTCTTGTTCCAGAAACTATGAAAACAGAATTTGAATATAGATTCTATGAAATCAGACTTTACAACTTGAAGCACTATAGGTGTTTCTCACTTTTTCTCAATGCAAAGCTCTTTTGGAATTTTGAGTGATCAATGTCGAAAATATCAATTCTCTATTTAGAATGTGTATGATCATGTCCTTATATAGTTGAATTACAAAATAGATATGTTGGACATGCATAACTAATTAGTTAAAATCATAATAGAATTGAATTCTTGAAATGTTTTTATAGGTCAATCGATTAGTACACAGATGTATTAATTAAGTTTTTCACTTTCTGAACATGTATACATCGATTGATCTATTTTGTACATCGGTTGATTGCTTTGTTTATTCATGAGTACATCGATTGTGCTCTTCAGTAAATTGATGTATGTCTTTCAGACTTGTATATTCTCAGTCCAAAACATTAATACATCGATTATATAATCGATTTATGTTAGTCACTTAAGACTTTTAACTTCTGTTCTGAGTATACACAGATGTACTAATACATGTACTAATGTTTTAAAACATTCTTAGTTCATTATAACCCATGAACTAATCGATGTATAAATCTTATACATTGATGTATTAACAGCTTTTTACCCAAAGTTAGTTAATTAACGGAAAGTACACAGATGTACAATTTCTTTAATTAGCCTTTTCAATTCTAAGAGTTCTTTCGAAAAGTTTTTTACTTTTGAAAATCATTTTCCTTATTTTTATAAGAGCTTTATAAGATTGAAAAGTGAGTAACCCTTTACATTTGCATCTAAAACTTGTCTTCCTTTTGCTTTGCTCTTGATGCTTCCTCTTTGAGTCTTTCTTCATGATCCATGTGATTCTTCAAGTGTTGCTCTTTGAATTTCATTACTCTCTTTACTTGCCGTAATACTTAATCAAATGCTAACACTTTTCCACAAGTAATTAGTGTGTCAAATACTAAATCATATTGGAGTAACTAAGTTTAGTCATTAATCAAAACATCAATAAAGTCAGTTTTCCACAATTCAAAGCCTTGAAATTTTCGGCAAGGGTGCTTGCATGATTTCCTCTGTAAATGGATGTCCCGAGTGCAACTTTCTTTCTTATTCATTCTTGGGTGTGTCTCTCCGATTGCTTCTTATCTCCAGTCACCCTCTTGTTGAGTCGACGATGGTCTTTCTTCTCGACGAGAACTTTCATCATCGTGATGTGACAAGTGAGTTCTCTCTTGATTCCGCTCCCTCTCCTATTGCAGTATCCTTGCTCTAAATTCTTCATTTTCCTTCTAGGGTTGCTCCATTCGCGCCATCAAAGCCCTAAACTGTTGGTTGTTCTCCTACCCTTTTCCTCCTCCTCCACCTCTGCCATTAATGTGAGATGCCTCATTCTCATTTCTTCCTGTTGTCCTCCTTCCATTTCCACTGTGGGTTCGTACCACGATAACAATCTTTAGCGTGGCCGGGAAAAGTTTGCCTCAACCCCATGTTGGGTGCCAAAAAAGTTTCGTCCAAAAGTCATATATCAGAATCAGGATAAGAATATCTTCCTCAACCTTCGTCACCTGAGACTAATCTAGTAACTGACCAATCTCAAGCGATGTAGAATGAAATTAGTCCCTTCTGGCTTGTCTCTTTCTTTGTTTTAGCCTGACCTTCCTCCTTCTAGTCATTACTCAATCCAGCCATAATGAGCAATGATGGTGGTATTATGTAGAGGGAGGAATATCCGGAAGTTTGTAAGGTAACAGTTAATATCCTTGATAATTAAGGAAGGAATCTTCCGAGATACAGTTGGCTGAGAACTCCACCCTTCAGTCGAGATAAGGACATCTCGACCACTTAATGCTCGGATAAATTGACCTTATGTACTCAGGCAGTACAACTACATATCAATACTTAGAATGATATATAATTTATATTTATATATGATATATTTATAATTTGATATACGACATATGAAAATACTAAATCATACTTGTATTCAATGTGATAATTATTTCATGTGATGTCATGTTTTGGATTTTTAAAATATATTTCTGCAAACACAGACAATACTTATGCAAATACCAACCAATATCAACACAGTTGGTAAACAGACGAGTTCTTAAAGCATAAAAAAATATGTGTGGATATATTGTTGGATATGTTATGATATTTTCCCCGTGTCCTTTATCATAAATATTAATTAATTATGTGATATTCTCAATCTTTCCTAGAAAGGATTAGGCCAGCATATCAATCTTGACAAATCAGAGTTTTTGGCAACAAACAAGAAAAATGAAATTTAAGAGTGGATGAATATATCTAAAGACAATGGACAGTCACTCAAAATACCTTTACTTACCACCTTTTGTGGGTAAGTCCAAAAAGCAGGTATTTGAATTTGCTGAAATTTGGAAGAAACTTGAAGGTTGAACAGAGAATGTCCTTTCAAAGGTAGGCACTGAGGTTCTAATCAAATCTATAGCTTAGGGCATGCCAAATTATTAATTTTTATGTTTGACTTGAAGATTGATCGGTATATTTGTGTGTGCCCAAAAAATATTTTTTCCAAAAGAAGCAATTTGCTACGTTATACATCGGGAACCAAATTGAGTCTAGTATATATTCTACTCCCTCAACATGAATTTCGAGGAAAATAATGGAATTAAAGATATTAAATGGCTGATAATATTATTTTTTAAATTCAAACTAAAGTTTAAGAACAAAAACTATTGAAGAATAAGTCCCACATTGTTTGGAACAAAGAGAAGCTAAGGATATATAAGATGAAAATGTTGTCTATAACTTTTGGATAATATATATGTAAAATTTCAAGCTTAATACAAATGAGTCTTCTAACACTTATTATATGTGAAGAGGAGGATCTCATTGACCAAATCAAACGTCAATAAAGTTCCTTGGAGTTGGATACTACCAATTACTGTAAGGGCAGAACCTTTTCCTTCAGCAAATGGTAGACAAACTGTGCCTTCGTCTGTTTTGAAGAGTGTTTGGTTGCTGCTGAACTTGAAGGACACAAAATTTTCACCAGGGACATAGCCATTTTGGAAGTAAAATTCGATAGTTGGATAGACATTGGATGGATCATCTTTATAACAAAACTCTAACCCTTCATGTCCACCCGTCCTTGTAAGGTTATGATCAGTTTTTCGTATCCCTGAGCTGAACACACTATATGCATCGCTTGGTAAATATGTTAGCGTTGTTCCCATATCTATAATAACCCCACCATCATAATTTAGGCCATAACCCCAAACTCTGGATTGAATATCCAGCATAAACCCATCAATGCCTATACCCACAAATTCCACAAAGTAATAGTAAGGGTATCCACTGTTTTCTCTCAAGGGAACCATAATGGAATTGTTACCAACATCATGTTGATATGTTGTAGGTGGAGTGTCATAAAACTCAAGAATGGAAGGTGCATCAGATCCTGGACTCACCAGGCAAAAAGAAAAGGCCTTTGCTTGAAGTTGACTTTGCATTGAAAGTGGACCACGTCCTAGACCAAAACCTCCTGAGAACCTTGTCCTAAATGGACCCTCATATGAATCTCCACATCCCATTATGTAGTTCTTCACCTCTGTGTTGGAATTCTCGAAGTTCAGTGTATCAGTCACCATCATACCAAAGGACCGAGATTCCTTATCATATTTCACATTGTATCGACAGGTCCATCCTGTGCAATTTCCAAAAAGTTCCCTCATCATTGGGATCAAACATGTGTCAGAGTAACAACTAAGTCGTCTGAAGGTACTTGATGCCTGAGTATTAAATGGAGAGCGCTGCATGGGGTAGCAACTGCTGCAAGGGTCACACTGAGTCCACGTGATGGGGCTCCCTATGTCTATCCTAACAAATACAACTTGCACTGGAGTACCAATCCACAAGAATAACGCATAAGCATCATCATCAAGGTATATATCTGTTTTGGCTTCCATATGATGATAAACAACTCCTGTGGAGGCCATGACGGTGTCATTGAGCATTCCCCTGCGGTATAGTGGGATGCTAATCATGGGCACAGAAGGTGGGGTTGGAAAAGAGGCGCAATGGGACAGAGGAATTGTTAATAATACACAGCAAAAAGTTAATAAAATCTCCATCTTGGTAATTATCTAGTTTCAAGTAGCTTAATTTTTTTCTTTCGTAGTTGGTGATATATATATATATATATATATATATATATATATATATATATATATATATATATATGTAGACACACATAGAGGAGAGTCATTTGATAAGCTTGTGGCTCTGGTTTTTGGTAACTCATTCAATTTGCCTGGTTCGCATGAAACATTACAATTCTCGTTAATAAGCATTTAGACATCATAGCATCTTTCCCATTTCTGACCCACCTATTCTTTGAGGTGTACAAACTTATGAGCATATATATATTAATATTATTATTTTTTTAGCAATAGATTAATGTTAATTTTTTTTTAATAAGTAGTTATTTTATTAAAAGGCCTAACCAAAGTTAGGAAAAAAGAGTTATTATCGGGTAAAAAAGGATTGCAATTCATCCGAAGGACAAACTCAGCCGAATAATGCAATGAATTTAATATGAACAGTTACTGGGTTCCCAAACTACTAAAGAAAGCGTTTGATCGAAGGGTGAACGTAAAAAAAATTTAAAGAAACGAAACAATGATAGGAGCGCAAATTAATTTGAAAAAATAATAAGCAGAATTGTAAAGAAACAAGGCTAGTGACACAATATGCAAAGATAAATGAGCATATGAAAACTTGCTTTTCGAGTTGATTGTCTCTATTACAATGGATTACAATGAGTATTTATAGGCAAATCCTAATCCCTATATCTATGTAACTACCCACGTTTAATACCCATTATCCCCATAATACTCAAACTACCCTTGCTGCAACGGCTACTACTTAAGGAAACTTAATCCTATTTTCCAGGCACGTCCCTTGGCAACCGCTAACAGCTTCATCTTCAATCGGCACTTTTCCTCAGCTTCCAACGTATACGTTCTTTACCCACATTTTCAGGAACCAATAATGGCCTATGACGAGCCAATTTTCCAAACCTCACTTGCTAATATGAACTATATCACTTAAAAGGCCCTTTTAAATTAAAAGTCCAGCCCAACAAATATGTTAGCCGAATCTCTTCAGCATCAGCTACTCCTTCCCTCAGCTAAGTAGCTATTAATCGTGTTCGGCCATCAGCTAATTTTGTTTTACCTTGGATATAACAATTGCCCCCTTGCATCTTTAGCTGACTGAAAAAGAAGCTGAAACAATGCAATCATTACCTAAACCATTAAATTCATTAATCCCAATTAGGTAGCAACTGCACTCCGTCATTTAAAATAATGAATTTCAACTAATCATCTTCCAACGGTAACTTTATTTTACCCTTTGAAACTATAACTAGCCGAACAGTTTTGCCAGCTGGTTATTTTCGCTTTTCGCTTCCGTCTTCTACTTCTTCCTTTGCAAAACTTCATCCTTTTGATCATATCTTCCAATTCCGATTCCCAAAACCAGGCTCATTCCTGTAATGATGCTTCTTTATCATCTTCCCCAATCTATTCCAATCACACTCTTTCCTCAATGGACAAGGATCAAGATTTCGCAACAACCATTCTTGCCCCGATCATGGATTCTTACACCATTAATCCTTATACTTCTGATAATTATGAGGGTAAGATATTTCTTGATCATCATTTGTATCCTGATCGCTTCGAGCTCCCTATCGCGGCTCCCTGGTATTCAATCAACAAATGTCCCAATGATCTTCGCACCTGGCCGCACCCCACAACTCAAATCACTGAATGGCTAACACGAGTTGCAGCTAGCTGAGGTGAACAATGGAAAGAATGGAGGATTCATGATATAATCATGTTATTGCAGCATGATATTCCTCTCAACCTTGAGCTGATATTTGGCTTTCTTGGATTTTGGTCCACTTCCATCAATGGATTCATCCTTCCTTCTGGTATTGTGAGCCTTACCTTGTTAGATGTAGCCACAATCATGGGCCTTCCAATAATCGGAGATGAGGTACCCTCTCTGCATGCTATATCTTTTCCAGCTATAAAAATCCAATTTTCAAAAACCCTAGCATCATACTCCAGCTTTATTTCAGCTAACACTAAAACCTCCAAATAAGTCTCTGATAGTGAACACCAAGCCTTTTTGCTATATTGGTTATGCAAATACTTTGTATGTTCTAGTTCAGTAGCCATTGTTCTAGAACTTTCCCACTACGTCTCTTTGATTACCTCAGGCAAGCGTCTATCTCTTGGTTCCTTTTTCCTATCCCTCCTTTACAGGAGTCTTTCTACCATGGTGAATAGACTTCAAAGAAATGAAAAATTGGAACAACATTGCCGATCCCCGATGGTTCCTTCAGCTTTGGATAATCCTTTACTTTCCTAAATTCATCCCTCTGACTCATAAAAATCTGTCACTTTCTTCATCAGCTCCAATCCCTCTTGGTCGATTCTTGCAAACCCTTCCAATATCAAGGCAATCAACTTTTGACTTTGTTTTAGAGTTGTTTATCTCGACTCGTCATGCCAGAGAATTCTTTCCTTTAGCTGACAAGCCTCTTAACCTTCTTTGGGTAAAAAAATACTCTACCAATACACAAGATCCTCAGCTGATCAGTGATCTCACTTTTTGCTGGACCAGCGTGTTAATCGCTAGAGACTTAATGTGTGGACTAGAGCCTTATTCTCGTTATAGCAAGACTTCGGCTAAGTTTTATTGTCCACAGGCACTGGCTTGGCAATTTGGACTCATTCAAAACATACCCTTGGCCTGCCAATCAATGGTGACAACGTTTGCCAGGCCCACTTTATCTGAAAAAGATGTTATATTCCTGACTAAATTAAATATCCAGAAAATGAATGCCTTTGACTTCCTCCCTTTTCGGCAACAACTTGGAGAGTCTTCAGCTTTTATTAACTGGTGGCCTTCTGTATCAAATAAAATCTTCTCTACTCCTACCTCAAGCTATCTGGCTCGGCTTGTCATAGAAGGCACCATGAATCAACCTGCTCTCAACGCACCACCTTTTTCTATTAGGAGACCCACAATATCTAAAAGTGTTACCCAAACTTCAACTGCAGGTAATTACCATTCTTTCCTTGGTTGTGTAATTGTCCATTTTCTTTCTTTAACTTCTCTTCATATCTCAGGAGCTTCTCAAGAGGTGGCCATTGATGTTGAAAATTTAGAAAACACTCATGTTCGGGCCTCAACTCGCTCCTTAACTACCAAGAAAGTTACTCGGCAAACTGGTGTTATTATAAGGGAAATTCCTCCAACTCCTGAACAACCAACAAGGAAGAAAAGAAAACTTAAAAAGGTCCCTTCCTTTTATAACTATTCTTTTATTGTGTAATAACTCCTTTCGGCTAACTGTCTGCTTCGACAGGCATTTTCGCAATCAGTCGAAGTTGTTCCTGAAGCTACTCCACCAAGTACTTCTCCAATTGGGGAACCAACTATTTAGGTAAACCCTTTGTCTTTTCATTAACATTATCAACCAATTCCTTTGTTGGTATATTTGCTATCATACTAATAATTCCCAGCTTTAGGAACAAACACCTATCCGTTCAACTCCCCACCAAGAATCAGCAGTCGAACCTGCCATGCCGAGTCCTTCTCATACCTCCATCTCAAAAGAGGATTTAATGCGATACTTTTCATCTCCTCTTCCTTAAGCCTTAATAGCTCTTGACTCGTCTCCCACCAATCACCATGCTGCTTTTGTTGAGGAATGTAATGCCCCCATTTTCGCGTTTTCTAATTCTCTAGTATTTTAACGTTTTTATTTTATTGGAGGGTTTAGAGAGTGAAATAAAATATTCCGAGAAGATAGGAATGTTCTACACAACCACAGGAAGCCATGGTTAAGTTTCGGGCGAAAGCTCAAACGGAGCCCGGTCTGCATTTTTCACGGATAGTAGCCTTTTTCTACTATCGAGACCTAATTTGGACTCGTGAACGAGACAGTAAATCTCAGGATTTTATTCTCTACATTTTCGTTAAAATTCGTCCTTCCGAAAAATAATAATAATATATTATATTCGGTCGTATAATCGAACCAGCAGGCGTTTGGAGTCATAAAGGGGTTCAACGAGACCCGACAACGGATAAGCTCGATACCACATCATCCCAGGACACTTGGGAGAGTATGCCAGAGTCGTCATGACGATTGGGAAAATCTAGACGCGAAATGACCAAAATGCCCCTGATCTTAGTCTTTTGCACTTTTACCATTTTACCATTATGACAAATGAACATTTTGCCCTTAAGTGACATGTTTTAAGGCTGAACTCAGCATCATCCAGCCCATCTTCACGCCAACAGCCCTCCCAAAGCACACTCCATCTTCAACCTTGAGAAGCTCCATTGTTGTTCTTGAGAAAAGCTTGGTTTCTTGTTGGAATCACTTGATTCCTTGAGCAATCTTCCATCATTTTAAGGTAAGATCACTTCGATGATCCCTTAGCTTCTTGAATATCTCTTTATTTCAAGATCCATTTTCATGAAAATCATTTCTTAGATCCAAAAGTTTGAAAATCCATAGGAAATTGTAGAAAAATCATTTTGATGTGAGACTAATTTCTTTGAACTCACCTCATCATTCTCTGTCTAAACCCAAGAGCTTATGATTAAATTCTCATCATAGCTCAAAAAGCAAAATATGGCCGAACCCTATGTGAAGATGATGAATAGTGTTTTTCATCAATTTTTGATTTCTAACACTTGATTTCATCCTTAGTTTTCCTATACCTTTGAATCCATGGAATGGAAAACCAAGATCAATTCCCAGCTTTATTCTCTTTGGGGTGGCCGAAAACCTTAGGTAGAATTGTTGAGTTTTGTCCTGTTTGATGTTTGATGATTGATTGTTTGGTTGTTTGTAGTTGGTGACAATTATCAGGAGGTTCATAAACCAACCAACCGACTTTGATCTGGGAATCTGCTCTTCAACAGGTATGGGTGTGAACCTCATCACACCAAGATGGTGGTGGTAAAGATGGTTGTTTAGTTTATGTGTGGGTGAAACCCTTTGGTTTGGGTTTACCATTTAATTTGGTTCTGTTGGAGAACAATGTGTAATAAGTGTACTTTATGCTTTAGTGTGCTCTAGCATATGTCTATGATGATGTGATTGAATGAAAATCATTTTCATATATGTTGAAAAACCTACCTTGATCACTAGATCAAGTATGGACTTTTATGCTTGATTATGATGCAAATGATGTGTGATGGACTTCATGCTTGATTATGATGCAATAATATGTTATTATTGTTTGTCATAATTAGATGAACATTGTGAGTTTTAACTTGTCTTGAGGGTGAAGCAATCTTCACATTTGTCCCTAATAGGCCTTTGGCCATGACCTTGAGAAAAGGAAGAGTATGAGTAGTTCTTGAACAATTAAGTTTTCAAGTAAGAAAAGTGCTTTAGTGGCTTATGTTTTTTTCAAAGAAAAACCCTAAGTGACTTTGATCCAAAGATCAAATGGAATTAAATCTCAAAGTGTTTTCACCATAGTGAAACATGTTTTATACCTTATCCTTAGTCCATCTAGTTAATCAAGTGACTCAAAATGAGACAAGAAGTGTTTTCATGAAGAGAATCAAAATGGTTCCAGAAGGTTAATGTCTTGTTTTAAGGCACTTTTCGCTAAGCGAATCCAATTTTGCTGGGCGAAAACAGAGAAAATACAAGCTAGCCATCACTGCCTCCTTTTCGCTAAGCGACTTAATCTTCGCTAAGCGAATAAAGCGAATTTTCACTGAGCGAACCACGTCTCGCCCAGCGATACAGGGGAGTTTCAAAAGAGGTATCACTGCCTCATTTTCCCTAAGCGAATTTAACCCCGCTAAGTGAATTTCATGTTTCAGAAAATGCTAGAAATGAAGTAAGTAGTTCAAATGTTGTTTCAAATCAAATGAGTTTTCAATTGTAAAAGTTGTTTGGTTTACAAAAGGAGTTTTCTAACTCAATCGTAAAGTTTTACGCGTGAAAAACCTAAGTTAAGTAATTAACTTAGAGTTGAAGACAAGGGTTAATTAAGTATGGTATATGGTGGAACAAGACCATGTACTATACCATTGATGACTTAGTACATCAATGAGTTCATAAGACTTAAGTGAATCAACACTTATTTCCCTAATTGAAAATCAAGGATTAATACCTTAGAAAGGCTTAAAGACTTGTCTAAGAGGATTCTCAATCCTTATTCATAATGCTAAAGACGTAAGCACAGACACGAAACGTTTTTGGTTTTGAAACAGTAGTTCGATGACGGACCGGTGATTCGGATCCAGGTTAATCGTTCAATTGTTTCCGTCTTGTGATAACTGGAATGAGAGAGATCCTGAGGCTGTGCAGGTATGGGACTGTACAGTGGAAGGAATCCTGAGGCTATATAGGTATGGGACTATATAGCTAAGGGAAGGCATATAAGAATAGATTGGTACTACCCATACCAACAAGATTTATCTTCTTTTCGGGAGCTTAGAACATAAGAACTTTATAGTTAAGCGTGTTTGACTTAGAGTAATTATGGGATGGGTGACCTTCTGGGAAGTTTCCTAGAAAGCGTGTGAGTGAGGACAAAACACGTTGAAAAGACTTGTGTTGGTTTGTGGGGATTGTCGGCGATTCTGAAAGCAGTCTGGATCATTCTAAAGGAGTCACGAGATATTTTTCCGATGGATAAATGTTTTATCCGATGGATTAATGTTTTATAAAACAAAGATATGTGTAGTTCCTAAGAAAGAGAACCTTAGTGAACCTTGAGCTCTATCCAATGGATAGACATTGCTTTATCGCATCTGCTTTGTGTAAGCATTGGAATTTCATGTGCATAGTTGTAAGGCCTCGAGCCTAGGAGTTGAGCTTACACCTTGATGCGGGTGCGAATCTTACGGTGACGATCTTCAATGGTCTTTTTGGAGGTATCAGGGTTGGAAGGGCTGACATGTGACCAGTTGGTGATTCTTCTGTGTCCTGGCGAATCCGTGCAATACACTGATATCCTCTACTAGATGCCGTACTTTTCATGTTTGGTCGAGAGTGTTACCGTAAAGCCAGATACGTGCACGTTACGCATGTTGTAGCATCTTGCTCATGTCTGGCAGAAACCGGAACATGTCCTCCCATTCACTCTCTCCGACACTTTTGTTAGCTCCATTGAGTAGGGGTCAGAGTAGCACCCAGTGGCATTGACATTGAGTCATGTACATTGCACTGCATTGCATGGCTATTGATGTTTACATTTACTATTATACATCGCTTTTCTGTTTAAGAATGCATTATATTATACTGTTAACTGTTTAACATGATCAATATTGAGAGTTTTAGTATGCTATTTAACTGTTTAACATGTTGGGTATGCTGTTACCTGGTGAGTCGTCCCATTTTTACTATTGTTGTTTTGTTGTGTTGATGAATGAGAATCTCACCCATATCTGTATGTTTTCTGCGGGTACTTATTGTTGCTACGTGAACAGATGGACACGACGATGGTTCGGTTCAGCAGTCCCTTTGAGTTCAGAGGTGGACTCTTTTGCTGTTTTAGTTTTGTTGTCGGCCAGACTATGTCAGTTTTTGTAGTACCTTTTGGGAGCTACGACTCCTAGTACTTATTTTATTCCTTCTGTCAGTTATGCATTAGACTTTTGTCTGTATACAGTATTGTTTCCATTTCTATTTTATGTTTTTCCGTTTTTGTATTTATAATACAGTATGTCCTAGTAATGTACGGTGAACCTAAGTTTATTTATTAGTATTATTTATTACCTTTACTAATCACATTACATCTTTTAAAAGAAAAAAAATAAAAACCATATTTTCCGCATTAACAAATATTTTCGGCCTTATAAACGTTCGGGAATGTGACACTCGGGAAAGGGTGTTACATTATTTGGTATCAGAGCTGGCCGAGTCTTTTTGGGGTTTGTAGGTTATGGTTTGTCTTGTTTGTGTTGTGTTTTCTCTGATTGTTTTCTGTGCTATTGTTTCCGAGAGAAAACAATGTTGGAAAGGATAATGACTTCGGTCTATCCTTTTGTATTGTTTGTTCTCTGTGTTGTGTTTCTGTGAGGACGACAACGATTGTTTGTTACTCTCTGCATTATTGTTTTTGAAGATGAATGATATTGGACAGGATAGTGATGCTATTGCTTTCTTGTAAGTTGTCACTCGCAGAGTTCTTCAGAACGAGTATTTTCTGATGAGTGCCAGACGAGTTGAAAGACATGGAGTTCCTGTAGCTACGTCAAGGAGGAATGTCTGTCAAAGAATATGCTAATCATTTTGAGTCCCTGCTGAAGTCTTCGAGGTATTTCCATCTTCATCCCGATGAGGAGTGGAAGTGCACAAAGTTCGAAGAAGGTTTAAGGGACAAGATTCGAGGAGCGGTGCTACCTCTTGAGGTCAAAGAGTTCTCGGTGTTGGTAGATGAATGCTTCCTAATCGAAGATCTGATGAAGATTCGTGAAGGAAGGCAACATCACTCTGGACCGACTAGGTTCCATAAAGGCACCAATGGTCGTGATGATAGATCTCAATGGAAACCGTATTCAAAACAGTAAGGTCAACAACAGCGTTCTGTAGGAGGAAGCAGTGGGAGTATTAGTCAATCTGGAAGCGCCTCAAAGAAGTGCATGAAGTGTGGCAAGAACAATCATGTCACCAGAGGATGCTTGATCAAGGGGATCATATGCTTCAAGTGTGGGAAGCCATGGCATACTTCACGTGACTGTGTGCAATCAAAAGCTAGACATTCTGTCAACGATGTGCAATCAACGAAGCCTAAGGCAACGAGTAGAGTTTATACTCGGGATGATGCTGAGACTTCTCAAAAGGAAGATTTGATTCACGGTCAGATCGTCGTGGAAGGTAAAACCTTATCTATAGCTTTCCTTACCCTTAGATTTGGTAATTTTTGCACTTCCTGCAAAGCCTGTTATAACTGCGAAAGTCTATTGGAACTGTTCTATTTCTGTAGAAGATAGAACGTTTTTAATTGATTTAATCTGTTTGCCTCTTTCGCAAATGGATGTGATCATAGGGATGGATTGGTTATCTTGCAACTATATCCCGTTAGACAGTGCAAACAAAACCTTAGTTTTCCTTGATTCTGATAATTCTGGATTTGGACTGCTAACCAAGAAAATGCTTCTTTGAGAGGAGAAGCTCAACGAATACATGTTACTAACGAGTTTCCGGAAGTTTTTCATGAAGACATACCGGGTTTACCGCCAGTTCGGGACATCTTAGAAACCTTGAAGGAACAGTTGGTGCACTTAGTAGGGAACACCTATGCTGTTGGTGAAAAAGAAAGATCGAACATTTCGCTTGTATGTGGATTAGCGCCAGTTGAACAAAGTTACCATTAAAGAACAAGTATCTTCTTCCGAGGATAGATGACTTGATGGATCAGTTGAGGAGAGCAGCAGTTTTCTCCGAGATTGATTGTGATCGAGTTATCACCAAATTCATGTGAAGGAAGAGGATGTACCAAGAACAGCGTTTCGAACACGCTATAGGCACTGCAAGTACCTTGTTAATGCCTTTGGTATGACGAATACTCCTCTATATTCATGAATTACATGAATAGGATCTTTTGTCCATACCTAGATAAGTTTGTCGTTGTCTTTATAGACGACATATTCATTTATTCGCGAAACCAGGAAGTACACGCTAAATATCTTAGTGTGATTCTTCAGGTTCTGAAGGAGAAACAACGGTATGCAAAGCTGTCCAAGTGTGAGTTTTGGCTCGACGAAGTACATTTTTTGGGGTCACGTGATTTCAAAGGAAGGATAAAGCATTTGAATGGACTGAAGCCTGTGAGGAAATTTTGCAAGGATTAGAGAGAAGGTTGACTACTTCACCTGTGTTAGTGTCGCCTGATTGCAAGGGAACATTTGTGTTCACACTCCTACATATTCCTCAGTGTATTAGACAATTGAGTGAATTGGTAATATGGTGTCCATTGGTGTGGACATTTTCGTATTATTTTACTGAAAGTTTTGTTATGACTATTTCTTGAGTTATAACATAAACAACTTCTTGGTAGTGGAAGTTTCTTGATGAAACTTAGTCTAATCACTTTTACTTTTGGTGAAGGTGATCCAGTCTGATTTTTGCCAGACTGATTATCTTTTGATTCCCAAATTTATTGGAAGGTTCTTATGAATGAAGGAACTTTATTAGAGTCATGGATGTAAACATGTATTAGCTATGCATTTTTACACTCACGAACCTACTGAAGAATCTTTTTACATACCGGGTATTCCTGTATTCATTCCAGATTGGTAAAATTCTTTTGCATACTTTCTTTGGAGACCAAGACCAGGAAAAATATTCCTTTGTTGAAAAATTTCTTTCCTTAATTTTCAGCGACCGAGTAGGTTTAGTTTTAAGTTACGGAATTTCAAGGACGAAATTCTTTTAAGAGGGGTAGGAATGTAACGCCCCGATTTTCACGTTTTCTAATTCTCCAGTATTTTAACGTTTGTATTTTATTGGAGGATTTAGAGAGTGAAATAAAATATTCTGAGAAGATAGGAATGTTCTACACAACCATAGGAAGCCATGGTTAAGTTTCGGATGAAAACTCAAACGGAGCCCGGTCTGCGTTTTTCACGGATAGTAGCCTTTTTCTACTATCGAGACCTAATTTGGACTCGTGAACGAGACAGTAAGTCTCGGGATTTTATTCTCTACATTTTCGTTAAAATCCGTCCTTCCGAAAATTAATAATAATATATTATATTCGGTCGTATAATCGAACCAGGAGGCGTTTGGAGTCGTAAAGGGGTTCAACGAGACCCGACAACGGATAAGCTCGATACCACATCATCCCAGGACACTTGGGAGAGTATGCCAGAGTCGTCATGACGATTGGGAAAATCTAGACGCGAAATGACCAAAATGCCCCTGACCTTAGTCTTTTGCACTTTTACCATTTTACCCTTTTGGCAAATGAACATTTTGCCCTTAAGTGACATGTTTTAAGGCTGAACTCAGCATCATCCAGCCCATCTTCACGCACACAGCCCTCCCAAAGCACACTCCATCTTCAACCTTGAGAAGCTCCATTGTTGTTCTTGAGAAAAGCTTGGTTTCTTGTTGGAATCACTTGATTCCTTGAGCAATCTTCCATCATTTTAAGGTAAGATCACTTCGATGATCCCTTAGCTTCTTGAATCTCTCTTTATTTCAAGATCCATTTTCATGAAAATCATTTCTTAGATCCAAAAGTTTGAAAATCCATAGGAAATTGTACAAAAATCATTTTGATGTGAGACTAATTTCTTTGAACTCACCTCATCATTCTCTACCTAAACCCAAGAGCTTATGATTCAATTCTCATCATAGCTCAAAAATCACAATATGGCCGAACCCTATGTGAAGATGATGAATAGTGTTCTTCATCAATTTTTGATTTCTAACACTTGATTTCATCCTTAGCTTTCCTATGCCTTTGAATCCATGGAATGGAAAACCAAGATCAATTCCTAGCTTTATTCTCTTTAGGGTGGCCGAAACCCTTTGGTTGAATTGTTGAGTTTTGTCTTGTTTGATGTTTGATGATTGATTGTTTGGTTGTTTGTAGTTGGTGACAATTATCAGGAGGTTCACAAACCGATCAACCGACTTTGATCCGGGAATCTGCTCTTCAACAGGTATGGGGGGTGAACCTCATCACACCAAGATGGTGGTGGTAAAGATGGTTGTTTAGTTTATGTGTTTGTGAAACCCTTTTGTTTGGGTTCACCATTTAATTTGGTTCTCTTGGAGAACAATGTGTAATAAGTGTAGTTTATGCATTAGTGTGCTCTAGCATATGTCTATGATGATGTGATTGGATGAAAATCATTTTCATATATGTTGAAAAACCTACCTTGATCACTAGATCAAGTATGGACTTTTATGCTTGATTATGATGCAAATGATGTGTGATGGACTTTATGCTTGATTATGATGCAATAATATGTTATTGTTGTTTATCATAATTAGATGAACATTGTGAGTTATAACTTGTCTTGAGGGTGAAGCAATCTTCACATTTGTCCCTAATAGTCCTTTGGCCATGACCTTGAGAAAAGGAAGAGTATGAGTAGTTCTTGAACAATTAAGTTTTCAAGTAAGAAAAGTGCTTTAGTGGCTTATGTTTTTTTCAAAGAAAAATCCTAAGTGACTTTGATCCAAAGATCAAATGGAATGAAATCTCAAATTGTTTACACCATAGTGAAACATGTTTTATACCTTATCCTTAGTCCATCTAGTTAATCAAGTGACTCAAAATGAGACAAGAAGTATTTTCATGAAGAGAATCAAAATGGTTCCATAAGGTTAATGTCATGTTTTAAGGCACTATTCGCTAAGCGAATCCAATTTCGCTGGCGAAAATAGAGAAAATACAAGCTAGGCATCACTGCCTCCTTTTCACTAAGCGACTTAATCTTCGCTAAGCGAATGAAGCGAATTTTCGCTGAGCGAACCACGTCTCGCCCAGCGATACAGGGGAGTTTCAAAAGAGGTATCACTGCCTCATTTTTGCTAAGCGAATTTGACCCCGCTAAGTGAAATTCATATTTCAGAAAATGCTAGAAATGAAGTAAGTAGTTCAAATGTTGTTTCAAATCAAATGAGTTTTCAATTGTAAAAGTTGTTTTGGTTTACAAAAGGAGTTTTCTAACTCAATCGTAAAGTTTTACGCGTGAAAAACCTAAGTTAAGTAATTAACTTAGAGTTGAAGACAAGGGTTAATTAAGTATGGTATGTGGTGGAACAAGACCATGTACTATACCATTGATGACTTAGTACATCACTGAGTTCATAAGACTTAAGTGAATCAACACTTATTTCCCTAATTGAAAATCAAGGATTAATACCTTAGAAAGGCTTAAAGACTTGTCTAAGAGGATTCTTAATCCTTATTCATAATGCTTAGGACTTGAGACTTAATTCATAAGACGTAAGCAGAAACACGAAACGTTTTTGGTTTTGAAACAGTAGTTCGATGACAGACTGGTGATTCGTATCCAGGTTAATCGTTCAATTGTTTCCGTCTTGTGATAACTGGAATGAGAGAGATCCTGAGGCTGTACAGGTATGGGACTGTACAGTGGAAGGAATCATGAGGCTATGTAGGTATGGGACTGTATAGCTAAGGGAAGGCATATAAGAATTGATTGGTACTACCCATACCAACAAGATTTATCTTCTTTTCGGGAGCTTAGAACATAAGATCTTTATAGTTAAGCGTGCTTGATTTAGAGTAATTATGGGATGAGTGACCTTCTGGGAAGTTTCCTAGAAAGCGTGTGAGAGAGGACAAAACACGCTGAAAAGACTTGTGTTGGTTTGTGGGGACAGTCGGCGATTATGAAAGCAGTCTGGATCATTCCAAAGGAGTCACGAGATATTTATCCGATGGATAAATGTTTTATCTGATGGATAAATGTTTTATAAAACAAAGATGTGTGTAGTTCCTAAGAAAGAGAACCTTAGTGAACCTTGAGGTCTATCCAATGGATAGATATTGCTTTATCGCATCTGCTTTGTGTAAGCATTGGCATTTCATGTGCATAGTTGTAAGGCCTTGAGCCTAGGAGTTGAGCTTATATCTTGATGCGGGTGCGAATCTTATAGTGACTATGTTCAATGGTCTTTTTGGAGGTATCAGGGTTGGAAGGGCTAACATGTGACCAGTTGGTGATTCTTCTGTGTCGTGGCGAATCCGTGAAATACACTAATATCCTCTACTAGATGCCATACTTTTCATGTTTGGTCGAGAGTGTTACCATAAAGCCAGATACGTGCACGTTACGAATGTTGTAGTATCTTGCTCATGGCTGACAGAAACCGGAACATGTCCTCTCATTCACTCTCTCTAACACTTTTGTTAGCTCCATGGAGTAGGGGTCAGAGTAGTACCCAGTGGCATTGGCATTGAGTCATATACATTGCACTGCATTGCATGGCCATTGATGTTTACATTTACTATTATACATCGTTGTTCTGTTTAAGAATGCATTATATTATACTGTTAACTGTTTAACATGATCTATATTGAGAGTTTTAGTATGTTGTTTAACTGTTTAACATGTTGGGTATGTTGTTACCTGGTGAGTCGTCCCGTTTTTACTATTTCTATTTTGTTGTGTTGATGAAGGAGAATCTCACCCATATCTGTATATTTTCTGCGGATACTTGCTGTTGCTGCTTGAACAGATGGACGCCACGATGGTTCGGTTCAACAGTCCCTTTGAGTTCGGAGGTGGACTCTTTTACTGTTTTAGTTTTGTTGTCGGCCAGACTATGTCAGTTTTTGTAGTACCTTTTGGGAGCTACGACTCCTAGTACTTTTTTTATTCCTTCTGTCAGTTATGCATTAGACTTTTGTCTGTATACAGTATTGTTGCCATTTCTATTTTCTGTTTTTCCGTTTCTGTGTTTATAATACAATATGTCCTAGTAATGTATGGTGAACCTAAGTTCATTTATTAGTATTATTTATTACCTTTACTAATCCCATTACACCTTTTAAAAGAAAAAAAAACCGTATTTTCCGTATTAACAAATATTTTCGGCCTTATAAACGTTCGGGAATGTGACACTCAGGAAAGGGTGTTGCAAGGAACAACTTGATGGTGACATCCCAACTGAAGAAAATGTGAATATATGCCTTGAAAGGATTTGTTTAGTTTTGATGATTGACAAAAGGATTTCTCGAAAGACATGAATGACAAAAGAAGTCGAAGAGAATATGAACATGATGATAGACAAAAGGAAATCCCAGAAGGACTAGTCTGCAAAAAGCGGAAAAGATTTTGATGAAGATCAAGCCTTTCAAGATGGGGTTAAGGGAATTTTCATTATTTGTATTGTCTGCTTAGATCATGTTGTAAGTGGTAGTAAAGCTCTTAAATCTAAAATCAATCACACACACACATAAAATAAACTTAATAGGCTTCAAGCGATCTAATTGGATAAAATCAATTAACAGCCGTTAAGTTTAAAATCAGATGGGTTTTAATGATAATAATCGATCATAGATTTCTCATAATCGATTATCATATATCTGAAAAGCGTTTCCCAAAACTGTGGAGAAGTAATCGATTAACATAATCGATTATATACATAATCGATTGAATAATCGATTTTAGACATAATTGATTGAATAATCGATTATGCTCTTATGCGTGTGAGTAAGCTTCAAAACAGAGAACCCATTATCATAATCAATTATGATGTGACTGCCTCTCTAGCGTGCTTTCTAAATAATCAGATAATCGATTATGGACTTGCAATAATCGATTATGACGCGATTAGCTTGTTTTCTAAATGGGCTTAACCTAATTCCTATGGGCTTAAACGTTTTTCTATAAATAGGGATGTTGAGGCAGCCATCCATACAACACTCACTAATCCTATTGGCGCTAAAACTCTGTCAAATCTTTTTATCACTTTCACTACTACTACACTTTGATTATACTTATATTGAGAGAGAGCTTTTACTCCACATAGTTAGAATTGTATTGTGCTTCAATTTGTTTCTTATCGGCACTATTAAGAGTGCTATATTGTGGTAAGAGTCAAACGACTCAAACCATCTTTTGGTTACCAATTGACAAGAGAGGTGATATCTCTTGGGTTGTTTGAGGCTCTTTCACTAGGGGAGGTGAGGAGTGCTCGGAAGGTTACCAGCACATGTTAAGCTTGGTTGAGACTTTTTCACTGGGGGAGGTGATATCCCTGGTCTGTGAGAAGTGCTCTTGGTTGTAAAGGTTTCTAGCTGAACCTGATTTAAAAGCTAGTTATTGAGTGAAAACCCTTGGTGGTTGACCTTGGGGACTGGACGTAGGCTACTAGGGTAGTTGGTAGCCGAACCAGGATAAATCTCCGTGTTCTTTCTTTTCCCATATCCTTTTATTATCGCAATTATTTATTGCACTTTAATTTCAGTTATTTAATTATCGGAATTTAAATATCGCAATTTATATTATTGTCACTTTCTTTCTGCAATTTATTATTAAAGAGCTTTATTTGCAAAAGTTTTACAAATTCAAGATCACACACAATTCACCCCCCTCTTGTGTTTGGAGTCACTTGTCAACAGAAAAAACCATCACTGCCTTACGCTTGTCACTATTTAAGCTTGCTAAGGCGGCCAACAATACAAACACTCAACAAGCTGCTTTTAATCACATGGCCGCCCAAGTTGGAGATGTGTTCTTCACTTATAAGGCTAGCAAAGAAAGGTATGAAGCTGCTGAAAGAGACTTAACCCGGCTATAGGAACTTCAGAACCAAAAAATCCAATACCAAGCTTCTTTTCAGACGGTAGAGGCTGATCGGCAACAAAACCTGGCTGAGCAACTTAGAGTGACTCAAAGATTAGCTGAACTTAATGTTGATCTGGAAAGAATTCAGAAAGAAATTGTCGATCTACAACCTCACCTAAATACAGTAACCAACAATGTTAATGCAAGCACTGGGATGAAGCTTCAGCAATATCGGTGTTGCTATAAAAATGGTTGATGTGCAAGTATACACAATCGTTTAACAAGTAATAAAGTGTAAGTGAGATCGTTCCCACGAGGATTATATGGTGAATCAAGTACCAAGTTTGAATTAATGGTTCTATTAATCAAGGTTAACAAAGAGTAACAAATAGTTGGTGTGTGTGTGTCCAGAATAGTTTTGGGAAATAAATGCTAGAGCAATAAAATCGGATTTGTTAACAGAATAGGTAAAACAACTATGGGGAAGTATCCTTTTCAACATCAATCCAGTTCAGTTATGTGTTTGCAGTGTTTCGGCAATTTGGCCCCAGGAAATGAAAGTTTGTTTACCAACAGTTCTAAGATGAACTTCACTAAACGTCGCCTATTCCTAGGTCCATATTAGTTACATTCACACCTCACTTAAGCTCGTTCCAGCTAGCCTAAGAGTTAGAATGTTTATTCCTAAATCATTCTTCATCACAATTTTCCAATTAATGATTTTACTCTTATCTATAAAACAGTTCTGCTACACTTAGCCTTTCTAAGCAGTCGTGAGCTCAAGTTCTAACTAAGGCGATCAAGCTTAATTAAAATACAAACCAAATCAGATTTATAGAAAATGCAATAGCAAAGCATAACATAACATTTACTAGAAATCCATTACAAGTTCAACATCCCATAGCTACAAGAGGTTTAGCTCATATTGAGCTTACAAAAACAAAGAGAAAAACAAGAAATGGAAGAAAATGCCATTACAATGGAGGAGAGAGAGAAAGGGACGCAGGTATTGTCCTTGCTCCAATAGGGAAGACGATGTCTAATGATTGTTCCCTTGGCTGTCCCCTATTTAGGGTTTTTCAAAATATCTCAAGGCCCTTTCCTCTCTCATCCTTTTTGGGCTAAAAGTTGGCTAGTACAAGTGTCTTTGGCCCAATTCCCTAACTTTAATGCACTGAATGCCAGCCCCACGTGTAGGTTACTGTCCTTATCAGCGACGGACAACTCATCATGTAAGAGAATGTTTTGAGCTTTTGACCTTTTTCGAAACCAGCTTCAGCTACGATTGCTATAGCAAATCCCAGAGCAACGTCTCTAGTTCAGCGCTTGATTCTCCAAAAACTGCTCTACACAGGAAACTCTCAATTAATCACCAGAACGGTTCTAAAAGACACCAAAACATGAAAATTCACAAAAGACTCTTATAAAACACACTTTACATAAAATCACACTAAAACACTAAAAACATCAACTCAAAATACTCAAAGACCACAAAAACACAAGTGAAAAAGGTACAAATAACTCTTCGTAAAAAGAGTTATCACACCCCCAAACTTGAATTATTACTTGTCCTCAAGTAATGGATACAAAAGAAACTAAAAAGAAAAGACACAAATTTTTCTAAACCTCCACACATGTGCTCAGATTAGCTCAATCACAAAGCTTTTTTCTTTGCAAACGAATTTCTTCACAAGGTAGAAATGACAATGCATCAACAATCATGAAATTCAATCAAGCAAGCATTCATGGATGTACTTATTTTCAACTCTCAGCTACATGCTACCGCACTACACTTTCAGAACAGTGTTCTTCCTCTCTTCTCAAGCTAAGATGGTTACTCTCTATCATCATTCAAATGCACATTCAAACACGACCTTGACAAGCTTCTAAACACACCACTTACAATCAGTATTGCACACAGCTAGAGGACTTTATTTGGTTACAATGGGGCTTGGGTTTAGGTAGGAACAGTTCTGGGAAGGTGGCTGCATTAGATGGAGCTTAAGTATGCTTCCTCTTTTTGCTTCACAACTATTTCTTCCATGACCCAGCTCACACAAGTTAGGTAGGACTTTATGATCTTTTCATTTTGTTTGATTCCTTTCCTTTTTTTTTTTTATATATATATATAAAACAAACCATTGCTTTTTACCAGCAACAGTTCAATTTTTAATATTCTGTCACATAACAGCTGCATAGCACCCCCAAACTTAAAACTGTGCTAGCCCTCGAGCACCCCCAAACTTATGTTACAACATGTAAACACAGGAAGCCCACCAGCCACTCCAACTAGTTAGGACATTGGTTTTTCAGGATATGGCTTGTAATGTGGGTTCATTAGAAACAAAAGGCTTGTAGGCTCAAAGGGGTTCACATAAAGGTAATATCCAAGGGTAGGCTATTTAGGCAATACTAGGCTCAAGAAAACAAAATGTTCCTCTAGCAAAAGTGTGTGCAGCAGAGATATGTGCAAGTATGAAAGCAGCAAGGCAAAAGCAAAGAATTATGCACAAGAATGGAATTCACACAGAAAGAAAGATAAAGCTGTTTTGGCCAAAAAAATCTTAAGGTTGATCAGTTTTGCAAGAGCATGTGCCTTGAGCTTCAAACAATTAAATCCAATCACACAAGCCCAAAAGAAAACAATCAAGTCAAAGCTGCCAAAAAGATGCACTTGTGGAATTTCTAAAGAGACCAGTTTCATTAAACAAAACCCCATGATGGGGATGATTGTGCATATGGTGAAGTCAAACATGTAGGACACTAGGTACAAACAGAAAAACAGTTGGGTTCAAAGTCAGCTGACCCCCACTTTTCAACTACTTCCTATAATCTAAAAACAGAAAATAAACAGGACGAGAGACCAACAGTTATAGAAATTGAGACTAGAAACCGAAAGAAAGAACTAAAGGAAAGCAAGGAAACTCTTGATAGGGTTGCTGCAACATGCTGTCACAACCTGCTCTAATAGGCTAAAGTGCTCAAATTCTTGATGCGGGAGCTCTTCCTGCTCCCTTTTGCAACTGTGGTCTTCTTGTTTGCTGGGGTAGAGGATCCCACTTCTTTCACTAGGACCAAGTCTGCTTGTTCTTCTTCATCAGTTTCTGAGGCTGATGTGTTCTCTTCACTCCCCCTGCCCTCTCAATTACTGCAGCAGCTGGCTTTTACCCTTTCCTTTGGAGGCACTTGGCTCAGGCAGCCTACTCTTTTTGGTCACAAGAGGAACATTGTCCTCTTCATCCTAATCAGAGGTAGGGTAATCAACGGCTATTTTTGTGATCACATCCCTCCGAGGGGTTTCTGCTGCCTTTTTCTGGGGAGTTGGAGAGGGGGTAGGGGTTCCTGTTGTTGCTTCAGGGTCAGCTTCATCAATTTCTTCTTCAGTTTCAGCCCCCAAATCCTGCAGGGGGCTTTCAGTTCTCTTTCTCGTCTTTCTGCGTAGGTCTTTAGTGGTGGTGGTGGGTTGTTGTTGTTATGAAGGTGTTGGTGGCATCCAATCAGAGGAGTCTGATGCATCCGGCACTGCTTGGGCACTGGGACTGCTATGCTTCTTAGGGGTGGCTTGCTCTGAGGTGTGGTGCTGTTCAGGCAGAATCTGCATTGGAAATTGTGGTATTGGGTGCCCTTTCTTCCATTGGTTAAGCTCCAGCACCCTTTGCTACCATTTGAAATGGTCAAGGGAAAACTGCCAATACAGTTGTTCCTGTAGCACTTGAGTCAGAAACTCGGATTTTTTGCTCTAGCCCTGTAGAGATGTCCTACTGCTTTGGGGGCTCTCCTGGTTTCATACCCTTTGCCTTATCCTTGGCTTGGATTGCTTTGGCTGAGTTGGAGATAAACCTATTGATCAGGCCAGTATCAATGCTTCCTGAGTTTCTCTCCTCTCCTTCCCCTTTGTGAAACTCTACGCCACATCGCATACAAAGTTCAGTGATAAAGCAGGGGAAACCAATTGACCTTTTATGCTTGTGGCACAATTGAAAATCTCCTGCTGAATCAACTGCCCTATATTGATCCTTTTTCCTTCTAAGATACAGTAGAGGACCACCAGACGCTCCTTCTTCACAGTTTCAGTATGAGCAGTGGGGGATAGTTTGTGCCTCGGAAAGTGATACCAAACCTTGGCTAGGGGTTTCAGAGTGGACCTGGCAATTTTCATTTGATTTCCAGAAGTTAACAGCCATTGCATCCTTGGGACAGTCACAACATCCTTCATAGCAGTCAACTACGTCACAGTTGTAACGCCCCAATTTTCACGTTTTCTAATTCTTCAGTATTTTAACGTATGTATTTTATTCGAGGTCTTAGGAATGAAAATAAAATATTCCGAGACCATAGTCATGCTCGACGATATCGTAGGAAGCTACGATTAAGTTTTGAGTCGAAAACTCAAACGGAGTCCGGTCTGCGCTTTTACACTGACAGTATGATTTTACTGCTCAGAAGACCTCAGATGGACCCATGAACGAGACAGTAAGTCTTAGAATTTGATTCTCTACGTTTTGGTTAAATTTCGTAAAAATTTCAGAAAAATCATTTCCTGACCTTCGTTCGGGCGAAATTCTCAATCGGGTGACGAACGGAGCCACATATGGACTTACCGAGACTCGTCAACAGATAATCTTGATATCACAACATCCCAGGACACTTGGGAGAGTATGCCAGAGTCGTCATGACGATCGAAAAAATCTAGACACGAAATGACCAGAATGCCCCTAACCTTAGTCTTTTGCACTTTTACCATTTTACCCTTTTGGCAAATGACCATTTTGCCCTTAAGTGACTTGTTTTAAGGCTGAACTCAGCCCTCACACCCTCTCATTCACGCAGCCCAGCCCTTCTTGAAGAGCCAAGAACACCATCTTCAACTTTAGAGAGAAAACACCATTGTTGTCTTGAGAAAAGCTTGAGTTCTTGTTGGAATCACTTGATTCCTTGAGCAATCTTCCATCATTTCAAGGTAAGATCACTTCTATGATCTCTTAGCTTCTTGAATATCTCTTTATTTCAAGATCCATCTTCATTTTCATGAAAATTATTTCTTAGATCCAAAACTTTGAAAATCCATAGGAAATTGTAGAAAAATCATTTTGATGTGAGACCAAGTTCTTTGAACTCACCTCATCATTCTCTATCTAAACCCAAGAGCTTATGATTCAACTCTCATCATAGCTCAAAAAGCACATTAGGGCCGAACCCTTCTTGATGATGATGAATAGTGTTTTCATCAAGTTTTGATTTCTAACACTTGCTTTCATGCTTAGCTTTCCTAATGCCTTTGAATCCATGAAATGGAAAACCAAGATCAATTCCTAGCTTTATTCTCTTTAGGGTGGCCGAAACCCTCTTTGTGAGAATTGTTCTTTGTGAGAATTGTTGAGTTTGGTTTGATTGTTGTTTAATGTTTGATTGTTTGGTTGTTTGTAGTTGGTGACAATTATCAGAAGGTTCACAAACCGATCAACCGACTTTGATCTGGGAATCTGCTCTTCAACAGGTATGGGGAGAAGAACCTCATCACACCAAGATGGTGGTGGTGAAGATGGTTGTTTACTTTATGTGTGGGTGAAACCCTTTAGTTTGGGTTCACTATTATATGTTAAGTTTTGTTAAGTTCTCTTGGAGAACAAGATTGTTATGATGTGTTTATGCTTGAGTATGTTGTAGTGTGCTTTAGCATAAGTTGATGATGATATGATTGAATGAAAATCATTTTCATGTATGTTGGAAAACCTACTTTGATCACTAGATCAAGTATGGACTTTTATTGTTGATTATGAGACCATGATGTGTGATGGACTTGGATATGTTGATTATGATGTAGTACTGTGTATTATTGCTATCATGATTGTGTAAGTGTTGTGAGCTATACTTTGATTGGTTGATGAAGTAAAACTTCACATTGATTCCTAGTTGGCTATTAGCCATGACCTTGAGGAAGGGAAGGATATGAATAGTTCTTGGACAAGTCAAGTCTTGATGTAAAGAAAGTGTTTTCAATAACTTGTGTTTTTCAAAGAAAAACCCTAAGTGACTTTAAATGGAATTTAATCTCAAAGTGCTTTCACCAAAGTGAAACATGTTTTATACCTTATCCTTAGTTCATCTAGCTAATCAAGTGACTCAAAATGAGAAAAGAAGTGTTTTCATGAAGAGAATCAAAATGGTTCCATAAGGTTGATGTCTTGTTTTGAGGCAACTTTTCGCTAAGCGAATTTACTTTCGCTACGCGAAAAACAGGGAAAGTCTTAGTTGGGCATCACTGCCTCACTTTCGCTAAGCAAATTCATATTCGCTAAGCCAACCCAGCGAATTTCGCTACGCGAATTAAGTCTCGCTAAGCGATCCAGAGAAGTCTCCAAAGGAGGTATAACCGCCTCCATTTCGCTAAGCGAAATCATTCTCGCTAAGCGAATAAAGTGAAGTTTCGCTACGCGAATTACATCTCGCCGAGCGATCCAGAGGTGTTTTTAAAGAGATGTAACCGTCTGAACTTGCGCTAAGCGAATTCATATTCGCTAAGCGAATACAATATATTTCGCTACGCGATTTGTGTCTCGCCGAGCGAACCAGAGGAGTTCCAAAGGAGGCATTACTGCCTCATTTTCGCTAAGCGAATGGAATTCCGCTAAGCGAATTTCATGTTTCAGAAAATGCTAGAAATGAAGTAAGTAGTTCAAATGTTGTTTTAAATCAAATGAGTTTTTAATTGTAAAAGTTGTTTGGTTTACAAAAGGAGTTTTCTAACTCAATCGTAAAGTTTTGCGCGAGAAAAACCTAAGTTAAGTAATTAACTTAGAGTTGAAGACAAGGGTTAATTAAGTATGGTATATGGTGGAACAAGACCATGTGCTATACCATTGATGACTTAGTACATCAATGAGTTCATAAGACTTAAGTGAAATCAACACTTGTTTCCTTAATTGAAAAACAAGGGATTAATACCTTAGAAAGGCTTAAAGACTTATCTAGAGGATTCTCAATCCTTATTCATAATGCTTAGGACTTGAGACATAATTCATAAGACATAAACACAAATACGAAACGTTTTGGTTTTCGAAATAGTAGTTCGATGACGGATCGGTGATTTGGATCTAGGTTAATCGTTCAATTGTTTCTGTCTTGTGATAACTGGAATGAGAGAGATCCTGAGGCTGTGCAGGTATGGGACTGTACAGTGGAAGGAATCCTAAGGCTATGCAGGTATGGGACTGTATAGTTAAGGGAAGGCATATAAGAATTGATTGGTACTACCCATGCCAACAAGATTTATCTTCTTTTCGGGAACTTAGAACATAAGTACTTTATAGTTAAGCGTGCTTGACTTAGAGTAATTATGGGATGGGTGACCTTCTGGGAAGTTTCCTAGAAAGCGTGTGAGTGAGGACAAAACACGCTGAAAAGACTTGTGTTGGTTTGTGGGGACAGTCGGCGATTCTGAAAGCAGTCTGGATCATTCCGAAGGAATCACAAGATATTTATGCGATGGATAAATGTTTTATAAAAAAAAGATGTGTGTGGTTTCTAAGGAAGAGAACCTTAGTGAACCTTGAGGTTTATCCAATGGATAGACATTGTTTTATCGCATCTGCTTTGTGTAAGCATTGGCATTTCATGTGCATAGTTGTAAGGCCTTGAGCCTAGGAGTTGAGCTTACACCTTGATGCGGGTGCGAATCTTACGGTGACGATCTTCAATGGTCTTTTTGGAGGTATCAGGGTTGGAAGGGCTGACATGTGACCAGTTGGTGATTCTTCTGTGTCGTGGCGAATCCGTGCAATACACTGATATCCTCTACTAGATGCCGTACTTTTCATGTTTGGTCGAGAGTGTTACCGTAAAGCCAGATACGTGCACGTTACGAATGTTGTAGCATCTTGCTCATGGCTGGCACAAACCGGAACATGTCCTCCCATTCACTCTCTCCGAATGTTTTGTTAGCTCCATGGAGTAGGGGTCAGAGTAGTACCCAGTGACATTGACATTGAGTCATATACATTGCATTGCATTGCATGGCTATTGATGTTTATGGCTATTAATGTTTACATTTACTGCTATACATCGCTGTATTGTTTAAGGATGCCTTCTATTATGCTGTTAAATGTTTAACATGCTATTATGTTGTTAACTGCTTAACATGATTTATATTGAGAACCTTGTAAGCATGTTGGGTACGCTGTTACCCGGTGAGTCGTCCCGTTTTTACTACTGCTATTTTGTTGTGTTGATGAACGGGAATCTCACCCATATCTGTATGTTTTCTGCTGGTACTTGCTGTTGATGCTTAAATAGATGGACGCGACGGTGGTTCGGTTCCGCAGACCCTTTGAGTTCGGAGGTGGACTCTTTTTCTGTTTTAGCTTTGTTGTCGGCCAGACTATGTCAGTTTTTGTAGTACCTTTTGGGAGCTATGACTCCTAGTACTTATTGTATTTCTTATGTCAGTCATACATTAGATTTATGTCTGTATACAGTAATGTTGATGTTTTTGTTTTTGTTTTCTGTTTTTGTATTTATAATACTGTATGTATGTCCTAGTAATGCATGGTGAACCTAAGTTCACTTATTAGTATTATTTATTACCTTTACTAATCCCATTACATCTTTATGAAAAGAAAAGAAAAAGAAAAATCGTATTTTCTGCATTAATAAATATTTTTGGCCTTATAAACGTTCGGGAATGTGACACTCGGGAAAGGGTGTTGCAACAGTAGCCTTTTTCAGCAGAGGCTGGTACTCATCTTCCTCTTCAGCCAAGCACAACTTCAAGTTGATGGTCTTTGCAGAGAAGCTGATCTTGCACCCATGCACCATGGAATAGGTTTGCTCAGCCCCTCCAATGTTCGCATAGAACTCGCGGACAAGGGGAGTGCAAAACCCAGTTTGGTGACTTGCGAACCGCTTCCACTTGTGCTTGTCAATCACTGCAGCAATTTCATCGGGGAGACCATAGGGGGCTTTGTTAGAATGGTGAACCCCTTATCAGCATAGAGTTCCCTTAGAATAGTGACATTGTTGTACCTTGCTGCAGCTTCAGCATCCACGAACACCTCATAGGCCTCAAATTTGTCACCGGACGCGGGCTCGGCCCTCTTTACAGCGCAATGCTTCACATGAGGCATGGTGGAACTGTGACGGAGGAAAGGGATGAAGGTTGGGGAGGAAGAAATTTGGGGAACTTGGAGCAATTAGGGCTCGGGTTGGAGGAAGGTAGAAGAGTGTGTGGGTGAGGGATTATGGAAGAGAGAGCGGGTTGGAATTATAAAGAGAGAAGTGATGGGTGAGTGATGGTGATTGATGGGGGTGGTTGAGAATGTGTGGTTAGGGAGAGTTGCGGTTATCAAGAGGGAATAGATGGTGTGAGGGGAGCTTGGAGAGTTGTGACTGCACGGGAGATTGCTCCACCTTTTCCTTTTTCAACTTTTTTGAAATTGTTTTATCCAAATTTCAAACTGATGTGACTCCCCCCCAAAAAAAACCAACTCAAAGCTCGGATCAGTTACTTGGGCCTCCAACATGTTTTAGCCCAATAAACAACCACACCACCACCTGGGACAGTTATACCACTTGCATCCACAACTTCCATTCTCTTTGTTTTCTTTTTATTGACTTAGTGCCAAATAAAAATAAAAACAAAAATAACAAAATAAACTAAGGAAATTTTTGCTGGGCTGCCTACCAGTAGTGCTTGGTTTACAAGTCCTCAGCCTGACTTAGAGCATGTGGAACATCAAAGGTCAGCCATGACTGTGGTGGCCTGTGCCTTAGCAAATGGCTGACCCCATAATGCTTAACCCTTTGCCCGTTTACCTTAAAGGTTCTACCAGAAGCTACATCAAGCAATTCAATGGCTCTATGAGAGTGGACATGAACAATGGTGAAGGGTTCAGACCATCTAGATTTCAGCTTCCCTTGGAACAGCTTCAGTTTGGAATTGAAGAGCAAAACTAGCTCTCCTTTTGCAAAGTCTCTCTTCTGAATTTTTCTATGATGCCAGGCCTTTGTTTTGGCTTTGTAAACTTCTGCTCCCTCATATGAAAACAACCTGGGTTCTTCAAGCTCATTGAGCTGCAGCATGAGAGCTGCTCCAGCCTGTGCTAGATCAAGATTGAGCTTTTTAACTGCCCAGAAGGCTTATAGCTCAATGGGCAAATGGCATGCCTTTCCATAGACCAACCTATAGGGTGACATTCCTAAGGGGGTCATGTAGGAAGTCCTATATGCCTAAAGATCATCTTCCAAATGAAGGTACTAGTCTTTTCTGGTTGTGTTCACCACTTTTTCCAAAATTCTCTTTATTTCCCTATTGGACAGCTCAACCTGCCCATTGGTCTTTGGATGGTATGCTGTAGCAACTTTATGCCTCACCCCACATTTTGTTAGGACTCCATCAAACAACTTGTTACAAAAGTGAGTACCTTCTTCACTGATGAATGCCCTAGGGGTGCCAAATCTTGTAAAAATCTGCTTTTGAACAAACTTCACAACAGCTCTAGCATCATTGGTAGAAAGAGCTACAACCTCCACCTATTTTGACACGTAGTCTACAGCCACCAAAATATACAGATTACCAAAAGAAGGGGGAAATGGACCCATGAAGTCTATGCCCCATACATCAAACAACTCAACTTACAAGATGGAATTGAGGGGCATCTCATTTCTATCTAAAATATTGCCTACCCTTTGGCATCTGTTGCAGCGCTTAGCAAAGTTGTAAGCATCTTTGAATAATGTGGGCCAAAAATACTCAGCCTAGAGGACTTTAGCAACCGTCCTCATTCCTCCAAAATTTCCTCTACATGGGGATGAATGACAATTCAAGAGAATATCTGGCGACTCAAGGTGCGTCGCCATGTCCCCCAAATGGCGACGCACCTTCTTAGCAAATGGTCAGCACAATTCTTGTACAAGTATGGCTCATCCCAACAGAACTGTTTTGCCTGGTGGAAGAACCTTTTTCTTTACTATAAACTTAACTCTATAGGGACAACACCACTAGCTTGATAGTTTACTAGATCAGCATACGATGGTGATTCAGCATCTCCTAGAGAAAGCAACTGCTCATCAGGGAATAGTTCTTTGATCTCAGAATTCCTTGTGGCATCATTCCCTTCAGACAGTCTTGACAAGTGGTCTGCCACCTGATTCTCAACTCCCTTTTTATCCCTGATTTCCAAGTCGAACTCTTGCAACAGAAGCACTCATCTAATCAGTCTTGGTTTTGCATCCTTCTTGGCAATAAAATATTTGATGGCAGCGTGATCAGTATAGACAATGACCTTTGTGCCAACAAGGTAGGGTTTGAACTTATCAAAGGCAAACACAACAGCCAACAGCTCTTTCTCTATAGTGGTATAGTTAAATTGAGCTTCAACCAATGTTTTGCCGGCATAATATATTGAGTGGAATACCTTATCTTTCCTCTGGCCCAGGACTGCTCCCACTGCGAAGTCAATAGCATCACACATCAACTCAAATTGCCTAGACCAATCTAGAGCAGTTATGACTGGTGCAGTGATTAGAGCCTTCTTCAGAATTTCAAAAGCTTCCAAATAGTCTGGTGTGAAATCAAAGATTCTATCATGCTCTAGCAACTGGGACAGAGGTTTGGATATTTTGGAGAAGTCCATGATAAATCTTCTATAGAACCCAGCATGTCCCAAGAAACTTCTCACTCCTTTAACTGAGGTAGGTGGTGGTAACTTTTCAATGACCTTTATCTTGGCTTTGTCTACCTCCATACACTTTTTAGAAACCTTGTGACCCAACACAATTCCTTCCTGAACCATGAAGTGACACTTTTCCCAGTTTAACACCAAGTTTGTCTCCTCAAAACGATCCAAGACCTGTTCCAGATTCCCAAGGCATCCCTGGAATGACTCTCCAAATACTGAGAAGTCATCCATAAAAATTTCCATGGATTTCTCAATAATATCAGAGAATATGGCCATCATGCATCTTTGGAACGTTTAGGGAGCATTACAGAGGCCAAATGGCATCCTTCGAAAGGCAAAAGTGCCATAGGGACAAGTAAAGGTGGTCTTCTCTTAGTCTTCAGGTGCTACAGTAATTTGATTGTAAATAGAGTATCCATCCAAAAAGCAATTTAACTCCTTCCCAGAAAGCCTATCCAGCATTTGGTCAATAAAAGGTAAAGGAAAGTGGTCTTTTTTTGGTGGTTTTATTCAACTTCCTATAATCCATACAAATCCTCCACCCTGTGACTATTTAGGTTGGTATTAGCTCATTCTTTTCATTAGCTACAACTGTTACCCCCCCTTTATTTGGCACACACTGACTTGGGCTTACCCAAACACTGTCAGAAATAGGGTATATAATCCCAGCATCCAGCCACTTGATCACCTCTTTCTTCACCACTTCCTTCATGATAGGATTCAGTCTTTTCTGGCTCTCTACACTATTCTTGTCTTCAGGCTCTAGCAATATTCGATGCATACACACAGTAGGACTAATGCCTTTAATGTCTGCCATTTGCCAACCGATTGCTTTCTTGTGCCTCTTCAAGGTTTATACCAAACTTTTCTCTTGATCAATAGTGAGGAAAGATGAAATAATCACAGGCAAGGTTTCCATGTCTCCCAAATAAACATATTTCAAATGGGTTGGGAGCTGTTTTAGCTCCAGAACAGGTGGCTTCACAACTGAGGGTATATTGTCTTTGAAAGTCTCATCAGTTACTTCCAATGACTCAAATTTTGTGGCCCACATAGGTTGCCTTGCAGTGCATTCCTTTATTTCAGTAAGTTCTTCCAACAAAGGTCATCAGGACCCAATTCAAGCTCATCATCAATCAAATCTGTTCTTCCTGTCAGGAACTGTCCTTGCAACAAATTATCAAATGATTGCACGAATGAACATTCTTCCATTCCCTCATCAGGATACTTTAGGGCATTGAACACATTAAAAGTCACGTGTTGCTCATTAACCCTCATGGTCAACTCTCCCTTCTGTACATCTATGAGAGTTATTCCTGTAGCAAGTAAAGGCCTACCAGAATAATAGGAACTTCCCTATCTACTTCACAGTCCCGAATAATAAAATCCACAGGAAATACAAATTTATCTACTTTTATCAACACATGATCAATCTTTCCTTCTGGATATGCAATAGACTTGTCTGTTAGTTCAAGTGTCACAGTGGTAGGCCTAGCATCCCCAATGCCCAATTGTTTAAAAATGGACATAGGCATTAAGTTGATGCTAGCACCTAGATCACGTAATGCTCTGTCACAGTAGATATCTCCTATGGAACAAGGGATGGTGAAACTACCAGGGTATTTCAACTTGGGAGGTACTTTGGCTTGGAGCATTAGGCTACATTCCTTTGTCATGGCAACTGTTTCAAACTCCCCAAGCCTTCTCCTCTTGGTTAGCACATCCTTCATGAACTTTGTATAACTAGGCATCTGCTACAAAGCTTCAACCAAAGGTATATTGATGTGCAACTGCTTCAGAATATCCATGAAATTGCTGAACTGCTTGTCTTGTTGGACCTTCCTTAACCTTTGAGGAAAAGGAGGAGGAGGCCTTTCCGGAATAAATTTTGGCAAGGGCTCCGCTTCTGGAACAGTCTCAGGCTTCTTAGCAGTTTTCTCAGCTGTCTTCTCAACAGTTTCATCAGTTGCAGGAATAGTCTCAGTCTCTTCAGTTCTCACCTTGCTCTTTTTCTCTACAATAGTTGGCAACTCAGTTTCACTTCTGAGTTGTATTGCCTTGCAGTGCTCCTTACCATGGGGGCTTGATGATGAAGGAGTTTCAGTAGAAGAAGGCAGTGTGCCACTAGGTCTACTGTTCAGTGCATTGGCCAGCTATCCTACTTGATTTTCAAGGTTGCTTATAGACACTCCTTGACTTTGGAACTGTGCCTTAGTTTCTGACATGAATGCCTTTAGGACAGCTTCTGTAGCATCCCAAAATTTCTATAGCAGTCTTTTAATTGATTGTGTGAATACTTTGATCGAAAATACTAATTGGACGCAAATGGAACTCATAAAGAAGTCCAAGGGTATTTTAGTCACTTCACAAGGAAGTTTAGATATTTTCTAGAAAGCCATCATGACTATGATAAGTCACAATGGTAAAGTTGTAATTTCATGGACTTTTCTTTAGAAAATATCTTGATATTCTAGCATGTAATCATGACTACTTTAGAAAAGTAATCATGACATTAATGACTCATGGTGGTGAGTCATAGTAAAGCAATCATGACTAATGGTGAGTCATGATGATGACTCACCCACTGATTCATCACACTTAGGAACCGTGTTTCTCGTCCGGTGTCCGATTTTGTCTTTACATGTCCACTTCTGAATAAACTCAGATCATATTTATACTCTACCAGTAATGTAGAGAATTATGGTTAAGGTTTGGATTGACGACTCAGACGAAACCCGGTCTGCGTACGAGATCACCGGAACTGGTAACGGATAAGCCTCACGTCGCTTTCGTGACACCTCACCTAGATACCTCATCTTATCCTTATCCATATGCAATCATTGCATGGTGACTGATCACCATAGCAATGATGACTTAGGGGTGAGTCACAAAGGTGACTCACCATAGTAATGATGACGGTGTAGGAAATGACAATTTTGCCCCTAAGAGGAAATAACATTTTTGCCCTTAAGTACATTTTATAACATTATCACCTTTTCTTTTAACCTTCCTCACGCCATTCTGTCACCATATTCCTACCTCACTTTTCTTTCTTCTCTTCTTTATTCTCCAACTTCAAGTTATCAACTTTCTTTTATGGAAACCGTTAAACTACCTACACTTGGTTAATCTCTACAAAATTTTATGGAAGCAACACTTATCCACTTCTAATAGATCCTAGCCCTTCATCTTATCACACTCTAACAAATATCTTGGTGATAAGTTCTCTAGGCCATTCGGCCATCATACTTCAAAAACACTAAACAACCTTCATTTCACACTTCTACAAGATCAAAGCTTCTATTTCTTAAGTTTTGAAAATTCCTCTCTTTTCTCTCTTCATCAGCCACACGGTTAATCCTTGAAGATCACCAACCAAACCTCTTTCTTTCATTCTAACACCATAATTCATCTTGTCTTGGTCCAAGAGTCAACTTGGGTGAAGAAAGTTTCTTGATTTGGAGAAGATTTGGAGGAGTTTGTTCTTGAGCAACAAGAACACCATCCAAACCCTAAAGTTGTTCTTGTGTTGGTAAACTTCTAAATCCTTTTTCTCTTCATTTCCTTACTCATTACCATGAGTAATCATCTTCTGGTTCTTCAATTTCATGAAAACAAGTTAAAACTCTTACCTTTTTCTATCCTAATAGGTTCGGCCATCAACTTCCCTAAGGAGCTTGGAGTTTCTTTCCATTCACATCTCTTCACTAAAGATATGGGAGGTGAACCTCATCACCCCAAAATTGGTAGAAGATGAAAATGGTTGTTATGCTTTGTTTGGTTGACACTCAAAATTTGAGTTCACTACTTTGCGTGTGAAGTTCTCTTTGAGAACATGATTGTCTTAATGATTCTATGTTTGATTCTATGCTTATTCTCTTTAAGAACATGATTAGTTCTCTTTAAGAACATGATTCTATGTTTAGTATAGACTTATGATGATGTATGTTTGGATGGAAACATACTTTTATACATGTTGAATACTATACTTGAATCTCTAAATCAAACAAGGATTTATGTCTAGTTATGATCGAATGATACATTATTCTTGTTCATTACACTATTGTGAGTGTCTTGAGCTATTTCTTGACAAGATTAGTGTAGCAATTCTTCATCCTCTTTGGAGGTATGGTTTCGGCCATGATTTGGTGAAAAGGAAAAACATGAGTTTGTTCTTAAACTTCAATGTTTTGGAAGTGTTTTAGTACTTCGTATTTCCAAAACCAAATAAAAAGTGATTTTGATTCAAGAATTAATGAAGGCAAGAATTAATGAAGGAGTGAATCATTTAAGAATTCCAAGAATTAAGTAGGAGTTAGAATAAGGTGAAATTTTGTCTTATCTAAAGCTTAGTTAGTTTCTACAATAACTTAGATTATGATTTTACACTAGGTTAGTAAAGAAAGTTGCTTTTTAATTAGTTATACTTAAAGCAAGTACAAAGTTATTTTGAAAACCAAATGAGTTTTCAAGTAGAACAGTTTTAGAAATCAAATGAGTTTTTAAGTAGAAAAGTTTTGGAAATCAAATGAGTTTTCAAATAGAAAAAGTTTTGGTTACTAAATCTCAACTTGAGCGTTTTCAACTCTAGGTCATAAATTTTTATACATGCAAACCGAAACCTAAGTTAAGCAATTAACTTAAAGTAAAAGAAAAGAGATAATCAAGTATAGTATATGGTGAAACAAGATTATACACTTTACCATTGATGACCTAGTTCATCAATGACTTCATAAGATTTAAGGGAATCAAGACTCATTTCCTAAGTAGAAAAGATCAAAGATTTATCTAAAAGGATTCTCAATCCTTTATCATAATCCTTAGGACTTGAGATGTAATTCATAAGACAAGAACACAAATATGAAAACGTTTTGGATTTTGAAAACGTTTTGAATTTTGAACCAGTAATTCGGTGACGGACCGATGATTCGGATCCGAGAAAGTCATTCAATTGTTTTCAGTCTTGTGATGACTCGATTCCGGAGGGATCACGAGATTTATCTGGTGGATAAAAGCTTTATGATACAAAGACACGTATAGTTCCTAAGAAGAGGACCTTAGAGAACATCGGCAGATAAACAGTGTTATCTCGCATCTGTTTCATGTAAGTATTGGCATTTCATTGCATGAGTTGTGAGGCCTTGAGCTTGAGGAGTTGAGTTTACACCTTGATGCGGGTGCGAATCTTACGGTGATGACTTGAATAGTCTTGGAGGTATCAGGGTTGGAAAGGCTGACATGTGACTAGTTGGTTGCTCTTCTGTGTCGTGGCGAATCCGAGCAATATACTGATATCCTCGACTAGATGCCGTACTTTTCATGTTTGGTTGAGAGTGTTCCGTAAAAGCCTGATATGTGCACGTTGTGAAATGTTGTAGCATCTTGCCCAAGGCTAGTGTAGACGGAACATGTACTCCCATTCACTCACTCCGAAATTTGTTAGCTCCATAGAGTAGAGGTCAGAGTACCCGTGTGACATCTGGCATTTGAGTTATGTACATTGCATTGCATTGCATTGCATAGCTGTTGTTGATGTATATCACTATTGCATTTCAAGAATACTTTATATATATGTGATGATGCTTTATACATATGTTGATAATTGATTTTATATTGATAATTGATTAACATGATATATTGAGAATTAGGATGTGCCTAATTGGTATGATTCCCTTGTTGTGTCTTTCCATTTATACGTCTGCTATTTTGCTGTGTTGATGATTGGGAATCTCACCCATATCCGTATATTTTCTCTAGTTGTGTTGTTGTTTCTGCTTGAGCAGAGGGGCACGTCGACGAGTCAGTCAAACGTCTACCTTGAGTCCGGTAAGGGGACTCCTTTTGTTATTTTGTTTTGGCCAGGCTGGATCCAATTAGCAGTTGTAACTTTTGAGGAATGGTGAATCCTAATACTTATTTATGTATGTGATTATTATTAGATCGATTTGACTTGATGTTTGTAAACCAACAATACTATTTCTATTCCTGTATATTAATGCAGTATGACTTTTAGAAATATGTGGTGAATTTACGTCTATCTATTATTACTTATTGTACTAATTTCAGTATATCATTGCGAAAAGAAAACCCGTATTTTCCATCTTAAGTTTATTTTTGCCTTTATAATAGTTCGGGGATGTGACACTCAGGAAAAGTGTTGCATCATTTGGAATGATCTGAGGTTAATGAGATTATCCTACGTAGGTGGGGTCGTCTCAGCTTCCAAGGACATTTCTTGATCTGCAGGTGGTGCTTGTTGTTGTTGCCTTGGTTGCTGATTTGTGAATCCAGGTGGAGCATTTGTGGATCTGCTAGGAAAGTTTGAGTTTCCTGCTAGAGCATTAGCATTGTTACTCCATGAAAAATTGGGGTGTTGCCTCCACCCTGGATTATAGGTATTAGAGTAGGGATTGTCTCCCTTATTGCTGCTGTAGTTCACATACTTAACAGATGCAGGATTGCTGAAACAGTCCTCAAACAGACGTCCTCATCCACAGTACACACAAGAAACAGCTTCAGCTTGGTGCACTTGTTCATTTACAGCTGGATCAGTCATAGTTGCTTGAGATGCTTGGTTACTCTGATTTGTAGTAGCTAGGTTTTTCACCATGTTAGTGAAGGAAGCCAACTGAGCAGTAAATGCTGTAACTCCATTCACTTCATGAATTCCTGCAGCAGTTGTGGTTTTTCCAGAGGTAAGCCTAGCAGTAGGCCACTGATAACTGTTAGCAGCAATGCTTTCAATCAGCTCATATGCTTCAGCATAGGACTTGTTCAGAAGAGTGCCTCCTGCAGAGGCATCAAGCATCATTCTAGCAGCTAGCACCACTCCATTGTATAAGTGCACCATCTGAATGCATATTGGAATGCTATGATGGGGGCATCTCTTTAAAAGCTTCTTAAATCTATCCCAAGCCTCATACAAAGGCTCATCATCACGTTGCTTGAAGGAGGTTATGTTATTTCTTAGCTTTGCATTCTTCATAGGAGGAAAGAACTTGGTCAAAAACTTCTCAGCCATCCTATTCCAAGTATTAACAGAGTTGGGCTCCAAAGAATTGAGCCAGTTCTTAGCCTTGCTAGACAGAGAAAATGGGAACAGTCTTAATCTGAAGGAATCCTCTGTGAATCCTGGGTTTCTGAAGTTATTAGCCATAGTAAGAAACTGCTTCAGATGCAAATGAGGGTCCTCGGTTGCAGCACCACTGAACTGCCCAATTGCTTGCAGCATCTGGAACATGACAGGCTTGAACTCAAAATGCCTAGCTGTGATTTCAGGCACCACTATGCTTGTGTTCATAGTTGCTGGATCAAACAGGGCATAACCTCTGATAGAACTAGCTCTACCATTGGCTAAAGCCATGCTGCTAGGTTCATCACCCATTTCAGAATTTGCAGAACTAGTAGCAGTGTTGGAACTGTCAGGGGATTCAGAAATCAGTTTCCCCTTAACTCAATTAAACCTTGGATTTGCTTGTTCAACCTTTTGAATGTTCTTTCAATTTCAAGTTCTAGTTGGAACTCAGGAGAGCTATGCCTACGCATACAAAGTAAGAGTACCTGTTGCTATAGCAAAACACTCAACAAATCAGTTGTCTCAACCAATAGAACTATCAATCTAAAACTTGCTAATTAAACACCATTACAATCCCCCGGCAACGGCGCCAAAACTTGTTGCACAGGAAACTCTCAATTAATCACCAGAACAGTTCTAAAAGACACCAAAACATGAAAATTCACAAACGACTCATATAAAACACACTTTACACAAAATCACACGAAAACACTAAAAACTTAAACTCAAAATACTCAAAGACCACAAAAACACAAGTGAAAAAGGTACAAATAACTCTTCGTAAAAAGAGTTATCAATCGGCAATCAACTTCTTTGGACGGGGAGATTGTTTACTTAATGCAACAGAAGAACAATCGAGAGAAAGATTTAAACAAAGGCAGACAAGGGCTTCAATCAGCAAAAGAATCCTGGGCAGGTTTAAAGGATCTTTAGGCTAATACGAAGAAAGATGTAACGACTCCTTCAAATAAGACAATAATTACTAAACTTGAAGGAGAAACTACTCTTGCTCCCTCGCCTACTCATCCATCGGTTGAAACTTATGATACTCATGAATCTCCACCAAAGACTCTTGCCTCGGCCAGTTCAACTCTTCCCTCTGACCTTGCAACTAAAGCTGAGCCTGTGAACAAAACTTCCATCTCTTTTGGTCCTGAATCTACTCCTGCTGAAACAACTATTCAAGAAACAATTCCAGAAGCATCCTTCTCGGTTCCGGATATCTCGACTGCTGAGCCTGTTTCTGAAACTCCATTGACTACCAAATAGTCTTTCTAAGGTATTGTTTTTGTCATTTTTTGTTCTCTCTTGGGTAAAGCTAAACGGTTGGCTTGTAACCATTACTTTTTGGATAAATTTGAATTTCCTTCCCAAATAGAAGGATAATACTCCTTTAAGTATTTTCCGTTTATGCTTCTATTTAACTCCTCTCCTTGCATGCTCACTAATTGATATGCCCATTTGGAATCACTTGACTAATTAAAAAGGGACCTTCCCAATTTGGCTACTATTTTCCAAATCTAGGATCTTTGACCCCTATTGGCAATATGGCTTTCCATACTAGATCTCCTTCCATAAATCTTTTAACTTGGACACGTTTGTTATAAGTTCGGGCCACTTTTTCTTTATTAAGCCGAATGTTCTCCAAGGCCATCAGCTTGTCTTCATCGGCTGAATCTAGTTCCATGAAAATAGCCTGCTGATACTGATCTAAAGTCAGACAATGTTGTTTGGCTACCCGAATTTATTTTACATTAATTTTGAGGGGCAATACTGTATCTTGACCATAAGTTAACCGATAAGGGGTAAACCCTGTTGCGGTAGACTTAGAATTTCTATAAGCCCATAATACCTCAGCCAGTGCCTTATGCCACCTTTTTGGTCTATCTTCCACTGTCTTCTTGATTAATCCAATCAAGACCTTATTAATGGACTCGGTTTGACCATTGGCTTGTGCATAATAAGGAGAAGAGTGTACTAGCTTTATCCCATACCCTTGTGCAAATGCAATAATTTTATCTCTCGTGAACATAGTACCCTGATCTGTAGTAATCATTTCTGGGATGCCAAACTGATAAATGATTTGATTTTTTATGAATTTAATCACATCTGTCTGTGTGACATTAATCATTGGCTGAGCCTCTACCCATTTAGTAAAATAATCAGTGGCTACTATAATGAGGGTATGCCTTTTGGAAGAAGGACGATATATCTTTCCAATAAGGTCCATCGCCCATCCTCTAAATGGCCAAGGTTTGCCAACTGAATGCAATTCCTCGACTGGAATATTTCTTAGGGGTCCATGTTTCCGACATTCTTCACATCCTTTAGCATAAGCATAACAATCTGCATTAATGGTAGGCCAACAATATCCATGCCTATGTATTAGACAACGCATTACAGGTCCTGCTCTATGAGAACCACATATGCCTTCATGTACTTTCCCCATCAATCTTAAGGCCTCTGCCTTATTTGGACATTTCAGCAAGATTCCTTCTAAACCCCTTTTATGTAATTCATTGTCAACTAAAGCAAACTTCAAAGGTCTTTGCCTAAGTTTGGGTGTTGAAGAAGAAGAAGGATTATGCAAATACTTTATTATTTCTGTTCTCCAATCATCGCCTAAATCAACGTTGCTTATCGAGACCTCTCTTAACTGATCATCTATTGGCTAGATATTTATTGATGCCTCTTTATATCCAGCAGCTTGTTGAGCTAATTTGTTAGCTTCTCCATTTTCTTCCCTTGGTATATGTATTATTATAACATCGACAAATAGTTTTAATAAACTACTAGCCGTTTCGTAATATCCCAATAAATTAGGGTTGTTGCATCTATAATCTCCTGCACCGAGAATCCCCCATGACCTGTATATATTTAGCCTTCATGGAAATCAACACCTTTAACCCTAAAATTAAGGCTTCATATTCGGCTTGGTTGTTAGAACATTCTAACTCCAGCCGATGCATGAACTTCTAGCTTCTTCCTGTAGGACTAGTAATTGCTATTCCTGCCCCAACCCCTTTATTAGTCCTGGATCCGTCAAACGACAATACCTAAGGTTTAAGATTAATGCAATGGTTTGCTTCGGCTAACGGATCCAAAACATCAATGCAGGGATGTCGAGCTAAGAAATCTGCTAATGCTTGCCTTTTAATTGCCCTTAAAGGTACATATTTTAGCGCAAAAGCACTCAACTTAATGGCCCATTTCATCAATCTTCCTTGCAAAATTGGCCTATTAAGTAAACACCTTATGATATCAATTTTGCACATCACCAAGGGTAGGAGGTAATATTCTAACTTAGTGCAAGCATGAAAACAAGTCAAGAACTCTTTTGAGTCCAAGAACATTGTTAGTACCTCAAGGCCACTAGAGTTACTACACCTTGTTTAATTTGGTGCAACAAGAACTGCCTCTGTCAGTGGTAAGAAGTATGGGCTTTGTAAGTCTGGTATACAACCTAGGAGGGGGGTGAATTAGGTTGAACGATTTTCGAGTGACTTTTAGATATTTTTCGTTCTTTTGTTTTATGGATAGATAGATGGAGTTTGATTGATAAACAAAAGTAAAAGGATAAGGAAGAAGATTGAGACACAAGAATTTATACTGGTTCCCCTAACCACTTGGGTACATCCAGTTCTTCTGACACCTGCAGAGCAATTCACTATGATAGAAATTCTTGTTACAAGCAAGCCTCACCCCAAGGCTCCCTAACAATCTCTATACAACAAGATAGCACCCCACTATCTTTTCAAACCAAAACCCAACACAAGGATGAGTTTAATAATTGTGAAGAATGGTAAAGCATATGGTTGTATCAGATCAATATCACTTTGTAACTATACAACTTAGTGCTCAAGAACTTTTTCAGAATATCAAAATAGTATCAAAGTTCTAGGCAAGAAAGTTTTGAAGGTTTAGAACTTGTAAAATGATATTGAACTCTTATGATTGAAAGAATGAAAGTTGTGTCCGTTCTGATGTAAAAGAAAGGTATATATATATAATCATCAGATTGTGTCTGAAGCAAGGTGATCGTTTGGCAACTTTCCAGGGGCCAAAACACACCATTTGAAATCATAACATTTCAGAAAATTTGATTTTGAAGCAGTGGTAATCGATTACGTCATTGTGGTAATTGATTACATGTGTACGTTGAAAATCAGCTATTCAAAAATTTAGTTGATGTAATCGATTACACCTTTTAGGTAATCGATTACATCCACATCACCGAGACTTTAGGTAATCGATTACAGCTTTGAGGTAATCGATTACTGCAATCAAGGATAATTTAATAGGAACCCCTTTTACCCAAGAAGCCAGACCACTACCCTTAGCCTCTAAATTGCAATAGAACACTCTAACAAGATCAGGGTAATAGTTTCCAAAATCAATAGCAAGTGGTGTCACTTCCTGACTTTCTAGCAATGAAGGAAAATTGAATCTAGCAAAGGCAATAAGACTCACATACTTTGGAGTGATGAGTTTCCTACCAATGAACTGTTGGAAACGAGTTCTTTGATCAGTGTTAGCCAACAGCCTTGATAAGTCCAGAGGATTGGGATTCGCTCTCCTTGCATCATGTTGACAAGTGACTTCAAACACAAGAGGGGGGTGAATTGTGTGTGATATGTGTTTTTGAAAAACTTTTTGCAATTACGGCGCTTGAAGATAAATGACTGAAATTAGAAGCGCTATAGAGTAAATTGCTTGAATAATAAATTCTAGAAAGTAAATAGCAATAAATTAAATCGCTTAAATTAAATTGCAATAAAGTAAATGCGATAAATTAAATTGCAATAAAATAAATTGTGATAAATTAAATTGCAATAAAATAAATGCGATAAATTAAATTGCAATAAAATAAATGCGATAAATTAAATTGCTGTAAGGTAGAAGACAATAATGAAAAGATAGAGAGAGAGCCACAGATTTATCCTGGTTCGGCCACTAAATACCCTGTGGCCTACGTCCAGTCCCCAAGGTCAAACACCAAGGGTTTTCACTCAATAACTAGCTTTTAAATCAGGTGCAGCTAGAAACCTTTACAAACCAAGAGCACTCTCCACACAAAATAATGGGATATCACCTCCCTTTGTGCAAGAGCCTCAAGTTCAAGAGATATTGTTTCTCTTTAAAGAAAAAGGGATTCACACCCAAGAACAAGAAGAAGTAGAAGAAGAATGTAGCACTCAAGTAGTGCAGATAAAGATTACAAATTGAAGCTCAAAGTACAATTCAAACTATATTATATGTAAAGCTCTCTATTCAAAAAAAATAATCAAGAGTGAATATGTGAGAGTAAGTAATGAAATAAACAGAGTTTCAGAGCGCAATAGGATTCGTGTATTTTAGAGTTGCCTTGGCATTCCTATTTATAGAAAAATTCTTAAGCCCATAGGAATTAGGTTAAGCCCATTTAAAAAACAAGCTAATCGCGTCATAATCGATTATTGCAATTCCATAATCGATTATCTGATTATTTTTAGAAAACACGCTGGAGAGGCAGTCGCATCATAATCGATTATGGATTTTCTGTTTTGAAGTTCACTTACACGCATAAAGGAATAATCGATTATTCAATCGATTACGTCTAAAATCGATTATTCAATCGCTTATGTATATAATCGATTATGTTAATCGATTAATTCTTCACTGTTTTTGGGAAACGCTTTTCAGATATATGATAATCGATTATGATAAATTTGTAATCGATTATTATCATTAAAAACCATCTGATATTAAACTTAAACTGTTTAATTGATTTTATCCAATTAGATCGCTTGAAGCCTATTAAGTTTATTTTATGTGTGTGTGTGTGATTGATTTTAGATTGAGAGCTTTACTACCACTTACAAAAAGATCCTAATAAACACCGATTACAAGAAATAAAAATTTCCATAACCCAGTCTTGAAGCACTTGATCTCCTTGATCTTCTTTTCCGCTTTTTGTATACTTGACTTTCCGGTTCCTTTTGTCAATCATCAAAAACTAGATTAATTCTGTCAAGGCATATATTCACACATCATTCACAGAAGGATTCTTGCTTCTGAACTTCCTTGAATGTTCCATGGTGATGATAGTGTGGAAAGAGAGTTTAGGGTGTCGAAATTTGGGAAAAAAAACAGAAGAGGGCCACAAAATGGAAGAGGATTAGGGATTAGAAGTGAAGGAGTTGAGCAACAATGGTAGAAATGAGGATTTGAAGGTGGGTGGTGGAGAAAGGATGAGAGGTAACCGATTGCAAGAAATGAATGAAATGATTTGTAAACTGATTTTTTTTTTTTTAAAAAATGAAAAATTATTGATAAAACATGCAATGTATGAGTATCTATTCTATGTATAACATACATATCACATAGATTTATGATTAAAAACACATACATACACTAGAATGACACAATAAAAACATATAGGTTAAATGAAAGAACCTGTCACCAAATGTGTTGGTCTCAGATATCCTTTTCATCCAAAATGCCAAGTTCTCTTCTTATCTTGAAGAAGGGTTCTTTGGCTAATGGCTTTGTGAAGATGTCTGCTAATTGAGCATGAGTATCAACAAATGTAATCTCCACGTCTCTTTTTAGAACATGATCTCGTAGAAAATGATGTCGAATGTCTATATGCTTGGTACGAGAGTGCATAACAGGATTCTTTGAAATATTTATAGCACTTGTATTGTCACACCTTAAAGGAATGCATCCATGATTGATTCCATAATCACATAGTTGTTGTTTTAGCCAAAGACTTTGAGCACAACAGCTTCCAGCTGCAATATATTCTGCTTCAGCGGTGCTAAGAGCAACACTTGCTTGTTTCTTGCAAGACCAGGATATCAAAGCATTTCCAAGGATATGGCATGTGCCACTAGTACTTTTTCAATCAGTTTTGCATCCTGTATAATCAGAATCTGAGTAGCCAACTAGAGAACAGATACTACCTTTGCCTTTGGGATACCATAGGCCAACATTTGTTGTCCCTTTTAGATACTTCATGATCCTCTTTACCGAAGAAAGATGAGATTCTTTTGGATTGACTTGAAATCGAGCACAGAGACATACACTAAACATAATGTCAGGACGACTGGCAGTTAAGTATAATAATGAACCAATCATACCTCGATATTTCTTGATGTCTACTGATAAACCTGACTCATCTTGATCAATATAAGTACCAGATCCCATAAGAGTTGCAATCTCTTTGCAGGTATCCATGTCAAACCTTTTTAACAGTTCTTTACAGTATTTTGATTGATTTAGGAAGATACCATTCTTAGTTTGCTTGATTTGAAGTCCAAGAAAGTAATTCAGCTTTCCCATCATGGACATTTCAAATTCTCCTTGCATTACCATTGAGAACTCTTCACACAAATCTTTATTGGTTGATCCGAAAATGATGTCATCAACATAAATTTGGACCAATAGAGTGTGATCCTTAATTCTCTTGATGAATAGAGTAGTATCTACCTTACCCTTTTCAAATCCTTTTTCACTTAAGAATTGACTAAGTCTGTCATACCAAGCCCTAGGGGCTTGTTTTAAGCCATAAAGAGCTTTCTTCAATTTGAATACATGTGAGGGGTTTTTGAAATCTTCAAACCCAGGAGGTTGTTTGACATAAACTTCCTCATTTATGTATCCATTCAAGAAGGCACTTTTGACATCCATTTGAAATAATTGAAAATCTAGAGAGCAAGCATAACCAAGTAATAAACGTATAGCTTCTAACCTTGCAACATGAGCGAATGTCTCTTCAAAATCAATTCCTTCCTCTTGATTATAGCCTTGAGCAACCAACATTGCCTTGTTTCGAATAATTATCCCATTTTCATCAAGTTTGTTCTTAAACACCCATTTTGTACCAATGATGTGTTTGTCTTGTGGTCTAGGGACAAGTTCCCAAACTTGATTCCTTTCAAATTGGTTTAACTCTTCTTGCATGGCAAGAATCCATTGATCGTCTTCAAGAGCTTCATTTATCTTTGAAGGTTTTATTTGAGAGACAAAAGCCATGTATAGGCAAGCTTCCTTCAGATTTAATCTTGTTTTTACTCCTGATTCAATATCACCAAATACTTTGTCAAGAGGATGATCCCGATGAATTCTCCATTCACGAGGTAGATCAGGATGATTCTGCTCTTGTTGAAGATTGTCGTCTTGGTGATTGATTGAATTAATTTGTTTTTCTTTGACAGAGTCTTCCTTAGGTAATTATGACTCAGCATCCTTAGTAGTGTCTTTTGTAGATGCTTCCATTATATCATCATCATCGTCACAAGAAACTTTCTCTACAGTTGGGTTAGTTTCATCAAAGGAAACATGCATAGATTCTTCTATAACTAAGGTTCTTTTATTATAAATTCTATAGGCTTTACTTGAAAGAGAATAGCCAAGAAATATACCTTCGTCAGATTTCTCATCAAACTTACCTAGGTTGTCTTTGTCATTGTTGAGTACAAAGCATTTGCATCCAAAGACATGAAGATGTGAGATGTTTGGCTTTCTTCCTTTATATAGTTCATAAGGAGTCTTTTTCAAGATCGGCCTTATATTGACTCGATTTGTAACATAGCAAGCTGTACTTACTGCATCTGCCCAGAAGTACTTTGGTAGACTTGAATCACTGAGCATTGTTCTAGCCAGTTCAATTAGAGATCGATTCTTTCTTTCTGCCACTCCATTTTGTTGAGGAGTCCTTGGAGCTGAGAAGTAGTGAGTGATACCATGTTCTTCACAGAATTCCTCAAAAAGAGCATTTTGGAACTCCCCACCATGATCACTTCTAATTGACACAATCTTCATAGATTTTTCATTTTGCACTTGTTTTGCATATTTCTTGAACGCCTTAAATGCATCACCTTTTTGTGCTAAAAATAGAGTCCAAGAATATCTAGAGAAATCATCAACAATAACTAAAGCATAAACATTTCCACCAAAGCTTCTAGTTCTTGAGGGGCCAAACAGATCCATGTGAATCAACTGAAGTGGTCTTGTAGTTGATACCACATTCTTTGGTTTGAAAGAGGATTTTGTTTGTTTCCCCTTTTGGCATGCGTCACATAATCTATCTTTGACAAATTTCATTTTGGGTAATCCAATAACAAGAACATGTTTGACAAGCTTATTCAAATGTTCCATGTGAATATGTGCTATTCTTTTGTGCCAAAGCCATGCATCATTATTGTTTACCACTAGACATTTAATCTTCAAAGATAAATCATCTAAACATACCTTATAGGAGTTGTCGATTCTATTTCCCACTAACTTCTCTTCAGGAGAGGCTTCATTTTCAATGATACATTTTTCCTTGATGAAGTTTACTCTGAATCCTTTATCGCAGAGTTGACTTATGCTAATCAAATTGTGCTTCAAACCTTCGACATATAGGACATCATCAATAGTTGTGAAGGGAGAAGCTCCAATCTTTCCAATCCCAAGAATCTTTCCTCTATTGTTATCTCCATATGTGACATATCCTTTAGATTTCAGCTTCAGAGATGTAAACTTTGTACAATCACCAGTCATGTGCCTAGAACAGCCACTATCAAGATACCATGTGTTGCTGGTGCTGTTCAGGCATTTCTACAAAACAGATTTAATGTACGTTAGGTACCCAAAGTGATTTGGGTCCTGATGGGTTAATGCCTTTCCTTACCCATATGAATTCTCCATAAGGAACTCCAAAGTTTCTTATGTAGCAAGCATTGGGGGTATGGCCTTTTGACATGCAGTAATCACAATTCTTATAAATATGACTAGTGATAGAACTACTAGGCTTGTCTCTTTTTACATTTCTAGAAATTGAATGATTTCCATTCTTAACCTCATTTCCAGAGTTTGCTTTAGAAGAGTTTCCAATATGCAATTTAGATGATTCTGAGTTGTTGGTAGTTGTGCTTGCTTTGACAAATATAGTTTTGTTAGGACTTGGTGTTTGAAAATTTGAAAAACCAAGACCATGTTTGTTGTTTGAATACCTTTGTCTACTAAGCACTTCTTCTAAACCAATTTGACCTTTTTCGTATCTTTTGATCACTTGGTTTAGATCAACAATCTTAGATTCATATCTTAAACATTTATTACATACAGAATTTTTGACATTTTCTAACTCCACACATGTGTCATTAGAACTTCTTTCTAGTTCTAAAATTAATTTCTTTTGTTTCGAAATTGTTCCAGAAAGTATCAAACATTCTTCTTGTAACTCATGAAATGCATTCTGTAATTCTATATAAGATGGTTTTTCATTAGACATAGAAGAACTAACCTCTTGTTCATCATCTGAGTGATGTGATGCCATTAATGCTTTGACTTCAGATTCTCCACTTTCTGAATCGGAGGATGTACTTACTTCATTGTCATTCCATGCAATGTAGGCCTTTTTGGATTTGAATTCCTTTTTCCCTTTGAGGTACTTCTTCTTTGTCAGATTAGGACATTCTGCTTTCATATGTCCTTCCTTACCGCATTCAAAACATGTGAAGTTCTGATTTGAAGTGGATGTATCCCTTTTCTTGAAAAATTTCTTTTTGTTATCAAATTTAATATTTTGGTCTTTCTTAAGAAATTTTCCAAACCTTTTTACCAGGAGGGTGATGTTCTCATCTTCATCAGTGCTTTCTTCTTCATGTTGTTTTCTGGTTTCAACCTTTAAGGCAATGCTTTTGTTCTTCTTCTCTTTGACTTCAGTCTCTTCCAATCTTCCAAGTTCCAATTCATGTTCTTGGAGTTTTCCAAATAATGCCGCAGAAGTCATTTTTGACAGACTTTTCTTTTCAGAAATTGCTGTAACCTTTGGTTGCCATTGCCGAGTCAATGATCGAAGAATTTTAAGATTCAACTCATCATTGGTAAAGGTCTTTCCAAGGGCCATTAAGTGATTTGTCAAATGAGAGAATCTCTTTTGCAAATCAAGTATTGATTCACCGGGCTGCATTCTAAACATTTCATACTCTTGTGATAGAGTATTCAGTTTAGATCTCTTTACTTCTACTGTTCCTTCATGGGTTACTTCTAGAGTATCCCAAATCTCTTTAACAGTTTTACAGTGTGAGATACGAAAGAATTCATCCATACCTAATGCTGACTGTAGAATGTTCTTGGCCTTTTTGTCGTAGAGCACTCTCTTCTTGTCATCCTCCGTCCATGAGGTTTTGACTTTATCTTGCACTTCATTGTTGATGACTGTTGTAGGCACATAAGGACCATTCTCTACAGCATTCTATATTTCTTCTCCTTGTGCTTCAAGATAGGATTGCATGCGAATCTTCCAGAAGTCATAGTGTTCTCCAACGAAACATGGAGGCTTGTTGTTACTGCCACCATCTCTAAAAGTAGGATTGTTGCTTGCGGAAGCCATGGATCGAAGGAGCAGGTTACCTTAACCTTCTCTGATACCAAATGTAAGTCTGGTATACAATCTAAGAGGGGGGTGAATTAGGTTGAATGATTTTCGAGTGACTTTTAGAGATTTTTCGTTATTTTGTTTTATGGATAGATAGATGGAGTTTGATTGATAAACAAAAGTAAAAGGATAAGGAAGAAGATTGAGACACAAGAATTTATACTGGTTCCCCTAACCACTTGGGTACATCCAGTTCTTCTGACACCTGCAGAGCAATTCACTATGATAGAAATTCTTGTTACAAGCAAGCCTCACCCCAAGGCTCCCTAACAATCTCTATACAACAAGATAGCACCCCACTATCTTTTCAAACCAAAACCCAACACAAGGATGAGTTTAATAATTGTGAAGAATGGTAAAGCATATGGCTGTATCAAATCAATATCACTTTGTAACTATACAACTTAGTGCTCAAGAACTTTTTCAGAATATGAAAATAGTATCAAAGTTCTGGGCAAGAAAGTTTTGAAGGTTTAGAACTTGTAAAATGATATTGAACTCTTATGATTGAAAGAATGAAAGTTGTGTCCGTTCTGATGTAAAAGAAAGGTATATATATAATCATCAGATTGTGTCTGAAGCAAGGTGATCGTTTGGCAACTTTCCAGGGGCCAAAACACACCATTTGAAATCATAACGTTTCAGAAAATTTGATTTTGAAGCAGTGGTAATCGATTACGTCGTTGTGGTAATTGATTACATGTGTACGTTGAAAATCAGCTATTCAAAAATTTAGTTGATGTAATCGATTACACCTTTTAGGTAATCGATTACATCCACATCACCGAGACTTTAGGTAATCGATTACAGCTTTGAGGTAATCGATTAGTGCAATTAAAAAAAAAAAAAATTTCTTGAGATTTCAAAAGGATTGCTTCAACACTTAACTTTGAAAATAACTTAGATTAAGTTTTAAACTTAAGGAATGATTTGTTTGAGCACATCTAAGTTATATAATCTCAGCTTGTAATATGTCAAAGATACAAACCATACTTACAGAGAATTGACAATACATAATTAAAGTCTCTGTAGAATCTTTGACTTGATCTATCGGAGGCTTTTCTTCTTTTTGATCAGCAATCTTGTCATCATCTAAACCCAGCCAAGTTTAAGAAGGAAATCTTCTTCACAGGCTTGTCATAATAGATGACTATACTATATGGACATGGGTTATGTTCCTTGCTCACAAGGATGCATCATTCAAGGTCTTTGTTGTATTTTGCAAACGTTTACAGAATGAAAAAACCATATGTATAGGCTCAATCCGAAGTGATCATGGAGGTGAATTTGAAAATGAGCAATTCCAAAGGTCCTATGATGAAAGTGGTATTCACCACAATTTCTCTGCCCCCAGAACACCACAACAAAATGGTGTTATTGAGAGAAAGAACTGATCTCTTCAAGAGATGGCTAGAGCAATGTTCAATGACAATTTTGTCTCCAAACACTTCTGGGATGAAGCTGTAAACACTGTCTCCTACATTCAAAACAGAATATACATAAGACCAATCTTAAATAAGAATCCTTATGAATTGTGGAAAGGACGCAAACCCAACATTTCTTATTTCCACCATTTTGGATGTCAAATTTTTTATTTTGAATACCAGAGATCAACTCAGTAACTTCGATGCTAAAGTAGATAACGGAATATTCTTAGGATATTTAGATACTTCAAAAACTTTTAGAGTTTATAACTCTAGGACATTAGTGGTAGAAGAGTCCATTCATGTTAAGTTTGATGACAAGAAGCCTGACAAGAAATTATCAGAGTTGGACGAATCTTTCGAAGATATGAGTCTAAATGACTTGGAAGATCGTCCAACAATCAAAGAGGATGGATCATCAGATGCAAATCATAATGCTTCAGACGCATCAACGTCTCAGCAAGTGGACAATACCCAACGTGCTTGGCAGTTCAGGACTTATCATTTTGGGGAGCAAAACATTGGTAATCCCAGTGATAGAGTCCTAACGAGGTCAACCTTCAGAGAACAAGCTGATTCAACTTTCATCTCTTAGTTGGAATCAAAGTCTGTGGATGAAGGGTTGATGGACGAAGGATGGATCTTTGCCATGCAAGAGGAGCTCATCTAGTTCCAACGTAATGATGTTAGGATGCTGGTCCGTCTGCCCCCTTCATCTTAACCTATCCCAAAACCCACATATTCATGACCAATTTCTCCCCCTATACCTGGTATGATGATTCATAGCCTAAGGGAAAGAGAACAGAGCCAAGTTCTGCTAAGGTTCCTCCTTACGGGTTCAACTCTTGATCACGATCGCAACACTAGAAAGCAGAGTCCATCTTTAAGTTAAGGATTGAAAGGGAAACCAACTCTAGGATTAGATAACTCACCTTGGTTTCTAACTTAGGATGATTAACTCTAGTAGCAGGGACAGACTTGCCAAGCAAAGGCGTGTTCTTGACGAAGAACACCAAAACAGGATTCGTCTTTTGGGTTTTCTAGAGCAAGAGATCGGTGAGAGCTCTTAGGGATGAGAAGAGGCAACTAGTGAGTATAATAGGGTGTAAAGGCTAGGTTTAGGTCATACGCTACGTATATATAGCTGCTAGGGACGTTTTACGACGAATGGGCCGTACACAGCATAGCCCGATAACACAAACTCCTACACAAGTTCTGACAAGCATGGGAATCGATTCCACAACCACGGAAATCGATTTTCCATTGACCAAATCAATTTTCTTTCAAAGAAATCGATTTTACCTTTAAGAAATCAATTTCCACTTGCTGGAATCGATTTCTTCAGCTGGAAATCGATTTCCCCTTCGAAAAGCGTGTTTTTGGCCTTGACACCTGAAGAAGACTTTTAGATAATTATTTAAGCTTTCCAACGCATTCAAGATCACCTCAATTGGATGTTTAGAACTCAAGATATGGCCAAAACTATGAAACAGGTTACTTGGACTCGAATGGATCGATTATCCTAAAGGCTGAACTACTTCAACTATGAACTTATGCACCAAAAACAAGAATAAACAACATATGCAAACATCTATAAGCAAGTATTAACACATATAAACATAGAGATGAAAAGCAGGGTGTTACAATTCCACCCCCTTATAAAAGTTTCGTCCTCGAAATTTCTACTCACCTTGAGTAACCCATGACCCCTATGTATGCCTGCTTATGCTTACGAATGTTGCGAAGATCTAGCCAAACATCTACAACAATGTCAGTCCAGAGCACACTGTGGAGAATTGATGGCTCCAGAGAATGGTTCCTCTAAGATAGAACCATTGAATTGCAGCTATCCCAAGCAAGGTAGGTCGGATCATGCTCATCAAGTTTTGGCATCGATCCATCACCAAAACTTATCTTGTTCTTGGTGCGCAAAGCGACGAGCATAGATCGGGACCAAACATGATAATTCTCTCCATTCAGCAATGGAGTTACGAGAAGCGCTCCTGGATTCTCATTAGGATGCAAGAACAGGGGACTAAAAACATCAGCAACAACATTAGCATTTGCTGGAGCATCCATTGCGAAGGAGCAAGAATCTTCAGAAACCCTAGAAATTGTGAGGGCGAAGAGTACAGCTCAAGAACAAACGCAGAGGCGCAAAGAAGGAGGGCAATCTCAAACAAGATTGCAAGAATAAATCAGAGTCTCAAAGGCAAACTCAATCGAAGAACAAGATCAGAGAAGCGAGAATCGTAACAACGAACACAGTGAGCGAGCAAAATACAACTAATACCATGTTAATTCTCAGAGGACACCACGAGAAAATAAAGCAAGCATTGTGCTCTTGTATATTGAGGAAAAATGAATTAACCAACTATTAAGTTACAGAGAAAGTGTATATATATGTATCACCGTATATACAAAACCATAAGGTAAACTAACTCACTAACTTCCCTAAGAGTAAGTCATAACCGGTAAATAGAGTCACCAATACATATAATATTGAAGCAGACTATTGTCCAAACTGGGCCGACATAACTCAACAGCTATATTAGAATAACATTTGCAATACTTAAACCTCTCCTCGTCCTGTTTTGGACACATAGAGACAACCTAGAACTAGGGAAAACCAACCATGCAACATTTCCTTATGCAAGAAGATAAACCACATCCTAACATTTACTAGCTAATTTCATGCACTCAAAAGGACAAGCACACCATTCTGAGAATGAAAAATCCCTACCTACCTTAATTTTGACCTAATGCCAAGACCTTACTTTTATGAGATCAAAGGTTCTAAGGACATCAACTTGCTCTTGTTTGAAAATAATGCCATTTCTATGTAACCAAATTGACCAAATAGTAGTGAACCAAGCTACCACCTATACATTATTGAGTTTCTTTCCTCTTACCAAGCCATGATGATTAGAAAAGTGAATTCTAACTTCAAAAGGGAGAACCACTTGAAAGCCCAACCGTGCATAAACTTTGCACCAAACCAAAAAAGCAAAATTGCAATTGAAGAACATATGCATAGTAGATTCATGATGTAGTTGACAGAAAACGCAGTGCAATTGTTGTGGTGGATTCAGAATACTTTTTCTAGCCAAATTGCTCCTTGGGGAGATTCTATCCAAAACTAGTTGCCAAGCAAATGCCATCACCTTCAAAAGGACCGATTTGAACTAAAATTTATTAAAGAATTCACTGTTTGGAGGGCTGAATTGATCTTAAAATTCTGCAATTCTATTCTGCAATAAGAGGAATGTTGATTTTGAGGAATGACTCCCTGCAGAGTCATGAAGCCATAACCAAGAGTCCTCCCTTTGATTTGTCCTAATGATATCAATAATTTGTGTCAGCATTTCACTCAGTAAGTTTTACTCCCAGATAAATAATTGCCTTCTCCACCTGAAATTCCATCCCCAAACCCTATCAAGCCATTCCCCTATTTCAAAAATAGTATCATTTTTTTCTCGGATATAAGCAAGAGTCTTTCAAATAGAGAAGAGAAACGAAAGTTGCCAAACCATGGGTCAAGCCAAAATAAATTAGACCTCCCGTCTTGCATAACGTGACATGGATTTGATGATTCTGTTAATTAGCTTAACTGTATTGTTGTTTATTGATGATTTATCATGATATGCTTAATGTTGTGATTATCTGTGTCGCACTATCTTCATTTGCCATATGATTGTGATGATGATAGGGAACCTCACGCATTACTTGTTATGTATTGCTATCTATCCTTGCTATTTGAGAAGATCGCTATGTCGAGATTTTACTCAACACTCCTGGCATATGTCCTTGCAGTCCTGACTAATCAACCGGAGGGACAGATGCTTAGGCTCAAGAGCAGACCAGTGGAGTCTCTTGGAGGTGTCATCCTCACGTTTTAGATGGTCCAAGGTTATGGCATGCATGTTTTTGTCTTTCTTTCTTCTCTCGAGTTCGTGAGTGTTTGTCGAAGGTTCGTGGGCTATTAGGTGGTCTAATACCCCGGATCATCCTGTGCCTTTCCCCTCATGGTTTACGGAAAGACGAAAAGGAATAGTAGTTTACCGATTTGTCCCTATTTGGTTCATTCTGCCCTCATTTAAGGAGGGGCTAGAGTGGAGATCTAGGGGTTGTGCTGATGAATGACACTTCCGTTTAGTGTCATTTTGCTAGTGTTGCAACCACATCACGACGGGAGCGGCAAACCAAAATTAATTGGTTAAAAAAAATGGAGTCGCCACCAAGGTTTATTTATTAGGGAAAACATTGGAAAACCCCTTTTAAAAAAAATGGTCTTTGAAACCAAATTTAGAGTTCGGGAGTCGATTATGTGTAGGGAAGGTATTAGCACCCCACAACATCCATTTAAAAAAAATGGTTACCATTAGTTAATTGTGAAAAATTTTATGTTATCTTTTAAATATTTATTTTTCCCCTTTTATTAAAAAAAGTGATTAAAAATCTAAAAATTACCACTTTTCTAACATCCCGATTTTCTGTAACTCTAATCAAGTGGGTTAATCTCGATTAGGACTTTGGATGCATGTGTGAACTGTTTTGTGTTAGTTTAAGAGCTAGTTGGAAGCTTAGGAATAGGCTTGAACAAGATTGGAAGTGCCCAAGATATTGAACGAGAAACTAGGGAAGTCTGGAGTTTGGAAGGCTCTTCACAGCTGAGCAGCACGCTCAAGCGTGGGAAGGGAGCACGCCGTAGCGTGCCAACGCTCAAGCGTTGGCATGTTGCACGCTCAAGTGTGCTGAGTGCGTTTGCCAGCTTGCGTGCTTTTTGACGCGTGTGCTACACGTGTCAGGCCAAGGTGAAGGCGGAGAGGACGAGGCTCCACGCTCAAGCGTGGGAGAGCCCCATGCTCAAGCGTGGGCACGCTAAAGCGTGCAAAATATCCACGCTAAAGCGTGCACAGTGAGTCAAGTTAGTGGAGTTTTCCTTTCTTTCTCACTTTGCACGAAAGTTTCCAAGAGTTCTGCAAGTGTAGAGAGAGGAGCTCTGCGTTCTAGTGAGAGAAAGCTTGAGGCTTGAGGTGATCGAGCTGTCGGAACGCGATTTTGACAACACGGTTGTGATCGCAGCGAAGTTATCTACGACTTTGACGAACTGGTTTCTCAACTCGGCAAAGTTAAACTCGAATTCCTAACACGCGTTCTTTGCGTTCTTTGTGGTTCTTCGAGTTCTACCTTTTTCTTTTGATCTTTGAGCTTGCCCTAGGCTAACACTATTGCATATGTGTTGTGCTCGTGATTAGGGCAAAGTCCGTGTTCGTGATTACTCGTGCGTGCGAGCTTGAGGCCACATCTGTTGGTAGAGATTGGGGCTGTTCTTCGCATCCTTGCTACATGAAGGAACGTGCCAGTGCTCGTGTTGCGATTCGCGCCAACTATTCAGGTGGGGAGAAAGAGTATTGTTTCTGTTGGGAAGGTGAGAGTAGTGTAGCGCATTTTCTGCTATAAATAGGGAAGCCCTAACCCTACTAGTGGTTGGGCCCCGATAAAGTACCTAAACCCTAGGTTTAGTGTACTTTGAGCTATCACCGTTAAGTTTGGAAACCCTAGGGTAGAAAACTGTTAATTGAGGATGATTGCTTCGTATAGCTGTTATGATGATGACTGTTGTTGCTATCTGTATACGTGCCTATATGCTACTTGGTACATGATATGCCTGTTATATGTTGTCGTTCATGTTATTACTGTTGTGCTATTTGTGGTGATATTAAAAGTGATGGCGGAATGCCAATTAGAGTTAAGTTTTGTTGTGTGCTGTGTTTGTTGTCGGGTTGATACCGTGGATGCTATCGTTGCTGTTATGCTATTTTTGAGGCTGTGGTCGTGATGTTTGAGCTGTGGCTCGTGGACGCGTGGTGTTGAGGCTGTGGCTGTGTTGATGAGGTGGCATCGTGCTATTTCTGATTGAGTGTTTAGGCTTGAAATCCGGTATCAAGCCCGTTGAGGATGTTTGTTGCATATGATCAGTTGTCAAGTGGCGAGGCCGTATGACAAGAAGTATGGGCTGCCAACGTCATGCGAGGTTAGTTGTACCTAAGTACGGGTACGGAAAGTAGAAGGGGCGGTCAAGTGAGTGACCTTGGGGATGTTGCCGGTCTCGGGAATAGTTTACAGTAATGGATGACGTAGCTCCTATTCTGTTGTGATGCCCAATCTAGTCCGGTTTACCCGACTAATCCCTGAGCTTTCAACGTTCGAGGCTAACATTCTGAGGCGATCAAGATACCCCGATTCCGGTGTGGAAGGGGGATGCACTCTTATTAGTCGAGGTAGTAGTGAGTTGGGAAAGCCCTAAGTCAGTAAGCGAGGTGAGAACTTTCTTGGTTTAGCGGCTACAATCGGCGGTTCATAAAAGGATTCTCTAAGATTGCGTTACCTATGACGCAGTTAACGAGAAAGGGGAAGGCGTTCGAGTGGTCAGAGGCTTGCAAGCAATGTTTTCAGGAGCTAAAGAAAAGACTGACCACATCACCTGTGTTGGTGCTACCAGATCCTTTAGGACGATTCGATGTATACTGTGATGCATCTTATCGAGGCTTGTGATGTGTGCTAATGCAAGAAAGAAAAGTGACGGCGTATGCCTCCAGGCAGTTGAGAGTACATGAGCGAAACTACCCAACGCATGATCTGGAATTGGCTGCGATAGTGTTTGCATTAAAGATATGGAGACACTATCTTTATGGTGCTAAATTTAGTGCATTTAGTGACCATAAGAGCATGAAGTATCTGTTTGACCAGAGAGAGTTGAACATGAGGCAGCAAAGGTGGATGGAATTCATAAAGGACTATGAATTCGACCTGCAATGCCATCTAGGGAAGGCAAATGTTGTAGCAGACGTGCTTAGTAGGAAGTCCTTACACGTATCTGTGATGATGGTCAAGGAGCTAGAGCTATTAAAGGCGTTTAGATATCTAAATCTGGAAGCGGAAATCGTAGAGGATAAGTTGAATCTTGGGATGGTTAAAGTAATTAGTTATTTCCTAAATCTTTTATGGAAGAAGCAAACTAGGATACGTACCTCGAGAGTGTGAACCGGTTAATAGAGGAAGGTAAGACTTCAGAATTCAGAAAAGGTACTGATGGTCTGCTTAGGTATGGTGATCAGGTTTGTGTGCCATCGAATAACTATGTTAAGAATATGATCTTGGAGGAAGCATACAAAAGCAAGCTGAGTTTTCATCCAAGGGCTACCAAGATGTATCAGGACCTGAAGAAGTTGTTCTGGTGGCCGAGGATGAAGAAAGATGTAGCGGCCTATGTCCTAACCTGCTTGGTGTGTCAGAAAGCGAAGATTGAACACTAGAAGCCAGAAGGGTTGTTGCAATCGCTAGATGTCCTAGAATGTAAGTGGGATAGCATTGCCATAGACTTTGTTTCTGGGTTGCCGAGAACTCAAAAAAGGTGTGATGCAATCTGGGTAACCATTGACAGGTTGACGAAGTGTACTCACTTCTTACCTATCAACCAGAGTTACTCTCTGGAGCTATTGACTAAGATTTACATCAAGGAGGTTGTGAGGCTGCATGGGGTACCTTCAAGCATAGTTTCAGATCGTGATCCAAGGTTTACCTCAAGGTTTTGGAGGAGCTTACACAGTGCAATGGGTACTAGGAGTATGAGTTCTGCTTATCATCCTCAAACGGATGGTCAGTCGGAACGAACAATTCAATCATTGGAGGATCTCTTAAAAGTGTATGTGTTGGAGAACAAAGGAAGTTGGGACGAGTTCCTTCCATTGATCGAGTTTACTTATAACAACAGTTTTCATTCAAGTATTGGCAGGGCGCCATACGAAGCACTGTATGGACGTAAGTGCAGGACTATGTTGTGCTAGTTTGAGACTGGGGAAAGTCAGCTGTTAGGTCCGGAACTGGTATAGCAAACAACGAAACAAGTTCGTCTGATACAAGAAAAGATGAAGAACTCAAAGGATAGGTAGAAGAGCTACACCGACAAAAGGAGAAGGCCCTTGGAATTTCAAGAGGGCGATCATGTCTTTATGAGATTTACCCCAAGAGCTGGAGTGGGCAGAGCGATCAAATCCAAAAAGCTGATGCCTAAATTCATAGGACCGTCTCAGATTCTTCGACGAATCGGTCATGTAGCTTATCAGATAGCTTTACCACCAAATCTGTCAAATCTCCATGACGTCTTTCACGTCTCTCAACTCAGAAAGTACCACCCTGATCCATCACATGTGCTACAGCCCGAATTAATCCAACTGAAAGAGAACCTTGAGTACGAGGCTTCACCTGTTCGGATCGTGGTTAGAAGGATCAAGGAATTGCACGGCAAGCACATTCCGTTAGTCAGAGTGGAGTGGAACCCGGTACGGGAGGTTCAACGTGGGAGAGTGAAGTTGAGATGCGCCAGAGTTATCCGTTTCTGTTCACAGGTATGTGACGAAAATTTCGAGGACAAAATTTTCTGCAAGTGAGACGACCTTCTTTCTCAGAAGGATAATCCCATTAGTCCCAAGCTCCTATTATTATTAACTATGCCTAGCCATATATAAAGCGATAGCATGGTATTCAAACAGCGTTGTGGAAGCAAACAAGCAACAACGGCAAGCATACATGCTGTGTAAAAAGAACTGAAAAATACATCAACATCAAAAGAAAAACTCTCGGAGCTCACCAGCACTATCTGTCCCCTCTCAAAAGGTACATAAAAAGCTCTCAGCACACTACCTAAGACGCACTGGCAGGCTCTCACCATCAGTCGTGAGGATGCCCTGAGTTATTCTGGCCCTCGCCATGAGTACGCCTGTACCGCACCAAAGGCTCATACTCTGACGAAGAGCTAGACACCACAATCCTACACCTAGGATAGGTCCTCAAATACTGCTCCGTCCTCCGGAGCTGGCCTCGGTAGACGTAGCCTCTCCTGCAGGTCACAACTGAAGACTGGGATGCCACTCACATGTAGTCTTGCTCCCTCTGCCTCGGAGGTCGCCACATCCTATGGAAAGGAAGAAACTGGTACATGCGGTAGGGGTCAATGATGTCCACATACGGTGGCGTGCCGCTCCGAAAGATCAGACTGACGGGTCTTGTGTAAACCACCAAAAAGGTCGAGGGGTCCACTCACCATCCCCTCTCATCGTGGTAGATGATCTCAATGTCGCCCAACACCGGCATCCGAAGTGTCCCCGTGATAAATGGGTGAAGCCTCGAGTCCATCTTGCGCCTCGGATGGCTCGTCGTCTTCAAGCGAACCCAAAACAGAACAGCAGAAATGACAATAGGGAGATAAGAAATATAGTGCATGGAAAAGTTGGAAAACAATAGTAATGCAGTAAACAAAACATGTAGCATGTAGCGGGTATAACAGATATAACAGTTACTGCATTCCAACAAACGTCTCTGGAGACAACACATGCAACAAGCATCCATCTCCATGAGTCTCACACTCAGATTAATCCTCTAGACCGGGATACTAATCCCATGCAACATGTCGGCCGAAAACTCACAAAGCTGGTTCCCACTGGAACGGTTCCACCCGAACAAGTACACACCAGAATAGATTCTGTGTCGGAACAAAGTTAGTTTGTCCAAGAAACCGAGCCGCTCGCCATGACCAATAAGAGTGCATCCCCCTTCCACATCGATTGGAAAAGGGTATCTCCGTCGCCTCGAAAAGTTAGCCTGGAACAATGGAAAGCTCTGGGATTAGTCGGGCAAACCGTATTGGATTGGGCGTCACAACAGGATAGGAGCTACCTCATCCGTCACTGTAAGCTATTCCTGAGACCGGTAACTTCCCCAAGGTCACTCACTTGACTGCCCCATCTACTTTCCGTACCCGCACTCAGGTAAAACTAACCTTGTCTCACGCTGGCAGCCTATACTACCTGTCATACGACCTCACCACTTGCCAGTTGATGATGATATGCAACAAACATCCTCAACAGTCTCGATACCGGATCTCACGCCTAAGCTCTCAATTAGAAACAACACGAGCCACTGCATCCACACGGCCACAGCCTTGACGCCACGCGTCCACGAGCCACAGCTCAAACAATCACTGCCACAGCCAGGATAATAGCAATGGCACCATCCAGGGTATCAACCCGACAACAACATAGCACACAACCAAACTTAACTCTACAATATTCCGCCACAATGCTCAACATCACAACATACAACATAATAACAACAGCAATAATATCAACAACAGCACACAGCAACATATCGCATACCAAGTAGCATATAGGCACTTAGACAGATAGCAACAACAAAAATCAGAAGCATGCAGTCATATGAAGCCAAACATCCTTAATCAATGATTCTCTAACCTAGGGTTTCCAAAATTAACGGCAATAGCCCAAATTAAGCTAAACCTAGGGTTTATGTACTTTATCAGGGCTCAACCACTAGTAGGGTTAAGGCTTCCCTACACATAACAGAAAACACACTACACTACTCGTGCCTTCCCAAAGGCAGCAATACTCTTTCTCCCCACCTGAACAGTTGTAACACGAACTCCAAGTCAAGCTCCTCCGCACATAGCTGCAAGCTCATCACGAACAACCCTAAATCCTCCTTGGTAGTCGCAGCCTCTAGCTCCAATCCGCAAGAAATCATGAGCGCGAACTTAGCCCTAATCACGAGCACAACACATATACAATAGTGTTAGTCCTAGGGCAAGCTCAAAAGATCAAAGGAAAAGTTAAAGACTCAAAGAACGCCTAGAACACGAAGAATGTGTGTTAGGCATTCGAGTTTACCTTTGGCGAATCGAGATAGTAATCTGTCAAAGTCGTAGAACACTTGGTCGTGATCACAACGATGTAGTTAGAATCGCGTCCCGTTACTTCGATAGCCTCGAAACGAGCTTTCTCTCTCTAGAAAGCTCTGTCTTCTCTCTACTCTCTCTACAACTCTCGAGCTTGAAGAAGAGGAAAATGGCCTAAGTGAAAGAGGAGAGAAAGACTTCACTTGGGGCATCCTATTGAGAATGCTTTAGCGTGCAGGATTTCCACGCTTGAGCGTGAGGTCCTCTCCACGCTTGAGCGTGGAACCTTGTCCACTCCGCCTTCACCCTGGCCTGACACGTGTAGCACACGCGTCAAAAAGTACACCAGCTGGCAAACGCACTCAGCACGATTGAGCGTGCAACATACCAACGCTTGAGCGTTGGCACGCTTAGGCGTGCTCCCTTCCCACGCTTGAGCATGCCGCTCAGCTGGGAAGAGTCTTCCAAACCTCTGGCCTCCACAGTTACTCGTTTAATGCCTTAGGCACCTCCGACCTTGTTCAAGCCTATTCCTAAGCTTCAAACTAAGCCTTAAACTAGCACATAGCAATTCACACGATCATCTAAAGCCGTAATCGTGATTAACCAACTCGATTACAGTTACAGAAAATCGGGATGTTACATTACCACCCCCCTTACAGAAAATTTCGTCCCCGAAATTTTCGTCGCGTACTTGTGAACAAAAAGAGATAACTCTGGCGCATCTCAGCTTCACGTTCCCATGTTGAATCACCAGTCACTGGGTTCCATTCCACTCTGACTGACGGAATATGCATGCCGTGCAGTTCCTTGATCCTTCTATCCACGATCCGAACAGGTGAAGCCTCGTATTCATGGTTCTCTTTCAGTTGGATTGATTCGGGCTCTAACACGTGTGATGGATCAGGGTGATACTTTCTGAGTGCAGAGACGTGAAAGACGTCGTGAAGATTTAACAGATTTGATGGCAAAGCTATTTGATAGGCTACAGGGTCGATTTGTCGAAGAATTTGAAACGGTCCTATAAATTTAGGTGTTAGCTTTCTAGATTTGATTGCCCTGCCCACTCTAGCTCTTGGGGTAACTCTTATGAAGACATGGTCGCCCTCTTGGAATTCCAAAGGTCTCCTCCTGTTGTTGGCGTAGCTCTTCTGCCTATCCCTTGCAACCTTCATCTTTTCCCGTATCTTACGGATTTGTTCCGTTGTTTGCTGTACCAACTCTGGACCTAACAGCTGACTTTCTCCAGTCTCAAACCAACACAACTGAGTCCTGCACTTACGTCATAGAGTGTCTCGTACGACACCATTCTAATACTCGAATGAAAACTGTTGTTATAAGTAAACTCGATCAATGGAAGGAACTCGTCCCAACTTCCCGTGTTCTCCAACACGTACGGTCTTAAGAGATCCTCCAATGACTGAATTATTTGTTCAGACTGGCCATCCGTTTGAGGATGATAAGCATAACTCATACTCAACTTGGTTCCCATTGCACTATGTGAGCTCCTCCAAAACCTTGAGGTAAACCTTGGATCTTGATCCGAAACGATGCTTGAAAGACCCTATGCAGTCTCACAACATCCTTGATGTAGATCTGAGTCAATCGCTCTAGAGAATAACTCTGGTTGATCGGTAAGAAGTCAACACACTTCGTCAATCGTTCAATGATTACCCAGAATGCATCACACCTTTTCTGAGTTCTCGGCAACCTAGAAACAATGTCCATGGCAATGCTATCCCATTTCCATGCTGGGACGTCCAGCGATTGCAACAACCCTGCTGGCTTCTGGTGTTCAATCTTCACTTTCTGACACACAAGCAGGTTAGGACATAAACCACCTGTAACACACCGATTTTCGAGTTTTTCTTTTAATCAGTATTTATTAAATTATATTTTATTCGAGGTCTTAGAAAGGGATATAAAATATTCTGAGACCATAATCATGCTCAGCGATATTGTAGGAAGCTACGATTAAGTTTTGAGTCGAAAACTCAAACGGAGTCCGGTCTGCATTTTTACACTGATAGTATGATTTTACTGCTCAGAAGACCTCAGATGGACCCGTGAACGAGACAGTAAGTCTTAGAATTCGATTCTCTACGTTTTGATTAAATTTCATAAAAATTTCAAAAAAATCACTTCCTGACCTCTGTTTGAGCGAAATCTTCAATCGGGTGGAAAACGGAGCCGTGTATGGACTCACCAGGACCCGACAATGGATAATCTTGATATCACATCATGTCAACTCACTTGGGAGAGCATGCCAGATTCGTCATGACGATCAAATACCCCTAACTTAAGTCTTTTCACCTTTTACCATTTTACCCTTTTAACCAAATGACCTTTTTATCCTTAATGAGCTTTTAAGAAGGCTGGAACAGCCCTCTCAGCCCCTCATTCCATGCAGACCAGCCCCCCAAGAGCAACCAAGAGCTTCATCTTCTTCCTCCTTGAAAACCTCCATTGAATCCTTGAGAAAACCTTGAAATCTTGTTGAAATCACTTGATTTCTTGACCAATCTTCCTCCATTTTAAGGTAAGATCACTTCTGTGGTCTCATATCTTCTTGAATCTCTTTCAATATCAAGATCAAAACTCCATTTTCATGAAACTCATTCTTAGATCCAAAAGTTTGAAAATCCATAGAAAATTGTAGGAAAATCCTTTGGAGGTGAAACCAAGTTCTTTGAACTCACCTCATCACCCTCTATCTAAACCCAAGAGCTCATGATCCAAGTCTCATCCTAGCTCTAAAACCCCAAAGTGGCCGAAATCTAAGAGTGATGATGAATAATGTTTTTCATCAAATTTTTGATTTCTAACTCTTGATTCCATCCTTAGCTTTCCTAGTGTCCTTGAATCCAAGTGATGGAAAACCAAATCAATTCCTGGCCTAGATTGCCCTATATGGCCGAGAGCTTCATGGGGAAAATCCATGAGTGTTGTTTCACATTTTTGAGTCATAGGACTTGAAAGAGTGTTAACTAAGTTCATGAACCAACCAGCCAAATGTTTGGAACCAAATGAGATCCCTAACCCTTTTTACCTTTCATGGCCGAACCCTATACCTTTTAGGGGAAGGAAAACTTGTGTTCTTATGTTATAGATTGATGTTTATTTGTTGTTTGAATTGAATTGTGTTTTATTGTTTTAGGCGACGCGAACGGAACCGGAGCCGGAGCCGAGAACCGATCGAATTTGCATTGAACTTCCTTTGTGAGGTAAAGGGAGGTAGTCATTTAAGTTTGAGTAGCTTCATAGTGCATGTTTGGTATATGTATTATGATGACTTGATTGTTGAATTGAAGACGAGTTTGAATGATATTTGAAGTTGTTTTACTTAATGAAACATATTTGCATACTTGTTGATAATTTGTGGCATGGATGCCTTAGTTGATATTATGATTATGGATTGTTGATGTGTGTGTATATATATATATATATATATATATATATATATGTCTCGATAATTTATTAAAAGACTCGAAATCCTAAATCTATGTTTTGAAAAACGTGTTTTTATATCAAAAAGTGGTTTTTTAAAAATGTGTTGTTTTTCAAGAAAAGTTAAGTTCCCTTTTTGAAATATTGTGTTCTTTTGAAAAGGAAAAGTGGTTTTGTGGAAAGTCGTGTGAAAAGTGTTTCGTTTCAGTAAAACGTTTTAAAAAGACGTGGAACCTTTAGAAAAATGGTTTTGTTTCCGAAAAAGTGTTTTTCCCGGAAAATGTTCCCTTGATTAAAAAGATGTTTTATTTCAAGAAAATAAAAGTGTATTTTGTTTCCCAAGGTTGTTTTGAGAAAGTTTGATCGAAAAGGAAAAATGATGAACCTTTGAGATGAACCCGAACCTAGTGGCCGAGATTTCGAGGCTAGTGGTTTGTGGATTGAGCACTCAGACTTCGTGTCTTGTGTTTTTTATTTGAGTGGGCTTAATGCCTTTTTGAAATGAGTCGTGGACTTTATATCTCGACATTTCAAAGAATGAACGCAAAGAAAACAGAAAACCTTCTGTGAACATGCATGAACCGGCAGACATGCCATTTGGAATCGAGCCACAACTTTCGTAGTTGAGAATTCAGCCAGTTAAGACCACTGGGTCTATAGGGGCATTCTGTGTTCGAGATCCCACAAGTGGCCGGTGGCGTAGCAACCCCGTGCCGTGGTAAATCGGCTGCCAAACACGAATGAACTCGATCAGAGACTGGAGTATTCATGATATGGTGAGACGTGGTACCCTGGAACAATTGGAGTTCGGACCTAAATAAAGAGGCCGACTCATGAGAACAATTGTGTTACGGGTGTTACTACGGCCTATCGCTCGATGTTGGGAAGTTAGAATCTCCGGAGTACATGAATTAGAAAGATGATATTGAAGTCTCATGCATTATTATAACTGATGAACGTTTTTGAGACGTTGTGCTGTATTATAGAAATACCTGTTCATATAACTGTTTTTATGTTGTTTGTCGCCTGTGCGGCTATCGTGATAAACTTTATATGAGTATTTCACCTTTGTCTGTACATGTTGGACACCTTGTTGTGTTTTTGGAACACATGTACAGATGTTGATCATAGGTCCCCGCGGAGACGTGAGGACTCGGACGATGGAAACTTCTGAAGGGGCCGACGTTGGGTTGTACCCCAATGGCTACTTTTAGCCGACCAGCTTAGGAGTCTTTTGTTTTTGAACAGTCTTATATTATTAATGCTCGTATGCCGAACTTATTTCTTAAGTCTGTAATCTGATATATATATTAGACGAGGTTTTACGTTATGTTTACATTTTTATGAACAGTGAATATCAATGTGTGATATGAAATTTATTCCTCCGTCTTAAGTTGTTTGCCTATGCATGCAGAAAATTTTTAGAACCGTGTTTTCGAACGTAGCTACTTAATTAAAGTATTTTCCGAAAGCAACCAGCGTTTTATTTCCTTGATTTATTCCGCATTAGAGTCCGTGTATGTAGCACCCGCGAGGGGGGTGTTACACCGCCACATCTTTCTTCATCCTCGGCCACCAGAACAGCTTCTTCAGATCCTGGTACATTTTGGTAGCCCCCGGATGGAAATTCACCTTGCTCTTGTGTGCTTCCTCCAAGATCATATTCTTAACTTCTCTATTCGCTGGCACACAAACCCGACCACCATACCTAAGCAGACCATCAGTACCTCTTTTGAATTCCGAAGTCTTACCTGCCTCTATGAACTGATTCACGCTCTCGAGGTACTTATTTTTAGGTTGCATCTTCCATAAAAGATTCAGGAAATCGCTACTTACTCTAACCATCCCCAGATTCAGCCTATCCTCAACGATTTTCGCTTCCAGATTCAGATCTCTAAACGCCTCTAAAAGCTCTAGCTTTTTTACCATCATCACAGATATGTGTAGGAACTTCCTACTGAGCGCATCCATTACTACATTCGCCTTACCTGGATGGTATTGCAGGTCGAATTCATAGTCCTTTATGAATTCCATCCATCTCCGCCGCCTTATGTTCAACTCTCTGTGGTCTAACAGAAACTTCAGGCTTTTATGGTCACTAAACACACTGAATTTAGCACCATAAAGATAGTGTCTCCATATCTTCAATGCAAACACTATCGCAGCCAATTCCAGATCTTGCATTGGGTAGTTTTGCTCATGTACTCAACTGCCTAGAGGCATACGCCACCACTTTTCTCTCTTGCATGAGCACACATTCCAAGCCTTGATAAGATGCATCATAGTATACATCAAACCATCCTAAAGGATCTGGTAGCTCCAACACAGGTGATGTGGTCGGTCTTCTCTTCAGCTCCTGGAAACTTTGCTCGCAAGCCTCTGACCACTCGAACGTCTTCCCCTTCCTCGTTAACTGCGTCATAGGTAATGCAATTTTAGAGAATCCCTCGATAAACCTCTGATAGTAGCCCTCTAAACCAAGAAAGCTTCTCACCTTGCTCACAGACTTAGGGCTTTCCCAACTCACTATAGCCTCAAATTTCGCAGGATCCACTGTGATTCCATCCTTACTGATCACATGGCCTAGAAACTGAACCTCCTCTAACCAAAACTCGCACTTCGACAATTTAGTATACAATTGCTGGACCTTTAGCACTTGCAACACCGCCCTTAGATGCTCTTGGTGTTCCTCTCTACTCGAAGAGTATATAAGGATGTCATCGATGAATACGCCAACAAACTTGTCAAGGAACGATCGGAAGATCCTGTTCATATAGTCCATGAACACAGCTGGAGCATTAGTCACACCAAACGCCATAACCAAGTACTCATAGTGACCATACCGACTCTGAAAAGCAGTCTTTGGCACATCCTTCTTCTTAACCCGAATCTGATGGTATCCAGATAGCAGGTCGATCTTAGAAAAGACAGTTGATCCATCAAATCATCTATCCGTGGTAACAGATACTTGTTCTTTATCGTTACTTTGTTCAGCTGACAATAGTCTACGCACAGCCTCGAGCTTCCGTCCTTCTTCTTCACAAACAGTATCGGCGCTCCCCACGGAGATGCACTAGGTCTGATGAACTCTTTGGCTAACATCTCATCCAACTCCTTCTTTAGCTCCGTTAGCTCAATTGGAGACATTCAATACAGCGCTATCGATATAGGCCTAGTTCCTGGTACCGGATCTATAACAAACTCCACCTCTCTCTCTGGTGGCAATCCAGGAACATAATCAGGAAACACTTTCGGAAACTCTCACACAATAGGCAAAGCTTCAACACTAGGAGTCTCCTTTGCTCCCAAAGTGAACAGCACAATATATTCGTCCGATCGTCCACTCGTCGAAATATTCTAGTCGGTAGGCATCAATCCTGATTGCTCGGAAAAACTGAAGGTTTTGTCTAAACAGTCTAACATTACATGGTTGGTTGAAAGCCAATCCATGCCTAGGATTACATCTATATGTTGCATAGGCAAGCAAATTAGGTCAACAAGAAAATGACAGTTCTCTACTACGATAGGACACTTCCGGCATACGGATAGGGTAGTTAAAGAATCGCCAGTAGGCGTTGAAACAATCAAGTCATAGGGTAATACAGAAACAGGCAACCTGAAATGATCCATGCACTCTACTGATATGAAGGAATGAGTAGCCCCCGAATCAAATAAAACCGACAAAAGCTTACCAGAAACTAAGCATTTACCTTGTATCAGGTCAGGACTTTGAGAAGCTTTAGAACGCCTCACGACAAACACCCTTCCGGTTGTCTGTGGCCTACTCTATTGACTGACCACTATTGATCTTGCTCCGCCACTCTGAGCTCTACCGCTCTGTTGTTGAAACTGAGCTCTTCTGCTAACTACGGGCTTGCATCTGATGCATAGTGACCCATCTGGTTGTAGTGGAAACACGTGATGTGCTGGGTCCTTAGACAGTTCTTGACTAGATGCGGTCCCCTGCATCAAAAATAGGTCTTGATCTCCTGTTGCCCTGGACAAGAGTTGCTCCCTCCATGGTTGACATTAAATTGAGCCGAGCGATCATTCGGTCTCGCCGTCTACTGGAACTTACCACTTTTGCCCCTCTGGTTGCTCCGAACAGGCCCACTACTTGTCACTTATTGTGGGACAGTCCCTGCCGGTTATGACCTTCCACCACTGTGCACTTCTCTACCAACTCAGTAAAACAGTTGATACTTAAAGGTAGCATCGCTGGCTTCAACTCGGGTCTCAACCCGTCTTCAAACCTTCTGCAGACCCATTCTTCGTCTGGATGGATCTGATAGAACTGAGAGAACTTGAGTAGCGCCTCAAACCTCATCGCATACTCACCAACAAACCGTTGTTCCTGTTTCAGACTCAGGAACTCTTTCTCTTTCTCTTTGTCTGATGCTTCTCGGAAAGTTCTTCTCCAGAAAGCACTCCCGGAACAGTTGCCACGTTAACATCTTTCCCCCGACCTTTAATAGTCTGGCCTTGGTTCTCCACCAAGCTTCTGCTGCTCCAACCAGTATGAAGGCAACGTATGTAACTTTCTGATCCTCTTTGCAGTGTGTGGCCATGAAAACCTTTTCCACCTCTTGCAACCACATCTCTGAACCTTCAAGGTTATATTCTTTGTGCAATTGAGGAGGATTTCTCTTCATGAAAGCATTGATACCGGTGTCGATCGTCTCATTTCCTCTGACTGTGTGTAGCTGATCCTATCTGGCTTCTCCTTCTTCCTACCTTTCCATATACTGGGCATTCTGCTGAGTTTGTTGCGTCATTGCAGTAGCCAAATGCTTCATGGCCCGCATTGCTTCAGAGGTGTCACCACCACTTCCTGTCCCGGAGTGGTCACCATTGTTGTTGGTATTACCATTGCCTCCGGTCGCAGCTGGCCTTCTACCTCTTCCACGTGCCATTTAGCTTCCTGTAAAAGGAGCTATCAGTTCCAATTCATAAGACATATAATAGCACTTAACAGTTAAACATATCATATGCCTTATGAATGAAGACAGTTATCAAACTTCGATAACTAGCGCATCGAAAACTGTACCTAATCAAGACTCAGCTGATACAACTCGGGTATCAACCATCAAAAGCTAGTACACTTTCCAGACTCACAGTAATGGTTCCAGACTTCCACAGCTTCCGGTTCTAATAAGGACTATGTAGCATCAACGACCCTCAAGGCCCGTTGTAGAACCAAACTACTCTGATACCACCAAAATGAGACGACCCTCCTTTCTCAAAAGGATAATCCCATTAGTCCCAAGCTCCTATTATTATTAACTATGCCTAGCCGTATATAAAGCGATAGCGTGGTATTCAAACAGGGCAAGCATAGAAAGACTATTAGAGTAAAAGTGCAACAGCATAACAAAAGATATATAACATGCGTAACTGCAGCCCCAACGGTAGGGCACTATACATACATATACATGCTATGTAAACAGAACTGAAAAATACTTCAACATCAAAAGAAAAACTCTCGGAGCTCACCAGCACTACCTGTCCCCTCTCAAAAGGTACATAAAAAGCTCTCAGCTCACTACCTAGGACGCAGTGGCAGGCTCTCACCATCAGTGGTGAGAATGCCCTGAGCTACCCTGGCCCTCGCCATGAGTACGCTTATACCACATCAAAGGCTCATACTCTGACGAAGAGCTAGAAACCAAAATTCTACGCCTACGATAGGTCCTCAAATACTGCTTCATCCTCTAACGCTGGCCTCTGTAGACGTAGGCTCTCCTGCTGGTCACAACTGAAGACTGGGATGCCACCCACATGTAGCCTCGCTCCCTCTGCTTCGGAGGTAGGCGCATCCAATGGAAGGGAAGAAATTGGTACACGCGGTAGGGGCCAAAGATGTTCACATACGGCGGCATGCCGTTCCGAAAGATCAAACTGACAGGTCCTGTGTAAACCATCAAAAAGGTCGAGGGGTCCACCCGCCATCCCCTCTCATCATGGTAAATGAACTCAATGTCACCCAGCACCGGCATCCGCGGTGCCCCCTAATAAACGGGTGAAGCCTCAAGTCCATCTTGTGCCTTGGCTAACTCGTCGTCTTCAAGCGAACCCAAAACAGAACAGCAGACACGACAATAGGGAGATAAGAAATACAGTGCATGGAAACGTCGGAAAACACTAGTAATGCAGTAAACAAAACATGTAGCATGTAGCGGGTATAACATATATAACAGTTACTGCAGTCCAACAATCTCACTCAGATTAATACTCTAGATTGGGAAACTAATTCCATACAGCATGTTGGCCGAAAACTCACAAAGCTGGTTCCCACTAGAACGGTTTCACACCCGAACAAGTCCACACCGAAACAGGTTCTATGTCGGAACAGAGTTAGTTTGTCCAAGAAACTGAACCACTCGTCGTGACCAATAAGAGTGCATCCCCCTTCTACATCGGAACCGAGGTATCTCCGTCGCCTCGGAACGTTAGCCTGGAACAATGGAAAACTCTGGGATTATTCGGGCAAACCGAACTGGATCGGGCGTCACGACAGGATAGGAGCTACCTCGTCCGTCATTGTAAACTATTCCCGAGACCGGTAATATCCCCAAGGTCACTCACTTGACCGCCCCATCTACTTTTCGTACGCACTCAAGTACAACTAACCTCGCATGACGCTGGCAGCCCATACTACTTGTCATACGGCCTCGCCACATGGCAGCTGATGATGATACGCAACAAACATCTTCAACGGGCTTGATAACGGATCTCACGCCTAAGCTCTCAATCAAAAACAACACGATGCCATTGCATCCACACGGCCATAGCCTCGACGCCACGCGTCCACGAGCCACAGCTCAAACAATCACGGCCACAGCCTCGAAAGTCAGCATAACAGCAACGGTACCATCCAAGGTATCAACCCGACAATAAAACGGCACACAACCAAACTTAACTCTACGACATTCCGCCACAACGCTCAACATCACAACATACAGCATAATAACAAAAACAATAATATCAACAATAGCACATAGCAGCATATCACATACCAAGTAGCATATAGAGACTTTGACAGATAGCAACAACAAAAATCAGCAGCATGCAATCATACGAAGCCAAGCCTCCTTAATCAACGGTTCACTAACATAGGGTTTCCAAACTTAATGGTGATAGCCCAAAGTAATCTAAACCTAGGGGTTTAGGTACTTTATCGGGGCTCAACCACTAGTAGGGTTAGGGCTTCCCTTCACATAGTAGAAAACACACTACACTACTCCTACCTTCCCGACGGCAACAATACTCTTTCTCCCCACCTGAACAGTTGTAGCACAAACTCCAAGTCAAGCTCCTCTGCACGCAGCTGCAAGCTCAGCCACGAATAGCCCCAAATCCTTCTTGGTAGTCGTGGCCACTAGCTCCAATCCGCAAGAAATCACGAGCGCGAACTTAGCCCTAATCACGAGCATAACACATATACAATAGTGTTAGCCCTAGGGCAAGCTCAAAAGATCAAAGGAAAAGGTAAAGACTCAAAGAACGCCAAGAACACGAAGAATGCGTGTTAGGGATTTGGGTTTACCATTGGCGAATCGAGAAAGTAATTCGTCAAAATCATAGAAGACTTGGTCACGATCACAACGGAGTAGTCAGAATCGCATTCCGATACTTCGACCGCGTCGAAACAAGCTTTCTCTCCCTAAAAAGCTCTGCCTTCTCTCTACTCTCACTGCAACTCTCGAGCTTGCAGAAGAGGAATATGGCCCAAGTGAAAGAGAAAAGAAAGACTTCACTTGGGGCATCCTGCTGAGAACGCTTTAACGTGCAAGATTTTCACGCTTGGGTGTGCCCACGCTTGAGTGTAAGGTCCTCTCCACGCTTGAGCGTGGAACCTTGTTCACTCTGCCTTCACCCTGGCCTGACACGTGTAGCACATGCGTCAAAAAGCACACCAGCTGGCAAACACACTCAGCACGTTTGAGCTTGCAACATACCAACGCTTGAGCGTTGGCACGCTGAGGCGTGCTCCCTTCCCACGCTTGAGCTTGCCGCTTAGTTGGGAAGACTGTTCGAACCGTTGGCCTCCACAGTTACTCGGTTAACGCCTTAGGCACTTCCGACCTTATTCAAGCCTATTCCTAAGCTTCAAACTAAGCCTTAAACTAGCGCATATCAATTTACATGATCATCCAAAGCCCTAATCGAGATTAACCAACTCGATTAGATTTAAAGAAAATTGTGATGTTACAGTAAGGGGGTGGTAATGTAACATATCGATTTTCTGTAACTCTAATCAACTGGGTTAATCTCGATTAGGACTTTGGATACTTGTGTGAACTATTTTGTGTTAGTTTAAGACCTATTTGAAAGCTTAGGAATAGGCTTGAACAAGATTGGAAGTGTCTAAGATGTCTAAAGCGTGCACAGTGAGTCAAGTTAGTAGAGTTTTCCTTTCTTCCTCACTTTGCACGAAAGTTTCCAAGAGTTCTGCAAGTGTAGAGAGAGCAGCTTTGTAACATCCCGATTTTTACTGCTTTCTAAGATTGGTAATTTATATAAATAAGTTTATATTTTATCCGAGATTTAGAAAATGATTTTGAATAAACCAAGATCATATTTATACTCTACATTATCGTAGAGAGCTACGGTTAAATTTTGGGTTGAAAATTCAGACGGAACCCGGTCTGCGTTTTCACTGACAGTAAGATTTTACTCATTAGAAAACCTAATTTTGACTCGAGAACGAAGTGGTTAGATTTTATATCTCGTTTCCAACGATATTGGTTATTTTGAAAATTTTCAAAATAAATAAGTTATTATACTTTATTTGGGTGTAAAACCTAAATCGGGAAGTCAACGGAGTCGAGAACGAATATGCAGAGACAAAACCGGATGCCGGATGAGGGACACGAGTCACCTGAGTATGGTGAGTCAAAGGGTGAGTCACCCCATGACTTGCCATGACTCACCACAAGTCATCATTAGAATTCTAAAAATATCTAAGATATTTATGGAATTCTAAAAATATCTAAGATATTTAGGGCGGAAAAAGACTATTTTGCCCCTAGAAATCGATGAATATACGTTTGTGCCGCATGAATCATCACCATCATCATTACTTTCTAACAAAGATATTTTGTGACTTTAGAGGTAGTGGGACAATTATGTCCTTAACCGTTTGTTTAAATTCCAATTTTGACCCTAAGTGAATTTACCCTTCTCCCTAAAATCAATCAACTTGGACCTCCTTGTCCCTTTAATTCTCACGCCTAAACCTCCTTCCATCCACCTATCTTCACTTCATTTCTAACTTATCATCTTTGATAATCAAAAACAAAGGAAAATATCTAAGTCTTTTATCATATTACCTAACCTATCCTTAGTTTGATTAAGCTAACCATGGTTACATTAAAATAAATTATATCATCTCCACCTAAAGTAGAAACCCATGCCTAGACAAAGAAAAGAAAAGGGAGGCCACCATTGTTGAAGGCTTGGAGAGCTTGGTTCGAGTGGTTTCAGTTACCGGAGTTTTAAACCGATTGCGTATTCGGGTTCATAGCTGCGACACCTTCGCACTGCTAACTTTCTATGTGAGTATCGTCAAGGTAAGTCGGTGTCAAAATTTACCTTCTTTTAGTCATTCAATTCCATTTCTTCCTCGTTCTCGATCCGAACATCGTTTCAGTGCGTTTTAGGCTTTTACGGGTGTTTCTGCGCTATTGATCGTTCGTGGACTCGCAGAAGGGATTGTTGTTCGTGTTTAGGCTGTGAGACAGCCACTGTATAGGTGATTTTTCCCTCTAAATTTGGTGGCTTAAATCTTAGAGTCTTTGATTCATTGTTCTTCGATCGTTTGTCGTTGATTTTGTGGTCGTTTCTGAGTTTTTGGTTGTTTTTGAACCCCGTGCATGTGCTCGGGGCGATTGTTGGCCCAACGTACGTGCCAGGGGTGTTCTTGGCAGTGGTGTAGAGTTGAGTATTGTGCTTTTTTGGAAGCGTGTACGGCTGCCGGTTGCGGAGCCGCAATCAGTGTTGCACAAGAAAGCACGCAGGAAACTGTTCAGGTGGGGGAAAGAACCACAATATCTTCGGGGAGGCAAGAATAAAATAATATATATTGATATACGTAGGGCGACCTAAACCCTACCAGTGGTCGAGTAACTGACAACACCTAACTCACATTGGCAACTACATGTTGGTGGTACCAATGCAGTTTTAGGCATTGTAGGTTTTCGCCGATAGGTTGATTTTATGATATGTCGAGGTTGTATGGTTGTCTGCTAGTATGCTTAATATGATACACGTTGATATGTATGTGTGCCTAGTAACATGCTTAGGATTACTTGAGTATATGCCTACGAGTAGATTTGATGAACATGATTATTGAATATGATTATAGTTGCTTATGATGTGATACCTGTGATCATTGTTGATCGTAGTTGTGTACAAGTTGTGGTTAAGACACTAAGTTGTTGATCCAGAGATGAGTCAATGAGGTTCATGTTGCATCATTATTATTCATCACTGTGTTGGCGTACGGACGATCGATCTTGTCTGCGGGGAGATGATCGTACCCATCAGTTATGTTGATAATGGGCGAATGTCCCAACCTGGCCTGCGGGCAGGGGGATATGTCGTTGCCGTAAGTTGAGTTGTTGACGGGCGAATATTCTGACCTGGCCTGCGGGCAGGGGAATATGTCGTACCCATGAGTTGAGTTGAGCTAAGAGGGCTGTTGACCGAACCCTGCATTAAGGGGGTGGCATAGTGATGAATGGGTCATCTTGATCTATTGGGGGTGTCACGTCATGATCGTGTCCATATAGTTGTTAGATGCATGAGTATGAGAGATAGTAGCTCAGAGAGAATGCATTGGGAGATGATTGCTTGACACTGTGGTGCTGTTATGTGTTGCAATTAGTATAGCTTATTTTATAGCTGTTTCCCTATCTATGATGTATTGTTGTTTCTTATCTCCCGTATTTCTTTATGTCTTATTTTATTTATTCTCGATCGCACGAGAAGATCTTGTTGAGGATTTGCCAGAGAAGATTGATGGCACACCTGTTGAACTTGATGTTGGCGGGAGAGCCCCGGATCCCAGTGTTGGGAGACTTTGAGCTGCTTTATGCAGAGGATGATCGTCTCTAGGAGATTGATTATTCTCAGCAGCGAGTGGTGTGTACAGGTCCGACTACCGTATACTTTAGAGCTTAGGGGTTCTCGCTATCCTCATTAGAGTCATGTTGGGGTAGCAGTCTTATTTTTGTTATGGCAAGTAAATGGGTTTGAGAGAAATGTATTTTTGGGGCCAGGAGAGGAAGTCTTATGTATTTTATTTTGTTGCCATGCTTTCAGTTCATATGTGTTGTGTACTCTGTGGGTTTGTAGTTGATATCAGTTGTTGTAAGCTTTACTGATGGAGCCAATACTTTTATATGTATGATATATATGGTCGTGGTATCAATGTTGGTTGTTTTAATGCTTCCGCATTTCTATATAATCATGTTACGCTGTAACGTTAAGAATATGAGTTCGGGTTACTAAATGGGACCTCCGAGGAGGGGTTGTCTCAAGCTCTACGTTCTAGTGAGAGAAAGCTTGAGGTTTGAGGTGATCGAGTTGCCAGCACGCGATTCCTACTACACGGTTGTGATCGCGGCGAAGTTATCTACGACTTTGACAGATTGGTTTCTCGACTCGCCAAAGGTAAACTCAAATCCCTAACACGTGTTCTTCGCGTTCTTTGTGGTTCTTCAAGTTTTACCTTTTTTTATCTTTGAGCTTGCCCTAGGGCTAACACTATTGCATATATGTTGTGCTCGTGATTAGGGCATAGTCTGCGTTAGTGATTGCTCGTGCTTAAGAGTTTGAGGCCGTAGTTGTTGGTAGAGATTGGGGTTGTTCTTCGCATCCTTCTTGCATGAAAAAACGTGATAGTGCTCATGTTGAGGTTCACGCCAACTGTTCAAGTGGGGAGAAAGATTACTACCGCCATCGGGAAGGCAAGAGTAGTGTAGTCGTTTTTTCTGCTATGCATAGGGAAGCCCTAACCCTACTAGTGGTTAAGCCCCGATAAAGTACCTAAACCCTAGGTTTAGTCTACTTCGAGCTATCATCGTTAAGTTTGGGAACCCTAGGCTAGAAAACTATTAATTGAGGATGATTGCTTCGTATGACTGTTGTTGCTATCTATATATGTGCCCATATGCTACTTGGTACATGATATGTCTGTTATACGTTGTCGTTGTCGTTGATGTTATTACTGTTGTTTTTATTACTGTTGTGCTGTTTGTGGTGATGTTAAGGCGGAATGCCAGTTAGAGTTAAGTTTGGCTGTGAGCCGTGTTTGTTGTCGGGTTGATACCCTGGATGGTGGTGTTGCTGTTATGCTGGTTTATGAGGCTATGGCCGTGATGTTTGAGCTGTGGCTCGTGGATGCGTTGTATCGAGGTTGTGACCGTGTTGATGCGGTGGCATCGTGTTGTTTCTGATTGAGTGTTTAGGTGTGAGATTTGGTATCAAGCCCGTTGAGGATGTTTGTTGCATATCATCAGTTGCCAAGTGGCGAGGCCGTATGACAGGTAGTATGGGCTGCCAACGTCATACTAGGTTAGTTGTACCTGAGTGCGGGTACGGAAAGTAGAAGGGGGGTCAAGTGAGTGACCTTGGGGATGTTGCCGGTCTCAGAAATAGTTTACAATGACGGATGAGGTACCTCCTATCCTGTCGTGATGCCTGATCCATTCCGGTTTTCCCGACTAATCCTTGAGCTTTCCACGTTCCAGGCTAACTTTCCGAGGCTACCAAGGCACCCCGGTTTCTGTTTGGAAGGGGGATGCACTCTTATTGGTCACGAAGAGCGGTTCGGTTTCTTGGACAAACTAACTCCGTTCTGACACAGAACCTGTTCCGGTGTGAAACCCGTTTTTGTGATCTTTTGGCCGACATGTTGCTTGGGATTAGTATCCTGGTCTAGAGGATTGATCTGAGTGCGAGACTCATGGAGATGGATGTATGTTGCATGTGTTGTCGTGGGAGACGTTAGGTTATGAGTAGTATTTGCTATATATGTTATACCTGCTTTTTGCTGCATGTTATTATTTACGGAACTGCTACTGCTATTCCGACTTTGTGTATGTTGTATTTCTTATCTCTCTACGGTTTTCCCTGTTTGCCTGGTTCTCGGTGCGTAAAGATGAGGAGCCAACTAATGGACCCGAGAGTACACCCCTTTATCATGTCGGTACCGAGGATGTCGGTACTAGGGCTGATCGAGATCATCTACCATGACGAGAGAGGGTGGTGCGTGGACCCCTCTACCTATTTGATGGTCTATACCGGACCAGTGAGCATTCTCTTCAGAGGAGGGACGTCGCACGTGGAGGACATGATAGGACCGTTCAGAGTTCTACAGTTTCTCCCTTTTTCGAGGATCCGGTATCCATTGAGGTAGAGAGAGCAGGACTATTGTTGGCCAGCGCCACAGTCATCAGTGGTATCCAGTAGGCGATGCTTCGTCTACAGAGGTCAGAGGAGGCATACCAAGCAGTACTTGAGGACTTATAGGAGGCGTCGTATTGTCATTTTGAATTCCTCGTCCGAGTATGAGCCTACGCGAGTTTATAGGCGTGCTCATGGAGGGGGACAGGGTAGTTCAAGGCATCCTCATCACTGATGGTGAGGGCCTGCCAGTGCGTCTCTAGCTCTGAGTGGCGAGGTTTTGACGTATTTTGAGCGTGGGTTAGGGAGTGCAGGCGACTGGCGTGCTCTGCGAGTCCTTTCTTCTTTTGCTTTTTTGGATGTATTTTCAGTCCTTATAGTTTTGTTTCGTACAGTTTGTAGATTTAAATACAGTGCCCTACTGATGGGCTAAGTTATGCATGGTTATATATATGTATATGCAGTTGTTTTACCTGCGCTTTACTCTGATGTGTCTGGCTATGCTTCCCGTACGTTGTATGTTTGTTTCTGCGTTTGTTTTCTGCTACGCTATTTGAATACCACGCTATCGCTATAATACGGTAAGGCATAGTTAATAATAGGAGTTGGGACTAATGGGATTATCCTTACGAGAAAGGAGGGTCGTTTCATTTTGGTGGTATCAGAGCGTTGAGAACGTTCTGCAGCTAATGAGATGATTCCATGTATATGGGGTGGTTTCATCTTTTATTAAAATTTATTTTTGGGCCTGACAGGGATGGTCCCTGCTCTTATGTATCCTCAGGTGCGATGAGGAAATCAAAGCTACGTAGTTCTTTAAAATATGTTTGGAGGTTGATTTTAATTATTTTTGAAATAAAATTTGATTGAGAAATTTCAGGATCACCAAGTTGTCTGGCAAGATGTCTCATCTCAGTTCACCCTTTTTATTTAGAAGACGTTATTTTAGCTTTTATATTTCAAAAGCTTAGGATCACCAAGCTGTCACAACTCAGGTATCCTAAAACCGAGGGGTTAACAAGATGTCAAATCTTAGCTAACCCTTTTTATTAAAAGAAATTAATTTTAGTTTTTATTTTTATTTTTAAAGGTTTAGGATCGCCAAGTTATCACAACTCAGGTGTCTTTAAATCAGCGGTTAACAAGATGTCACATCTCAGCTAACCTTTTTTATTAGAAGAAATTAATTTTATTTTTAAAGGCTTAGGATCACCAAGTTATCATAACTCAAGTGTGCTAAAAAAACAAGGATTAACAAAATGTCACATCTCAGCTAACCCTTTTTATTGAGTTATTTATTATTAAATGATTTTCAATTTATTGATGTTAGGAATATATGTAATATAATAAAGTGAATGTTTTAAATTTTATATATTGTTGTAAACAAATATTTGTATTTTGAAAGTAAGGATATGAGATTGTAACAAATTTAAATAAACATTTTAAATTAACAAATAATTCTAATTTATGTGTATTTATGTGTTCATTTAAACCCAAATGCTTACCCTAAGCCCAAACAAAACCAGCCCAAATGCATAAACCAGAACTAACTAAAAATAACCCTAGCAGCTATGCTAAAACACTAAAACAAACAAGTGATATATCTATACTAATAATAATAAAACTAAAAGAAACAAAATCAGAACTCAAAAATTTTTGGTCTCTTGTTTAGACTTGAGGCAGAACGTTGAAGAAGAAACCAGAGGGACAGACGCTACGGTGGATGGACACGGAGGATGGCGAGGACGACGGCTGCTGGGTGATGGGGCTGGTCACGAGGAGGTGGCACGACGTGACAGTTCTTGACGGCGTGACGGCGTCGAGGAGAGCGGCGTGGTTCTTCTATGACGGGCTGAGAATAGCGAGCAGTGCCCACTGGCGGAGCTTAGTTATGACAAAGGGGAGCCTTGGCTCCCCCATTTTTCATAAATTTCTCTATTATATACATATACATATATATTATTAAATAATTTATATGATAAATTAATAAAATATAAATTGACCCTACTTTCTTAAAAAATCTATAATATGTGTTATTTCATTTCACTAAAATCATTATAAAGTGTATATACTCTTAACTTTTCTAACAGGATGATGCTGCATGATAGATTTTCCCTCCATTTTTTTTTCTATTCATTGACTTACTCTTGGCTTATTTTTCTCTTCACTTTTAGCTTTATTTCTTTTCATGTAAAGTTAACAGGTACTAAGATTTTTCTTTATTGTCTATTATTTCTTCTATGTTGACTAAAAGAATTTATTTATAATATTTGTTTATTATTTTACTTGCAGTATTTGCTATCCATTTTTTAATAGAAAGATTAGTAATTGAAAAAAGAAAAATTTACACATGAAATATTAATTTTGGCCACCCATTATTTTTCTTCAAGCTCCGCCACTGGCAGTGGCGGTGCTGCATGGATGGCAACTTTTGTGGCTCTACTTGCGATGGTGGTGTGCGGTGGCTGATCGGGGCTGATTTGTTTGGAGTGATTGATGAGGATGGCTCTGTTTTGAGGTTGTTAATAGAGGCTTGGGTGAGAGGAGAAGAAAAAGAAGATGGTCCAGCAGCAAGCCCTCCTTTTATTATTGCTGGAAGTGGTTAGATATCTAGTATGGAAGAACAAAATTATGTTAAGAAGAAGATGATGAGAAGGAGGTAGTGAGTTTGAAAAAAATAACTCTACTCTCTGGAACAATATATCCGAGTCCCCTGTTGAAGAAAAAAAGTCCTTTTATGCTAATTACCATCAAATGGATAATCAAATTTCTGTAACTTACTGAATGGATAATAATTTCCGTTAACATTTGCCTTTATTTCCATCGGTTACACTTAGTATTTTATGATGCATTATGTGAGACTCTTTGTTTCTCTTACTCTACAAACCCATTACATACAACAAAAGAAATAGAAGCCAAACATTTGTTTATTTTTATTTTTTTATAACTTATATTTATTTTTATGATTTTCAATTTTTTAATAAAACAATAAATAAAAAAGAGTGTCCGGACAAAATGGGATGTTCACAGCTAGCTTAGGACGTTTGTTTTTTGTTTTATCTTTGACAGAGCTGCATCTCCAACTACTTTTTTTACGAGCTGTGTCTCCAAATATTTATGTTGGATCTTCGTCTTCCTTTATTTGCTTTTAGTAGTCGGGTTGGGTTTTATGTAAGTCTCTTATGACCTTACCTTACGAACTGTTTCATTTACTTTATTTACATATATGTGTGTGTGTGCGCGCGCGCACACACGTGCGTGCATAATCTCAAGCTTTTATATTCATGTCTTGCGAAAAAGAAAATTTACCCCATATTTTAATAAGGATTTTATTAACCCACTTTTCAGCCTTAAAAATTTCACATAAAATATAGCATCCGAGAAGGGTGCTACAAATGCAATACCTAGTGTATCAACTTAGGTAACAACTCAACTCAACTAATTAATTGGAGTAGACTAAGTTAGTAGATCTTGATTAATTAGAAATTAAGGTTAAAGTTGAAGAAAGTGTTTACACTTTTCGTGAACCACTAAATTGACAAGTTAATTGGTTACCTTAAAGTTTGGAAGTAAAAGTAGTTCGAAATGGCCACATAATTGTAATTTGAGCAATTGGACTCATAAGGCCCAATTAACATAACCTTTGCACAATTGGGCTTACTTGTGGATAAATGAACCCATTAATGGGCTTAGCCCATCAAATAATGAATGGAAATGACCACTGATTGAATATCAACATGGATGGACCGTATATGGACTACTAATATGCATACATGGTTAACCCTATGACTACTTGGTATCAAAGTGTATAACATGATCATAATTGAAATATTCTTGATCACTACGATTATGAAAATACATGCATGTCAAGGCATGGGTCATAGAACATTGTTATACGTGGTAAACCATGAGTGAGCCACACCCTAAGTGCTCCACAGGGGGCCAGGTGGTAGCTTCCCCAAACCATCACTACAAAAAAAAAAAGAGTTTTTTAGAGATCGAACTTAGAGATCGAATTTGGCTAGATCGGTCCCTTAAACGATCATGCGACTGATATAGGGACCGATTTGGCCAAAATCGGTTTCTAAACGACTCTTTTTGTAGTGCATGGTGACTCGACGCAAACGCATGGCAATCCTGACGAGTGACTAAACTACTCAGGATCAGTGGAGAATGTTCCGCTTAAAGCCATTAATTAGAGTGCAATTTGATCGATGGCACTTATTGGGCTAATGGATACAGAACATGTTCTCTTGATCGCTCCTCCTACGATGTTGTCACTCCATGGATACAAGTCGGTCTAGACACCACACATGTGCATATTCATTACATCCGCATTATGCATTCTCAATATTGTATACATCAATTAATTGCTAATGTAATCGAACTTGGAGTTATAATGTGATTATCTCAATATATGCCATTTATGAAAAGACTACTATTTGCTCGATTTTCATCATTATTTAGACATGGCTGATAGACATCTTTCCTCCTATTGTGTTTTGCTTGTTGTTGTATTTTGGATTGTTGTATCTACTGATGGCGGGCCACGGAATGTACCTAGGGACCCTCCGCTTCATCTTGCATGACGAGAACGGGTTTACCCCTGATCACCGTGACCACACAATCACCTACAGGGGTAATGCATGAGTAACTCATAAAGCTTGCTGCACCAAGCATCCAGCTTGGTCACGAGGGCTTTGATTTGAGCTTGCTTCACCAAACATCCTGCTTGGTCATAAGGGTTTTGATTTGAGTAGCTCATAGCTGTAACACCCCAAAAACTCTGTATCTGTTAATAATTAATTCAGTGAATAAATTGCTTGATAATGCAACTAATCAATTATAAATGTTAAATGTTTATAATTGAGAATTCATCAGAATTCGAGTTAAAAACTTAGATAGAGACCGGACTGCGATTTAGCAGACAGTAGGAATTCACGCTGTGATCTATGAACCCTAATGACCCGGGGAGAAGTCTGAGTCCAATAAATCATAATATAATTGTTTGAGCCCTTTGTGATGTTTTGTGATGGAGCCGGTAAAAATATTATTATTTTGATCGGGTCTGTCGAGTTTTGGTTTTGGGCCCGGGGCCTGGAAAATATTATGGCCCGGAGCCGGGAGCAGTTCCTGACCATCAATTACCTTAATACTCTTCTTAATCATGATTAAGTCACCATTACCTTTCCACAAAATATCTCCACCTTTTACCATTTTTGGAAAGGGAGACAAGTTTGCTTTATGAAAGTGCTTTATTATTCCCTACCATATAAAGTAAGTCTCATCATCCAAGGCAAACACATCCTAGCAACTCATAACATCAAGATTGCATGACAAGCTTCATTTCCCCCCATTCCCTTCATCATTTTCGAACCATTAACATCAAAGGAGACCAAAGTTCATTTTCTCTTTTCTCTCTCATCCATCTTCATCTTCTCCAAGTGTAAGAACCCTAATATTCATCTTCAACCTCTATTGAGGAACCTTTGAAGCGCACAAGACCTTAACTCTTTTCTCATCCTTTTCAACAACTAATTCCATATCTCTAATCCTCTCTTCATGTTCTTCATCTTTAGTGAAGAAGATTTCTTCATTGGAGGATTTTGGGTCAAGTGTTAAGAACCATCCTCTTCTCCCTTCCGAAAACAAACACCATATTTGTGTTCACCTCAACCTCTACTGCAACTTTGGTGAAGCAAGTTTCTCCATTAGAGAAGTTTTCATTTTTGGGTCTTCAAGCAAGACACCACCTTTTCTCCTCAACCTTCAAGAGTAAGTATCACACTTGTCTTTCTGTTTCTTTTTACCTCTTGATGCTCATGAAAATCATCACTTTGTTGGTGATGTGATTTTCGAAAATACTTGTTCCTTCATTTCAATGACATAGACTTGATTATCTTGATCTCTTTTCCATCTTTGGTGAAGGAAGCTCTTGATTTGGAATAACCATGTATCTTAAAATGAAAATGGTTTTGAACCTTAACTTAGTGACTTACAACTTCAAACCATTTTCAAACCAAAGTGAATTGAGATGTACAAACATGGTTTAGGCTTGGACGTACCCTCTAGGAATAAGCTCATAGTTGATCCCCATATCCATTCATTATTTGACTTGTGTTCACTACCACTCAATTACTTTGAGGTTTTGAGTTATGATAAAGGATCTTGTACCTTTAGAACTATTCCTTCCTTTTGAATAAGTTATTTACTATTTGAAATAAAGGATTCGTGGAAAGGAACCTCATTTCAAAACTTAGAGGCTTTGAACCAAAGTTGTGAAAAGTAAAGGAGTTATGTTTCAAAACGTTCTCTATGAGCTTTCAAAGAATTTATTTATGGTTTTGGTATCAATGTACCTAAGTAATGGTACCCTTTCATTCAAAGGATGATTGTGAAAGAAAAACCCTTTTCAAACTATTCTAAGTGTTTTCAACGTTTGACCTTAAGTTAAGTATAAACGATTTAAGTTAACGATACTTCACTTAAGAAGACTTCAATTTCTAAAGTTAAGACAAAAGAGTTTTGAAAGTATCCAACTTAAAGACGCAAGTGTAACTAAATTATTTTGGAACTATGGTTAATACCTTGGGTAAAAAAACTAAGATATTTACTAAAGTCTAAAACAAACGAGTTTACGCATTTATCTTTCTTTCAACTAAAAGTTATACTTTTAAAGTAAAATTAGAATGAAAAGAGTTTTGGAAAGGAAAAGCTTTTCAAATCATCATAAGTATTTCATATATTCATGGTAAAGTTTTATAAAGTTAAAAGTGTCCCAACTTAAAAAGGGTATGAGAATCTAGTAAAAGACACAAAGGAGTTATCTACTCAAAACTAAAGGTTCTTCCTAAGTAATAACCCTAAGTCAAGTAATTGGCCTAGAGTGAAAGAAAGAAATAATAAAGTATAGAGTATGGTGGAACAAGACCATAAACTATATTATTGATGATTTATTCATCAATGGATTCATAAAACTTAAATGAATCGAGAATTGTTAAGTTATTGAGAAACAAGTAACCGTATAGCTTAGAAAAGATCTAAGAAATTAACGATGGGATCTATCAATCCTATTCCATAATAAAATTAAGACTTGAGTAACAATATCATAGGACATAAACACGAACATGAAACATTTTGTTTACGAGAGTAGTTCGATGACAGGCCGGAGGGTCAAACCCGAGAACATCGCCTATCTGTATTGGTCTTGTGATGACTCGATCCCGGAGGGATCACGAGATTTATCTGATGGATATAAGATAATTAATACACTTGAAAATTGTGTAAGAGACTATTAATGAGAAGATTCATATGGAATCACAAGGTTTATCCGGTGGATAAACATTTACCGGATTTGCTTTTATGTGTAAGAATTAGCATTGTTTGCATAAATCAGTTAAGGCCTGTGAGCCTAGGAGTTGAGCTTACAATTTGTGCCGGTGCAAATATAGTGGTGATGGTTGGTTTGGCCTAGGGGACATTGGGGGTGTGTAACTCCACATGTGGCCAGTTGGTAGCTCTTCTGTGCCGTGGTAAATCAAGATCCCACACCAACGCTCTCGACTAGACACTGCCTTGTTCAAGATTGGTGTAGAGCGTCTTTGCATAAAGCCAGTGTACACCCATGATTTCTAATGTCTTAGCACATATAGTTGACTGGCTGGCACAAGCAAAACGTGTACTCCCGATCACTCTCTCCGACGATTGTCTAGATCCATGGAGTAGGGGTCTGAGTAATACCCATTGACATAGTGAATGCATCATGAACATTTCATAGAACGACATGGTTTTGATGATACTGTTATTTGGCATAATTTTATTGCTGCCTATTTGATGATTCATGATAACATGACTTAAAGCTGTGATTCCTTGTGTGTTGTATTATCTTCATTTGCCTTATGGTGTGTTGAGGATTGGGGATCTCACTCATGACATATATTATCTAGCTATGTATCCCCGCTGTTATTGAGGAGATTGCCATGTCGGGTCTTCATTCGACGACTCGGGCATATGTCCTCGCTACTCCGGCTGATCACCCAGAGGGATGAATGCTGAGACTCGAGGGCGGATCGGTAGAGCCTCTTGGAGATGTTGTTCTCACGTGCCAAATAGTCTGAGGTCGTGGCGTGTACGTCTTTATGTTGTGTTTATTTTCCTTTGAGTCATGAATGTCTGTAGATGGTTCGCGGGTTATTGGTTGGTCTGATACCCCGAACCATTCCATGCTCTTTCCTCATGGCGGATGGGAAGGCATAAGGTTAGAGTTATTTATCGGGTTGCCCTATCCGAGTCACTCCACCTTCATTTGAGGAGGGGTTAGAGTGAGGATCCATGGGTTGCGCCGGTAGGCGGCTTTTCCGTTTAGTGTCTTTTGGCTAGCTCATGACGTCTGTGTTTTATTTATTTGTTGCGGAGCTGCGTCTCCATGTTGTTTATGTTGAGTCTGTACCTTCAATTTTTCCTTGTAGTCAGGTTGGGCTTTATGTAAGTCTCTTTTGAACTTATGATGTAACATCCCAAAAATCTTATATCTGTCTTTTTAGCTGTTTGTGTGAATAACTTGAATGAGAACACAATTCAATTAATCATAATCATAATAATAGTTGATGATTGGAAATTCATACTTGAATTTCAATTATGAGCTTAATAATCATAAGATGTTGTTTTGAACTCAGTGTGCTGTTTTGAGCCGGAACCGATAAAAATATTATTATTTTAATCGGGATCGCTTTACCTTGGGATGCATGCCAGGGTCGGGGAAGTAATCTGGCCCGGGACTGGGAAGTTGTTCTGGCCTAGAGACGAGAGTAGTTCATGGCTGCTTTTCACGTTTCACGAGATGTTGTCAAGCATCCACCACCTTTTCATTCCTTTAACCAATGGATTAGATTCTTATGACTCTTGGTCAATAAGCTAGCATATTTTCCTTTTATGGAGAAAGCAACATAACCACTTATACAAGACCGCATAGGTTCACAAGAGGGAACCACACCAGAATTCCAGCAGCAACCGTATACAAGACCATCGAGGAACCAGACGCAGCAACAACAATCTTATGAAAGGAGTAGCAAGGGAACTCTCTAGTCCGTAGTGCCTCCGCGATGGTGCAAGCAGCATAGTAGAGGCCAAGCAACTAGAGACTGCAACTCAAAGGAAGTCGATTGTTTCTGATGTTGAAGACCTTGTCATGTCGTACGTGTTGCGAGCAGCAACCTTCCAGGGGCAGTAGTAAGTCTAGTCAACCAGTAACTTCTACGTCGCGATACAGGAAATGCAGGGACGGCCACGAAACAAAGTGTTGCACGAATCGAAGGCATCACCTATTTCAAATGTGGAAAACCGGGGTATGTTTCTAGAGCCTGTGATCAACTCAAGATAGAGTCGGTGACCATCGAGGTACAAACCGCCATGCCATCAGCAAGGGGAAGAGTCAACATGACGGGTAAAGCTGAAGCCTCACGATCCGATGGTAAAGTCCAGGGAGATGGTACCATAACAGGATGAACTTTTAACTATACTGTTTGATTCAGACACCATCCATTTCCTTTATTACTTTTAATGTGTGAAACTGTTAAGATCACGTGTTTCCTCTTCTACCCTTTTGATCTGACTACCTTTATTTCAGACACGATTAGTCTTGTTGTCTATGACCAAGTAAAGAACTTTTGAAATGCTTGCATCTTCATTGTTCTCTTGATTTGGGTTGATCTGAATTGATCTGAATGGATTCAAGTTGATTTGATTTCATCATTTCTACTTCTATTGCTTACATCTTGCATGAACCAATTGAAATTTCAAGTTTCTTTATTATCGTCTCATTTGACTATTTTAGTCTTTTGATGAATCAATCATTTTGATCAAGATTGTTTGAATTCTCAGTTATTGTTAAGGACTAAGATTTTCAATAACTTCATTCATTGTTCCTTTCGCAAACGAATATGATTTTGAAAGTAGATTGATTACCTTCTAATCATATCCTATTGGCCTTCACAGGCAAGAATTTAAGAATTTCTTGGAAACTAGAAATTTTGACTGCCTGTTTCTTTTAGTCAAATAAAGGCTACCTTGAGCAAGGAAGCTCACAAATTTTATTGTTATCTTTTAAAAGACCCGGAGTGGATTTGATTTGAATTCTACACTCTTGGAAATATTTTTTTTCTTGTCCCAATTGTTTTCCGAAAGGTGCTTCAGGACCGCCATTGGAACAGGAGTTACAATTTTCTGTTGATTCGGTATCGGAATTTGTCCAATACACACGATCCACATTCTCCCTCACTTTCGAATCTTCGTAAGGGATTTCGAGTTTTGATGTTTACAAGGTTTTGCCTTGATGATCTTTTTGGTGTCGTCAAGTTAATACAATATATTTAAAAGGGAAACTTAACCTATGAGGTTCCTTGTGTCAAGATAGAAGACAGAAGAGTAAAGCAGAGGCGGGAGAAAGAGATATCCTTGGTCAAGGTTATCTGGAACGAGACTTCAGGTGTTCCCACCTAGGAGTTGGAGGATAGGATGAGGGAATAGTTTCCGCATCTCTTCTAAGGTAAATTTCGAGAACGAAATTTCTTTTCGGAGGGTAGTATTGTAACATCCCAAAAATCCTATATCTGTCTTTTTAGCTGTTTGTGTGAATAACTTGATTGAGAACACAATTCAATTAATCATAATCATAATAATAGTTGATGATTGGAAATTCATACTTGAATTTCAATTATGAGCTTAATAATTATAAGATGTTGTTTTGAACCCAGTGTGCTGTTTTGAGCCGGAACCGGTAAAAATATTATTATTTTAATCGAGACCGCTTTACCTTGGGATGCGTGCCAGGGTCAGGGAAGTAATCTGGCCCGGGACTGGGAAGTTGTTTTGGCCCAGAGACAAGAGTAGTTCATGGCTGCTTTTCACGTTTCACGAGACGTTGTCAACCATCCATTACCTTTTCATTCCTTTAACCAATGGATTAGATTTTAAGCTAGCATCTTTTCCTTTTATGGAGAAAGCAACTTAACCACTTATGGTAATCTCTACCCTTTTAATAAGAGCTCAACACCTATGTACTTGATTAAATCCTAACCATCCTTTTTCTTACACAATTTCCATCTAGTTGTCATTTGGCTTTTGAATTAAAATTTGTTGCCTTTTGGAATAGGCCTCACGGCCAAGTGTTAGAAATAACACTTCCATCACTTTGTTTATCAATTCCAAAAGATCAATAGTTCATCTTCTTCAAGAACTTAGCATTTTCTCTCTTCTCTCTCCTACCTCCTCATATATGGTTTTCACTCTATGTCCATCATCCAACTTCCTTTTCTTAAATCTAAGACCATAGTTCAACCAGTCTTAGTCTTCTAGTCATCTTTGATGAAGAAAGTTTTTGATTTGGAGCAACTTTGTTCTTGACCCTCAAGAACACCAACCTTGTTGATCAAGTGTTCTTCACTAAGTAAGTCTCTAATCTTACTTGTCTCTTCTTTTCCTTTCATTAAATCATGAAGCAACATCTTCTAGTTCATGATTTTGAGAAACAAGTTTCAAAATCTTGTTGTTTTGTTCCTAGTAGGTTCGGCCTTCTCTTTTGTTCTTGGTGCTCGGAGTTGTCTCATTCACAGAGGATCTTCAAGAGGTTATGGGGGAGTGAACCACATCACACCACATTGGTGGTGGTGAAAATGGTTTATGGGTTTGGTTTGGGGAAAACCCTAAACCAAGGGTTTCCTACTTTATCTATTTGGTTCTCTATGAGAACAATGTTGTAATAATTATTTGTTGCTTGATTTGTGTTCATTGATGTGTTTGAATGGTTGAAAATAATTTTTATGTGAGGGAAAACCCTAACCTAGATTTCCTTCATCTTTTGCTGAAAAGAGTTTGTGAAAATGTGATTTTTGGATCTGACCTTGTGTGAGTCATTTCGGTTTTTCTCTCAACCTAGACTTGGATTTGAAAACTTGTTTTTGATCTTAAAACTAGACATCTTGGGCTTCATTTTGAGCACAAATTGCATGTGGTTTCATGAAAATTTGACCTTTGAAAACCTATTTCAATCTGATGATAAACTTCTGCCTTGGATTCTGACTACAGTGGCTTGTTTCGAAAAACTGCACTAACTCGGTTACTGTTTGTGAAAATTAATTTTATAACCAAAAAGTAGACATCCTAAGCTTTCATATGAGTCCTCATTTGCTCAAATCTGAGTTCGTTTGGTCAATCAAATGTGTGTCACAAGTTGATGCTTGAAATGCTAAAAGTTTATATATACGGGTTTTGGTGTTGATTTTTGGAATTGTATGTTATGGTGTTGGTGCGACTATTTGTGTCTGAGTGTTAGTGTGGAAAATCATTTTGGCATGGTGAAAAACTATTCTTAGGATCAAGACCTAAGGATAAGGTTTTTGAATGATGAGTTTGTTCATGCTTTTACTACTTGATTGAAATGACTATATGTTGAAATGATTGTCATGATGCTAGAATGTTGTTGGATGACATATATTTTGTTGAAAATTACCATGTGTGGTTTGTCCTTGTTGAGTTAGAAAGGGAAGCCAAAGCTTCTATGTTCAAATGATGGTGTAATGGATTAAATGTTTCCAAGAAGGCAAAAGAAATTAAAAAGACCTACCTTACTTACAAGGAGGCATTCGGCTATACCATAGTAATTAGGGCTAGGGACCTAAAATTTTGATGTTAAGAGGTTTAAAGTGTTTATACTAAAGTATAAAGGAAATAGAAATTAAAGAGGTTTCCTAAGAAATCAAGTTTTGGTTCTAAAGAACCAAGTGTTGTAAAATGAGTATTTTGGGTTCATATGAAAAGTGTTTTAAGAATAGGAAAGTTTGAAGTTAATCAACCACTTATTCTAGCATGTTGTTGCAAGGAAAATATTTTCAAGAACAAAGAGTTTTCTAAATGATTCATGTGGTTTCCAAAGGTTTTGGTCAGTAAACCTACTTTCAAGAGAAATAAGAATTCTTGTAAGTGTAACAATGAGTCTTTAAACTACTATGATTAATTTTGAAATCTTACAAAACAAATGAGTTACAGTTTTCATTTGAAAATAAAAATTAGATTTAAAGAAAGATATGTTTTCCCTTTTTGCGCTAAGTAAAGGAAATTAGTATTATTTCAAAGGGAGTTTTATGCTAGTTTGGCAAAAGACAAGGTACTGTGTATCTTGGGGTTTTGGATACTTTACGAGTATATGTATAGAGTTTTCAAAACTATGTTTTATAAAGGAGATTCCATGAACTAGTTTACTACCAAGGAAAGTATTTTAAAGACTTTACTATAATAGCACAAGTATGTAATATCTCCTAAGGAATGCAATGAGTTTCATAATGGACTAACAAAGACTAAATAAAAGACATGTACCTATTCCTTATGGTCATGGAAAACCATGTCCCACACCCTTGATGATTTAGGTCATCTAAGGATCCATAATACTCTACCACAAAGAGTTACTTATACAAAATAAGTAATGTTCCCTTGATAGAAAAGTGAGAAGACATGATAAAGGAATCTTTGTGGATCTTGTTTTCCATAATACACTTAGGATATGGAATGATATATCATAAGACTTGAACATCGTTTTCCGAACGAAAAAGTTGTATGTGGACGCAAGGAATGGAACCAAGAATGGGCGACTGATGGCAAGTCGTGTGAAAGTGGGTCGTAGGGGTGCCCTGTGGTTTATCAAGAGATAGATGTGGTGCTGTAGTGATAGTGTAGTACGTGTTTGTGTTGTGGCATTTCTTGACATGCATACGCATCTGTGCATGAGTTGGGTGTTGTGCCTGGGAGTTGAGCTTACACTTTGGTGCAGGTGCGATTGTCTGAGGTGTCGATCATAAGGATCTTGGGGACGTCGGGGGTTGGGGAAGACACATGTGGCCAGAGAGTAGCTCCTTTGTATTGCATCGTGTCGTTTTTACTTCTGCCATGTGTTGTGCTGATGAATGGGAATCTCACCTCATTACTTTGTATTGCATCGTTGTGTGCTTCTCTGGTTGTCTCCCGAGAAGGTCATACTACCCAGACTTCACCCGGCACTTCGGATACATCTCTCTGTTGAGCCTCCCAGTGTTTACGGCGTTTGGACAACTAGTCATGACGAGCTTCTAGTAATGTACATGTGAAGAGCCGCACTCATCATCCGCATGGGTCGCAGAAGAAGGGTTCTCAACTGCTTCACCGCTTCTCTTCGTGTCGTCTGCTATCAGTGTTGTAGTTATAAGTGGAATGCTAGATGGACTACTCCACCGATGCGTTCAGTGCCTTCTCCCTCTGTAAGGGATGGGCTGCTTGTTAGCCAAGTTGCCTCTAAGGCAACTCCTGCTATGCCTTCCATAGGAATACCAGCAGTAATCCCTGCTAGGTCTCGTGATGGGTCCTGGTTGGAAGGCGATGAGTGAAGATTCTAGGAGTGAGGTGACCTATCCACATCTTCCTATTCCCTTTGCTTGTCTCTCCGAAAAGGAGGAGTCAGAGGAAGTATTCAGCGGTTGATCCGAGGGATGTCCTCCTGTGTAGTCTGCTGGCGGCCAGTGCAGGATGGTAGAGCGTCTGTATCTTTCTTTTATCTTTTGTGGAGCTGCGACTCCAGGTATCTTATGTTTAGGAGCTACATCTCGAACCTTTTATGATGAGTCTGTATATTCTTGTTTTCCTTCTGTAGTCGGGTTGGATCCTTATGTAAACCTTTATGAACTTATATTATGAAGTGTTGCTATTTACCTTACATGGATAAATGGTTACGAGCTTTTACAGTTATGTCTTACGAAAAGGAAAAATTCACCCCATCTTTCTTAAATGTTTTAATTAACCAGTTTTTCGGCCGTAGAGTATTTTAAAATGTTCATAAATGTGATGCCCCCAGAAAGGGTGTTACATATGAACCATACATTGCGAAATGTTTATCATTTACCTTTCTTGGGTAATTAATTATAAGTATTTATATTTATGTCTTGCGAAAAAGAAAACTCATCCCATGTTTTAATAAGAAATTTTATTTACCCGTTTTCGGCCTTATAGTTTCCTAAAACCGTCACTAAAACTGTAATTTCTGAGAAGGGCGTTTCATTAATGGTATCAGAGCAGTTCGGTCCTAACCGGACTGTGAGTTTGTATCATCAGAGCTGAGCGAGTCTTTTTGGGGTTTTTGGGTTTGGTCTATCTTCGTTGTGTTGTGTTTTTCTCGAATTGCTTTTGTGCTATTGTCTCCAAAAGGAGACAATGTTGAAGTGGATGATAATGGTCTATCCTTGTTTGTTGAGAGTGTTCTCTATGTTGTTGTTTCTCGAGAGAGACAACATTATTTGTTACTCTCTACATTATCGTTTCTAAAGAGAAATGATATTGGACAGAATAGTAATGTTATGCTTCGTTAATTGCTTTCTTTTAGGTATTGCCTAATCTGAGTCTTGACGAAGAGTAGCTTCTAGTTGTTGAGAGCTGATGACAGAGTTGTCGCTTAGAGAGTTTTTCGATGCAAGCTTCTACACAAATATCTTCATAAAAAGTACGAGTCGCATCATAAGACGGAGTTTCTATAGCTACACCAATACGGGATGTCTATCACGTAGTATGTTGGTCATTTTGAGTTTCTGTTGTCGTCCTCCCGGTATATCAAGCTACACCTCGATGAGGAGTGGAAGTGCTGAAGTTCGAAGAAGGCTTAAGGAGTGAGATCACGGTTCTCGAGGTTGGTTGAAGATGCGTTCTTATTGACGATCTGATGAAGACTCGCGAAGGAAGTCTTATTCAAAGTTGTCAAAGGACCAACTACAGCAATGATGACCTTATAAAGTGGATCGAATGAGAACTCGTATTTCTATGAGGAATGGTAGAAACCTTGCAATCAACATCGGCAAACAAAAGGAGTTCGTTTGTTTCCAATGCGGAGAACCAGGTCACATCGTATGTGAGTGCAAGCAACGCTCATCTAGAAGAGACGGAGGACCTAGTCAACTTGTGAATCCTACGCCACATTACATGAAGTGTGGAACTAACCACAAGAGGAGGTGCTACACCAAAGGACTTATGTGTTTCATATATAAGTAGCCGGGGCATACTTCGAGATAGTGTGGTCAACTCAAGAAAAGATCTTTGGTCAACAAAGTGCAAACTATCAGACAACTGGTACGAACTGGATTCTTCGCAACCAATGGAACTGAAGCTTCACGACCCAACGATCACATCCAGGGAGAGATCACCATTCCATGGTACCTTCACCAAGGTACATGTATGGGGAAGATCTCACACCAGGTGCCATGCCTACAAGTGAATCGTTTGCTCTAAATATGGTAACCAGTTCACGCTGTAAGGGAGTACTGGCAACAACCTTCCCGAAGGAGTTATGAACCTATCAAACATGTAGGTCTTACACTGCGATGTAAGAGATGTGGTAGATGCTATGCAACCAGGGAGTGCAAACCAAAAAGGAATTGTCTGTTTCCAATAAGGAATACCAGGTAACGTCATGCACGTTTGCAATCGGCAACCCTACAGAGGGAGCAGTGGATCATGCCAACATGTGACTTAGTCATCACGATGTAAGAAATGTGAAAGCAACTTCAAATCAAAGTACTACGTCATCAAAGGCGACATCTTTTTGGATGAGGGGAGCCAGAGCATGTTTCAAGAACGAGTGATCAACACAAGGTGGAATCTGTAGTCAACAAGGTACACGCTACCAAGCAATCATTGGCGAAGGGAATCTTCACAATGTGTGGAGTTGAAGTTTTGCAACCTGATGATCACAACCACGAATAGTGTACCATATAGCAGGTAAACCTTTAAATATACTATTTGATTCAAGCATAATTATTCTTTGTTTGTTTGTGTCAACGTGGAAGCCTTTGAACTGCTTATGTCTTCATCTTCCTCTTGATTTAAATTGATTTGAATTGACTAGAGTTGATTTGATTTCCTCATTCTACACTTTTGTTGTCCATCATTTTGCATGAACAGTTGAAATCCCGTATGTTTTCATTTGTCTTTTGACTAGTTACTTCTATTCCTGGCTAAGTTGATCCTTACCAATCAAGGTTGTATGAATTATTTGTTATTGTTGAGAACCAAAACCTTTAGTGAAATTGATTTGTTTGCTTCTTTCACAAATGAAAGTAATTTCGATGAACAGATTGGTTACCACTTAACCACATCCTATTCGATTTGCAAACTGAACATCAAATTTCATGAAATTGAAAACTTCTGCATATTTCGCCTTTTTACCAACTGCGTAAAAGGCTCCTTTGAGCAAAGGAACTGGATAATTACGTTGTTATTCTTTGACAATATTGAGAGTGATTGAGATCTGAGCTCTGCTCTGTTGGGAGAAATTTTAGTTTCCTTTCAAATTTTCCGTGAAATGTGTCATCAGGAACACAATCGGAAAGAGAATTTCAGTTTTCTATCAACTTGGTGTTGGTTGTAGTACATATTCTCACATCTTTGAAACTTTATAATGTCTTGCGTGTATTGAAAGATGCAAAGTTTTCCTTGATGCCTTCTCTGAATCAAAGAACTGATCTAGTATGTTTGATAGGGATAACTTGACCTATGAGGCCCTATCTGTCAAGATAGAGGACCGGGACGTCAAACAGGAGGAGGGCGAGATTTGGAAACAATATCCACGTTTGTTCTTAGATAAGCGAATTTCGAGGATGAAGTCCCTTTTAAGTGGGGTTGTATTGTAACACCCCCGAAAACTTTGTTTCTGTTAATAATTAATTCAGTGAATAAATTGCTTGATAATGTAACTAATCAATTATAAATAATGTTAAATGTTTATAATTGAGAATTCATCAGAATTCGAGTTAAAAACTCAGATAGAGACCGAATTGCGTTTTAGCAGGCAATAGGAATTCACACTTTGATCTATGAACCCTAATGACCAGGGGAGAAGTCTGAGTCTAATAAATCATAATATAATTGTTTGAGCCCTTTGTGATGTTTTGTGGTGGAGCCGGTAAAAATATTATTATTTTGATCAGGTCTATCGAGTTTTCGTTTTGGGCTCGGGGCCGGGAAAATATTATGGCCCAGAGCCGGGAGCAGTTTATGACCATCATTTACCTTAATACTCTTCTTAATCATGATTAAGTCACCATCACCTTTCCACAAAATATCTCCACCTTTTACCATTTTTGGAAAGGGCGACAACTTTGCTTTAGGAAAGTGCTTTATTGTTCCCTACCATAACAAGTAAGTCTCATCATCGAAGTCAAACTCATCCTAGCCACTCATCACATCAAGATTGCATGACAAGCTTAATTTCCCCCCATTCTCTTTATCATTTTCGAACCATCAACACCAAAGGAGACCAAAGTTCATTTTCTCTCTTCTCTCTCATCCATCTTCATCAACTCCAAGGGTAAAAACCCTAATATTCATCTTCAACCTCCATTTATGAACCTTTGAAGTGCACAACACCTAACCTCTTTTCTCATCCTTTTCAACAACTAATTCCATATCTCTAATCCTCTCTTCATGTTATTCATCTTTAGTGAAGAAGATTTCTTCATTGGAGGATTTTGGGTTAAGTGTTAAGAACCATCCTCTTCTCCCTTCCAAAAACAAACACCATATTTGTGTTCAGCTCAACTTCTACTACAACTTTGGTGAGGGAAGTTTCTCCATTAGAGAAGCTTTCATTTTTGGGTCTTCAAGCAAGACACCACCTTTTCTCCTCAACCTTGAAGAGTAAGTATCACACTTGTCTTTTCCATTCATTTTACCTCTTGATGCTCAAGAAAATCATCACTTTGTTGGTGATGTGATTTTTGAAAATACTTGGTCCTTCATTTCAATGACATAGACTTGCTTGTCTTGGTCTTTTTTCCATCTTTGGTTAGGAAACTCTTGATTTGGAGTAACCATGTTCTTGAGCTTCAAGAACTCAAGAACATCAACGTTGTGTTATTCAATAAAGTGAGTTTCTAAACCCGTTCCTCTTCATTTCCTTTCTCTAAATCATGAAGCAACATCTCTTAGCTCATGATTATTGAAAAACAAGTTTCAAAACACTGAGTTTTTGGTCTATGTAAGTTCGGCCTTCCTTCGTCTAGGAGGGCTACACTTACATCTTCTACTTGGAGGCTTCATTAAGGTAACGAAGAGTGAACCTTCATCTCACCTGATAGGTGGATGAAAATGGTTTCTAGTAGGGTGAAAACCCTATATTTGTTTAGATCGGTTTTCCTATCTTGTTTGGTTGTGTATTTGGTTACTTGGTTTGTAATAATCTTAGCTATAAGCCTTATATGTTTGTTTGATGTTTAACATCATGATATACTTTTGAAAATCATGAAAAACCAAACCTTGACCTTGGTCAAAGCAGGAGATTTTAATGGTATGTTTAGATCTATGATGTTTATGAGTTGTTCATCATATGCTTACCATGCTTATTATGAAAATGTATTGGTGAAGTGGACTTCACTCTTAGCCTTGTGATGGTAAGATTTGGTTGACTGTGTGAAAAGGAGCAAACCACACCTTTAAACCTCATGAACTTGTGAATGATCCAAAGATCATGTTTTTGAACTTATGATGTTAATGGATAGTAAGTTTTATGAGTTTTTAGAACTAAAAACATGTTTTGATCTTCATGATATGATTTAGAAAGAGCCAAGGATGTTTTGAAAACCAAAGAAATCATTTTGGGTGAAACAAAAGGGATCACGGCCTAGTCCTAATGGGTATCACGACCGTCATGCCCCATAAAATGAGGAACCACAAGCCTCATGGCCTAGCCCTGATGTGGCTCACGGCCGTGATCTTCCTTGGAGCATAAGACAGAGTCTATCACGGCCTAGCCTTGATAAAGCTCATGGCCGTGACAGACAATTGAGTGTTTATACACTCTTTTCCCTCTCTTCTTGTGTTGAACTTGTATCTTGAAATGAAAATGGTTTTGAACCTTAACTTAGTGACTTAAAACTTCAAACCGTTTTCAAACCAAAGTGAATTGAGATGTACAAACATTGTTTAGGCTTGGATGGCCCATCTAGGAATAAGCTCATAGTTGATCCCCATATCCATTCATTGGTTGACTTGTGTTCACTACCCCTCAATTACTTTGAGGTTTTGAGTTATGATAAAGGACCGTGTACCTTTAGAACTTTTCCTTCCTTTTGAGTAAGTTATTAACTATTTGAAATAAAGGATTCGTGGAAAGGAACCTCATTTCAAAACATAGAGGCTATGAACCAAAGTTGTGAAAAGTAAAGGAGTTATGTTACAAAACGTTCTCTATGAGCTTTTAAAGAATTTATTTATGGTTTTGGTATCGATGTACCTAAGTGATGGTACCCTTTTATTCAAAGGATGATTGTGAAAGAAAAGCCCTTTTCAAACTATTCTAAGTGTTTTCAATTTTTAACCTTAAGTTAAGTATAAACGATTTAAGTTAACGGTATTTCACTTAAGAAGACTTCAATTTCTAAAGTTAAGAGAAGAGTTTTGAAAGTATCCAATTTATAGACGCAAGTAAAACAAAAGTATTTTGGACCTATGGTTAATACCTTGGGTAAAAGCACTAAGACACTTACTAAAGTATAAAACAAACGAGTTTACGCATTTATCTATCTTTCAACTAAAAGTTATACTTTTAGAGTAACATTAGAATGAAATGAGTTTTGGAAAGGAAAAGCTCTTCAAATCATCATAAGTATTTCATATACTCATGGTAAAGTTTTATAAAGTTAAAAGTGTCCCAACATAAAAAGGGGATGAGAATCAAGTAAATGACACAAAGGAGTTATCTACTCAAAACAAAAGCTTCTTCCTAAGTAATAACCCTAAGTCAAGTAATTGGCCTAGAGTGAAAGAAAGAGATAGTAAAGTATAGAGTATGGTGGAACAAGACCATAAACTATATTATTGATGATTTATTCATCAATGGATTCATAAGACTTAAATGAATCAAGAAATGTTAAGTTACTTCAGAAACAAGTAACCTTGTAGCATAAAAAGGATCTAAGAAATTAAAGATGGGATGTATCAATGCTATTCCATAATGAAATTAGAACTTGCGTAACAATACCATAAGAGATAGACACGAACATGAAACATTTTGTTTAAGACAGTAGTTCGATGACGGGCCGGAAGGTCAAACCCGAGAACATCGCCTATCTATATTGGTCTTGTGATGACTCGATCCCGGAGGGACCACGAGATTTATCTGATGGATAAAATATAATTAATACACTTGAAAATTGTGTAAGAGACTCTTAATGAGAAGATTCATATGGAATCACGAGGTTTATCCGGTGGATAAACATTTATCGGATCTGCTTTTATGTGTAAGCATTGGGACAAATAGGACGATCTGCTTTTCTAGAGTGATGAATGAGCCTGCTATCTTCATGAACTATATGAACCGGATTTTTCGTCCATTTCTAGATCACTTCGTCATTGTGTTCATTGATGATATTCTCATCTACTTGAAAAGTCCTGGGGAGCGTGAGGAACACCTAGGACAATTTTTACAGATTTTTCATGAGGAGAAGTTGTATGCAAAGCTGTCTAAGTGCGAGTTTTGGCTAGATGAAGTCAAGGTGTTAGGGCACGTGATTACGAAGGAAGGAATTGTCGTTGACCCTACGAAAGTGGAAGCAGTACTTTTGTGGGAAAGACCCAAGACCGTGACAGATATCCTTAGTTTCGTTGGTTTGGCTGGTTATTACAGAAAATTCATCGAAGAATTCTCAAAGATTTTTACGCCGTTGACTCAATTTAAGATGAAGGACTAACCTTTTGCTTGGACTGAGAAATGCGAGGAAAGTTTCCAGGAGATGAAGGAACGTTTGACAACCTCCCCCGTGTTAGTGTTACCCAAACCGGACGACCCATATGAAGTATATTGTGATGCTTCGCATCAGGGTTTAGGATGTGTACTTATGCAACATCAGAGGGTTGTAACCTAGAGTTAGCTGCTGTGGTTTTTGCACTGAGGATCTAGAGGCACTACTTATACGGATCTAAGTTTGATGTCTTTAGTGACCACAAGAGTTTGAAATACCTGTTCGACCAAAAGGAGCTTAACATTAGGCAGAGACGATGGATGGAGTTTCTCAAGGACTACTATTTCACTTTGCTATACCACCCTGGGAAGGAAAATGTTGTCGCAAAGACTTTGAGCTGGAAGACCCTGCAAATCTCTGCAATGATGGTTAAAGAGTTAAAGTTGATTGAGCAATTTCGTGATCTCAATCTTGTTATGGAACTGAACAATGAAAAGATTAGTTTGGGAATGATCAAGGTATCTAGTGGACTGATGGAAACGATCCGAGAACAACAAACAACTGATGAGTACCTTAAAGAGAAAAAGGAGTTACTTGGCCAAGAGAAGGCTGCAGAGTTCATCTTGGGAACAGATGACATCTTGAGATACAATGGACGGGTTGGTGTACCTAACAACACAAAGATAAGGAAAGTGATTCTGGAGGAAGCACATAAGAGCAAGTTAAGTATTCACCCTGGATCAACCAAAATGTATCAAGATCTGAAACAGAGGTTTTGGTGGCCAGGAATGAAGAAACAAGTGGCTGAGTACGTAGCATCATGTCTGACTTGCCAGAAAGCAAAAGTATAGCATCAATGACCTGGTGGAATGCTTCAATCCTTAGATGTGCCGGAATGGAAATGGGAGAGCATCTCAATGGATTTTGTGGTAGGTTTACCAAGGACTTCTAAGAGTTTTGATTTGATTTAGGTGATCGTTGATAGGCTAATGATGTCAGCACACTTCTTACCTGTTAACATCAACTACATAGTGGAAAAGTTAACCGAGTTGTATATTAGGGAAGTGATCAGACTACATGGGGTACCGTCAAGTATCGTTTCAGATAGATACCCAAAGTTTACTTCACGTTTTTGGCAAAGTCTACATCAAGCGTTAGGAACAAAGTTGAGATTGAGTTCAGCATACCACCCTCAAACGGATGGACAGACAGAGAGAATGATACAATCTTTGGAAGATTTGCTGAGAGCTTGTGTCCTAGACCATAGTGGAAGCTGGGATGATCTTTTGCCTCTTATCAAGTTTACATACAACAACAGTTTTCACTCCAGTATAGGGATGGCACCCTATGAGGCTCTATATGGACGAAAGTGCCAGACACCGTTGTGTTGGTACCAGGATGGAGAGAGTACGATTTTGGGCCTCGACCTTGTGTAGCAGACGAGGAAAAAGGTTAAGCAAATCCGTGAAAAGATGAAGACGGCACAGAGCAGACAGAAGAGCTACTCTGACAGACGGAGGCGACCCCTCGAATTTCAAAAAGATGAACACGTGTTCCTAAGAGTCACACCCACGACTGGGGTAGGTAGAGCTATAAAGTCCCGAAAACTCACTCCTAAATTCATTGGACCTTACCAGATTCTTCATCGTATTGGTCCAATAGCTTACCAGATTGCCTTACCACCTTTTCTCTCCAATATTCATAATGTTTTCCATCTCTCACAACTTAGGAAGTATATTCCTGATTCTTCCCATGTAATCGAACCCGACATAGTACATTTACGAGAAAACTTGTCTTATAAGACATCGCCTGTACGAATCGATGATAAGAGGATCAAGCAACTCAGGGGAAAACAAATCTCCTTAGCCAAGGTTGTCTGGAACGAAGTGACTGGAGAGACAACGTGGGAACTGGAGGACAAGATGAGACTACAATATCCCAATCTTTTTCCAGGTGCGTAATTTCGAGGACGAAATTTTTTTTAGAGGGGTAGTAAAGTCCCGATTTTCACTGCTTTTAATTTCAATAAGTTATATAATTGAGTTATATTTTATTCGAAGTTTTAGAAAATGAAATAAAATAACCAAGACCATATTCATACTCTACGCTATCGTAGAAAGCTACGGTTAAATTTTGGGTTGAAAACTCGGAGCCCGGTTTGCGTTTTTTCACTGACAGAAAGCTTTTATTGCTCAGGAGACCTAATTTTGACTCTTAAACGAAACAATTAGGTTTACAATTGAATTTCCAACATTTTTGATAAAATTGGATTTTCGCACTAAAAAGTGAAATAATATAAGTTATTCGGGCGAAACCTAAATCGGGTGAAGAACGGAGCTGAATACGGAATTATCGGGGCCCGCTAACGGATAAACTTGAAGTCACATTATGTCACATCACCTGGGAAAGTGTGCCGGTGTCATGATGACGTTTGAAAATATCTGGACGCGAAATGACCAAAATACCCCAAACATTTTTCATAATTACCATTTAACCTTGTGTGAAAAGACCAAATTGCTCTTAAGTGAAAAAAACTGTTGGACCACCCTTGCCTTTCATGGCTCACGCATAAGGCATGCTTCACGAAGCCTTCACCCACTTCTTCTCCTAACTTCATCTTCTTCTTTACTTTCTCTTAATTTCAAGCTTTGATCTTTAACCATTTTTGGTGAAATAGCTGTTGATTCTTGTTCATTCTTCATCATTCAAGAGGTAAGATTACTCCTTCGATCCTTAAACCTCATGAATCTTCTCTTGTTCTTGTTTGAAAACCTTGATTTCCATGAGTTCCAACTTCATGTTCAAACTTCAAAAATCCCTAAAAAATTGTAGAAAAATCCTATGATCATGAAACTAATTTCTATGAGCTAGTTTCATCATCCTCATTTATTATCCAAGAGCATGTAATCAAAAGATCTTCTTAGCTCATTTGGGTATGAAATAGCTGAACCATACATGATGAAAAATCATGAGTTTTTGCTTCAAATTTTTGTGTAAAGAGACTTGTTTTGGTGTTGTATATACTTGAGGATCATTCATCCAAGAGATTGAAACCAAATGAGATCCCTAGCCTATTTTTCTATATGATGGTCGAACCCTAACTTTTGGGGGACTAAGCGTTTTGCTTCAATTTTTAGAAAGTGACTATGGATTTCATCCTTTCATTACCCTTAGATGTTGATTCCAAGAGCTTGAAACCAAATGAAATTTCTAGCCTATTTTTCTATGATATGGCCGAAACCTAGACCAAACAAAGGGGGGAAAGATTTAGGTTATTAATGTCGAATTCTTGACTTGATTGTTGTAAATGATTAATTAATGATTGATTATTCTAGGCGGTGCAAACGAAACCGAAGTCGGAACGAAAAACTTTTCGGGAGCAAACTTGAAATCTTCAAGAGGTAAAGGGAGATCCCTCATAATGAGTTTGGTAGTCTCATGAACTTTATTGTTAGATGTGTTGCTTCTGTATTGATTGGTGCTTTGAGAATATACTATGTGTTGTGTATGTACTTGATTTGATTGGTGAAGTATATGATTGGATGTTTGAAAATAAATTATGGCATTAATGCCTTAGATGTGATATACTCATGATATTGATTCAAGATTTTATGTTTATATATATATATATATATATATATATATATTATATCCTGGATTGGTTGAGATAATGGCATCGGCTATAGCTTGATGAAGAAGATTAAAACGCTTAAAAGCCTTAATCAAAATTTTAGAATGTATTCTGAAATCAAAGGACTTCTTGAAATAGTTTTGTCCTATTAAGGAAGGAAGATTTCTTTTAAAAAGTGTTAGAACCCCTTCAGAAGAAAAAACCTGTTTAAGGAAAATCCATTCAAACGCTTGCTTTTTAGAAAAATGTTTTTAGATGACGAACCTTTTAGAAAGTAGATTTACAAAGAAAAGAGTTTTCTTGAAAATAGCTTCTTTTGAGAAAATGTTTTAGTTCATGCCAATGAGGTTTGAGTTTTGTTTTCCAAGTTTTATATATGAAGATAATGACCCGAAAGAAAAATGGTGATTACCCTTCACTTTGTCAAGTCTGCAAACCTAGTGACCGAGATGTCGAGCTAGTGTTTTGTGAGTTGAGCACTCGGACTATGTGTTCTGTGTTTTGAATGAACGAGCTAATTGAGAGGCCGATTCATGAGGACAATTGTGTTATGGGAGTATCTACGGCCTATCACACAACGAAGTGAAGTTAAGAATCTCCGGAGAACATGAATTAGAAAGATGATATTGGAGTCTCATGCATTGTTATAACTCATGATGATGTCTGAGATATTATGTTATATGATTATCTGTTAATGCAATTTTAATTATATATGGATGTATGCTCTATTTGTCGCTTGTGCAGTTATCGTGATAAACTTGTGGAATGAGTATCTAACCTTTGCCTGTACATGTCGGACACCCTGTTGTGTTTTTGGATACATGTACAGATGCTGCTCAGAGGTCCCCGCGGACACTTGAGGACTCTGATGATGGAGTCCCATGAAGATGAAAAGAAGGAGGATCCCTCCGAATTCCTCCGGGAATTGGAGTTGACTTTGGGGTTTTTCCCCAACGGCTACTTTTAGCCCGACCAACATTAGAGTCTTGTTTTTTTTTTTTTTTTGGAGCAGTCGTACCTTATCTGCTGTTTTTATGTTGACTTATTATTTTGAAGTCTGTAACTTATGACAATAGACTAGAATTTCTACTACTAGTTAAACTCTATTTCTAGAAAACCTATATGCTTCGGCATTAATACCTTATGTTTGTTTTTGTCATGGATGTTTAATATTGGAGTATGTTATGATATTTATTCCATCTTACCTGTACCTAATTATTATATCGTGAAGAAAGATTTTTTAGACTCACATTTTCGAACATAGTTATTTAATTAAAGTATTTTCCGAAAGTAACTAGCGTTTTATTTGTTTATGTTTTCTGCAATCGAGTTTGAGACGTAGCACCGAGGGGATGTTACAAAGGGTTGGATGGCACTCTGTACAAGACCGATGCTGGTGGGAGAGTCATAGACCCCAAATTTGGTAGGTTCTAATTGGTTGTACAAAGAGCACAAGCGAGGAGTACCCGCTCTCCAAACTGAAGAGTAACGCGTTAGTGTACTAAGTGTATATGGCCAGTGAGTCTTTATCATTTGATGTATTTTGGGCGAGGAGAGGAAGTCATCTGTACTTCTCTATACCATGCTTTCTTCTTGACGTTTGTGCACTATGATAAAAATTTATACATATAAATAGTATGTGTGTGTTTAAAGTTTTAAATACCCCCGTATCTGTGATAAGCACGCTAACGGTTATAACGTAATCAGGATTAGTTAACTAGATTCTTTAATGAGGCAAGGGGACGTCTCAGTGCACATAGGGCAGGACCAGTCATGAGATGGGCTTTACATCGAATGGGATACTACTGGCCCACCATTACGGATGATTGTCATGCCTATGCTAAAGGTTGCGAGACTTGTCAGAAACATGGTCCTATTCAAAAGGTTCCAACCGAAGAAATTCACACCATTATTAAACCTTGGCCTTTCAGAGGTTGGGCTATGGATTTGATTGGGAAGATATATCTGTTGTCTTCTAAACGGCACGCCTTTATCATTATAGCTACTGATTAATTTACTAAATGGGTAGAGGCACAGCCGATGGTGAATGTCACACAACAAGATGTAATCAATTTCATCAAGCAACATATCATCCATAGATATGGTATTCCTGAAACAATTACAATGGACCAGGGTACCATGTTTACTAGAGAAAAGATGGTGGCCTTTGCCCAAGAATATGGAATCAAACTGATCCATTCTTCCCCGTATTATGCTCAGGCAAATAGGCAGACTCAGGCTACTAATAAAGTCTTGATTGTTATGATAAAAAATACTCTAGAAGAAAAGCCTAAAAGGTGGCATGAAGTATTATCTGAGGTCTTATGGGCATACAGGAATTCAAAATCAACGGCTATAAGATTAACTCCATATCGTTTAACTTTCGGTCATGATGTTGTTCTGCCATTAGAGATTAATGTAAAATCTTTTAGAGTGGCTAAACAGAATGGACTAATCCTTGATGAATATCATCAAGCAATGATGATTGAATTAGAATCAAAGGATGAAGATAGATTAATGGCATTGGAAAGCATTTGGCTGAACATGCAAAAGGTTGCTAAAGCTTATAACAAGAAAGTTAAAAATAAGTGTTTTGCCGAAGGTGATTTAGTTTGGAAGACCATTTTGCCAATTGGAACTAAAGATCCCAAATATGGGAAATGGTCACCAAATTGGGAAGGTTCAATTATTGTTAGTCAGGTTATTTCTGGAGGTGCTTATCGATTAGTTAACATGCAAGGGAAAGAATTCAGTCGAAGCATAATCAGAAAATACTTGAAATTATATTATCCTTCTATCTGGGAAGGGATGGATCCAAAATGATGGTCCATGGCCAGCAATATATCTGTCTCTAAAGGCGAAATGGAAACAACACTAGGATAAAACTATAAATCCTAAGCATTACTAGATGGTGCAGTTGCCGAGGTGGAAGGGTCTGGATCAACCATAGCTTCTTAAATGTTAGATGGAGGAATAACGATGTCTCCAATTGATTGAGATTCAAGAGCAGTTTCCTCGATTACAGTTTCAGTTGGAATGGGCAAACCGGTAGACTCGGCTGAAGTCTTGTCCAAAGCCACTTCTGTTGGAACAGAAAGTTCAGCCTGTTTGACAAAAGAACCAGGGAGTGTCAACGGTCTGAATGGGACAAACGCAGTGCAGTTTGGCGGCCGGGAAGGAGGCGCGTGGTGCTCACGCGCCGAGAGGTGAAATCGCGTTTGGAGGTGCATGTGGAGGATCTAGGTGGTGGGCTTCTATGGGTTTGGCCGATTGGAGGCTTCTGTGGTGGCTGGTGGATGGGTTTTGATGAAAAATTAGGTTTGAAGGTTGTTCGATGTTTTGGGCAGGTTCAGATACGTGAAGAAGAATTTCTCAAGTTCGGATACAGGTATGGGAAATGCAATCAGGGCACATAATAAAGGTGTGCAATGGAAGACGTCCTGCAAATGAAGGCTAGATCTCAAAACAAATCAGCTATGAAGGTTGAGATAGCGGAAACAGAGACTCCCAGATGAGTAACTCTAATACCATGTGAAAAAAGGAGAAGACAAATAGACAAAGGGACACAATATTTCTAAATGTACTTGCTTGAGTTATGCACTCAGCAGAAGATATATTTATATATCTGATTTACATAGAAACTAACATTCTAAATACAATTTACAATGTAAAACTATTAATGTGGACGATGCACTTATTCCACTTCTATACAATGAATATGACTTCTAGGAAAGAGAAGTCATTAACTAATGTTGCTATTTCAAACAAAACATCATCGCTCTTTTTCTCCCATGCAATCATATAAGTCATCAAAACCTTTTGTTGTTATTCACAGTGATGTTTGGGGTCCTAATCAAACGGGTACACTCTCCAACAAAAAATGGTTCATCACTATTATAGATAATCACACTAGACTTTGTTGGGTGTACTTATTAAAAGAAAAATCTGAGGCCGGTCAAGCTGTAAGTGTTGGAAAGCCGCCTTAATTACGCTCCGCCCCTAGCTGCCTTAATTGCAGCAACTTTGGGCAGCCTCCAGCACCTTCATTGTGCTGGGTTCTTCAGTTTCAGTCACAACGGCAGGAGTAATTAAGACGGCTTCATCAGCTACAATATCAGTGGACCCAGATGTTATACTCTTATCCACAAGGTTAGCCGCTGAGATTAAAAGAAGGGTTGGGATAACTTCTTCATTGGATTCAGAGGCAACCAGAGATGATTTTGCCTTAGAAATAAGACTTCTCAAATTTTTCCAATCTTTTGAGCCAATAACATCCCATGTTCAGCCATGACCACATCTTCCCTTAACGCTTCCTTTTCCTAAGCCAAGGGTATAATCTCATTATCTAGAGATTTAGACTGATGGTATAGTTGGATTCTGGTTTTTGCGCTTGCTGAGAGTTTCTTTTCTATATGCTCTAGCTTGGGCTTAGTCTTAGCTATCTCCTTATCTATCCATTCCCTTTCGTCTATCAGCTGGACAAGTCGATCAGAAAGTTGTTTGTTCTCTGCTAGGTTAATATGCCTTTCTGCTTCGACTGATTGAAAGGAAGTCTGAAAATGGAGTTTTTGCTCTTCAAGTTCGGCCAAACGGTTGAGGCTGCTCATGCTTTCCCGTGACGATTTTTGTGAGCCACCAGATTAAAAGAAATATCTCCAACTTTTGCAGCAATGCGATTGAGGATTTCTTTTTGGGCATTTGAAATGCCTTTGGTGTAAATGGTTGTTGACAAAGCTAGCCTCAACTCTGTGACCGCTGTTTCTTCTGTAGGGATGTCTTTGTTGAGGTACTCTTCAATACGAGAAAGGTGTTCATCTATGGGGGAGCTAGTTGAAACGATGGTTATGGGGATAGCTGTTTGAAAGTATTGAGAAAGTTCTTCTTCTGGAATGGAATCTTCAGGTGAAGTGGTTGTTGGCGAAGTACGTAACAGGTCTGTCTTGTACATGAGTTGCCACTTCTTGAATTGACTGCTCATCTATGATGTTTTCAGTAATAGGGATGGTAGCCGAGTCAAGGTTGGTCGCTACAGGTGATGGTTGCGGCTGAGGAACAGGAGATGGCAGTATAGGAGAACTTGATTCTGAAGTTATTCTTTTCTTTTTATGTCTTGCTTGTAACACCCCGATTTTCAATGCTTTCTAAGATCAGTTATTTATATAAATAAGTTTATATTTTATTTGATATTTAGAAAATGATTTTGGATAAAACAAAATCATATTCATGCTTTACATCATCTTAGAGAGTTACGGTTAAATTTTGGGTTGAAAATTCAGACGGAACTCGGTCTGCGTTTTCACAGACAGTAAGGTTTTACTGATCAGAAAACCTAATTTGGACTTGTGATTGAACCAGTTAGGTTTTATATCTCATTTCCAATGATATTGGCGATTTTGAAAATTTTCAAAATAAATAAGTTCTTACGCTTTATTCGGGCGTAAAACCTAAATCGGGAAATCGATGGAAACGAGAATGGACGTGCAGGGACAAAACCGGACATCAGATAAGGGACACGAGTCACCTTAGCAGGGTGAGTCAAAGGGTGAGTCACCACCGTGATACACCACAAGTCATCATGACATTCTAAAAATATCCAAGATATTTGTGGAATTCTGAAAATATCTAAGATATTTAGGCGAGAAAAGACCATTTTGTCCCTAGGAAGTGATGAATTTACCATTTTGCCATATGACTCACCACCATCATCATTACGTTCTAAAAATATTTGAAATGCATTCACACTAGGAAAAGAGCAAAATAAACCTTAATCTTTTCCTAAATGACAATTTTGTCCCTAAGTAAATTTACCCTTTTGTCCCTAAATGAACAAAGTTTGCACCTTCTTGTCCCTTGGAATCTTACGCCTAAAACCCCCACTAACACTCCATTCCCTCTCATTGGCTACAAACACAAAGTCTTAGTTGTTTTAATGGGTTTTAAGATCAAAGTTAGAGTTTCTAGTTTCTCTCCTTTGTTCTTGGTGTTCTTGAGTTGTTTTTCATTTTCTCTCCATTTTCCCATCAACTTAGAGGTAAACTCTCTTGACTCAAGTTAGTAAACTTGTTCTTTGCTTCATTGTCTTGACATCTATGTATTTTATTTTCTCAAGTGATCCATGAGCAAATTTGTGAAGCATAACTTGCTTGATTTCTTGCAATTTTCCATCATCCAAGAGGTAATCTCTTCTCTCCATGATCAATCATATGCTCTTCTTCATTCATTTTGTAAGATTATGCAATGAATCATCATCATCCACTTTCATGAAACTTTCTTCAAAAATCTCTAGAAAATCATAGAAAAATCCTATGATCATGAAACCAATTTCTATGAACTCATCAAGACTTCTATGTTCATCTTTCAAGAACATGAATCAAACTAAAATTTCTTCCCTATTTCTCCAAGAATGGCCGAACCCCTAACCTTGTTGGTTGGGTGAGTTTTGATTCAAATCTTTGACAAATGATTAGTGATTATGTCTTCATCATACTTAAGGATCATTAATCCAAGAGTTAGTAAAATTCCAACATCCTTAGCCTAATTAATAAGTGAAGGCTGAACCTACTTCATAGTGGATTAACAAGTCTTCTCAAAGATTAACTTGTGCTATGTTGTTTGGTGAAGGATTTGTTGAGTAGTTGTAGTTTGGCGATGCAGGGAGTATGCTGAGCTTCGGAAAATCATTCAGACCAAAGACCATGAACACCACTTGGTAGCTTCACTTGATTTGATGGAGTTGGTGATTTGTGGTGTAGAGGGAAGTGTTGAAAGATCGAAGGGAAAGAACCTTACTTGACTTCAAGAGGTAAGGGGAGTTTGCCTGAGGGATTTTCCCGATAACTATATGTTATCCGTGTAGCATCTTGCCCGTGGATGGCATACACGGAACTTGTCCTCCCATTCACTGTTGTGGCATATACGACTGAAGTTTTGTTAGCTCCATAGAGCAGGGGTCAGAGTTTTACCCTTGTGGCATATGGCATTGAGTCATGTACATCGCATTGCATTGCATGGCTGTTGATGATTACATATACTTATTGTACAGCACTATTTTGCTTTCGAAGATGTCTTATTCTTCTAATTGATTAACATGATATATTGCGATTTATGGTATGCATGTTGGGCATGTTATTACCTAGTGTGTGGTCCCGTGATACTTCTGCTACTGTGTTGTGTTGATACTACATATGTTTGTATGTTGTTTTGTGTGTCGTGCATGTAGTTATCACGTTTAAATCCATATATTGGTTACTCACCCTTGCCTGTACATGTTGGACACCCTGTTGTGTTTTTGGATACGTGTACAGATGCTTCTCAATGGTCATTTGGGTCACTTTGGGACTCTGTAGCTTGACTTTCTTGATGTCGACGACGAAGATGTGTAGACTGTTGATGACGAGGCCCAGTCTCCTTGGTACGATGTATGCTAGGTAGTATGCTCTATTGTCCTTAGAGTTGTTTTATCAGACCAGCTCTTAGGATTTTTAATGTTTAAGTTGAGGAAGTCGGTATTTGTGGTTTTGAAAACCTTTGTATAGTTTTGAACTTCATAATGAAAAAAAATTTCAGGAAAGATTATATGTGATGGTGATATGATTTATTAATAAACCCAGTTTATGTGAGTCATCAAGTATAATGTGATTTTGTTATTGTGATGTGTGTATCACTTTTCCGAAGTATTATGCAGAAAGTTTTTACTCCCGAGTTTTCTGACTTAAAGTAAATTATTATTTTCTGAAAGTAACCATCAATTCCCTTTTAAAATTAATTCCACCCGTGTTCAAGATGTAATGCCCAAGGGGGTGTTACATTAGTTGGTGTCAGAGCTGGTCGAGTCTTTCGGGAACCTTGGGGAATAGATATGTTATGTTTTGTTGTGTGATATCTGGTTGGACCTTGTTGAATTGTTCACACAAGTGTATATGTTTTGATGGGTTCTGATCGGGTTGAGGCCTTGTAAGAACTCATGTCTAGTAAATGGTACTTGTATTCATGTTGACACGCTAGTAATCCTTTTGGGATTGTGTCAGACATTTAAACGAGTGTGCCTTAGACAGGCAGAAGTATACCAAAAGTTTTTAAAGTAGATGCATAGGTAGCTAGTAAGCGACCAAAGGAATGGCAAGACAACAACATACTCGCTAATAGAGTTGGGGGACTAGAATAGAATCCAGGCAGAGCATTGGAAGTGTAGTATGACCTTCGTGGACCTCGAGAAAAGTTATGACTGTGATTATGAACTCAAGCATTCTCAGACTCAAAAATCTATTAAAAAAACCACTAAGAAATTACTAAGTTCCTCATATTGTTAGACGACCGCTTAAGTCATGGGGATAGAATAGAAGAATGAAGGCTTGATGATTTGAAAAATAAGAATTTGTCTAACTGTGTTGTGATGATTCGATGTTGGTTTAATCATATTATTTAAGTTAGCCTATACAGTAGTGATAGTTTTCTGAATACTTGATGATAAGTTGTCGCACTAACCACCCAATAGCTTGTTGATAGTAGAAGGAGCTGTAATGACTTGAAATAGGCCAATATTATTGGACTTTCTAGAGTTAGTTACACTTGATCAGGATCTTTGTTTGAAAGGATAAATAATCCTGTAATGTTGAGGACAAGCTTAGGAGCCTGATAATAATTCAGCGATTTCCCTCGAAGTGTGGTAATCACGTGAAGTTTCTTCTGATTGTATTTTTAAGAAATGATCAGAACCTTCGTTGTTTGTGAATTTGATGGATGGGGCATTTGTTTCCACTAGGACAGATTGAGGGTTACGTATTATGAGTTGACTTGTAATCCAAGATGATGATGGTGAAGAGTGCGTATGATACCTAAGTACAACTTTTCCCGAAGATTATGAATTATCAGAGACTGAGTGAACAAGAATGAAAGTATGAATTTTGGATATAAAATGGATGTCCTTAGGAATGGTATCCGTAGGGGAAACAATTACAATGGATCCTATAGAGATGGAAGTAGTGTCTCGTTAAGAGAACTTAAGACAGTGACCGATGTAGATAAGTAAGACAGATAAGTTTGGACTCGCTTGCAACAACAATTATCTTAAGATATTGTTGACTCTTTGTTTCGATACTTTCAATTTTCGAGGACTTGGACTAAGTTTGATATTAAGTTTGGATTTTCACTTAGATATTAGGATTCTTAAGTGAGCTTATTGATATTTAAAAGTGCATTAGAGTTTGTTGATGAGATTGGGACATGTAGTAACAGAATGGGAATTAGTTTCAGTGTTTGACAAAATAATGGAAGTTAACTTAAGTGCTTGATCACTAAAGTAATTCTTAGAAGTAAGTCTTTAGTGAAAAATTAGTTGTAGAGAATGATGGACTAGCATGTAAGTAAAAGAGGGAATGACTTTCTTGATAGTTGATGGATAAGCAAAAGGCTGATGTTAAGTTTCTAAAGTTAATTTTATTTCTCCAAAATAGTAGGACCTCTTACCTAACTAACTCATAAGGGCCAAGCATTTACTTGAACTAAAGCATGCGAGGAAAGTTTTCAAGAGTTAAAGAGGAGGTTGACTATTTCACTTGTATTGGTGTTGCCTGATCCCAAAGGAGCATTTGTGCGCACACTCCTACAAAATCCTCAGTGTATTAGACATTTGAGTGGATTGGTTTAACAGTATCCATTGGTCTGGAAATTTTCATATTACTTCATTGAGAGATTTGTTATGACTATTTTTTGAGTTGTAACACAAACGACTTCTTGATACTGGAAGTTTCTTGATGAAACTTAGTCTAATCACTTTTACTTTTGGTAAATGTGATCCAGTCTAATTTTTGGCCAGACTATTCTACTTTTGAAATTGTCGTTTCGTAAATTCCCTGTATTAAAAAGGAATCCTCTTGGGGTTTGAAACCGTTCATCTTTTGATTCCCTAATCTGCTGGAAGATTCTTGTGAAAGAAGGAACTTTATTAGAGTCATGGTTGTAAACATGTATTAGCTATGCATTTTTACACTCACGAACCTACTGAAGAATCTTTTTACATACTGGATATTATTCCTGCATCCTTTTCAGAGTAGTAAAATTCTTCTATATACTTTCTTAAGAGAGTAAGACCAGGAAAATTTCCTTTGTTGAAAATTTCTTTCCTTAATCTTCAAGGACCAAGTAGAGACTAAGTTCAACTGATCACCTTTAACTCAAGTGGACGAGCAAGAAAAATGATTTGATCTTTGGAAGGTTGGCTGAGAGTACGTGTAGTATCTAGCTACAAGCATCCTTTTAGCAGGATAGACAAGAAGTGATGGGAGTTTTGTTGAGGTATAGTTGTGATTGATAAGATGTGAAGCTTTAAGATCAATCTCAGTAAGTGAGACAATTATTATAAATCAAATATTGATCGAGGCAGAATAATCGTTCGAGAACCTAGGGTAATGATCAATGTTTGTAGTTAAGATTGATTCTATGAGTTTGAAGATTTATAAGAAAGTGTCCTTAGTAGTTTTACCTAAGCTGAATATAAACATAAAAGAGGAGTTCTTGAGTAAAACTAAGTTGTTAGAAAAATTCAAGATTTATGAATTTGGATAATTCTACCTGATGCGATTTCTTTTTGGTTGTAGCGGCATTAAGAGGTGCAATCATGTTCTTTAAGGTTATGATGCGTGAGTATGGTGTAAATTGGAGAGGTGGACTACGTTCAAAAGAAATTAAGACTAAGATTGGATATCTTAGGTCGGAACTGATGGATGTGTTATAAAAGAAATATGTATCATAGTTTAAATCTTGGTGTTAACAGTAAGAGTTAAAGATGTCGGAGGAAGATTTCCTGAATGGATTAGTATTGAAGGAAAAGTGGTTATGTTTTAATTATATCTCTCATATGTGAGAAATTAAGGTATGGTATTAAGGAGAAGGAGTATGGATAGAGGAGAAACGATTTGATTTTAATGGTAAATCGAACGGATAATAAGTATGAAGTTTGTTATTAGGTTACCAATGTTACCTAAGGGAGAATTACATACGGAGAGTACGATGTGGAACATGAGGGTTAAGAAATCTTGGCTGATTTTGAGTCACGAAATTTCGAGAACGAAATTTTTTCAAGTGGGGTAGAAATGTAAGACCCCTATTTTCACTACTTTCTAAGATCGATAATTTATATAAATAAGTTTATATTTTATCCGTGATTTAGAAAATGATTTTGAATAAACCAAAATCATATTCATGCTCTACATCATCTTAGAGAGTTACGGTTAAATTTTGGGTTGAAAATTCAGACGGAATCCGGTCTGCGTTTTCACTGAGAGTAAGGTTTTACTAATCAGAAAACCTAATTTGGACTTGTGAACAAACCAGTTAGCTTTTTTATCTCATTTCCAACGAGTTTGGCGATTTTGAAAATTTTCAAAATAAATAAGTTCTTACGCTTTATTAAGGCGTAAAACCTAAATCGGGAAATCGAAGGAATCAAGAACAGACGTGCAGGGACAAAACCGGACACCAGATGAGGGACACGAGTCACCTGAGCAGGGTGAGTCAAAGGGTGAGTCACCACCATGACTCACCACAACCAAAATATTTGTGGAATTTTGAAAATATCTAAGATATTTAGGGCGAGAAAAGACCATTTTGCCCCTAGAAATTGATGAATTTACCATTGTGCCGTATGACTCACCACCGTCATCATTACGTTCTAAAAATATCTAAGACGCGATCACACTAAGAAAAGACCAAAATACCCTTGATCTTTTCCTAAATGACAATTTTGTCCCTAAGTGAATTTACCCTTTTGTCCCTAAATGAAGAAGTTTGGACCTTCTTGTCCCTTGGAAACTCACGCCTAAAACCCCCACTAACACTCCATTCCCTCTCATTGGCTACAAACACAAAGTCTTGGTTGTTTTAATGGGTTTTAAGATCAAAGTTAGAGTTTTAGTTTCTCTCCTTTGTTCTTGGTGTTCTTGAGTTGTTCTTCACATTCTCTCCATTTTCCCACCAACCTAGAGGTAAACTCTCTTGACTCAAGTTAGTAAACTTGTTCCTTGCTTCATTGTCTAAACATCAATGTATTTTATTTTCTCAAGTGATCCATGAGCAAATTTGTGAAGCACAACTTACTTGATTTCTTGCAATTTTCCATCATCCAAGAGGTAATCTCTTCTCTCCATGATCAATCATATGCTTTTCTTCATTCATATTGTAAGATTATGCAATGAATCATCATCATCCACATTCATGAAACTTTCTTCAAAAAACTCTAGAAAATCATAGAAAATTCCTATGATCATGAAACCAATTTCTATGAACTCATCAAGACCTCTATGTTCATCATTCAAGAACATGAATGAAACTAAATTTTTTTTCTTATTTCTCCAAGAATGGCCGAAACCCTTACCTTGTTGGTTAGGTGATTTTTGATTCAAATCTTTGACAAATGATTAGTGATTATGTCTTCATCATACTTAAGGATCCTTAATCCAAGAGTTAGTAAAATTTCAACATCCTTAGCCTAATTAATTAGTAAAGGCCGAACCTACTTTATAGTGGATTAACAAGTCTTCTCAAAGATTTACTTGTGCTATGTTGTTTGGTGAAGGATTTGTTGAGTAGTTGTAGTTTGGCGATTCGTGGAGTATGCTGAGCTTCGGAGGATCATTCAGACCAAAGACCATGAACACCACTTGGTAGCTTCACTTGATTTGATGGAGTTGATGATTTGTGGTGTAGAGGGAAATGTTGAAAGATCGAGGGGAAAGAACCTTACTTGACTTCAAGAGGTAAGGGGAGTTTGCCTGAGGGATTTTCCCAATAAGTATATGTTATCCATGTAGCATCTTGCCCATGGTTGGCATACACGAAACTTGTCCTCCCATTCATTCTTGTGGCTTACATGGCTGAAGTTTTGTTAGCTCCATGGAGTAGGGGTCAGAGTTTTACCCTTGTGGCATATGGCATTGAGTCTTGTACATCGCATTGCATTGCATGGTTGTTGATGATTACTTTTACTTATTGTACATCACTATTCTGCTTTCGAAGATGTCTTATGCTGCTAATTGATTAACATGATATATTGCGATTTATGGTATGCATGTTGGGTATGTTGTTACCTGGTGTGTCGTCCCGTGATACTTCTACTACAGTGTTGTGTTGATACTACATACGTTCGTATGCTGTTTTGTGTGTCGTGCATGTAGTTTTTGCGTTTAAATCCATATATTGGTTACTCACCCTTGCCTATTCATGTTGGACACCCTGTTGTGTTTTTGGATACGTGTACAGATGCTTATCAATGGTCATTTGGGTCACTTCGGCACCGTGTAGCTTGAGTTTCTTGACATCGACGACGAAGATGTGTAGACTGTTGATGACGAGGCCCAGTCTCATTAGTACGATGTGTGCTAGGCAGTATGCGCTATTGTCCTTAGAGTTCTTATATCAGACTAGCTCTTACGATTTTTAATTTTTAAGTTGAGGAAGTCGGTATATGTGGTTTTGAAAACCTTTGTATAGTTTGGAACTTCCGAATGAAAAACAATTTCAGGAAAGCTTATATGTGATGGTGAAATGATTTATGAATAAACTCAGTTTATGTTAGTCGTGGAGTGTAATGTGATTTTATTATTGTGATGTGTGTATCACTTTTCCGAAGTATTATGCAGAAAGTTTTTACACTCGAGTTTTCTAACTTAAAGTAAATTATTATTTTCCGAAAGCAACTAGCAATTCCATTTTAAAATTAATTCCGCACGTGTTCAAGATGTATTGCCCAAGGGGGGTGTTACATTTTTGAAAGGGTAGGTAATTCCTGGGTTAAGTCATGAATCATGGAAGAAATGATCTGTATCAGTACAAAGGATTTAGCTAGCGAATGAAGGGATGATGAAGAGATGAAAATGAATCAGACGCATACGTCAACCGTATAAGCAGTCTCTGGAGTGTTTCCTGCAGTATGAGTCGTAGTTGTCTTGGTTGATATAGTCTTCTAAAAGGGAATGAAAAGTTAGGAATGAAATGGTATGTATAGGATAAGGATATATATGAAAATCCAGTTACCTTAGCCGAGTTTTTGGCTGAAGAATTTCTGGTTTTTGGCCTGGAAGGATTTGATGGAGCTTCAATCACAATACTTGCTTGTCTGGTCGTTTTCCTCGTGGAGATGGGAGTTGTGTCAGAAAGCTCCTCCATATCAATCATATTTTTTCCTGAAGAAGATAGGCAACAGGCATGTAATAAGTAAATTAGGCAAGCAAATCGAAAATTGTTTTTTCCAAAGAGTGAGACATTTGGATTACCTTTTGATTTAGAAGCAGGTTTGGTAGCTTGTGGTTTCCTGCTTAAAGTAGGAGCTTCGAGGATTGATTGAGAAGCTGAGACTTGTTGCTCATCTTCTGTTAACCGAAGGAGACATCTGGATAAATCCTCTGGAAAAACTTTTTGTGCGATTAACGGCCACCAATTGATGAATGGAGAAGTTTCTCCTGGTAGCCGATCAAAATGGGCGTAAGTATAGGAGGTCAGTTTATCAATATTGATTGATGTTACTTCGGCTACTTCCTTAACTGAGAGGGGTGGTCTTTTCTAAGGAGAAGCTCGGGATTCATGAGCTGTGGGTATATTCTGAAGTAAGCCGAATTGCCTAGCGAAACATCGAGGGTAATACGGCTCAACTGAAGTTTTGTTGTTTCTTGATGTGGGTCTGACTCCACATAAAAGATCCCTAGCTATCAAGATACTGCTCCATTCTGACATGATTTCCTTTCAAAGAGAAGTGTCGAAGATTTTTTCTAGAGAACAAAAGATCCATTTGGGGCCAATATTGGTTGACAGAATTTTGTTGAGATCAGCTGAATGCCTGAATGAAGTGGTGATCAAGATGTTTACCACATCAAAAACAGACTTTTGAGCAGTAGGGATAAATTGAAGATGTTGGCCAAGAACTAGTGGGTTGGCAGGAAGTAGTGCAGGGTTGAAAGGAGCATCAACAAATTCTGGAAAATAATGGGTGATCCAGAGCTGAAGGAACCAGATAGGACTTGGATTGTGGTCTACCTTTTCTTTCCTCATCAGTCGATCCAAAAATACAAATGAGCCTCTATATAGAAGTGATATAAACAGAGGACGTAAGGCTAGTGCTCTTCCAGAAGTGATGAGGGAAATATAGTAAGAATATTCGCCTACCACTTGACAAGAATTGGTGCAGATCAAATACTTGCACAACCAATATAGAAGAAAGGCGTTGTGCTCCCCTTCGGATACATCTCCTTGAGCTTTTGCGTTAGCCGAAAGAAAATTGGAGTAGTATGCCTTTCTATGTGAAAATTGTATCCTAAATCGGGAAAAGTTGAGAGATGCAAAGAAGGAAGTTCTTTGCCATGTAATGGAAAAGCCATATCCAGCAAAGTAGGACTTGCCATGCCAAATGGAAAAATGAAGCCATTGATGGAAGTTACCCAGAAACTTGAAAAGCCATAAATCAATTCTGGGTTGAGAAAAATATCATGTTAAGAAAGCATGATTATGTCGTAAATCCCCCAAGATTTCCAGAGATCACCTTTGATTGATGATACCCGGGCGAGCCAATCAGCCTGGGGTTGAGTTTTGTGGGGCCAAGTCCTAAAATCGGAAGCGCATTTTTGAATAGTAAACCAATTAGCCGATATAGGAAGAACGAAGGTAGAGGGAGATAAAATGTGGTCTAAGAAAAGCTTGCCCTCATTAATGTCCAGGGTAGAAGGTTTTATGGTGAAAGATTGACGAGTGATATGCAAGAAAATAGAACTTTCTTCAATATTTGCATCATCGGACTCTTGGGAGTGGGTTCCATGATTTGAAGAGGTGCGTGATGAGGTTTCCAAAGATTCATCACCACCGTATGAATAATGACTGCGATCGAAATTTGAGCAAGACATGTTAATGGAGATTGATTGTTGGAAGCAATAAAACAGAAAAGAAGGAAAGGTAAAGAAGATGGCAAGGTAACAGTAATCGGCTGGATTGTTGGTCGGCTAAATTTATACTATTTAGTAAAGTTAGCTGAATGGATAAAGTAACCGTTAACTATTGATAAGGGTTAGTGAGTATTTTGTGGAGCTCGGGGAAACGATTACATCACTCAATCTTTACCAATGGTTTAAATTGAGGATGCAAGGGGACAAATGTTATCTCCACAAAATAAATTAGTCATTCAATAGCCGTTGTAACATCCCAATTTTCAGATCGGTAAAGTATCCAAATCTTATCGGAGTCATAGTGGCAAAGTTATAAATATCAAGATATTTTGGAGAAGTAATCATGACTACTTTAGACAAGTAATCATGACATGGATGACTCATGATGATGAGTCATGGTAGAGTAATCATGATGATGATAAGTCATAGTGATGAACTCATCCATTGACTAATCACATTCAAGAACCACATCTCTCGTCTGGTATTTGATTTTATCCCTACATATCCACTTTTTGGATACCACAAAGATATTGTTTTACTCTACATTACTAATAGAGAATTATGGTTAAGGTTTGGGTTGAAGACTCAGACGAAACCCGGCCTGCATACGAGATCACCGGAACCGGTAACGGATAAGCGTCACGTCGCTTTCACGCCACCTCACCTAGACACCTCACCACTTTATCCATATGTAATCATTACATGGTGACTCATCACCATAGTAATGATGACAAGGGGTGAGTCACACAGGTGACTCGCCATAGTCATGATGACCTAGTAAAATGACAATTTTGCCCCTAATAGGAAATGACAATTTTGCCCGTAAGCAATTTTATATCAACCTTAGCCTTTCTTCACTTATGTTCCATGCCATTCATAGATATATTTACACTCTCATATTTCTTTCTCCTTCACTTGATTCTTTAAGTTCAAGTGTTGAAGTTTCTAGTACAACTTTTGATGAAATTCCAATTTGGTTCTTAAAGGAAATGACCCTTCTATCCTATCCTTATCCTTTCTTCCTATATATATATATATATAACGCCACTCTCTTCCATTTGTCCTCTCTCAATTTCGTGCACCTTCCCCTTCTCTTCTCCATCTTCTTCACTTCAAGATACCTCCAAGCTTTCAACTTCAATTTTTCTCCATTCTTCAAGGATTCTTCAAGAACTTTGAGAAGTAAACTTGACAAGCTTGATCATCTTCATCATCTAGGAGGAAGTAATATAATGGAATGAGAAACTTCCATATTTTCGTGGCTAGGAGAAAGAGAAGGCAAGGTGAAAGAAAAACTTAAACCATTGTTGGAAGCCTTGAAGCTTGGTTGAAGCAGTTTCAGTAAGATCATTGGAAAACGTTCATCAACCGTTGGATCAAGTTCAAACTTGGTAAGGAGGTTATATGCAGCTTACATCATGGTCCTAGTGTGTGAGAAACTCATCCCGTATATCACCTAACCTGCGACCGTAAAACCTTCTCCAGAGATTCGTTAACCGTTGGATCGGGCTGAAATTTGGGAAGCAGGCTTAAGACACGTTGATCCTCATCTTCACCGTTCGGATTTCCAAGAATAAGGCTGTATCTCGAGATATGGAGCTAGGACCGTATCCTTGTTTTGGTACCTTTTCCCCTAGATTCTTAAGCTAACTTTTGAAGCTGCCTTCTCCTAAGTCCAGCCACTGTTCTCTATCCTTGGAAGTGTCGGGGAGCTGCGTGATGAGCTCATAGTGGTTGTGGTTGCGCTCATCGCGTTTGTGAGATCGAGGGTCAAGGCTGTCCGTGGATATAAGAGTCCATGGGAACGGATTACCAGGTGAGGGGGAAGAACCTACATATATCTGGGAATCATAGGCTTAGTATATAATTATTAGCATATGTAGGGCTCCTCAAACCCTACTAGTGATGATGTGTGCTTATTTGTGATGATTGATAACATGATTGTTTGTGATAATAACTTGTTTGTGGTGATAACATGCTTAATTGCGTTTTGGTATGCTTATAAGAATTTTATACTGCATGCTATGACATGTGATGTATTTGTGACTGATATGATCTTGGTTGACTTTGGAGATGATTGGTATATTGTTAGGATTATAGGAGAATGATTTACTTTGGAGATGATGATTGAGGTTAGACTAGTAAATTAAGGATGTGGATCTAAGTTATAAATGGCTCTTATAATTGGAGAGTGGCATCCTCACAGTTGGAGGATGTAGGTTGTGAGACATTAGTTAAGTTGTTGTTGAAATGATGGATGTATAATCATAACATTTGCATTGTTGTGGTGGAAAGCCGCGGGATTTACTGCAACAGCTGTCTGAACAATTATCACACGAGGTGGATTACTTGCGACAAATGCAACAGCGGTTTGAGTGGTTGTCACAAGGGGGCTATATGACTAACTGCAATCATATATGCTAGTACACAACTGCAACAGCAGTTTGAGTGGTTATGTATAGGGTTACGTTTGTATACTTGCTACAGAAGCTTGCCAGCAGTGATCACGCGAGGTCGGGACTTGTGACAATCGCAACAGCAGTTTGAGTGGTTGTCACAAGGAGCTGTATGAATAGCTGCAACAGCAGTTTGAGTGGCTATCATATGAGCTGGTACCTGTATACAGCTGCAACAGCAGTTTGAGTGGTTGTGTACAGGGAGCCATGTGTACAGTTGCAACAACAGTTTGTGGCTGTCACATGAGGTCAAGGTGGACGTTCTGGGAGACGTCTTGGGAACCAGTAACCTGGACTACCGACTCTATGCCCTTATAGTTGGAGGGTGACTTCCTACCTTGGAAAATGACTACTTCACAATTGAGTTGAAGGACAGTATTTCCAAGGGCCAGGAACTTAGTTGTGCATATAGAATAGGCGATGATCCCTAGATGTGATACTTTGAGGTTGATTGTTGTAGAATTGATGGTGATCTCTAGTTGTGATACTTTGAGGATGACTGCTGTAGAATAGGCGATGATCCATAGTGGTGATACTTTGAGGTTGATTGTTGTGCTGAACTCGAGAGATGGATGTGTTTGCTAATTGTGTGCTATTGTACATGTTGATGTGTTATATGCTACGTGATTTCCCTTTTGTATGATAGTGTAGCGTTTCTTACCTTCTATGCATATTTCTCCATGTTTACATATGTGTGGTTATCCGGATCGTGATCCGAAGATGGAAGTGTCGATTGGTCATCGCAAGTGCTACAGCAGGTGGAGCTGACCTAAGGTGTACTCTATCGTAGTAACAAGTGCGGCGTCAGTGCTTCTCAAATAGATAGAGATCTCAGTGGTATCTTTGAGTCTCTTGTGAGTTGTACCACGGCCCGTGGGGTGTTTATGTTTGTTGTTGTTATTTTTACGCCATGGCTTCCAGGTGAAACTCTGATGTGAAATTCTTGAACTGTAATAAGTTCTTATCTGCTTAACTGTTGATGTGAAATTTTTTTGCTGTGTTTTAAGGTATCAGAGAGAGTGAGGTTAAGTTTTGAAAGCGTCTAATTGGATTATCCTACGTAAGTACTGGATAGCCGAATCTAATTTATTAGTCAAAAGGTGCTAGTCGAAAGTACAGCCGAATTTACTACTATATATGGCAGCCGAATTAATGCAGATTTGGTGGCCGATTTACTTAAAAGAAGAAATGGCAAGTTATCAAGTTGGGTCAGTTTGTTCCTGATTGGGCTATGTGAAGGTGTATTAGCTAAATAAATTGGTTGAAGATCAATTAAAATTCCGGCATTATAGGAGTGGAAAACGCATATGCTTATAAAAAAGGGATTCAAATAAAAGGGTCGTTTGGAGCTTAAAGTTCTTAAAAGTTTGCCGTTTTGAGGGTTGAAAGGACGTTAAGAGATACAACCAGGTGGATGAATATGAAGATGTGCCTATAATATAGGGTTGGTTTTTCGTCATTTTTAGCCGTTGGTTATTGTAAGTATTTAGTGTTTGAGTTTCTTTTGTTAACCATGATGTATTTAGTTGCGGAAAAATGGGAGTTAGTGGTCAACAAGGAAAGTTTTAAGCATAGTTCGAAGTTTTTGCATATAAATATGAGTTGTAATAGAAGTTCAAGACACAATCAATCAAATACAACTTGCAATTTCTTGTTTCTTTACGTTCAGTTTTTATCCTTCATTTATTTTAGCATTTTCTCACCTTTCACACTAAACATGCTTTGGAGTAGTTTAGGAACCCACAAATTAGGAGACATAATCCCTTTGCTAACGTTATCGACTAGTAGGGGAATCATTGTTATTCTGTTTTTAGCCAACGTTTCGGCTAAGTACAAATTTCACGGATAACACCTATAAAAGAGGGATTCGGATACAAAGACTGTTTAAAGATTAAAACGTTGGAAGGTTTGCCATTTTGAAGATTGAAGAAGCTATGAAGTATGCAACCAGTTGGATGAACAAAAAGATGTGCCTAGAATATAGGGATGGTTGTTAGTCATGTTTAGCCGTTGGTTTTTGTAACTGTTTAGTGTTTGAGCTTCTTTTGTCAGCCATGATGTATTTAGTTGCGGAAAAATAGGAGTTAGTGGTCAACAGGGGAGATTTTAGCACAGTTTACGATTTTGTATATAAATATGAGTTGTAAAAATTCGAAAGCACCCAATCAATCAAATAAAACTTGCAATTTCTTATCTCTTTACTTTCAATTTTAATCTTCATTTATTTTAGCACTTTTTCCTCATCTTTCACACTAAACACTCTTTGGAGTAGTTTAGGAACCCGCAAGTTAGGAGACAGAATCCTTTTCCTAACGTTATCGACTGTTAGGGGAATTATTGTTATTTTGGTTCTAGCCAAGGTCAAAGCTAGCACTAATTTCATAGACAACAAATTTGGCATGCCCGGTGGGACCGAAGAAGGGAGCATATATGGGAAGTTTGCCTCTCCTAGTCAGGATCACAGTTGGCATATGCACTTACCTTTTGGGAAGCACTTAGGAAGCATGGAGTCTCAACCACCTAAGAAGAATGGAGGGAAGAAGACTAGGGACAATGCAGTGCCAACAGGAACACCATCATCGTCACAAATGTCCCCTGCATCACCTATTTCGCAGAACACTACTCTAGCCGTTGATAAGGTTGGAGACCCAACAGAAGACTATGGTCATCCACGACCTGTGGTGATGACGACCTCATTCATCAAGCAGAAGATAGACTCAGGGCTAAATTAACTATGTATCATATTTCAAGACAACTTGCTGAAATTGTCAAACCTATGGTTCACAAGAGATACAACAAGCACAATCAACGGAGCCCAAGCAAGGCTCTACTGGAAATTCGGCCACTTCGGCTAACCCAGGACAATGAGGATAGCCAAATCAATCTCAAATGTATAACACCACGAACAACCAAATGGTATATGGTATGCAACAAATTCAGGCAGGGCCGCATCAGATGGTCCAGCCGAATGTAGTGTCGCAGATACCATTACCAAATTCTAATTGTTCAAATACCAACATGCCTACTTCTAATCTTATAGGTTACCCTAGAGCATTTCAAGAAAACCAACCTAACTTTCAATGTGGACAGGGTTCTATGGCCAGAAGGCCATCAGGAACAGTCGGGCTTTTGGGGTTGCCGTGTCTGGGACCGAATGCTTCAGCTAATGGTGCTGACACACAGGCGGCCGCGCAGGTTCTGAATATGGCTTCATCCACAAGCTATGGAGTCATACAGGTCAGGCCACTTGGGAATATGGTAGAGGAGCAGTAATGGAACCATGTTCCACCTACCTTCGCTAATTTTTGAGCTGGTCAGTCTATGCCAGAACAACCACCTTATGGTCACATGGGTTCAGTTCCTCCTCGAGAAGCTTTGTGTAATATGTTGGGAGACTATTCAGGGGAGCAGTCATGACACAACCGTCCACCTCATCCTGGTAGCATTCCGAACGTTCAAGGATTCTAGCAGAGAGCCCCAAAAGTTTATACGGTTGAGCAGCAATGGGTCATGAACCCACCTCATACGGCTAATCAAGCAGGGTGCTTATGGGCACCAAAGTTTGGCCATTAAGCTATATACCAAGGGGCACCTACAGCCTTCAGGTAGCCATCCATCATATCTGGGGGGAACGACCCTAAGGGATTGGCAGCCGAAAGTAGGCCTCTGGGTCCTCAGCTAATCGACCCCAATGTGAATGCTGAGACTATGAAGAAGTATTTGGTGTACAATTGAAACCACTGGATAGACATGTCTATAGGAAGCCGTATCCCGAATGGGTAGACAAAATGATGTCTCTTCCGAGGGGATTCAACACCCCCGACTTTGCGACGTTTTCAGATGATGATGACAAGTCAACCGTGGAGCACATTGGAAGGTTCACGGCTCAATGTGGATAAGCAAATCAAAATGAGTTCTATAAATTGCAATTGTTTCCATTATCTTTGACAGGGACAGCTTTCAAATGGTATTCAATGTTGCCCCCACGATGTTTTCATGATAGGTTTTATCGACTCCAATTGGAGGTTACTATGGCCGATGTTATGAATCTTAAACAGCAAGTAAATGAGCCGGTAGCTGAATTCATAGATAGGTTCAGAAAGTTGGGAAGTAGGTGCAATGTACAATTCCCGAATCTGAATATGTTTCCATGGCTATAGGGAATATGCACCCTCAATTGAGAGAAAGATTAGTGGCTCAAGATTGTATTGATCTGAATCAACTAGCCTCTAGAGCCACTAGGATCGAACAGTTCATAGTGGAAAGAGAGCAAAAAAAGGCCAGCCGAGGAAAGGGCCCAAATATGGTCTATATCATAGAAGCAGAAGATTCGGATGAAGCAGCCGAGTGGGCAGCCGATCACACGGCTGACATTATGGCAGTTGAAATCCTCAGAGGTAAACCCTATTCATGTCCTGCCTTAAAACCGGCTAAAGGGAAGGAAGTAGCCGCGTCCGAAAACAAGGTGGAATACTCTTTTGATATATCTAAGGCGGATCAGATATTCGACTATTTGTTGGAAGATCAACAGATTCGACTAGCAGAATGTCATAAAATTCCCTCAGCCGAAGAACTTAAGAACAAGACGTACTGTAAATGGCATAACTCCTATAGTCATTCTACAGTCAACTATGTTGGGTTTGGAAAAGCGATTCAGAAGGCGGTCAAGGAGGGTAGGTTTTAGTTATCCGATAAAGCTGTGGCTGAGATGGGAGTAGACACTAATCCATTCTCAAGCATAGTTATTGGCATGGTTTCTTTTTCTGGGGAGTCTAGCTCACCACATAAGAAGTGGAAACAGTTGATTCATCAGCAGTGGAAGAAGAAGGAGACAGGCTTAAACAGTCAATAAAAGGATGAAGGTTCTACAGTTGGAGGGAAAGAACAGGAAGTGAAAAGGCCCAGTGTGTTTGCAAGATTGGGAGCCCCCAAGGTTATAGCCATACAAAAGCTAGGAGCGCATTAGCCATATACTCTGAACCAAAGATCTAGTGTCCTCAATAGGCTGAAGCAACAACCAAGGAGATATGACCCTAGGGGATTCTCAAGATTAGGGACTTTTGGCCGCTTAAATGGATTGACAACCGAGCTATTGGAACCTGGTGAGCGAAGAATCGAAGCTTTACGAAAACAATTCGAAAGGCAAGTAATTCAGTCGAATAAGCTCAGTTGCTGGCCAAGGGGCAAAGCTGAGTATAACAGGGGAAATACTAATATTACTGGGGGAAAACATTGTGTGTCTGGACCAGAATGGATAAAGGAAAATTGCTTGTGATAGATGAGAGTCCAATCCCAGAAGGAAAGAAGTGTGTACCAGAATTCAGGGAAAAGGAAGGTATGACCTTGTTAAGAATCACTTCAAGAGATGATGAAGAGATGAAGGCTCAAAGAACGATAAAGCCTTTAGTTAACATTCCGGAAGGACATTGGTTCTTGAACAAATATGCTAGGAACATGAAGCCAATAGATCCTGTAGGAGTTCAGCTGACATGAACTTAGAAAAGAAGAAAGCAAAGAATGGCTTAGGTTCAAAAGATGAAACAAACTTTGCAAATGTTAGCTTAGGCCAAAAAGGTGGTAAGAGATGAGATCCCGTCTCCAAAAGTAGTTGAAGCATTAGAGGCAGCTTTTAGTCCTCCTAAGGAAGACAAAGAGAAAAGGAAGGTTTGTAGTTTCATCAATCAGTTGCTCAACCGAAAGAGGAAGATAAAGGCAGCCCTATAAATGAAGCTTTATTCCTTGAGAAGAATTTGGATCCTATCTTGGAGTCGGATGATCAATTCCTTGAAGAAAATGGCAAAGCTGGGGATATCTTGGATAGGGCAGAATCAGACATTGTGACACCCCCCTCGCGGGTGCTACATACACGGACTCTAATGCGGAAATAAAATCAAGAAAATAAAACGCTGGTTGCTTTCGGAAAATACTTTAATTAAGTAGCTACTTTCGAAAATGCGGTTCTAAAAATTTTCTGCATGCATAGGCAAACAACTCAAGACGAAGAAATAAATTTCATATCACATATTGATATTCACTGTTCATAAAAACATAAACATAACGCAAAACCTGATCTATTGTATAACGTATTATAGACTTAGAAATAATTTCAACATATGTACAGTAATATAATATAAGACTACTCAAAACAAAAGACTCCTAAGCTGATTGGCTAAAAGTAACCATTGGGGTACAACCCAACGTCGGCTCCTTCAAAAGTTTCCATCGTCCGAGTCCTCACGTCTCCGCGGGGACCTATGATCAACATTTGTACATGTGTTCCAAAAACACAACAAGGTGTCCAACATGTACAGGCAAAGGTGAGATACACATATAAATTTTATCACAATAGCCGCACAGGCGACAAACAGCATAAAAACAGTTATATGAACAGATGTTTCTATAATACAGCACAACGTCTCAAAAACATTCATCAGTTATAATAATGCATGAGACTTCAATATCATCTTTCTAATTCATGTACTCCGGAGATTCTAACTTCCCAACATCGAGCGATATGCCGTAGTAACACCCGTAACACAATTGTTCTCATGAGTCGGCCTCTCTATTTAGGTCCGAACTCCAATTGTTCCAGGGTACACGTCATAACCATATCCTGAATACTCCAGTCTCTGATCGAGTTCATTCGTGTTTGGCAGCCGATTTACCACGGCACGGGGTTGCTATGCCACCGGCCACTTGAGGGATCTCGAACACAGAATGCCCCTATAGACCTAGTGGTCTTAACTGGTTAAATTCTCAACTATTAGAGTTGTAGCTCGGTTTCAAATGGCACGTCTGTCGGTTCATGCATGTACACAGAAAGTTTTCTGTTTTTCTTTGCGTTCATTCTTTCAAATGTCAAGACATAAAGTCCGCGACTCGTTTCAAAAAGGCATTAAGCCCACTCAAATCAAAAACACAGGACACGAAATCCGAGTGCTCAATCCACAAAACACTAGCCCCGACGTCTCGGCCACTAGGTTCGGGTTCGCCTCAAAGGTTTATCATTTTTCTTTTGGTTTCATTTTCGCAAAACACCTTGGAAAACAAAACATACTTTGGTTTTCTTGGAACAAAACATCCTTTTTTATCAAGAGAACGTTTTTCCGTTAAAAACACCTTTCTTGAAAACAAAAACCGTTTTCTAAGGCTTCATGTCTTTTTAAAACACTTTACCGAAATCAAATACGTTTTGCACGACTTTCCACAAAATCACTTTTTATTTTCAAGGAACACACTTTTCAAAAAGGAAACTTAACTTTTCTTGAAAAGCAACACGTTTTCCAAAACCACTTTTTAATTTCAAACACGGTTTTCAAAACATAGATTTAGGATTTCAAGTATTTTAATAATTTATCGAGACATAGCCAGTCCTATGCTCATCCAGGATATATATATATATCAACAATTCAATATCATCATCATAGTATCAACTAAGGCATCCATGTCACAAATTATCAACAAGTATGCAAATATGTTTCATTAAGTAAAACAACTTCAAATATCATTCAACACATCTCTAAATCATCAATCAAGACATCATAACACATATATCAAACATGCACTATGAAGATACCAACTTAAATGACTACCTCCCTTTACCTCACAAAGGAAGTTCAATGCAAACTTGATCGGTTCTCGGCTCCGGCTCCAGTTCCGTTCGTGTCGCCTAAAACAATCAAACACAATTCAATTCAAACAACAAATCAACATCAATCTATAACATAAGAACACAAGTTTTCCTTCTCCTAAAAGGTATAGGGTTCGGCCATGAAAGGTAAAAAGGGTTAGGGATCTCATTTGGTTCCGAACTTTTGGATGGTTGGTTCATGAACTTAGTTAACATCATTTCAAGTCCTATGACTCAAAAATGTGAAACAAAACTCATGGATTTTACCCATGAAGCTCTCGGCCATATAGGACAATTTAGGCTAGGAATTGATTTGGTTTTCCATCACTTGGATTCAAGTACACTAGGAAAGCTAAGGATGGAATCAAGAGTTAGAAATCAAAAATTTGATGAAAAACACTATTCATCATCACTCTTAGGTTTCGGCCACTTTGGGGTTTTAGAGCTAGGATGAGACTTGGATCATGAGCTCTTTGGTTTAGATAGAGGGTGATGAGGTGAGTTCAAAGAACTTGGTTTCACCTTCAAAGGATTTTCCTACAATTTTCTATGGATTTTCAAAGTTTTGGATCTAAGAATGAGTTTCATGAAAATGGAGTTTTGATCTTGATATTGAAAGAGATTCAAGAAGATATGAGACCATATAAGTGATCTTACCTTAAAATGGATGAAGATTGGTCAAGAAATCAAGTGATTTCAACAAGCTTTCAAGGTTTTCTCAAGGATTCAATGGAGGTTTTTTCTCTAAGGAAGATGAAGTGTTCTTGGTGTTCTTGGGGGGCTGGCTGCGTGGAATGTGGAGCTGGGAGGGCTTTTCCAGCCTTCTAAAGAGTTTATTAAGGGTAAAAAGGTCATTTGGTTCAAAGGGTAAAATGGTAAAAGGTGAAAAGACTTAAGTTAGGGGTATTTAGGTAATTTCGCGACCCGAAATTCCCGATTGTCATGACGACTCTGGCATGCTCTCCCAAGTGAGTTGACATGATGTGATATCAAGATTATCCGTTGTCGGGTCTTGGTAAGTCCATACGCGGCTCCGTTCTCCACCCGATTGAAGATTTCACTCGAACGGAGGTGAGGAAGTGATTTTTTTGAAATTTTTATGAAATTTAACCAAAACGTAGAGAATCGAATCCTAAGACTTACTATCTCGTTCACAGGTCCATCTGAGGTCTCCTCTGTAGTAAAATCATACTGTCAGTGTAAAAACGCAAACCGGGCTCCGTTTGAGTTTTCGACTCAAAACTTAATCGTAGCTTCTTACGATATCGCTGAGCATGATTATGGTCTCGGAATATTTTATATCCCTTTCTAAGACCTTGAATAAAATATAAGTTCATAAATACTGATTAAAAGAAAAACTCGAAAATCGGGGTGTTACAGACATGCTGTCTATTCTAGAAGAATCAATGTTGCAAAATCTCATGGGAGAAGGAGAGTTTGATTCAATTGAGATTGACGTGGTGGGGATTATCCCAAGTGAATTTTGGGCAGACGATAGTCAGACGAATGCACTTGAAAGGGATGTGTGCGTTGAGGAGGTAGAATGGGCAATCTTGGCTGATGAAGTAACAACAGGTCCTCGGGGTATGGTGTTTGAAAAGCCCACATAAGAAATGGTCAGGCATTTGAAGCCATTATATATCAAAGCTCAGTTGAATGACAAGGCAGTCAGCCGTGTATTTGTGGATGGAAGGGCAGTGTTAAATGTCATGCCAATAAGCACAATGAAGAAACTAGGAAAGATGAAGGACGATTTGTGCCCTACCAACATGAAGATGACAAATTTTACAGGAGAAGCAACAGCTGCTCTGGATGTATTAATAGCCAATGTGACAGTAGGGTCAAAGACCACTACCTCTGCCTTTTTCGTAGTCGATGCTAAAACTACTTATGCTATCCTCTTGGGAAGAGACTGGATACATTCCAGCAAGTGTGTGCCCTCCATTTTGCATCAAATGCTCATTATGTGGAATGGGGATAAGGTGGAAATGGTGTTAGCCGATAAGAATCCCTTTATGGCTAACGTAGGAATGGCTGAAGCAGTGTATTATTCCCCACACATGAAGCCTATTCAAGTGGTTGAAGATTATGAGGAAGGTGCTTGGGAATCTTGCAACTTAACCTCCCAAGGGTTTACAATCAAAACGCAGGCTGACTCACGGCCTTTTGGAGATGTTTTTGATGAATGATCGAACCCATGCTATAGAAGACTTGCTTCAGAGGCTGGCCTTATTTACAGTCGAGAATAAAATCATTGAAGCAGGATCAATTGAAGAAGAGATTCTGGTAGATGTTGATGGTCAGGCTAGGGGGCGAGCATCCAAAGAGGAAGGACTTCAGGCACCTGTTTATAAGAAACTATCTGCCTTTGAGGCTCAAGATCCTTTGGTAGAAGTAAATCTGGGTTTCGCTGATAAACCAGATATGACTAAGGTTAGTGGATTGTTAGCCGAACTAGACAAGGACAGGTTAGTCGAACTCATCAAGCAGTACAAAGATTGTTTTGCCTGGGACTATCATGAGATCCCAGGGTTATCAAGAAGCTTGGGGGAGCATCACCTACTGATAAAAAAGGGGGTTCAAGCCTTATAAATAGGCTCCCAGGAGGTTTAATCCTGAATTATTCCCAAAGATCAAGGCTGAAATGGAGAGGTTATTAAAGGCAGGGTTTATCCGTACAGTTAGGTACGTGGAGTGGTTTTCCAACATTGTTCCAGTGTTCAAGAAAAACGGGAAATTAAGGATATGCACTGACTACAAAAACCTGAACTTGGCAACACCCAAAGATGAGTATGTGATGCCTATAGCCGACATGTTAGTCGATGTTGTGGCTAGGAATGGAATCTTGACTGTGATGGATGGTGTAACACCCCGATTTTTCCAAACTCTCTAATACTAATTAATCAGTATTTATGAGTTCGTATTTTATTCGAGGTCTTAGATATGGCAATAAAATATTCTGAGAAGATAGGAATTCTCTACACAACCATAGGAAGCCATGGTTAAGTTTCCGGTGAAAGCTCAAACGGAGCCCGGTCTGCGTTTTTCACATATAGTGATCTTTTTCTACTATCGAGACCTAATTTGGACTCGTGAACGAGACAATAAGTCTCAGGATTTTATTCTCTACATCTTTGTTAAAATCCGTCCCGACGTCCGAAAATAAAAATAATATATTATATTTGGTCGTATAATCAAACCGGGAGGCGTATGGAGTAGTAAAGGGATTCAACGAGACCCGCCAACGGATAAGCTTGATACCACATCATGCTAGAGCACTTGGGAGAGTATGCCAGAGTCGTCATGACATTCGGGAAAATCTGAGCGCAAAATTACCAAAATGCCCCTAACCTTAGTCTTTTACACTTTTACCATTTTACCCTTGAGGCAAATGACCATTTTGCCCTTAAGTGAGTTTTTTTAAAGGCTGTTCAGCCCCATCTCAGACCCATTATCACGCAAGTCGGCCCCAAAATAGAACTCAAGAGCTTCATCTTCTTCCATGGAGCGAAAACTCCATTTTTGCTAGAGAAAAAGCTTGAATCCTTAAGAGAAAAGCTTGATTCCTTGATCAATCTTCATCAATCTTTAGGTAAGATCACTTCTATGATCTCTAATCTTCATGAATCTCTCTCTATTTCAAGTTTGAAATCTTGATTTCATAGTTTTCAAGTTTATGATCCAAAACTTTGAGAATTCATAGAAAAGTGTAGAAAAATCCTTTTAATAGGAAACCAATTTCTTTGAGCTCACTTCATCATCCTCTACCTAAACCCAAGAACATATGATCCAAATCTCATCCTAGCCAAAAATCCCAAAAGTGGCCGAACCCTTAGAGAAGAAGGTGAATAGTGTTTTGATCAAATTTTTTATTTCTAAATCTTGATTCCATCCTAACCTTTCCTATTGTCCTTGAATCCAAGTGATGGAAAACCAAATCAATTTCAAACCCATTCCTCTCTTTTTGGCCGAGACCTATAGGTGGGGAGAACCTAGAATTTTGTTTCATATTTTTGAGTGTTAATGGTTGATTTAATGTTAACCAAGCTTAAGAACCAACCATCCAAAAGATTGGAACCAAATGTGATCCCTAACCCTTTCCATCATTTTTGGCCGAACCTTAGACTATTCTTGGGGAAGGAGAACTCATGTTTGGATGTTGATGATTATGTTTTTATTTGTTGATGATTTGTGTGGTTGTATGCTTGTAGTTGTTGTTGGATACTCGGACGAGGAATCGGGAGAATTCGTGGACCAATCGGGCGACTTGCCTTCAGAGGATGACTCCTAAAGGTAAGGGGAGATTAGCTCCAATAAGTTTGATAGCCTCATGAGTGTGTTGGATGTTTGTGACTATGATGTGAAGTTGATGATTCGCCTAGTTGGTGCATTATGCAACCTATATGCTTGTTTGGTGCTTAAAGATATGCTATCTATTGTATATGTACTTGATTGATTGTATGAAGTATATGCATGAATATGAATTGTGGCATGGATGCCTTGGATTGATGCTTGATGTGTGTGTATATATATATATATATATATATATATATCCTGGACTGGTTAAGAGCATAGCACTGGCTATAGCTCAATAATGAAGATTAAGCTAACTAAATGTCTTAATCAAAGATTTTTGAATTGTTTTGATTTGAGGAAATGAAAAGCTTCTAAGCTAAAGGTCATAAGGGCCAATTTTACTAAAAAGCCACTAAGTTAAGGATCCAAGATGTTTTTGAATAAGACTTAGGAAGTTGAGAGTTAGTGAGGAAAATAGTGAAAAGTCGCTTTATCATTATTTTCTAAACATGTTGAACAAAGAAAAGAAAACCTTGAAAAGTATTTAGTTTGTCAAAGAAAGATCTTCTGAAAGTATTTGATGTTCCGAAAACGAAAATGTCTCTTCATGAAAGTTGTTTTGATAACGATCTTTAGAAAAATGTTTTAAGACGGTGGAACCTTTAGAAAAGGCGTTTAAAGCCAAAATCCTTGGAAAATGCTTCTTTAGAACTACAGTCTTTGAGAATGTTTTGTAAAGAAAGGTTTTGCCGAAAACTGTTTTAGAGCGAAAATGAGTTCTGGTTTATACCAAAGAGAACCTATGTTTTGTTTTTGAGTTTTGAACTATGAAAATGGATTTGATGAAACTGGTGATTACCCCTTCACGCATGTGGAGAACATGAACCTAGTGACCGAGACGTCAGGCTAGTGTTCTGTGATTGAGCACTCGGACTTTAAGTCCTGTGTTTTGAGGAAGAACGGACTTTGTGTCCTATATGCGAGTCTAGTGTCCGCGACGTCGGCCTAGTACATCGTGGATTGAGCACTCGAACTACGTGCCCTTTGTTTTGGGAAAAGAACGGACCTTGTGTCCTATATGCGACTCTAGTGTCCACGATGTCGGCCTAGTACTTCGTATCTTGAAATTGAAAGAAAGAGAAAGAAACGAACAAAAAGAAAGAATAGAAACCCTCCTACATACATGCATGAGTCAGCCGACGTGTCATACGAACCGAGCCACAACGTACGTAGTTGAGAATTCAGAATTTAAGACCACTAGGTCTATAGGGGCATCTTGTGTTCGAGATCCCACAAGTGGCCGGAGGCCTCGCGACCCCATGCCGTGGTAAATCGGCTATCCAACACGAATGAACTAAATCAGAGACTAGAGTATTCATGATATGGTTATGACGTGGTACCCTGGAACGATTGGAGTTCGGACCTAAATTGAGAGACCGACTCACGAGAACAATTGTGTTACGGGTGTTACTGCGGCCTATCGCTCGAGGACGTGAAGTTAGGAACCTCCAAAGTACATGATGTTAGAAAGTCAAATTAAGGCCTCATGCATTCATTTCACTTGCATTGATGAATGAGTATGACATTTTGAAAAATAGAATTATCCCACTATGATATTATATTGCACATTGATATTTTGTCGCATGACTGTGTTGATGCATGATTTGTATGCTGTTTTACTTGTTCGGTTATTACGATAAACTTGTGAAAGAGTATCTCACCCTTGCCTGTACATATTGGACACCCTGTTGTGTTTTTTGAATACATGTACAGATATTTTCCAGCAGCCCTCTAGGTCACTATGGGACCCTGCAGCTGAGTTCCTTGGCATTTGACAACGAAGACGGTGGACTGTTGATGACGAAGCCCAGTATTATTGGGGTGATGCATGTTAGGTAGTATGCTTATTTGTTCATAGAGTTTTGATAGACCAGCTCTTAGGATTTTGATATTTGAAGTCAGGTCCATTGACCGTGACTCAGTGTGGTGTGTATTAAGGAAATGACTTGATGTACGCCTTAAGGCAAAGTGAATGAGTTTTATAAATGATGAGTTTGTATTTGTTTCCTTTGTTATTAATAATGTTTTAAGTGGTATCATAATTTCCACAATAAATCTAGTAAGTATTTTCGAAAAGGTTTTTAATCAACCGAAAAAAGAGAATTTGGGTTACGAACTGTGACACCTCGAGGGGGTGTTATAGATGGACACTCTGGGTATAACCAGATTTACATAGCAAAGGAAGATGTCCATAAGTCAGCCTTCAGATTTCCAGGAGCCATTGGGATATTTGAATGGGTGGTGATGCCGTTTGGGTTAAAGAATGATGGAGCGACCTACCAGAGAGCCATGAATGCTATTTTCCATGAACTAATAGGGAAGAGCATGGAAATATACATAGATGATGTGGTAGTTAAGTCACGAAACTTTGAGCAGCATTTGATAGATCTAGAGATGGCCTTGCAGAGGATGCGGTTCCATCACTTGAAGATGAACCCATAAAAATGTGCTTTTGGTGTTTCGGATGGGAATTTCTTACGATTCCTAGTGCATCAGCGTGGTATCGAGATAGACAAGAATAAGGCTAAGGCAATACTGGAAGCTAGACCTCCAGGAAACAAGAAAGAGTTGCAGAGCTTAATAGGAAAAATCAATTTCCTGAGGAGGTTCATTGCAAATTCGGCCGGGAAGATGAAGGTATTTTCTCCTTTACTCAAACTTAAAGAAACATAAGAATTGGTATAGGGAGAAGAACAATAACAAGCCATCGAACAGATCAAACAAGCCTTGGCTAATGCTCCAGTGTTGGTGCCTCCAGTTGTTGGAAAACCATTGAAGTTGTATATCTCTGCGGCTGAAGAATCAATCGGCTGTTTGTTCCAACAGGAAGCTGAGGATGGCACAGAAAGAGCAGTCTATTATCTTAGTCATTTATTAAATGATGCTGAGTCTACATTTACTCTGATTGAAAAACTATGTTTATCTTTGTTTTATGCTTGTACAAAATTGGAATATTATTTGATGCCACGAGAAGTTTTTGTCTTATGCAAGATTGACATAGTTAAATATTTACTTAATAGGCCTGTCTTACAAGGTAGATTGATGAAGTGGGCCATTAAGTTAAGTGCATTTGCATTAGTATGTGTGCCTTTAAGGGCTGTTAAAGGGCAAGCAATAGCGGATTTCGTGGCTCAGCATCCTTCAGTCGAGGTGGAGGACCCTTTTTTAGAAGTTAATCGTTGTATTAACTTGCAACCGTGGATCTTGAGGTTTGATGGATCTAAAACTCAAAAGGTGTAGGGGCTGGAATTGTCATAACTAGCCCAGCAGGGCAAGATTCAAAATTTATGTGTCAGCTGCAGTCAAAGTACTCTAACAATCAAGCCGAATATGAGGCATTGATTATGGGACTAAGAATCCTAACATCCATGAAAGCCCAATATGTCTAGATAATGGGTGATTCACGACTTGTTGTGAAGCAGTTAAAAGGAGAATATAAATGCAATAGCCCCGCATTGTTGGAATGTTGTGAAACAACTAGCTCTTTGTTAAAGGAGTTTGTCGATGTCAGAATCATGCACATTTCGAGAGATGAGAACAATATGGCTAATCATTTAGCCCAGCATGCTTCTGGTTATAAGGAGTTGAAAATTGAAGAGAGCCAGATGAATCATCATATTCAAGAAATTATGAGTCTCGAAAGTCACTTAGCCGATGATTGGAAAAGTGAATTGATGGGTCACTTGAGGGATCCATCGGCTAAAACTGACTACAAAGTTAAACAAAGAGCACTAAAATATGCTATTGTGGATGGTGACTTATACAAAAGGGGAATAGATAGTATTCTCCTTAGATGTGCTGGTAAGGATGAGTCATTAAGAGTGATTGGGGAAGTTCACGAAGGAATTTGTGGTGCCCATAGAGCAGGGCCAGTCATAAGGTGGACTTTACATCGAATGGGATACTATTGGCCTACCATCACAGCTGATTGCCATGCTTATGCTAAAGGATGCGAGGCTTGTCAAAAGCATAGTCCTATTCAGAGGGTTCCAACCGAGGAAATCCATGCCATTGTCAAACCTTGGCCTTTCAGAGGTTGGGCCATGGACTTGATTATCCTTCATCCTCTAAACGGCATGCCTTTTGAGACGACCCCACTTATGTAGGATAATCCTGTAACACCCCAATTTTTACCGCTTTCTGAATTTCAATGGAAAAATTGTAATTCTATGGACTTTCCTTTATGAAATATCAAGATATTTTGGAGAAGTAATCATGACTACTTTAGAAAAATAATCATGACATGGATGACTCATGGTGGTGAGTCATGGTGGAGTAATCATGATAGTGATGAGTCATGGTGATAACTCACCCACGAACTCATCACATTCAAGAACCACGTTTCTCGACCGATGCTTAATTTTATCTCTACGTATCCACTTTTTGGATACAATACAGATATTATTCTACTCTACATTGCTAGTAAAGAATTATGGTTAAGGTTTGGGTTGAAGACTCAAATGAAACCTGGTCTGCATACGAGACTACAGGAACCGATAACGGATAAGCGTAAGGTCACTTTCAAAGCCACCTCACCTTATCCTATCTCTAGCACAATGATTACATAGTGACTCACCTACGTGAGTCACCATGCTAATGATGGCAAAGGGTGAGTCACCTGGTGAGTCACATAGGTGACTCACCATAGTAATGATGATGGTGTAGAAAATGACAATTTTGCCCCTAAAGGAAATGACAATTTTGCCGTTAAGTAACTTTTATACAATCCTTACCCTTCCTTCACATAAACCCACGCCATTCATAGATATATATTCTATCTCATATTTCTTTCTCCTTCACTTTATTCTTTAAGTTCAAGTGCTGAAGTTTCTAGTAGAACTTTTGATACAATTCCAATTTTGTTCCTAGGTGAAGTTACCTTTCTACCCTTAAGTGATAATTATCATATCCTTATCCTTTCTTTTTATATGGGCCACGAAATTTCCTCCTTAATTCTCCTTCTCACATTTCATTTTTAACCTTTAAGTATTCAAGTTAATTTTGATAGAATTCCAAGTTTATTCTTAAGGAAAATTATCCTTTCTAACCTTAAGCCTATCTTATCCTTATCTTTTCTATCCTTATCCTTATCATTTTCCTCCTATATATATCTATCTCACGCCCCTCTCTTCCATTTCTTTTTCTCATTTTCGTGCTCCTCATTTCCCCTTTTAAGTATTCAAGTTAATTTTGATAGAATTCCTAGTTTATTCTTAAGGAAAATTATCCTTTCTAACCTTATGCCTATCTTATCCTTATCTTTTCTATCCTTATCCTTATCCTTTTCCTCCTATATATATCTATCTCACGCCCCTCTCTTCCATTTCTTTTTCTCGTTTTCGTGCTCCTCCTTTCCCCTTTCATTCTCCACTTCAAGTCTTCACAACACCTTCAAGCTTCTACCTTCATTTTCTCTCCATTCTTCAAGGATTCTCCATGAGTTTTGTGAAGTAAACTTGCTTAGAATCATCTTCTCTATCATCTAAGAGGTATAAATCTCTTCTTTGAGCTCTAAATCTCCATTTCTATCCATTGAAATTCTATGTGTTCATAGTTGTTCTTCAACTTCTAAAATTCATGAAAAATTGTAGAAAAATCATTTTAATGGCAAACCAATTTTCTTGATCTAGATTCAATGTCTTCTATCACTAATCTATGAGTTTTTAATCATAAAATCTCTCTAACCCATTTGGGGTGAGATGGCCGAAACCCTAGGTTAGTGAATCCATGAAGTTTTGTTCAATGTTTTGCTTAAAGAAGTGTTGAATTGAGTTCTATTACGCTTAGATGTCCTTGAATTCAATTTATCATGATCAAAAACCTTTCTTCCCCTAATTTTATAAGTCATGGACGAAACCCTACTTTGCCATATCAAAGGATTTGTTTCAAATTCTTGAATTCCATGACTTACAGGAGTGTTATCTATGCTTAAGGATCATAGATCCAAGAGATTGTACAATTTTAACACTTCTAGCATTTTTCCTACTTAGGGGCCGAACCCTAGTTCCTACGAACTAGGTGAGCTTTGTTTGATGGTACTAAATTTGATTGTGTTTGTTGTGAAGGATTATACCGTGTTCAATCATTCTAAAGCGTGCACGGGCACCGGTGGAGGAACGGGGCTGCAGCCGTGAGCAAGTGCTCGTGGGCTCGTGAGAGTTACTTCACTACTCTAAGGTGGGGAGAAAGAATCTCACATCCATCGGGAAGGCAAGAGTAGAATAATGTATATTGATATGTGTAGGGGAGCCCTAAACCCTATTAGAGGTTGAGCCCTAACAAAGTGCGTAGACCCTAGGTGTAGGTATCTTTGGGCTATCACCACTAAGAATACACCCTAGGCTAGATGACTATTACTTGATGGATGATTAACATGTTTGATGTGATTGTCACTATGTGCTTTATGTGTATTGTGAATATTTGTTATATGTGCTTTATGTGTTTATGAGCTTAGAATGATATGCTTGATAATATGAATTGTATGATGTTATATGTTTGAATTGATATATTGAGATATTGAATATCATGTATGCATGTCTTATGATTGACATTAATGATGATAATGTGGATAGTGAATCAAAGTGCCACAATGCATATGTGAGGAAAAGTAATGGATATTGAATGTGATGGATACAATGGAATCATGAATAAAGTGATTTGAGGATTGAGATGTTTATTGAGATATTAGTGGCACAAGTGATGGTTGACATGCATAGCATAATCATGTGCCAAGTGGCGAGCCGTGTGGTATGGGACACACGAGGTTAGTGTACCTGAGTGCGGGTACGGAAGAGGGAAGGGACGATCTTGGTGATCTTGGGGATGTAATCGGGTTCAGGACTTATCACAAGAGACGGATAGGGTTGCTCCTATCGTGTCGTGTTGCCTGCTGGAACCTGGTTATCCCAACTGGACCCTCAATCTTCCACGTCGCAGGTGGACTTTCCGAGGAGACCAAGATACCTCTCCCGAGAGTTGGAGCGGGATGCACTCTTATTGGTCACGGTGAGCGGAAAGGGCCCCTGGACAACTAACTATGATTCTTTGAGATTGAGAATGAGATTTGAGATATCGGCCGACATGCATGTAGGAATGAGATACATATAGTATAAGTGTTGATTATGAGTGAAATGATTGGGAGACGATTGTGTATATGTTTCTGTGATGTTCATGATATGATTGGGAGACGATTGTGTATATGTTTCTGTGATGTTGATATATGTTATTCTATGGTTTCTTTCCCATATATGATGTTTGTGTTAGATCCTCATCTCCCTATATTTTTCTATGTATGTTTTCTCTTATGGCTCATGGAGAAAATACTGTAGCTGAGGACTCTATTCCTGGAGAGGAGGGCATCCCTTATGAACCTAATGCAGGTGGAACATCAGTTGATGCCAGTGGTGGAGGATTCAGAATAGAAGATAGTTTATATTAGTGTCTGGCCAATACAGTATGTATGGGAGTTTTGAGTACTTATATTTTGATGTACTATATGAGAGGATACTGGTGGTTTTTAGTGGGATTGGTTATGTATCTCCCTTCTTGTAAGTTAAAGGTCGTTATTTTACAGAAGTGCACTCTGATATATGTAATTGAGGATGATGGTACTTATACATGTATGTATATATATAAGTAATACTGAGTTGTTTATGTTGTTGTTTTATTTCAAGTTTTTAATTTTTCACATGTTTTAGTATTAGACAATTAGGTTACAATGGGATTATCCTACGTAAGTGGAGTCGTCTCAAATCCCATTAAAGAACCGAAGATATTAACTAATCCCACTTACGTTATAATTGTTTGCGCGCTGATTGCATATACTAAAATATTTAAACTTTTAAACATACATATGTACTATATATGCATACATACGTACATTATCAGAGTACACAAATGTCAAAAGGAAGTATGGTATTAATACATACAAACGACTCCCTTTACACGCCCAAAGTACATCAAAAGAAAAAAAAAAACTAGCCGTACATTCGTAATAAACTAATATCCTCGTTTGCCCTCGATGTTCCACCAGTATCAAATCCGAACGAAGTTTCCGTCCATCTCTTAGTAGTCTGGCTCTACTTCTTTATCAATTTAAGAAAACATGCAATATGATGAAAATAGGGGATAATTATTTCATATCATCATAATTAGGGATAACGGTAAAGCAGATACATTAGTAGCACAATCATATAACCACACACAAACACAATTAGCATTAACAATTATCCTCGAGGTTTCTTGCACTTAACTATTGGTCTCACACTCTCATGCACCTGGACCTTACATAAACACGCGGCAGCCACATTCCTACATCACAACGTATCCCCTACCAAGCCACGGCCGCAGCCCCATACCTCCAACCGGTAACCGTACACGCTTTAGGACGATTGAACACGATCTCCTCCTTCGCAATAAATCATAATCACAATTAGTATACTCAAACACAACTCTCTAATTCCTATGACCTAGGTTCGGCCCCATAAGTAGGAAAATGCTAGAAATGTTAAAATTTCACAAACTCTTGGATCTATGATCCTTAAGCATAGATAACACTCCTATAAGTCATGAAATTCAAGAATTTGAACATAGATCCAAGAGTTTGTGAAATTTTAACATTTCTAGCATTTTCCTACTTATGGGGCCGAACCTAGTTCATAGGAATTAGAGAGTTGTGTTTGATTATACTAATTGTGATTATGATTTATTGTGAAGGAGGAGATCTTGTTCAATCGTCCTAAAGCGCGTACGGCTACCAGTTGGAGGTACGGGGCTGCGGCCGTGAAAAGTGTTCGTGAACTTGTGATAGTTGCTACCTTGCTCTGAGGTGGGGGAAAGATTCATACTCATCGGGGAGGCAAGAGTAAAGTATAATGCATTAATATGCGTAGGGGAAAGGTCATCATTAGCATGGTGACACACCTAGGTGAGTCATCCATGTAATCATTGCTTTTAGAAAGGATAAGATGAGGTGTCCTTTGATAGTGACCTTATGCTTATCCGTTACCGGTTCCGGCAATCTCGTATGCGGACCGAGTTTCGTTTGAGTCGTCAACCCAAACCTTAACCATAATTCTCTACCAGTAATGTAGAGTAAAAATATATCTGTGTTGGATGCCAAATCACTTCTAAGACATAGATAAAATTCATACAATTTTCCAATCTTAGAAAACAGTGAAAATTGGGGTGTTACATTACTACCCCCCTTAAAAAGAATTTCGTCCTCAAAATTCGATGTACCTTTTAAAATAGATTGGGATACTGTTGCTGCATATCTTCTTCTCTTTCCCAGGTTGCATCTCCGGTAACGTCATCCCACACCACCTTCACTAGAGGAATATGCTTACCACGGAGTTCCTTAATTCTCCGATCCACTATTTTCACTGGTAAGGCTTCATACTCTATATTTTCTCTTAGCTGTATGGTCTCAGGTTCGATGATATGAGAAGGATCAGAATAGTATTTTCTGAGTTGTGACACATGGAAGACATCGTGAAGGTTTGCTAGATTTGGAGGTAAGGCAACCTGATATGCCACTGGACCAACTCAACGAAGAATTTGGAATGGCCCAATAAACCTTGGAGTAAGCTTCTTAGATTTTATAGCTCTACCAATACCTGTTCTAGGTGTAACTCTTAGAAGAATGTGGTCTCCCTCTTAGAATTCCAAAGGCTTTCTCCGTTTATCACTATAACTTTTCTGCCTGTCCTGAGCTGTCTTCATCTTTTCCCGAATCATTTTCACTTGTTCTGTTGTCTGCTGAATCATGTCCGGGCCGAGTAAATGATTTTCTCCTATTTCATACCAGCACAATGGCGTTCAACATTTCCTTCCATACAGAGCTTCAAACGGTGCCATACCGATACTTGCATGGAAACTGTTGTTGTACGTAAACTCGATCAGTGGTAAGACATCGTCCCAACTCCCCATATGTTCGAGTACACAGGCTCTCAACAAATCCTCCAATGATTGGATTGTCCTCTCTGATTGTCCATCCGTCTGGGGATGGTAAGCTGAACTCAATCTCAGTTTAGTCCCCAATGCATTGTGCAATTGTTTCCAGAACCTTGATGTGAACCTCGAATCGCTGTTAGATATGATGCAGGCAGGCATTCCATGTAACCTTACTATTTCTCTGATGTAGATCTGTGTTAACTTCTCTAATGAGTAACTTTCACCAATAGGAAAGAAATGGGCACATTTCGTCAGCCTATCAATGATCACCCATATGGCGTCATGTCTCTTCTGAGTTCTTGGTAACCCGGTTACAAAATCCATTAAAATCCCGTCCCACTTCCATTCCGGGATATCCAGTGACTGTAGTAACCCGCCAGGCTTATGATGTTCGATCTTCGCCTTTTGACACGTCAAGCACGACAACACATAATCTGTAACTTCTTTCTTCATTCCAGGCCACCAGAACATCTTTTTCAAATCCTGGTACATCTTTGTGGCACTTGGATAAAAACTTAACTTAATCTTGTGCGCTTCTTCCAAGATCATCCTTCGAACTTCCTTATCATCTGGCATACAAATTCTATCTCTGAACCTGAGGATTCCATCTGTATCTACCTTAAACTCTGAGGTTCGTTGGCTGGGAAGTAAGTTCTTCATTTTCTGAAGGAACTGATCCGCCTCTTGTTTCTCCTTTACTATCTCAAGAAAATCACTGGAGATAGTAAGTTTTCCCAAAAACATCTTACCTTCGAAGTATTCTCCCCCTAGATTCAAATCTCTGAACTGCTCTACTAATTCTAGCTCTTTGATCATCATAGTAGATATATGTAGCGATTTTCTACTTAGAGGATCTGCTACCACATTAGCCTTTCCTGGATGGTAATGCAATTCGAATTCGTAGTCCTTGACGAACTCCATCCATCTCCTTTGTCTCATGTTGAGTTCCTTCTGATTAAACAGATATCTAAGGCTCTTGTGGTCACTGTAGACATTAAAATTTGCTCCATAGAGATAGTGCCTCCAGATCTTTAGAGCAAATACTATTGCGGCTAATTCTAAGTCATGAGTCGGATAGTTTCTTTCATGAATTCTTAATTGTCTTGAAGCATAAGCCACAACTCTCCCCTCTTGCATGAGAACACATCCTCGTCCTTGATATGATGCATCACAGTACACCTCAAACTGTCCCAAAGGGTCCGGTAACACCAACACCGGTGACGTCGTTAACCGCTTCTTCAATTCCTGGAAACTGGCTTCACACTCTGCTGTCCACTCGAATATTACACCTTTCCTTGTCAATTGCGTCATGGGTAGTGCAATCTTTGAGAAACCTTCTATGAATCTTCTATAGTATCCAGCTAATCCAAGAAAACTTCTTACTTCACTAACCGTCTTTGGACTTTTCCACTGGACTACTGCCTCCACTTTTGCCGGGTCCACTGCGATACCTTCTTTATTGATCACATGCCCCAGAAAGTGTACCTCTTCTAGCCAGAATTCACATTTGGACAGTTTCGCATATAGTTGTCTATCCTTTAAGACTTGAAGCACGATCCGAAGATGTTCCTCATGTTTCTCTCTAGTTAGTGAGTAGATAAGGATATCGTCAATGAATACCACCACGAACTTATCCAGGAATGGTCGGAAAATCCTGTTCATGTAGTCCATAAACACTGCTAGAGCATTCGTTACATCGAAGGGCATAACTAGGTTCTCGTAATGTCCGTACCGAGTCCTAAACGCCGTTTTGGTACATCCTCCTTCTTAACTCTGATCTGATGATAGCCAAATCTCAAGTCAATTTTAGAAAATACAGCTGCTCCCTTCAGTTGGTCCATTAGGTCATCTATCCTTGGCAAAGGATATTTGTTCTTGACGGTTACCTTATTCAGCTGTCGGTAATCGACGCATAATCTCGAACTCCCATCCTTCTTCCTAACAAACAACACGGGTGCCCCCCATGGTGAAACGCTTGGCCTGATGAATTCTTTTCCCAGCATGTCATCTAATTGCTTTTTCAATTCCACTAATTCTGCCGGCGACATTCTATATGGTGATATAGAGATTGGTCCGGTTCCAGGTATAAGATCTATTGCAAATTCAATTTCCCTTTCAGGTGGCAATCCTGGAACATCTTCTGGAAATACCTCCGGAAATTCTCTCACCAAAGGCAAGGAACTAGTATCTGAAGTCTCTTTTACTTCCACGGAGAACAACATTACATATTTCCGAGACTCACTATTGACAGGCATCAAAATAGGTTTCTCGAGAAACACTAAGTTTTTTCTAGCACAGTCCAATAGTATATGGTTGGCCGAGAGCCAATCCATACCTAGGATAACATCTAGTTGTTGCATAGGTAAATAAACTAGATCAATAAGAAAAGATCTATTTTCAACAACAATTGGGCATTTTAAACAAACAGACATGGTAGTCAAGGAATCATTTGTAGAAGTAGAAACAGTCAAGTTATACGGAAGTACAGACACAGGCAACTTCAAATGTTTCATACATTCAAGAGACACAAAGGAGTGGGTGGCTCCTGAGTCAAATAACATGGACAACAGTTTTCCCGACACTAAGCACATACCTTGAATAAGGTTAGGGGATCGAGAGGACTCAGCTCCTCTCACAGTAAACACCCTTCCCTTAGCTTGTGGCCTTGTCGCTTGTGATCCTCCTGTTTGTGGTTTTGCCCCTACTCCTCGGTTATTAGCAGCGGGTTGCTGCTATTGAACTTGTTGTCTGCAGTCTCTAGCAAAGTGGCCCATCTTGCCACAGTGAAAACATTGGCGGTCTCCACTCATGGTACAGTCTTTGATAAGGTGCAAACCTCCACATCTAAAGCATCCCTGCGGTTTCACCTACATCACTCTAGATCTTCCAGTTCCTATTCCTCTTATAGCGACTGGGCGTTCATATGGTATTCCTCTCGATTGGGGCCTACCCCCTCTGCTCTTGCCTTTCTAAGGAATGTTTCCTCTCATTGGTCCTCCACTCCGTTGTTGCTGTTGCGAGTCTCTCTTTCTATCGATATTTTCAATCACAGAACACCTTTCCAATATTTCTGGAAACCTGGAGATGTTCAGTGGTGCTATCATCCGCTGCAGATCATACTTCAGCCCGTCCTCAAATCGACGGCATACCCATTCCTCTTCCGGTACCTCTTATAAAACTCTGAAAACTTGAGTAATGCTTCAAACCTTGCCGCATATTCTCCCACTGACATACTTCCTTGTTTCAGGCTCATAAACTCCTTTTCTTTTTCTCTCCTTATCAATCGAGGAAAGTATTTCTCCAAAAAGCATTCTCGGAATAACTCCTAGTTAATTATTCTACCTTCTCCTTCCAACATCCTTTGCTTTCCCCTCCACCATAATTCAGAACTTCCTGTCAGTACATATGATGCATATGTCACCTTACGGTCTTCGCGACAATGCATTGCAGCAAAGATCTTTTCTAGTTCTTGTATCCAGAGCTCTGTACCCTCTGGGTCGAAATCACCATTAAACTGTGGCGGCTTTCCTTTTAGAAAAGTTGTCAGTCCAACAACATCCGCATCCATATCATGTCTATGATTCAGCCTCTGTTGTTGTTCTATAGTCATTTGCATAAATTCAGCATTATGGTGTGTCTGCTGCAGCATAGCAGTTGCCAACTCCCGGACTGCACTTAAGGCCTCAGTGGAATCCTCCCTACCACCCGCATAGGAAGTCTCTCCATTTCCATGCCTTAGTTCGGGTGTTCCCTCTGTGGCCATTTCGCCACGTCCTCTATCACGTCCTAGAGCCATTTAATTTCCTGTAAAGGAAATTATTAGCTCCGATTCATAAGCCATATAATATTACTCAACAAGTAAACATACTATATGCCTTATGAATAAAATAACTTGCACTTTGAATACGCTACTCAACGTCTAAACATAGTTGGTACCCACTGTAGGCCCAACTAGACACGGCCAGTGACAACCTCCTCCTAGACCACACAGTCCGGATAGGACCGAACTGCTCTGGCATACATACGTACATTATCAAAGTACACAGATGTCAAAAGGAAGTATGGTATTAATACATACAAACGAATCCCTCTACACGCCCAAAGTACATCAAAAGACAAAAAAAACACTGGCCGTACATACGTAATAAACTAATATCCTCGTTTGCCCTCGATGTTCCACCAGTATCAAATCCGTACCAAGTTTCCGTCCATCTCTTTGTAGTCTGGCTCTGCTTCTTTATCAATTTAAGAAAACATGCAATATGATGAAAACCGGGGATAAGTATTTCATATCATCATAATTAAGGATAAAGGTAAAGCAGATACATTAGTAGCACAATCATATAACCACACACAAACACAATTAGCATTAACAATTATCCTCGACGTTTCTTGCACTTAACTATTGGTCTCACACTCTCATGCACCTGGACCTTACATGAAAATGCGGCAGCCACATTCCTACGTCATAACATATCCCCTACCAAGCAGAATACCTCATCCCCTACCAAGCAAGATGAAAGTCAAACGTCATCCGAGTAGCAAGTTCCGTTACACTCACGGGTACATTACATCCCCTACCAAGCAGGATGCTCACCCCCTACCAAGCAGGGTGACACTATTCCCCATTCCCGATAGGAATAGCTGTCCCGGTGTCAGAAGGCGCATCGGAGATCTCAGAAACTCACAGTAGACCTACCAAGCATCTAACTATAGTTCCGGTTTGACCTCGCGTAATCCCAGATCTACGCGGCTGTGACATCACAACACAATGCAACTAACATGAATCCTCACGACTCATTCTGATCAATCACTGCAACTCAACCCCATCAATTAACACACGTATCCCCTACCCAGCAGGATACCGCATCCCCTACCAAGCAGGATGCCTACGACTATCAACGGTCCTTTATCATTTCACCAGGTTGAGTGCAGTAGCTTATTACCATCAAATGATTTTATCTCACACATCACCCAATTCATAAGTGATCATTGCTTAATTCTAAGCATACCGACAATCACATATGCATTATCATACTTTTCACAACATATTATCATCATATCATCAAATGAGTCAAATAACACCAACTAATAAAATGAAGCACATTATCATACCATGGTAAAACATATATTCACAATCACATCATAGTAACCATATAAGCATATTAAGCGTACAACCTCGATCAACATAGCATGTCATTCATCATGTTATCATCATCTAACCTAGGGTGTATTCTTAATGGTGATAGCCCAAAGATACCTATACCGAGGGTTTAGGTACTTTGTCAGGGCTCAAGTTCTAGTAGGGTTTAGGTTTCCCCTACGCATATTAATGCATTATACTTTACTCTTGCCTCCTCGATGGGGGTCGTCTCATTATTATGGTATTAGAGCAGTTCGGTCCTATTCGGACTGTGTGGTCTAGGAGGAGGTTGTCACTAGCCGTGTCTAGTTGGACCTACAGCGGGTACCAACTATGTTTAGACGTTGAGTAGTGTATTCGAAGTGCTAGTTATTTTATTCATAAGGCATATAGTATGTTTACTTGTTGAGTAATATTATATGGCTTATGAATCGGAGCTAATAATTTCTTTTACAGGAAATTAAATGGCTCGAGGACGTGATAGAGGACGTGGCAAAAGGGCCACAGAGCGAACACCCGAACTAAGGCTTGGAAATGGAGAGACTTCCTATGCGGGTGGTAGGGAGGAATCCACTAAGGCCTTAAGGGCAGTCCGGGAGTTGGCAACTGCTATGCTGCAGCAGACACACCATAATGCTGAATTTATGCAAATGACTATGGAACAACAACACAGGCAGAATCATAGACATGATATGGATGCGGATGATGCTGGACTGATAACTTTTCTAAAAGGAAAGCCGCCACAGTTTAATGGTGACTTCGACCCAGAGGGTGCAGAGCTTTGGATACAAGAACTAGAAAAGATCTTTGCTGCAATGCATTGTCGCGAAGACCGTAAGGTGACATATGCATCATTTGTACTGACAGGAAGTTCTGAATTATGGTGGAGGGGACATATTGATGTCAAACCAATTTTCTTGATCTAGATTTATGATCTTCTATCATAATCCAAGAGTTTGTAGTCACAAAAGCTCTCTAACCCATTTTTATGTAAGATGGCCGAATGCCCTCTAATGATGAATCCATGGAGTTTTGTTCCAAATTTTGTTAAAGAAGTGTTGATTTGAGTTCTATCACACTTAGATGTCCTTGAATTCAAATGATTGTAATCCTACCTTAATTTTCTATGACATGGCCGAATTCCCTATGTTGTAGAATCATGAAATTTTGTTTCAATGTTTGCTAAAAGAATGTTGATTTGATCCTATTACACTTATATGCCTTTGCATCCCAAAAGAATTGAATCAAAAACCTTTCCTAGCCTCATGTTCTATGAAGAGGCTGAAACCCTATGCTTGGAAAATCAAGAGTTTTGTTTCAAATTCTTGAATTCCATGATTTACAGGAGTGTTATCTATGTTTAAGGATCATAGATCCAAGAGTTTGTGAAATTTTAACATTTCTAGCATTTTCCTACTTATGGGGCCGAACCTAGTTCATAGGAATTAGAGAGTTGTGTTTGATTATACTAATTGTGATTATGATTTATTGTGAAGGAGGAGATCGTGTTCAATCGTCCTAAAGTGTGTACGGCTACCGGTTGGAAGTACGGGGCTGCGGCCGTGAAAAGTGTTCGTGAACTTGTGATAGTTGCTATCTTGCTCTAAGGTGGGGGAAAGATTCATACTCATCGGGGAGGCAAGAGTAAATTATAATGCATTAATATGCGTAGGGGAAACCTAAACTCTACTAGAGGTTGAGCCCTGACAAAGTACCTAAACCCTCGGTATAGGTATCTTTGGGCTATCACCATTAAGAATACACCCGAGGTTAGATGATGATAACATGATGAATGACATGCTATGTTGATCGAGGTTGTACGCTTAATATGCTTATATGGTTACTATGATGTGATTGTGAATATTTGTTTTACCATGGTATGATAATGTGCTTCATTTTATTAGTTGGTGTTATTTGACTCTTTGATGATATGATGGTAATATGTTGTGAAAAGTATGATAATGCATAAGTGATTGTCGGTATGCTTAGAATTAAGCAATGATCACTTATGAATTGGGTGATGTGTGAGATAAAATCATTTGATGGTAATAAGCTACTGCACTCAACCTGGTGAAATGATAAAGGACTGTTGATAGTCGTAGGCATCCTGCTTGGTAGGGGATGCGGTATCCTGCTGGGTAAGGGATACGTGTGTTAATTGATGGGGTTGAGTTGCAGTGATTGATCAGAATGAGCCGTGAGGATTCATGTTAGTTGCATTGTGTTGTGATGTCACAGCCGCGTAGATCTGGGATTACGCGAGGTTAAACTGGAACTACAGTTAGATGCTTGGTAGGTCTACTGTGAGTTTCTGAGATCTCCGATGCGCCTTCCGACACCGGGACAGCTATTCCTATCGAGAATGAGGAATAGTGTCACCCTGCTTGGTAGGGGGTGAGCATCCTGCTTAGTAGGGGATGTAATGTACCCGTGAGTGTAATGGAACTTGCTGCTCGGATGACGTTTGACTTTCATCCTACTTGGTAGGGGAAGAGGTATCCTGCTTGGTAGGGGATACGTTGTGACGTAGGAATATGGCTACCGCGTCTTCATGTAAGGTCCAGGTGCATGAGAGTGTGAGACCAATAGTTAAGTGCAAGAAACCTCGAGGATAATTGTTAATGCTAATTGTGTTTGTGTGTGGTTATATGATTGTGCTACTAATGTATCTGCTTTACCTTTATCCCTAATTATGATGATATGAAATACGTATCCCCTGTTTTCATCATATTGCATGTTTTCTTAAATTGGTAAAGAAGCAGAGCCAGACTACAAAGAGATGGACGGAAACTTCGTACGGATTTGATACTGGTGGAACATTGAGGGCAAACGAGGATATTAGTTTATTACGTATGTATAGCCAGTGTTTTTTTTGTCTGTTGATGTACTTTGGGCTTGTAAAGGGAGTCGTTTGATGTATTAATACCATACTTCCTTTTGACATCTGTGAACTCTGATAATGTACGTATGTATGCATATATAGTACGTGTGTATGTTCAAAAGTTTAAATATTTTACTATATGCAATCAGCGCGCAAACAATTATAACGTAAGTGGGATTAGTTAATATCTTAGGTTCTTTAATGGGATTATCCTACATAAGTGGGGTCGTGTCATTATTATGGTATCAGAGCAGTTCGGTCCTATCCGGACTGTGTGGTCTAGGAGGAGGTTGTCACTGGCCGTGTCTAGTTGGACCTACAGCAGGTACCAACTATGTTTAGATGTTGGGTAGTGTATTCGAAGTGCAAGTTATTTTATTCATAAGGCATATAGTATGTTTACTTGTTGTAGGACGATTGAACACGATCTCCTCCTTCACAATAAATCATAATCACAATTAGTATAATCAAACACAACTCTCTAATTCCTATGAACTAGGTTCGGCCCCATAAGTAGGAAAATGCTAGAAATGTTAAAATTTCACAAACTCTTGGATCTATGATCCTTAAGCATTGATAACATTCCTGTAAGTCATGGAATTCACGAATATGAAACAAAACTCTTGATTTTCGAAGCATAGGGTTTCGGCCTCTTCATAGAACATGAGGCTAGGAAAGGTTTTTGATTCAATTCTTTTGGGATTCAAAGGCATATAACTGTAATAGGATCAAATCAACATTCTTTTTGCAAACATTGAAACAACAAAACTTCATGATACCACAACATAGGGAATTCGGCCATATCATAGAAAATTAAGGTAGCATTACAATCATTTGAATTCAAGGACATCTAAGTGTGATAGAACTCAAATCAACACTTCTTTAACAAAATTTGGAACAAAACTCCATGGATTCATCATTAGAGGGCATTCGGCCATCTTACATAAAAATGGGTTAGAGAGCTTTTGTGACTACAAACTCTTGGATTATGATAGAAGATAATAAATCTAGATCAAGAAAATTGATTTGACATCAATATGATTTTTCTACAATTTTTCATGACTTTTTGAAGTTTAAGCTCAACATAGAACACGTAGAGTTTCAATGGATAGAAATGAACATTTAGAGCTTAAAGAAGAGATCTCTACCTCTTAGATGATGAAGAATATCAATCTAAGCAAGTTTGCTTCGCAAAGAACTTGAAGAAACCTTGAAGAAATAAAGAGAAATTGAGATGAAAGCTTAAAGCTTTGAAGTGGATAACAAAGTGGAGGAAGAAAGAAAATGAGAAAGAAAGGAGAAGGAGGGTGGCGTGAGGTCTATATAAAGGGAGGATAAGGATATGATAAGGATGTGATAAAATCAATTAAAGTGACAATGGTCATTTCATTTAAGAACCAAATTGGAATTTCATCAAAACTTGCAGTAGAAACTTAAACACTTGAACTTAGATAATAAAGTGAAGGAGAAGTAAATATGAAATAGTAATTGGATGAGGAAGTGGCGTGGGAGATATGTGAAGGAAGGGTAAGGATTGAATAAAAGTTACTTAAGGGCAAAAAAGTCATTTCCTATAGGGGCAAAATTGTAATTTCTACACCCTAATCATTACTATGGTCAGTCACCCATGTGACTCACCCTTGGCCATCATTAGCATGGTGACTCACCCAGGTTAGTCATCCATGTAATCATTGCTTTTAGAAAGGATTAGATGAAGTGTCCCTTGATAGCGACCTTATGCTTATCCGTTACCGATTCCGGCAATCTCGTATGCGGACCGAGTTTCGTCTGAGTCGTCAACCCAAACCTTAACCATAATTCTGTACCAGAAATGAGTAAAAATATATCTGTGTTGGATGCCAAATCACTTCTAAGACATAGATAAAATTCATACAATTTTCCAATCTTAGAAAACAGTGAAAATTGGGGTGTTACATCTTTATCATTGTAGCCACTGATTATTTTACCAAGTGAGTAGAAGCACAGCTGATGGTGAACGTTATACAGCAAGATGTGATCAATTTCATCAAGCAACATATAATCCATAGATATGAAATTCCTGAATCAATTACAACATACCAGGGTACCAAGTTTACTGGAGATAAGATGGTGCCTTTGCCCAAGAATATGGAATCAAGTTGAACCATTCTTCCCCGTATTATGCTCAGGAAAATGGGCAGGCTGAGGCTACTAATAAAATCGTGATTGTTATGATAAAAAAGACTCTTGAAAAAAAGCCTAAAAGGTGGCATGAAGCACTATCTGAAGTCTTATGGGCATGCAGGAATTCAAAGTCCACAGCTACTAGACTAACTCCGTATCGGCTGATTTGTGGTCATGTTGTTGTTCTGCCATTAGAGATTAATGTAAAATCTTTTACAGTGGCTAAACAACATGGATTAATTCTAGATGATAATCATCAAGCAATGATGATGGAATTAGAATCAGCCGATGAAGATAGATTAATGGCACTGGAAAGTATTCGGCTGAACAAGCAAAAGGTTGCTAAAGCATATAAAAAAAGAGTGAAAAATAAGCGTTTTACCGAAGGTGATTTAGTTTGAAAGACCATTTTGCCAATTGGAACTAAAGATCCTAAATATAGGATATGGTCACCAAACTGGGAGGGTCCATTTATTATTAGTCAAGTTATTCCTGGGGGTACTTATCGATTAATTAACATGAAAGGGGAAGAATTTAGTCGAAGCATAAATGGAAAATAGTTGAAATCATATTACCCTTCTATCTGGGAGGGGATGGATCCAAAATAATGGCCTATGGCCAGTCATACATTTGTTTCAAAAGTAAAAGAGAAACATTACAGGAATGAAAACTATGAATCCTAAACATCACTAGAAGGTATAGCTGCCGAGATGGAAGGATCTGGATTAGCCATGGCCTCTTCATTAATGAGTGCAAGAATAGTGATGTCATCAGCTGTTTGGAATTCAGAGGGTGCATTTTTCTCCTCGACAGCGGTTCCTTTTTCAATGACTTCTTCGGTTGACTGGGCATTAGACGGCTCGTCTTGTTCATTATTCACCTATTTAGCAGTTTCCTCGACTATGGTTTCTGTCGGAATAGGAAAATTACCAGATTTGGCTAAGAGAGTCTTTTCCAATGTCACTTCAGTTGGAGCAGAGGGGTTAGCATGCTCGATTAACAGAGTCTCTCCGGCTGGAATTTCAATCACAATAGTAGGTGTGGTCAAGGTTGCCTCATTGGCAGCAATATCAGCAGGCTTGAACATTGTACCTTCTTCCATGGTGTCAGCCGCTACAATCGAAATAAGGGTTGGAGTAACTCCCTCATTAGACTTGGGGGCAACTGCAGATGATTTTGCTTCAGTTATAAGAACTTTCAAGCTCTTCCAATCTTCCTGAGCCAAGGTCATCCCACATTCAGCCATGGCCACATCTTCTTTCAGCGCTTCCTTTTGCTGATCCAAGGGTATAATCTCATTATCTAGAGATTTGGACTAATGATATAGTTGGATTCTGGTTTTTGCGCTTGCTAAGAGTTTCTTCTCTACACACTCCAGCTTGGGCTTAGTCTCAACTATCTCCTTATCTATATATTCCCTTTCGGCCATCAGTTGGATGAGTAGATTAGAGAGTTGCTTGTTCTCTGTTAGGTCAATGTATCTCTCTACCTCAACTGATTGAAAGGAAGTCTGAAAGCGGAGTTTTTGCTCTTCAAGTTCAGCCAAACGGTTGAGGCTGCTCAGACTTCTCCTATGGCGACTTTTGTGAGCCACGAGATTAAAGGAAATATCTCCAACCTTTACAGCAATGCGATTGAGGATCTCTTTTTGGGTATCTGAAATGGCCATGTTATATATAGTTGTTGACAAAGCTAGCCTTAACTCCGTGATTGCTGCTTCTTCTATAGGGATGTCTTTGTTAAGTTGTTCCTCGATATGCGAAAGACGTTCATCTATAGGAAAGCTGGCTGAAGTGATTATGGGGATAGCTGATTGAAAGTATTGGGAAAGTTTTTCCCCCAGGATGGAATCCTCAGGCGAAATGGCCATTGGAGGAATGATGGGTCTGTTGTGTGCATGAACTATGTCTTCTTGAATCGGTTGTTCATCTGTGATGTCTTCAGTAGTTGGGATGGTAGCTGATTCAGGATTGGCAGCTACAAGTAACGGTTGCGATTGAGTAGCAGGAGATGTCATTGGATGAGTACTTGATTCTAAAGTTGGTCTTTTCTTTTTATGCTTTGCTGGAGGAGTAGATAATTCCTGAGTTAAGTCATGAATCATAGAGGAAATGATTTGGATCAGTATAAGAGATTTAGCCAGTGAATAAAGGGTAAATGAAGAAAGAAATAGTAAGTCAGAAATATGCCTCAGCTGCATGAGTAGTTTCTGCGATGTCTTTTGGAATTTGAGCCACGGTTGTCTTGGTAGATTTACTCTTTTGAAAAAAGAATGAAAAGTTAGGAATGAAAGGGTAAACGTGGAGTAAGGATGTATATAAAAGTCCAATTACCTTAGCCGATTTCTCGGCTGAAGAATTTCTAGTTTTTGGCCTTGAAGGATTTGGTGGGGCTTCAGTCATAATGCTTGCTTGTCTGGTTCTTTTCCTTGTTGAAGCAGGAGTCGTGTCAAAAAGTTCCTCCACATCAATCACGTTCTTTCCTGAAGGAGATAACAACAGTCGTGTAATAAGTAAATCAAGCAAACAAATTGAAAATTTGTTTTGTGAGATTAAGACATTTGGATTACCTTTGGGTTTAGAAGAAGGTTTGGTAGCTTGTCGTTTCCTGCTTAAAGGAGGGGCTTCTGGGATTAGCTGAGAAGTTGTGATATGTTTCTCGCCTTCTGTTAACCGAAGGAGACACCTAGACAAATCCTCTGGGAAAATTTTTTGTGGAACTGATGGCCACCAATTAGGTAATGGAGAAGTTTCTCCTGGTAGCCGATCAAAGGAGACGTATGTAAAGGAGACCAATTTATCAGTATTGATCGATGTTACTTCGGCTACTTCCTTAGCTGAGAGGAGTGGCCTTTTGTAAGGAGAAGCTCAAGATTCATAAGTTGTTGGTATGTTCTAAAGTACGTCGAATTTCCTAGAAAAACATTGAGGATAAGACAGCTCAACTGAAGATTTGTTGTTTCTTGATGTGGGCCTGACTCCACATAAAAGATTTCGAGCCGTCAGGATACTGCTCCATTCTGAAATTATTTCCTTCCGAAGAGAAGTATCAAATATCTTTTCTGGAGTAAAAAAGATCTTTTTGGGGCTAACATTGGTTGGGAGGATTTTGTTGAGATCGGTTGAACGCCTGAATGAAGTGGTGATTAAGATGTTTACCACATCAAAAACAGATGTTGGAGGTGTTGCCCTAGTATTGGTGGATTGGTAGGAAGTGCTGTCGGGTTGAAGGAAGTATCAATGAATTCTAGAAAATAGAGAGTGATCTAGAGTTGGAGGAACTAAATATGACCTGGGTTGTTGTCTACTTTTTCTCTCCTCATCAATCGATCCAGAAACACAAATAAGCCTCTATATAGAAGTGACAAAAACAAAGGAACTAAAGCCAGTGCTCTTCCAGAAGTGATGAGGGAAACATAATATGAACATTCACCTACCACTTGACAAGAGTTGGTGCAGATGAAGTATTTGCACAACCAATACAAAAGAAAGGCATTGTACTCACCGTCAGATACATCTCCTTGGGTTTTTGCGTTAGCCGAAAGATAGGTTAAATAGTATGCTTCTCTGTGAGAAAGTTGTATCCCCAAATCCAGGAAAGTTGAGAGGCGTAAAGAAGAAAGTTCTTCACCATTTAATGGAAGACCCGTTATGGCAACCACGTCCAGCAATGTAGGGCTTGCCATGCCGAAAGAAAAGATGAAGCCATTAATTGAGGTTTCCCAAAAGCTTGAAAAGCCATAAATCAATTCTGGGTTAAAGGAAATATCATGTTGAGAGAGCATCATTATGTCTTAAATTCCCCAAGATTTACAGAGATCACCTTTGCTTGATGATACTCGGGCAAGCCAATCAGCATAAGGTTGAGTTTTGCGAGGCCGTGTTCTAAAATCGGAAGGACATTTTTGAATAGTGAACCAATCAGCCGATATAGGAAAAACGAATGTAGTGGGAGATAGAATATGGTCTAAAAAGAGCTTACCCTCTTTGATGTCCAGGGTAGAAGGTTTTATGGTGAAAGATTGGCGAGTTATATGCAAGAAGGTAGAGCTTTCGTCAATATTTGTGTTATCAGAATCTTGAGAGTGGGTTGCGTGGATTGAAGAGATTCGTGATGAAGTTTCTGAAGATTCATTGCCATCGTATGAGTAATGACTGCGATCAGAATTTGAGCAAGACATGATGATACAGTTTTGACTGCAGGAAGCAAGAAAACAAGAAAGATGAGAAAAGTGAAGAAGATGGCAAGGTAACAGTAATCGGCTGGTTGGGAATTTGGCTAAATTTAAATTATTTAGTGACAATAGCTGACAGGTGCCGAACCCAGCAAAATTAATAAAACAGAATTACAACCCTACTCGCAGCAAGGGTGTTGGCCCGAATCGTTTCCCAACGACCAACTCAGAAATTCAATCAAATTAAGCAAGCTAATTACAAGGTTTGGGGGGTTCAAGTTTATAAAATAAATTGAAACAAGTAGAAGCTATTAAGATTGAAAACAGATATTTAAAGACAACCAATCCAAGGGGTTCAACAATTATCGAGTTTAATCAATCCTTAACCACAAACCAACATCATGTTAATTTCATCCTTGGTTTTGATTTATAACAAGAAGCCTCACCATCATCCACAATTTCACTACTAGAAGCGCTTCTAGAATGAAGATTAATCAAGGAAAAATGAGTTAAGCAATCATCAAACCAAGATTAAGCTTGAAAACCGAAATTAAACCAAGCTAGACATAACATCAAATACCTTCAATGCAACATCCAAACTATGTCTTCTCTCTTTAAAAATGAGCTAATGAAGCCACTAACACATATATTCAAGACTCAACTTCATTTAAGCAAATAAAATTAGAATCAAGAATCAAAGAGGAAACAATGAAAAACGAAATTCAACATGAACATACCAAATAGAGCAAGGTTTCATAAATCAAACCTCAATAATGTCCACCCAAGGATTGGTTAAGAGATTTTAGACCTCCATGGGTGTGGAGGAACAACCCATAAAATGAAAATGAAACAAAAACTAAAAACCTAGAAGAAGGAAGAAGAGGAAAAGAGAGAAAAGCTCTCTCAAATCCCCAATTTCGTGCTACTGTTCTGTCTCTCCCTTTTCTCACTTAAAGCTGACTTAATTCCCTTCATGCCCCATGAGCCCAGCTTCAATTGGCCACCAAAAATGCCCCATTTGGACCTCTAATGAGAAAATTAGGCCCAAATTACTTCAAGATACTTCAGGATCCGAGGCTGACATTCCAAAGCAAATTACACCATCAAAATGACATCAATTGGTCAGGTGATCGTCATGAAAGTTGTAGCCAAATGTGTCTTCTTCAAATTGGTCTTAGTTTCAGGTTCATAAAACCTCTATAACTCAAGTTATGGCCCGAAAACTGCTACTTGTCCAAACTTCTGCAACAGCACCTCTGGTCATACTTTCAGCCCATATTTGACAATTTTATGCTCAGAATTTGATCACGAGCTCTTCACAAAAGTTGTAGATAATGTTCTTAGATTTTCTACAAAATTAAAATCACAATTTTCCAATACCTACATCCAAAGTTATGCTCAAAATACAGAAGCAGTGTCAATGCCAATTATGCCATAAATGCAATTAGGCCCAATTAATATCCAAAGTCATGAAATGCACCCAAAACCCAACAATTAAGCAAAAATGATGTTTAAAACAATAAGTATGAAGGTTAAACAACATGTCCAAATTATGTTCATCAGTAGCTGAAAGGAAAAGTAACCGTTACCTATTGACGAGACTGTTGCGAGACTATAGGGATAATGAGTATTTTGTGGAGCTCGAGGAAATAATTACATCACTATATCTTTACCAACGGTTAAAATAGAGGATGCAAGGGGGCAAATATTATCTCCAAAAAATAAATTGGCTACTCGGTAGTCGTTAATTACTGGGTAGCCGAATACAATTTATTAGTCGAAAGGTAATAGTCGAATGAACAGCTGAGTTATTATTATACATGGTAGCCGAATTAATGGAAATTCGATAGTCGTTTGATGCTAAGTTAAAAGAAAAAAACGGCTAGTTGTTGAGTTAGTCCAATCGTTTTGATTGAATTAGGCGAAGGCATAATAGCTGAATAAATTGGTCGAGGATCAATTGAAGTCCCTGCATTTTAGGAATGGGAAAACGCATATGCCTATAAAAGAGGGATTCGGATAAAAGGACCATTTGAAGATTAAAACGCTGGAAGGTTTGCCGTTTTGAAGATTGAAGAAGCGATGAAGTATGCAACTAGTTGGACGAACAAAAAGACGTGCCTAGAATATAGGGATGGTTGTTAGTCATGTTTATTCGTTGGAGTAGTTAAGGAACCCGCAAGTTAGGAGACAGAATCTCTTTCCTAACGTTATCGAATGTTAGGGGAATTATTGTTATTTTGGTTCTAGCTAAGGTCACGGCTAGCACTAATTTCATAGATAACAATTATATATACATGAATTGATATATAAAGGTATGATAAATTGATTCTTTTAATGGAAATGAAGTACAAAAAAATTGTATATGATGCCTTATGGAAATGGACAATGGAATTTATGTATTTGTAGCTTACCGTTGTGAAGGAAAATGAATAGGTAGATTATATTTTACTATTATGAGTTGTGATGGCATGACTATGAGATGATTGTGATGATAAATGTTTATAAAGTTGTTAACTATTGGCAAATTATTCTATGTTATAATACTTGAAATATTGTTTGGTGCATTATTTAATGGATTAGTATTGATGATGGTTTGTATTCCTATAATTGTATTATATTCATGGTATTAATATAAAATTTGAAAGCAATTGTGAAGTATGATATGGGTGATCTTGTGTTTAAGTTTTGCCTTTAGTTAAGAAGTGTTTAACTTGATTGTTAGAGATGTTATTATTGGATTATTCTTGATTGTAAATGGATCTTATGGTTGATAATATTTTGGAATTTAAGTTATTATTTGAGATGTTGATAAAAGCTCATGAATATGGAATAGTTGATTTCATGTGTATATATTGATTCTTTTTATGATGGAATTATGGATATGTGGATATTATGGTAAGTGTTAGTCTTACCTATTTTTTTTTGACAACGTTGAAGGATGTGAATCCACATGTATGTTCTTTTTGTGAATTATATGGAAAGTATTTAGTAGAATGGATTGACCAAGTGCTTGTGAATCTTTGGGCATCCGACCAGAGGGTATATAAGTTAAAACCTTCGAGGTTGGGGACCTTAGTAAGCAACCCCAGAGTTAAGGAGGAATGATGATGGCCGGAGGGGATAGTATCTCTGGGATATGAAATCAAAACTGTCCAGATGGAAGACCTTAGTGAGCAACCCCAACTGGAACCCCAAGGACTCAATAAGACTATATTTATGCTATGCTTCCCGTTATGAGCAAGAACATGAATTATGAAAATAAGATTTATGTCAAATCATTTCACAAGTACTCTATTGAGGGACAAGATGTCAACATGGTGATTTGTTTGCTTCTAGAAATATTTGCGTATGAATAGATGGTTGTGACGTGTAGCTTTGAAATGATTATTTATTTGTTTGAGCTAGAGTTTTGCACGATTGTGACTTTATTTTTGCACTTGATTATGTATGACTGCATGTGTTTAGGGGAAACTCTCTCACTGAGTCAGCGAACTCACCCCACGTTTAACATTTCGGGTGCAGGTATCTGTGATGCCCCTTGAAGGCTTGTATGTCATGTGGACAGTTTGAAGGGTTTTAACCATAGGTTTTAAGTTGTATCTAGTGTAAGTAGGACTTTGTAATTTATGTTATGTTTTGGTTTGACTCTGATGATATTATTCAATCTTATGATGCATTATTGAATGATATTTTTTTATACTTTGGATGAGATGAATTATTATGATTGAGAGGCTACGAAAGGGAAAAGAGAAACTTTCCCTTTCGGCCGGTCATGGCTATGAAATTCGGGTCATGACAGGTATGGTCGTGCTCACTTATTGTTATGCCTTCATCCTCTTGTTTAAGTTCAGCTTGAGGGGCCAATGATTCTTGGACTTTTTGAGACACCAATGTTGTAAGAGCAGTTAATTGAGCTTCCAAGATTTGAAAGTTGTTGTCAAACTTGTTGTTCCTCATGAACTCTGCCCAGGTTTCTTCAAGATCAGGTTCTTGTTCCTCATAATTAGCCAAAGGATGTTTAGATTCCCACTTTGGTAAATAATCCTCAAGAGTTCTCTTCTCTCCCATGGTTCTTCTTGATTCCCCAACTGCAAAATAAGATCAACTAGAAGCACACTGTTTGGAAGACATTAGCATTCCGGGAGAGATAATCAAAAATAAAAATAAAATAAAAATGTCTAAAGTAACTAGAATTTCTTTCTTCCAATATCACAAATATCATAAAATATCACAAATTAATCCGCGGCAATGGCGCCAAAAACTTGTTGCGTTGTGAACACAATTAAGGGCAGTGTATACCCTGTCGCAAAAGTAATATAGGACAGAAGTCCAAATATCGTACCCAAGGGATTAATGATGCAATATACAAGTGACTAAGTGAGTACTGGAATAGAGAAATCCCCATGCTATTTAGACTAACCGAAATAATAGTAATAGTATGATGTAAGCAGTAGTAATAGATAAACAAAAGAAATAAAGAGTTGAGAAATCAAGAGTAAAAGAGCATAGAGTTGTGGTTTCGGTTGTACTTTCGATACCCCCCCCCCCCAAATCCTAGTTCTATTCAATTTTACAATTGCCTTTCTGAATATAAATCCCTCTACTAAATCTATTAATTGCTTGTCAGGCAACCAATATTCTTTTCTCCAAATGAACCCAATGTTTGTCAGGCAAAGAGTTTAAATAATTAGAAAGCATAAAGAGCAAAGAGGTTGAATGACTGAAAGGAATAAATCAAGTTTGGTCATGCAATAATTTAAACCCCCGTTATCCTATAGATTCACCAATTAATTGCATTACGGCCGCTGATCAACCAATTGATTAAGAGCATGCAAAGGGTGCGTAATCCTAGCATGAGATGAAGAACAATAGAATAACACTATTCAAATCGCAACCTTGAAACCAAATAGAATTCGAATTAAAGCTAAGACATAGCAAAAAGGGTTTCTATTAATACAAGATTCACCACAACTCTAGTGGTGAAATTAGCTACGCATAATAATAGATAAAACCAATTTCAGCAAAGGGAGACACATCTTGAAGAATTAATAAGAAGAAGTGTCTCCAACTTAACCCCCAAGTGCAAATCCTATTCTAGAATTCTAAACACTACTAAAGCTATAAACTATAGAAAGCTATTACAAGATGTGAAGAGATGGAATGTATAAGAATGGTACAGAGGGCCTCTATATATACAAAAATATGAGAAAGGGCCCCAAAATTAGGTCTTCAACGCGGCCAGCACGGGCGTGCTCTTTATTCAGCATAGCCATGCTTCCTTCATGTCAGGTCGTACTCAGTTCTTCATGGGCATTCCAACTTCATATAATCAGCATCATAGTGCATAGGAATCAGCACGGGCGTGCTTGACTTCTGCACGGGCATGCTTCCTCTATGTAAGGGCGTGCTTGAATAAATCAGGCCTTGCTTCTCTGAGTCAGGCCTTGATTCATTTTGGCACGGACGTGCTGGTGTATGGCACGGTCGTGCTTCATCTTCAAAGGTCAGCTTTAAGTCATTTTTGTAAGGTCATGTTTGGATGGTCAGGCTAAGAGCCTTGCACGGGCGTGCTGTTCTTGTGCATGGCCGTGCTCGAGCTCCAAACTTCATTATTTTCTTCTTTTTAGCTCAAAAACCTCCATATTTCATCAAATGCTCATCAAGCTGCCTCTAAACATCAATTCTGCCAAAACTTAAAAGGGTGAAATACAATAATAATCATTATCAAATGTATCAAAATTCAACCCAAATACCCCCAATAAAATGCACAGAACTAAGGTTTATCAATAAACATTACCGAGGGACCAACCGTCGGTACATCCTTTGGTAACTTTGGCGCAAATAGGCGCCAAAATATTCCCGCTGTATTTCTGACGAGCTTAGCCATCGGTAAAGGTACTTAATTGGTACCGACGGCCAGCCATCGCTAAGCGTCGTTTGGTATTACTCAACATCTCTTTTTTTGGTTTACCGACGGGCTTGGCCGTCAGTAAGGGTGATTAATTTATTACTGACGGGCTTAGCCGTCGGTAACGGTAATTAATTTATTACCGACAGCCTGGCTGTCGATATGCATCACTAATACATGCACAATGACCTTTCCCTCTCATTTCACTCAAACGCTCCCCTCTCCTCTTCGCCCCTCTCGGCCACCGCGACTGCCACCATCTCTTCCTCCTCACCTTTTCGCCCAGTGACGCTCATTTCCCTCTCCTCTTCGCCCCTCTCAACCAACAGCGCCACTGCGACCACTTTCCCTCTCAGCCAACAGCCATCATCTCTTCCTCCTCTTTGTCCTATGTCTCTGCACCCTGAAGGGGAGGTGCCATCCATAGTCATCATCCGTTCGCATTCATTGTCCGATCGCAAAGGTAATCTCTGGCCACCCCATCTCCTCCTCCTCCTCCTCCTCCTCCTTCATTTTGATATTTGATTTTTACTCATTTTGCCCTCTCATCCAGGCACCAACCAACCACCGTCCTCCTCTTCCTTCATTCTATCCTCCTACGGCAGAAAGACCACTGCACATGGAGACCACCATAGTCTCCTCTTACGACAGAAAGACCACAGCACCGCTCTCATGCCACAAACATCGCACTGGCGCACTCTCTCCTCTCTCACAAAATTAAAAGTTACAGGTTTATGTTCCTTCACAAATCTATTTCCACCTATTTCCACTGCAATATCTCCTTTGTATCTGCACTTTCTCCTATTCGTTCTTCGAATGTGTTTGTGTTCAATGGTTTTCTTTGAAATAGTTGGATTGCTATCTCCCTTGTCTCTAAATGTTGATCTCCATTTTCCATTCTCTGCAGCAAACCAAGTTAACATTTGATCTCTGAAAGTGTTGGATTGTTGTCTCCCTCGTCCTTTTTTTCTCTGACTGCAACAACCACCGCAACAGGTAAGTCCTCTCTATTTTCTAGTTTCCCTAATTGATGCCTGATTTTTCTTTTCCCTCCGATTGTGTTGCTTTTTTTAATTTGGTTATTTCTAAAATGTTCAGTTTATGAGTTTTTTCAATGCTGTTCTGGTCCAATTTTTATGGTGTGTAGAAATTGGTTATGTTTCTGAATCTAATTGAGAAAATGTCTATGTTATATGCCTACGTGAAAATGCCATTTATATGAAAATGCCTGATATATTGCTTCTGGTTGGGAAAATGGTTGTGAAAATGTCATTTTTGGGGCTGTTTGTGAAAATGCCCATGTCATATTGCTTTTGCTTATGAAAATGCTTATATTATATGCCTATGTGAAAATGCCATTTATATGAAAATGTCCATGTCATATTGCTTTTGTTTGTATGCTTGTTGTTACTGCCCAAGTTATATTCTTTTACCATTTTCTATTTTTTGCGTTTTCATAATTAATTTAATAGTAATAATAAATAATTGATTAAATAAAGTTGTAACTAATTAAATAGTGTAACTAATGTAAATAAAATGTGAATATTAATTAATGAATAGAATGTCAATTTCTCTTAGCACTTATAATTGGTGTTAAGCCTCATAAGACTTAAACAAAAAAAATAATATCAATAAAATTTGTGACGAGAGAACAACATGAGATTTGATGAGGAGATTTAGCAGTGGCTCATGCGACGTAGTGGGAATAAATTAAACAAAAATGACTAAATAATTAAAATAAAATAAATAAATAAATAAACTATTAGCCTCATAACCAATTTCTTTTAGCACTTATAACAGGTGTTTAGGGAGTGGCTCGTGTGACATGACAGACTAAATGAATCAAATTTAAAAATTAAAAATATTGAAAAAGTTAATAAAATAAATACTTATAAAAGGTATGAATAATGAATTAAATTTTAAAATTATGCAATTGAATAAGGTACGATAAATAATTAATATTTAAATAACTAAATAAATAGATTAAATAGTTGAAAATAAAATACAGAAATAATTAAAAAAACAAAATAAGTTAATAACGAATTACACCAATTTCTCTTAGCACTTAGAACATGTGTTAAGTCTCATAATACGTAAAAAAATATAAATAAATTTTTAAAATTGTGGAATATTTTTTTTATATGCATAGTTTATTTAGAATAGTTAATTATGACTTTGTTTGTCAATTTTATCAGTCCCTATGAACTTTATGTTGCTGAAGTGTGGGGATTTGAACAATTGCTTAACCTATGAAGTTGAATTTTAAGTACAAAAGATAAAATTAGACGAGTTAATACTTGAGCAAAACCTTAGCTTCCCATTTGAGGTTCAATATTATTGATCATGTGTCTTCTTTGAAGGTGCCGCTCATTTATTGGAAAAAAAAAATTCTTCACTCTTATAATAGTTATTGCTTACTTCTAATACTTTATATTTGACGAAATTTCGGTCCAATACATTTTCTTTTGTTCTCTGGGTGCAAACTTGATCGCGATATTGCGATCAAGTATTGTACTTGGAGACCAATGGGAAATGCTGCCAAAATTTCGTTAAATATAAGGTATGTGAATTAAGTAATAACTATTAATACTAGGATCCAGTGCTAAAAAAGTCTCTTCTCGAATGGGATATAGTCATTCCAAATAATGAAAGCGAATGTTGTTTTGGATTGTGAAGCATTTGGTGGATATATCTAAGCCTACGTCGGGTTGTCAAAATTTAATGGTTTTGCATTTTGTTAACATGCAGAAGATGAATTATTATCTTTCGAATCGTAGTTGGGAGTATGATAAGAATTATCTGGGAAGAAAGGGTCTGAAACAATCTTTTATAGATGGGGTGAGTTTGTTTCTCAAGCGAAGCGGCAACAAAATTTCATCGATGATGGGGGATTAGATGTTCATACCTTAAAGGGCACCATAAGGGTGTCGACACTGCTCCTCATTCGACTCGTCGTCGCACCAGGCTCCTCACATTGTTACTCGTGATGTTGCAGACGGTTTCGTGTCTATGCCTTCGACATTTGCCCCTACGGTGTCTGCACTCCCATCACGCCCACCTGCACCTAACAACGACCACGTACACCGCAAGCAGCACCACCTCCAACGGTTGCGCCTACTCCATTCACTGCATCCAGGATCGATATGATTCCCACCCTGGGTTCGAGACATATACACCTCGGGGCACTTCTAGTTCAGCTAGTGTGGGTCCATCGTCACTTGCTCATCATCAGGCTATGGAGCAGGAGTATAGTTCTAGCTATTCACCGTCACCTTCAGAGGGAGGAGGAATAGGTTGAGGTCATGGCCAATGGTCGACCTATCATCAAGGCGACTGGTAAAGGGTAAGAATTAATAAAATAAATTTTCAATTTTTATTACATGTTTTTACATGATATTGATTCACATGTTTTTACTGTTAAGGTCACTTACTTCGAAGGTAGCTTCGAAGAACATCACAGCTCTTATTGAGTCGATGTTCCATTATCCTTGGGTCACATGGGGACAGCTCGATGACAAACATAAGCAGAGTTTCTTTGAAACTTATAGAGTAAGTTGTAATTTTTAATTTATTTAATATGTTTTGGTAGTTCATAAATTATTAATATAATAAATTATTATTTATGTCTTCATAATGCAGACAAAAGTTGCTTAGAGAGCCAAGCATGAGGCATTGATCGAGAGGAACTTTCACATGAAGGCCACTCGTCACTTATCCGATATGCTCAGGGATGCCCGCGTGAGGGGGGAGCGACCCACATGGATGGGAGATGGAGTTTAGGATGCCCTACGCTGCCAGTGGGCTTCTGCTGAGTTCTAGAAAAAACCAGTCCAAAAGGCAAAGAAAAATAGGGTATCAAAGAAGGGTAGGAGGCTGCACAAGGAGGTTCCATCTGCCAAGCGGAGTACTTTGAACATTTGGTACATTCATACTTTCATTAATTAATATTATAAACAATGAGCGGCATATAGCAATACATCATTGCTACTCAATTAATTAGAATATTGGTGATACAATTAAAGCCATATTGTAACCATATTTAATGTGAAGTCAACGTTCTTTCGTCTCAATGTCTTAATTGGACACAAGACATAAATATGTCATCTTTGTTAAGTCCAATTATTTATTTCTTGCTCTAGTAATTGATGTACGATCATGTGGGCCCAATATCTTATATTGTCCCACTTCAGCAAGGCCATGCACTTCTACTTCACATACCATCAAGAGGCCTATAGACATTACTCCTGTTATGTAAGAGGGACGAATCCTATATAGATGACTCACATTCCTCAACATGTTTTATTGCAGGCTCAATAACTATCTTTATAGTTATCATGTTACAGACAACGGTTAATAGTATCAAAGCCTAAAACTACATATGTTAGGAATCGTAGGGACTTCAAGTCGAAGGACTACTTCACTATAATCACTATGAGAATCGCTTATGACACTTACATAACTATTATGCAACGTACTCATATCGGGTCACTCCAGTATAAATATTCCTCTAATATTTATACCTATGTGAAGACTTGATATCTTATATCTATGACCTGTGAGATGCGGTCATCAGTACACTCACATAATAGTCTCAATGTATTATTATTGTCCTTATTAATAATAATACTTGACTATGGATAATTTAATAATAGTGTTCTATTATTTAATGGTATCTCACGATCAAGTCATACTTGACGTTCCATTAAATGAACTACCTATTCTAAGGACTTTACTATGTTATATATATATGATCATAACAATAACATAATAAATAAATGCTTAATACATATATCAAATATATGATAAAAAGTCACGGTACAAATGATTATCTATTCAAAATAGATTGGCCACTAGGGTTTACACCAACAATCTCCCACTAGCACTAGAGCTAATCGGGCATCAATATAACACCCATCTGTCTAGTGTGAGTGTCATGCTACCACTGAGCAAGAGACTCCAATAGTGGATTGTTCAGTGTTATCATTCTATACATTTTCACATCTCCCTTATCGATCATCTATCGAATGATATGGAAGCACTATATGTTCGGATCACTGGTGAGATCAAGTTTCCTTAGCTTACGCAATTACTCCATCATCATCGTAATGAGATCAATGGAGTGCGCAAAGTTAGGTACTATGATTACTTCATAAATGAACTTCCTGATCCAAACGGCTTCTAAATCTGCATTTAAGGCAACTATATACTCGGCCTCTGTAATAAAATCAACAACTGTCTCACGCTTGGAACCTTTTCAAGCTTATAGTGCCACCATTAAGACAAAACACAAATTGAGACTGCGATCTAGACCCATCCTTATCAGTTTGGAAGCTAGCGTAAGTGTAACCCATTACAATGAGCTCTTCCTCACCATTACAGATCAAGAATACATCCTTAGTTCTTCTCAAGTACTTAAGGATATTCTTGACTTTGGTCCAGTGACCTTCACTGGGATCAAATTGGTACCTACTCGTTATACTCAAAGCATACGATACATCTTGTCGAGTACATATCATGGCATACATAATAGATCCAATTGTCGAAGCATGTGGAATCTCATTCATGTGTCCTCTCTTCTGGGTAGAAGTTGATTATGCCTTTGAAAGGCATATACCGTGTGGCATAGGCAAAATTCCTTTATTAGAATCATGCATGTTAAATCGCTATAACAGTTTGTCTATGTATATAATCTGACTCAAACCAAGCAATATCAATGATCTATCTCTATAGATCCGGATACCTAACACATAGGTCCCCTCGCCTAAGTCTTTCATCGAGAAACAATTTCGTAACCATGTTTTCACATTTTGTAGTGTAGGAATGACATTTTCGATAAGTAGTATGTCGTCCATATACAATACGAGAAAATATTTATGCTCCCACTAACCTTTTTGTACACACAAGGTTCATCCTCATTCTTGATAAATCTGAACTGTCTTACAATAACATCAAAACAAAAATTCAAATTTCTGGAAGCTTGCTTTAATTCATAAATGGAACTATGCTATTTGCATACCTTTTCTAGCATTCTTTGGATCGACAAAACTATCAAGTTGTGTCATGTACACATTCTCGTGAATATTCCCGTCAAGGAATGCAGTTTTGGCAGCCATTTGCCTGATATCATAGTCATACTATGTAGCAATAGCAAGTAGGATCTGAATCAATGCAACTGGAGAGAAGGTCTCATCATAGTCATACTAGGAATTTGTTTGAAACCTTTCGCGACCGGTCTCGCCTTGAAGGTATTCATAATACCATCCATGTCACTCTCTTTGTTGAAGACTCACTTGCACCCTATGGGTTCTACCCCTTCAGGCGGCTCCACCAAGGTCCAAACTTGGTTCGTGTACGTGTATTCTATTTCGAATCCCATGGCATCTAGCCATTTCTCAAATTCAGGGCCACTTATGGCCTCCTTGTATGTAACAGGCTCATCTTGATCCATGAGTAGTACATCACCTTCTTGAGTTAGGAGAAGTCCACATCTATCAGGTTTAGCCCATGATCTGTTTGACCTACATGGTTCTTGTGTTACTTGAACTGGTGGTTGAACAACAACATATTGTGGAACCGGTTCTTGTTCCATTGCAGGCAGGTCAATACTTTGTGGTGCTTGGATTTCTCCAAGTTTTTACATTCCTCCCACTGTCTTCTTTGGAGACGTGTTCCTTCTTAAGGAACACTCCAGTCCTAGTGACAAACATTTTGTCCTCGGATGTGTTGTAGACACAGTATCCGTTTGTTTCCTTAGGACACCCCACAAAGATACATTTGTCAGACTTGGGTCAAAGTTTATGTGAGACTAAACACTTCAATAAACTTGTCGCCCCAAATCTTAATGAAAGACATACTTAGTCGCAAACCAGTCCATATCTCACATGGTGTCTTTCAGCCGTCTTAGATGGAACACGGTTAGGTGTGAAAGTTGTTGTATGTAAAGCATATCCCCAGAATGAGTCAGAGAAGTCTGATTGACTCATCATAAATCGTACCATGTCCAACAAGGTGCGATTTCTGCTCTCAGACACACCATTCCATTATGGTGTTCCAGGAAGAGTGAGTTGAGATATAATCCCACACTCCTTCAGATAATCATCAAATAGTTGGTTTAAGTACTTACCAACACAATCTGATCGTATGACCTTGATACCTGTCAAAAATTAGTTCTCCACTTCGTTCTTGAATTCTTTGAACCTTTCAAAGATTTCTGACTTGTGTCATACACAAATCCATCTTTACTGAAGTTATCAATAAATGAGACGAAGTATGGAAACTTGTCTTTTAGCAAACTTGTTTAGAGGCCCTCATACATCACAATGTATCATGCCAAAAGATTACCAATCCTTTCACCTTACTGGTGAATGGAGTGTAAGTCATCTTTCCAAATAAGTAAGATTCACAGACATCAAAAAATTCATAATTGGATAAGTGCAAGAGTCCATATTAGTGGAGCTTGGAAATACGCTTCTTACTTATATGATCTAAAATATATTGCTAAAGGTATAGAGGGTCCAAATCACTTGATTTGACCCTATTCGCATTTATGTTATAGATGGGCATATCGAGATCAAGCACACAAAGTCCATATCTCATATGAATACTAGTAAAGAAGCCATCAGTTGAATAAATGGAACAACAATTGTCCTTTTATTGCAACTCAAAATCCTTTCTTGTCTATACAAGATATAGAAATGATGTTTCTATTATCAGCTGGAACAAAATAACAATTATTTAGTTCCATCAAGGCCCATAATGGTAAATTCAAACTCCTATAGTCAGCAGCATCTTTTGCTCTATTTCTACTCATAGAGTAGACTTTTACCTAATGGTAAATTCAAACACCTATAGTCAATGTAGCAACTTTTGCTCTATTTCCACTCATAGAGTAGACCTTTACCTTTAATCAATGTCCTACTCCCTTTGATCCTTCACATTAATGTGAGATCCATATGCAGTATTCAATACCCATAATGTTGGAGTAGACATGTTGACTTTTATAACAAATATGTCTGAACAGGAAGTCATACTTCCTTTCTTGTCTTTATACTCTTTCTAATACCTCTTTTGCCTTGCTAGCTCTTGTTAGAGTATCACAAGGTGCATGATCATATAATATGCCTCTATAATTGCAAGCATAAGATATCGCACACCAATGGCATTGACTTGATGCTTCTATTAAGCACCACTTTCGATCCTTATGGCATTAGCAACAACTTGCTTGGGAATTAGTTGCTCGAGAACATACAATTATTTTTCTCGTACTTGAGGACAATCCTCAAAAATTGTACAATCTAGAAAGAGTAAACACCCAATTTGATCCCTAAAATTATAGGGTCGTATCAACTTAGTCCCCCACATTATCAATATTCCACAATGATCCCAGGAATTGCAGAAAGTTAATCAGATTCGTCCTTTCGTTGATATTTGCATGGACTATAATGACATTAAGTTGATAATGTCAGGGATGCATTTGAAACTAAGTGAATAATGTCAGGGATGCAATTGCTACATTTTGGAATTCTAAGGATCATTTTGAAATATTGATAATGTGGGGGACTAAGTTAATACGACCCTACAATTTCAGGGACCAAATTGGGTGTTTACTCAATCCAGAAAATTAATTCTAGATAACTCATCCTTATCAAGGATGTATCGCAATAATAAAATACTAGTTGTGTTTGTAACCATGGTTATTTAATACAGAAACATACAGAATATAAGTATCATGATTAAAACATATTTAATAGGTCTTTTATTAAATACGTTCCCACTATTTTACTCAAATCAATGACCCTCATCATTGACTCGAAAAATCCCGTTGTAAGATTTTCTAGTGGGACCAAGATTCATATTTCACCTCGTTCTGAGTCAGCTGTGGCTGATCGCCCAGAACTTAGCTATTTAGGTAGGAAACTCCTTTCCAATTACATCAAATGTAATTCTTGGACCAGTTGGGTGAATAACTCCTTATTCAAATCCATCAGATGGATTGAGCCCAACCCATGCCTCTAAGCCATTTTAATCCTATTGAATACGCTTAATTAAGTTCAACCTAATGGTTGGCAGTAGGTTATTTCACCTTTCGCGTCTCACCAAGAATATATTAAGGTGCTGAGTTGTAGCATGACCCACACTCAAATGATTCTAGCCTTGACAAGTGCCACGCATCAGGACGCATTTAATAACTTAATTTATTAAGGGAATTTAATAATTAAATGATCTCACCAGCTTGTTTACCATATAAACGTCTCTTATAGCATACATGGCAAACAAGCTTACATATATTAAAAAACATATTAAGTAAACAATGACATACATGCTATCATACAATTTAAATTAAAAATTTAAATCATACATCTCATACGTTTCATGCATCACATACATAAACATACAAGACATACAAGCATACATAGGGGTGTTCATCAACTGATCCAAACCAATTCAAACCGCAAAAACCGAACCGAAAAACCGAAAACCGAATAAATCGAAAACCGAAAAAACCGTTTTTTTTTTTTTATTGGATTGGATCGGATTTTGGATCCCCTAGTGAAAACCAATCCAATCCAATCCAAACCGACCTACTATATACATATACTATTATTTTTTAAATTATAGTACTACTCATACTTAAGCATTATTTTTCATACTCATATGAACGAACACTCTCATTCTCTTTAATATTTTTGTTGGAATTGTTAAATACTAGATGTATTGGAATGTGTATAGTTATTCATGTACCTAGGAATTAATAGTTATTTATTTACTAGAAGATTTTATGCATGTACTTAGGAACTAGAACTACATTAATTCTAGTATATATAGGTTTAATGTTGGTTTTCGACTTAATATAATTATGTAATGATGTATCGGTAAAAACCGAATTATCCAATCCAATCCAAACCGCATTTGATTGGATTGGATTGGATCGGATTTTTTTAAGTAAGCAAACCGATCCAATCCAAACCGCAAGTTGTTTTCATCTTTGGATCGGATGGTTTTTTGGCTCAAAACCGATCCAATCCAATCCACGAACACCCCTAAGCATACATATAATTTAAATCACATTTAAATCATACATTTAAACATACAAGGTACTATGGTTATCGCCCTTTCCTAATAATGCAATAATTAAAATCTAATTATTACAATCTTTGATCCACGTGCAAACTTTTCAAGCTCCTCCCATTGGTATCCGGATATGGTGTTGCCTCCTCTTCAACACTTTGAAGAATTACATTTATTTAAATAAAATAAAATAAAAGGCATGACATGTAGGTCGTATTTAAATAAAATAAATCACGACACGCAAGCCGTACGTATTTATCAAATAAAATAACACCATAAACTAGGCCATAAACATAAACCTAAAATAAAATAAATAACAATCAATAATAATAAAATAAAACCTTATTATTATTATTATTATTATTAAATCCAATTGATTTCAAAATTAAAACTTCAATTTGAAACTTCACACAAAACATGAATATATTCATACAGAAACATATTTTAACAAACAATCATATCACATAAAAAATTAAAACCATATTTCACATGTTATACATACAAGGCAAACAACCAAGGAAACATGGCAAACAGCGACCAACTCTCTGATACCACTGTTGGAAAATCAAGAGATATAATTTTTAAAATAATTTTCAAAAACCTCTTAAGCGGAAAAACCTCTTTACATAAAAATCTCGCATTGCACATGAATCACAAGGATTAGCGTTTACCTCTTGAAGCATAGCTTTACCACGAATACTGTGAGCACGTCAGCAGCACTGGTTAATCACAGACATTGCTACGGAGAGAGTAGCAACTTCACAAACACAGCTACAACGCAGCAAATCCGATGAACACTGCTGCTACAACCATAAAAGGAGAGGCTCCTCTATCACCAACATTGCAAGGTAGCAATACATCTATTCAGTCCACGCGAGCAAACTAGAGTTGTAGATAGCGTAGTGCTAGCTATCAGGAGTGGGAGAGGCGTGGCACAAGAGAGAGAAAGAGAGGTGCGGCTGTCTGGGGTGTACAACAGCTGTTATGAGTGCCCTGTGTTGTGTGTTTCTTAAGTGACGTGCATAGCTTACTTATAATTATCACCCAGTTAACTTAACCCTGTTGGGTTACTGTACTCTATAGGTCCAATGTTTAATTATTAATTAAATCATATTTAATTAATCAATTAAATTAATTCTCCAAAAATTTGCTTTATACGTGTGACCTTATAGGTTCTCAATTAATTGACAATAATATTAATTATTATTAATAATATTAATAATTAATTAATATTATAAACAATAAGCGGCATCTAGGCTCTAGCAATACATCATTGCTACCCAATTAATTAAAATATTGGTGATATAATTAAAATCATATTGTAACCATATTTAATGTGAAGTCAACATCCTTTCGTCTCAATGTCTTAATTGGACACAAGACATAAATGTGTTATCCTTGTTAAGTCCAATTATTTATTTCTTGATCTAGTAATTGACGTACGATTATGTGGGCCCAATATCTCATATTGTCCCACTTTAGCATGGTCATGCATTTCTACGTCACATACCATCAAGAGGCCTATAGACATTACTCCTGTTATGTAGGAGGGACGAATCCTATCTACATCACTTACATTCCTCAACATTTTTCATTGCAGGCCCAATAACTATCTTTATAGTTATCCTGTTATATACAACGTTTAATAGTATCAAAGCCTACAACTACATATGTTAGGAATCGTAATGACTTCAAGTTGAAGGACTATTTCACTATGGTCACCATGAGAAGCGCTTATGACACTTACATAACTATTATGCAACATTCTCATAGCGGGTCACTTCAGTATAAATATTTCACTAATATTTATACTTATGTGAAGACTTGATATCTTATATCTATGACCTGTGAGATGTGGTCATCAGTACACTCACATAATAGTCTCATTGTATTATTATTGTCCTTATTAATAATAATACTTGACTATGGATAATTTAAGAATAGTGTTCTATTATTTAATGGTATCTCACGATCAAGTCATACTTGAAGTTCCATTAAATGAACCACCTATTCTAAGGACTTTATTATGTTGTATATATGATCATAACAATAACATAATAAACAAATGCCTTATACATATATTAAATATATGATCCAAGTCATGATACAAATGATTATCTATTCAAAATAGATTGGCCACTAGCGCTTACACTAACATCCCTCACAGTCACGGCTAACACAAGCACCACACCATAAGTTGTGGAGGGCGGCCCGCTTGAACGCTGTGGGTGAGATTGACAACGAAAACGTACGGCAAGTGGCCGACCAATTAGTAAGTAGGATAGAATTTTATTTTATGATTTTCATTTGTTAGTCTTATGATAATTATGATGATTAACATTCTTTTCACATTTTTCTTTGTCAGGGTGCTCTATCATAGAGTGGTGCGGGGGAGATACAAGAGTTTGGTCGAGAGGACCTACTTGCCCAAGTATTAAACGAACCAAACTACCCTGGTCATGTCAGGGGTGTTGGATTTGGGGTCAAACCCAAAGAGTACTTCCCAGATCGAAAGTGCTGAAGGAATGAAATGACACTGAAGTCAATGAGGTTAGAGAGGAGGTGCAAACAATAAGATCCCAAATGCATATATTGCTCACTAAGCTTGCTGAGAAGGAAGCGGCTAAGAAAGAAGAGGGGATGAGGCGACCTGATTGCCCCAGTTACAAGGATAGTTGCACGCTTGTATCGCAGAACCTTCCTGGGGTAATTATTTCATTTTTTTAATATTGCATTTACATTTAATTACCTTAGGGCGTCTCTTTAGTTTGTTGACATATCATTGGTTTAGGGTATCTCTGCATACGAACTTTATTTAGCAACCCCGACTCGTCGAATGGTTGGTAAGGGAATAGTGCACAACGAAAATGGTCAAACAATACTAAGCAACAGACCACTACCTGCTAACCATGTTATAGTTGCGATGGAGGTTATTGTGGAGGGGGATGCACCATTGCCGGTACCTATGAGCCAATGAACGTAATTGATGCAATAGGTACTTTTGTGGCATGACCAATCCACCTCATTCAAGTAGTAGGCAATGCTATGGTATGTCAATAGATAGGATTCCCTAGCTATAATGTACTGCATATTTATTTCATTAGTTGATCGCTAACTGTTTCACTTAATTGCGACAAAATATTCAGCAACCTGAAAAATCTGCAAAATCCAAAGGGGCGGATCAAAACAAAAGGTCGACGAACTCAAAACTATCACCTGAGTCCAAGGAAGAGGACTCAGCCCTCCCCCGCTGAAATATCAAATGATGCAGCATTTGTCCCTCATCCCCCAATTTCACTTGTTGGTCTGAATAACACAATGTTGCAACTTAACTTTGGTGATGATCATGAAATATTTGGGACGAATGTTGATTGGACGAAGTTCGTTAGTGGAGATGATATTGATTTTCTTCTTAGAAATGATATTCTAGACCAATGTGTCATTACTGCATACATTAGGTACCTTTTCATACCCGTTTAAGTGTAGTTTTTTTATTTAATTGATGTTTTTGATAATCCATTTATATTTTTTCATTTAAGGTATTTGTGAAAGGAAATGATGGTCCCATCTTAAAAGACAAAATTCTCGTTTTTGCACCCAACCAAGACAATTGTTGCTAAGGGAACTGAGAAAATGGATGGATCAAGTTATATATGTAATGCTCTCATGCAAACTTCCCGAAAGAATAAGCTGCTTCTGGTACCTGTCAACGTTGGGTGAGTCACAATTTCTAAAGTTAATTTATGATAATGAATTCTATGAAATGTTGCTTAGGATTTGCTAACTCAACATTTTTTACCGGGGAGCATTGGGTGTTGGTAGCCATCAATGTCTGTCAGGAGACAGTTTATTATCTGGATCCGGTGTCGAATGGTCTACTGGAAAATAGTCTAGTGATGAAGAAAGTAATTGAGGAGTAAGGATATGCGTTAATTTTCAGCATAATTATGTTTATCATGATTCAAAATATTTAATCTCATGAAATTAATTTGATTTTGTTAGTGGTATTTGGAATTACCGGTTAAAATTACATGGAAACCGGGTCTACAAACCAAAATCTACTCCCATCCAATGGACCAAGATAAAGGTATTTACAAAACTTCTACCGAGCAATAAAGAATGTGGCTACTATGTCATGAGATTCATGATCGAGATCATTAGGAAGAACCATACTAGTATCCCAATTGGGGTATGTCATTTAGCTAGCTAGTTAATTTATATTTACCATGCAAAGTTCTTAAATTTGGCCATTCAATTGTAAGTTGGTTTTATTTTGATGTTTTATTTTGTAGTACTTTCCTCACTTCAGATTCAGAGTCTAAATTTAATCAAATCAAGGAAGAATAATGTCAGTATATAATAAAGATATTTGATGAAACAATATGTAGAGAATGATTTTTTTGTTGCTTGCAATTTTTATTGTCTATTTTACATTATATATATTCCTCTATTTTCGATCTTATAATATCATGAAGAATGGAATGTCAAAGATAGGATGTTACAAATGGAAATATCAAAATCAAATCTTTAATGAATAAGATTTATATCTCAGCAAGAAAATAACATTAATATCAAATCATGATCATATCTTAATAAATAGGAAGCATATCCTTTTCAATAATTCTAGTCTCCCTTGCAATAATTCATCTCACCTTTTCAATAAAAGCACTAATATCAACTCAAGATCATATTTCGATAAACAGGAAGCATACGCTTTTCAATAATTCTTGTCTCTCTTGCAATAATTTTTTTTGATAGAATCTCTCTTGCAATAACTCTTCTCCCCTTTTAAATAAAATTTTTATCTCAAGAATTTATTTTTTAAGATAGTTTCTAGTTTGTCATCAAGATCAAAAAGTTATGGGAGCTGCATTCACATGAGATTAGATACGAATTAATTCAAAATAAGCATGATGCTCAAATAATAATCATAATAATTATGATAAAATTAAATAGACGTTGGATAATAGCATATTCAAAAAGTACTCTTTGGGTTAGCAACATAATAATATAATATCGAAAATAAGAATAAACACCTACATCACTAGCTAAGCATCATCTCTAGGTGCTAAGCGACGTAAGTAAAACATCAAATGACAGTAAAGTATAATAAAATATTAACAAAAATGTTGGATAAATAAATTTCAACAAAAGATAATAATAATAATAATATAATATTATTATTATTATTAAAAAATAAGGGGAAAAACTTGATTGTAATAAATAATAAATTTAAAACCTTTTAAATATCAAAATATTTTCAAATAGATTTTTCAATAAGGTGTAAATGGCTATCGGAAAGAATTATGAATCTAGTAACTCTAATATATTAGTTTGGATCTTCATTGCCTGAAAGAAATGGAGAATTCCATTTAGGAAAGATATATAAAAAAAAGTTTTTAATAATTTAAATTTTTTTTAAATGATAAAAAAATTTGAAATACAAAACTCTACTTTCTGTTTATCCCATATATTAGATCTAAACTTGGGTTACCAGTGGAGAAAATAGTTGATTATCAAATCAGGAGTTGTGACAAGCGAGATCCACATTAATTATGTAAAGATTCAATTTACAAAAATGTAACGATATACCCCGTTAGAGGAAAAAAGAATTGAATATCAGTTAAAAACTAAAGTTCGGCGTGGCAACATGTTATGTTATGAATACTTCGTTAAATACATTGTATTAATTCTACAAATGGAAACATTAATTAAAGTGTTACAAAAATGAAATGTTCTGATATAGAAATAGAAGTTTAAAGCAAAAAAAAAAAAAAAAAAATAGAAGTTTAGTGGAGGTCATGTTTTTTTACGCCCACAGATCACGGTATCCAACTACTACTCTATGACAATTGAGAAGAAGGAATCAACAAATGAGTGGTTGTGACACTATCTTGATGGGGACTCTACTCACTGAGTTACTGTTTGATCCTCTGTGCTGTACAATATTATTATGGGTAGGAATGGGAACTTGAGTTGGTGGAGTCATTCCAAAACTGTAGCTTTGATTTGGCTCATATCTGCCTTCTTCTTCTTCACTTTGTTCCAAATGGCCCTCCATAACTCATCAGACACCCTTTCATCATCTTCTTTAGGTAATTATTCATTGGTCTCTCCATTTAACAATCAATTTGCAGTCTTTGCTTTGGCGATTTAGCCTACACAAAGTTCAGTTCGGTTAGTTTGTTTGTTTTATTTTGTTTTTTTGTGTGTTTCCAGGTAAGGTAGATTTTACTTTACTGGTGAAAGTTTCTTAAATTTGGGTCATTAAAATTTATCAATTCTCTGATTATTTGGCTCTCTCAAGATAAATTTAGATTTTTTACTATGTAATTTTTTTTTTTTTGGCTCAACTTGCTTATTTTTTGTGAAGAAGTTCTCTTTGTTGTAGTTTTTATTCAAAATCTGATTTTGATGGAAGATATATGCTAGTGTGGTACTAAGTTTAAAAGGGTCTGCCTCAGATTCTTCAAATTTAAACGCGGAGAGAAGATCTAAGTTATATGAGAAGATGGCAAGAGATCTTGATGAACATGGAGCTGCTTTCCTGAAACATGGTGAAACCTCTCAGTCGTTATCTCTTTCAGATATCTTCACCCTGAAGGATGGATCTGTAACCCCAGTTCTAAAGGTAACATATTTAAGTCATGTTTCATGGAATTGTTTGAGCAGCACCTGATGATTATTTTCCATATGCAGCCTGCAAATCCTCCGGTGCGAGCTAATGTGTTGTATTTGAGCACTGAATTCTCTGTCCCTATCGCGTAAGCATTAATAATCTAACTCCTGGATTCCATGAATGATGATTTCGTGCATCTATGCTTAAGATGTCATAATTTTCTGACTTTGGCATTGATTTTGAATTAGATGATCATATTTAGATACCATAGTCATTTAAAAATTCTCCTTCCTTTATCTGCTATATGCTGCATCATCTTATGGTCTCTAGAAAATTCTTTTATGTTGATATATTGAAAACTTACATTACAGTGACAAACCATTCACAGTATTCATAGGATAGAACTCTTGCTTGTCACCGGAACAAGATTTATGTTCATTGGGAAATTGAAAGCTTTGCTGTATCTTTAAGTATAGAATATCTTACTGAGCTCAAACATGTATCTTAACATCTTACATTCAAAATGGATCATGCTAGAGATTCATGCTTCTGGTAAACATCAAAGGAAAATAAAGATTTGAAATAAATTTTACCAAAATTATTGCATAATTTTTCTAGGTAGATTCAGGCTAAAAGATACTATGTGTGTTCATAGCCTCGTGTATACCATTGCATTTGTACCGAAGCCATAGTACACTTGCTGCTTGATCTATTTATCCTTACAGTACTGGTTCTTTTCTTTCCATCACTTAAGCTGCAAGGTTTATTTTTGTAAATTTCTATTATTATTATGTGCTCTACACTTTCACCATTATATATATATTTTCATTTAAAGATTGTTATATATTTTGTTGCAAATAACTGTGCTTTTGTAAGTACTTAATATTTTACTAGGACAAAATTACCATTGCTTTTAATGTTACAAATCTCATTATATTTGACATTTTGGTTCCTTCCTTTTTGGGCAAATTACAGTTTTGTCTCTAAAGTTGTTGTCGAAGTCAATTTCAGTGTTTAAAGCCTTACGTTTTACCCCCCTCGTGTTTTAGAAATATACACTTTACATCCTTTGAACTCCCTTGAAGTTTCAGAATCTAAGAGTGACAAAAGAGAGGCCATCTGCCACGCCTACAAATATTACAAATGTAACATCCCAATTTTCAGATCGGTAAAGTATAAAAATCTTATCTGAGTCATAGTGGCAAAGTTGTAATATCAAGGTATTTTGGAGGAGTAATCATGACTACTTTAGACAAGTAATCATGACATTGATGACTCATGATGATGAGTCATGGTTATTTACTATCTTGACATGCTTATAATGATGATCTATTACTGCACTATGACATGTGATTTCTTTGTGATTGATATGATCTTGGTTGACTTTGGACATGATTGGTATATTGTTATGATTATAGGAGAATGATTGACTTTGGAGATGATTATTTAGGTTAGACTAGTAAATTAAGGATGTGGATCTAAGTTATAAGTGGCTCTCATAGTTGGAGAGTGGCATCCTCGCAGTTGGAGGATGTAGGTTTTGAGACATTAGTTAAGTTGTTGTTGAAATGATGGATGCATAATCATAACATTTGCATTGTTGTGGTGGAAAGCCGTGGGATTTACTGCAACAGCTGTCTGAACAGTTATCACACAAGGTGGATTACTTGTGACAATTGCAACAGCAGTTTGAGTGGTTGTCACAAGGGGGCTATATGACTAACTGCAATCATATATGCTGATACACAACTGCAACAGCAGTTTGAGTGGTTGTGTATAGGGTTACGGGTGTGTACTTGCCACAGCAGCTTGCCAGCAGTGATCACGTGAGGTCGGGACTTGTGACAATTGCGACAGCAGTTTGAGTGGTTGTCACAAGGAGCTGTATGAATAGCTGCAACAGCAGTTTGAGTGGCTATCATATGAGCTGGTACCTATATATAGCTACAACAGCAGTTTGAGTGGTTGTGTACAGGGAGCCGTGTGTACAGTTGCAATAGCAGCTTGTGACTGTCACATGAGGTCGAGGTGGACGTTCTGGGAGACGTCCTGGGAACCTGTAACCTGGACTACCGACTCTATGCCCTTATAGTTGGAGGGTGACTTCCTACCTTGGAAAATGACTACTTCACAGTTGAGTTGGAGGACAGTATTTCCAAAGGCCAGGAACTTAGTTTTGCATATAGAATAGGTGATGATCCCTAGATGTGATACTTTGAGGTTGATTGTTGTAGAATTGATGGTGATCTCTAGTTGTGATATTTTGAGGTCGACTATTGTGATGTGTAGAATAGGCGATGATCTCTAGTTGTGATACTTTGAGGATGACTGTTGTAGAATAGGCGATGATCCATAGTGGTGATACTTTGAGGTTGATTGTTGTACTGAACTCGAGAGATGGATGTGTTTGCTGATTGTGTGCTATTGTACATGTTGATGTGTTATATGCTACGTGATTTCCCTTTTGTATGATAGTGTAGCGTTTCTTACCTCCTATGCATATTTCTCCATGTTTACATATGTGTGATTGTCCGGATCATGATCCAAAGACGGAAGTGCCGATTGGTCATCGGAAGTGCTAGGTGAAGCTGACCCAAGGTGTACTCTATCGTCAGTAACAAGTGTGGCGTCAGCGCTTCGCAAATAGATAGAGATCTCAAAGGTATCTTTGAGTCTCTTGTGAGTTGTACCACGGCCAGTGGGGTGTTTATGTTTGTTGTTGTTATTTTTACGTCATGGCTTCCAAGCGAAACTCTGATGTGAAATTCTTGAACTGTGATAAGTTCTTGTCTGCTTAACTGTTGAAGTGAAAATTTTTTTGGCTGTGTTTTAAGGTATCAGAGAGAGTGAGGTTATGTTTTGAAAGCATCTAATGGGATTATCCTACGTAAGTGGGGTCGTCTCAACAATCTTTTTCCTTCCCAAAAATCACTCAACAGAGAACACTGCCTTTTCTATATTTTCTGTTTTCTACTGTTGTGAACCAGGATTTATAGTGTCGCCCACTCCTCTTTATATACAAATTTAACCACAGAACATGCACTTTGATTTACCTTCTTTTTTCTTATGCTTTTATTTTTTGGGCCTATCTGCTTTCAAGGTGCATAGCTTGCCACTTTTGTAAATTATAATGATTATCTTCACCTTCACATATCCTTCTTTATCGTTGTATTTATCTTCTTTGATTTGATTTTTTTTATTACTTTGTGTCAAGCAATTTGATATTCATATAACACATGCATGATTTGCATGACACAGGGAGGCTGTCAAAAGTATTTTTAATCCATACTTTGATAAAGGTAAGCTGTAGTTGGATGAACCTATAGCTTGACAATGATAACAACAGAATTCGGATTCATTCACTGTTCCGCTCTATGTGTTTAGACATACCTGAGTTGCTTCAATCTTTATCTCTATCTTCTTTTTATTTTATTCACATTCTTACATGTGTGTCAATTAGCAATCTGGTTTCAAGACTCTAGTCTGTACCATTTTAGCATGTTCCATGCCTCTCACCATATTGTACCTGTACCTGCTACCAAAGAAGAGGTATACTTCCATTTTGGATGTCTCCATTTTCTTTTTGTAAGTTCGCTGTCCTAACTTGCGACAATCATTTTTGTTTAGATAGAAGCTGAAGCATCTTCTGTGCAAGCTGTTGCTGGGACACTCTGCCCTTTGAAAATTGTTTTGGATAGGGTGGTTTTGACTTCAACTGGGGTGCTCCTGGGTTGCTGGCAGGTTACTTTTCATAATCTAAAGGATCATTTTTTTTTGTCTCCTTATCCATGATACACGGATTATAGACTATGATATTGATAGAGACTCAACTGGTAATTAAGTAAAGAAATTCAACAAATTAGGGACATGATTCCTTCAGCCCCCCTGCTCTCTCTCTCTCTCTCTTTCATACACACATAAAGTAGTGTGATATACTGAGTCCTGTCAAGTGAAAATTTAGAATGGTTAAGTATTGACAAGCAGTGAAAAAATATTTAGCTTTTGGCCTTAAGTGGTTCTGTTTTCTGTATTTTCTAATTTACAACCTCTGAAGCATGGGTACTCCAAAAATGGTGGCGAACCCATACTGAGAACTTGGTACCTATGGCTGAAACTGTCAATCTGTGCATCAATCAGTATATATAAAAAATTGAAATCATCTCTATATCTCTAAGTCATTATGTTGGATTGTTTCGTTGTTAGAATTTCAGACAGTATTCACAAGCCTAGGCTAATCATTTTATGCTTATTCTGCAGGTCACCTCAGGGACAGATCCTGTAACCATTCGTGCTAAGTTGAAGGATGTGCTTCCACATGCACCAGAGAAGCAACTTGTAAGCATCATTTGAGTACTCAGTTTTGTTATAATGGCATTGCAAGAAAGATGTGTTTACTGTGGCTTGAGATGTCCTATTTAGAATTCTCTTTTAACAGCTTTCTCTATAGGCTCCAATCCTTTGTTTTTCTTTAATTAATTGGTGATTTGATATCATTTATTCCACTAAAATGGCATAGCTTTGTGGTGCTTGATGATCTCCATTATTTTCGCCTGCAGTATGATGCGGCAATTCTTCACACGTCACTAGCAAGGCTTTTGGGTCCACCTAGAGCATCCCCTATGGTAATATGCATCTACAGTATCTCTTGAAATTTATTTTAGTTAGCTGCTAAGTGACATTATCACCAATTTTAAAATTGCATTTGGTACTGACTTGGACATTTGCACAATTGTCAACCTATAGTTGGCAGTGACAGTTGTTAACTTGAAATGAATGTGAACAGGACAGAAAGTATACCAAGGAATAACATAACAACTTGAAATGGGGTGTAGTCACAACTCACAAGTTGGTTGACTTTATGATACTCCAATAGAGAACTGTCTGTCTCAAATACTTTTGCATTTTGATTTCTCCATGGCTGATCAATTGTCCAAAGAATATCTCTGATTTCTTATTTGGCAGTTGGATAGCATTATATTGTTAACCCCATTCTCCCCTTCACTCTATTATTAAGTTTGAGTTCTTGTTATATGCAGGAGCTGCTCAAAACGTCAGATCATGTCCAACTTTTCCATGAGCTAGTTAATCGACTTAACAGTCAGATCCGTGGATTCAAGGTTTGTGGTTATATTATTAGTAATTTTGTGGGGCAGTGAGATTTAGAATTTCAGTTAAAAAGTTGAAATCTTAGTTTTTATAGTAAACTAAGGACCTAAACCTGATTAGATGTGGATATGCATCATTTTGGAAATTCACTATATGCATTATGGTGTGCAAAGCAGGCAGAAGCGCCTCTTGCACTTTAGTAATAATTGATATTTTTTCAGAGAGTGAAAACGGAAAAACATGGGAAAAGGGAGTGGGGATAGTGATATTTTCTTCCTAGTAAAGCTTCTCTAAGGGAGTTTATGTGTAAGGTGAGCAAGTAAGAGTGTATTCATCTTAGATACTTTAGGGGTTTGAGATCTCGATGGACTTTAGTTAATGAAGGGTAGATACACCTTTGTTTGTTCACTTTAGTGACAATCACACTTTAGAGAAGTATTTTCCTCTTCTTCCTAGTTGCTGCATCTCATGTGGGAAAGGCACGAACTATACTCAGATTGTTTACATTCTCCCATTTAGTGCTTCTGTGTTACCTGCTTCTTCCGTTTCAAAATATCAGTACTCTTTTTATAATAAATTTTATTTTATGTTTCTGTAGTTTTAAAAAATCAAGAAGCCATACTTTATTCTTATTGCTTGATATCTTTATTAAATATACATTTTTTCTAACCTATGTACCTGTACATGGATAACCCCTAATTAAATACCCCTCCGAAATCCCAACTCATAACTCTTTGAAAAAATGAACTAAATAACACTGGATTGAGGTTCTCTAAGTGAGTTATACTATTAAGTGAGCAAGAAAGTGTATTTACCCTTTGATTAATTAAAATTCATTGAGATTTTAACATATTTTAACTAATTAAAAGTAGATATACTATTACTTTTTCATTTTACACTTAAGGAACTTTTATCCATTAACACTATTAAGATCTCTCTCTCGCCTCCTTTTATCTCTCTGTTAAAAAAAATTAGCTAATTAAGACTCTTAAAATCTCATTAATTGAATTGATTATTTCTTTGCAGCTATTGACGGCCGTTTGTTTAAAATTAAGAATAAGTGATTTTCATATAAAATCATCTAGTGATTATTTTTTAGAGATTTTTAAATAAAACAAAAACTAATTTGTGTTTGCTTACGGACATAAAAGTCACTTTTTACCTTAAGAAAGAATATATTTTTATGAAAACTTACTCAATAGCTTTGGATTTTTTTTGGATTAATGATTTTTTCAGATTATAATTTTTTTCAAAAACTGAAACAAAAATATAAACAATCCTCAAAAGTGGTTATTTTTTAAAAATAATTGATCTTTTCAAAATAGTTCAGACGGCTTCTGAAAATCAACTATTAATTGAATGGAATTGTTATGAAAATGCAAGGCATGATCATGGACCATCAATTCAGTTCACTACATCACTTGTTGCAATCCAAGCCGTTCAAAATATGCTGAATATTAGGTGGTGTTTGGTTCAAGTAATGTATTATTCTCAAATAAACTACATTTTCGAGAATTTCATTCTAAGGAATGTTTTATTCTCATCCTCATACATGGGAATGAAGTTTTATGTCTGGGAATGATATTTTATCCCTCATATCAAACATAGAAAAAGTTTTATTTTCTATCTCACTTTTCTGAGAATATTAAAATATGTCTTATATCAAATCCTACCTTAGGGTTTATGTAATTTGGAGTGCTGCAAAATAGCAACAAAAAAAAAAAAAAAACAACAGATTTCACAACTTTGGAACCCAACATCAAAACGACGTTAGGAGCAAGGGTAGCGAGAGTGCCTGGTAGTAGCGAGAGTGCCATTCATTTGTTCCTACTTCCTCTCCTTCTGAATTTTGGGTAACAGTAATGAGTTATTTTAGCAAATGCAAGAGAATACACCTTGCCCCAAGATATTCTATACGAAAGCGAGACTAACTCTAAAATAGTAATGGTGTAATTTTTAGATATTTAATTCTGAAAAATATGATAAAATATTAAAAAAAGAAATAATCAATTCAATGATTGAGTTTTTAATAGTCTTAACTAACTACTGAACTTTTTTTTTGGAAGAATTATGTTAGTTGGGAGGGTTCTATTACTATAGTTTTGGATGTATAAAACACATAAAAGCTTAATAAATATCATCCATTTGAGAAATATGTTTTTATACATTCAAAATTATAATAATGGAACCTTCCATTTCTTTTGAGAAATGGAGAGGATCTTTAATCATTAAATAGGGGTTATCCTATATACTTGATGCATAGGTTAGAAAAATCATTAAACATAATAATTAAAGAGTATTGATGGACTGAGAATATAATTTAGTTCAATGTAATTATGTTTTCTAAAATTAAAGATATTTAATAGCTTGATCTTTGGACAAAAACATTGTGCAACATATTTTGAGATAGGAGTGTAGTATATTTTATTTAGAAGATTCTGAGTTTGTCAAAAAAATAAGCAAGTAATGATATATCTATCTTGTCATTATTTAATGGGTTGAAATTTCTCTACATTATATCAAATCATATCAAATCAAGTGCTTACTCACTTTTCTGTAAACACCCCTATCCTATAATTTACATGCTTTGATTTTGTTCCAAACATACATTTCCAGGCAGTGGTGTCAGAACTCTGGTACGTGGAGGAATATGATATTCTTGCCCTTGCACTAAATGGAAGAATGAACATTCGAAAATTCAAACTTGGGTGCGCAAGATCATGAAGTTTAGACACGCATATTAAATCTACTGAATGCAATGAAAGCGCACAAATGTGTACAAGAACCACTTGTTACACAGGATACGACGTATATTTTTCCTTGATGAGTTATGGTTGAGTATAAATGATATCATAGGTGGATGTAATATGTATAATGATAGAACAATCTTTTAGGTGGTTAATGTTATGTACGAGGTTTTTCTTACCAGCAATGACTTTTCACTGACCTGTGAAAATTCCTCACCGTTTCTTATGCATGGAATGTGTTGTACACAAGCAATATTGGGTTTTTAACTTTCTTTTTTCATAAATTTTCTCGTTAAATGTAGTTAAAAAGTTGTGCAGGTAAAAAGAAGGCTAAAATATATATTTGGTCGCTTATTTTTGTTTTAGGTTTCAATTTGGTCCCTCTAATATTTTGTTTTAAAATGGTCCCTTATTTTGCAAAGTTATATCAATGTGGTCTTCCTTTTATTTTTTGTTCTGAAATAGTCCCTTATTTTGAAAAAATTAAATCTATGTGGTCTCTTTTTTTGTTCCAACATGGTCCCTCTATTTTTTTTTTTTCCGAAATAGTCCCTTATTTTATAAAAGTTATATCAATGTGGTCTTCTCTGTACCACAATTTAAATGGAAAAGAGCACATTTGAAACTTAGTAAAGATAAGGGGTCATTTCAGAACAAAAAATAAAATAGTGACAAAATTGAAATCTAAAATAAAGATAAGAGGTTAAAAGTATAGTTTAGCCTAAAAAAAAATAACATAACAAGCTAATTAAGTTGGAAAAAGGGTGCATGTGAAAAGAGATGATGAACATGAATGTGAACGTCTTCAAGTGAATGGATGATACACGCTTAGGAAAATGTTCGTGTGAAAGAAAACTGTTTAAAATTTGTTGTGTTCGGAATTTTCAAGTGGGTACTTCTTTTCTATGTTTCATTATCAAATTCTAGTACGTTGATTAAATTTGGCAATTTGGAAATCCATTTACAACATTAAATAAAGGAGAATTTAAAGAATTTAATTTCTATTTTATTTCTTATGTTTCAAATTCATACATACATGGTGTTTGAGTTTACAGTGACAATAAAAAATTGAATACATTGTAGATTCTTTCTACTGCATGTTGAGGTAACATGCTAAGGCCATACAAGATATCAACTTGAAGCATTGGGGAAACAATCTCCAATAGTACTTGGGTTCCTAAAGGTTGAATCGAAAAAGATGACACTTCAAGATATTAATGAAGCTCTTAGAGAAAGTACTATGAAAAGGTTTAGCAGAAACTACTTCAATATTGATGGAGGATTTGAAAATAAAGGCTTGTATGTTCAATGGTGTATATTGTAACATCCCGGTTTTTCTAGGCCTTAGTTAAGGATAATCAAGTGATTAATGAAGCTTAGATATGTGTTATCATATGGTTAAAATAAGGGTTGAAGAGGGCTTTGGATTGGTGCAGAAGTTGGAAGAAATCAGGAAGAAAAATTATCCACTACAATAGAAAAGGACTTTAATAGCATTTTTTTTTTTAATCTTTAATAGCGCTTACAACCTCTATCTATTCACCCGTTATTAAAGGTAGGGAAGAAAAAGATAGCGCTTGAAGCGCTATCTAAATTGACTTTAGACAGCGCTTCCTTGGAGGGGGGCTAAGATAGCGCTTCCTCGAAGAAACACTATCTATTCCTTTTTTTTTTTTTTTTCAAGCCAAGATGAGCAAACTCGTTCATCGTCCACCTCTAGCATCAAATTTTCAGTGAATAGACAGCTTTGAGCACAGGTTCGGTAAGAATATGCCCTTTTGAGGTTTTGATGTATGACAAACAAATATGAATTTTATATGAGTCTTTCGTTTTTCAATTTAATTATACACTAATAAAGTGTTCAAGTGATTGCAAGTTTATTCATGAAGGAGAAAGTCAAAGGATCAATGGATAAAGATCAAAGCAAATCAAGAGATTCAAAGATTTAAAGAAGATCATGTGGAACAAAGCATGAAGACAAAGTCAATTGAAGATGTCAAAGTCTTTAGATGTTTTTCTACGAATATTATACTTAATATCTTGATAAGCTTTAGGAAACAAATGAAAAACTATGTTTTCTAATGAATAATCAATTAAGTTTTTCATGAAAAAGGATTTTCAAAATATGTTAAATGAAAAAGGAAATTAAGTGAAGTTGTACACCTGTGTGTTACACATGTGTATCTTCAGTTAATTTGCCTACTGAAAGTGAAAATCTTGCTATACACTTGTGTACGCGAAATGCACACATGTGTATTAAAACTGGTTCTTGAGAAAAATAAGGCATACATCGATGTATCAGATCATACACCTGTATATAACTCAAAACAAAAGCTTCAGTATTTTAGTTTGTGAACTCAATCAATGTACACAGTCTGTGTATACGTTTCTAGGTTGAATTCTCACTTATACATCGATGTACACAAGATAGAAATCTGTGTATTCAAGAACAAAGCAAGATGAACATAGATGTACACAAGAACGTAGTCTGTGTATACGTATGTTACAGTTCAGAAATCTTTTAATACACATGTGTACTACACAAATTATCTCGTGTCAGTTTTTGAAAACTGATTCTGTTATGATCTTAGCTGAATTTCTAACTTGTCCAACAAATCTATTTCTTCAAATTACTATAAAAGGATAGTTCAGAAACACTTTTCAACATCTATGCATTCAGAATTTTCAAATCACGAATTCAAAGTTTCCTATTGAGTTTCATCTTTGAAAGAAAAGTGTGATATTTTTCAAAGTTCTTCAAATTGTAATATCTGACTTCTAAAGTCAAAATCTTTCATTCGATTTACGATTTAGTAAGTTAAGAGAGGGTATCTCTTAGTTGATATACATGGATAGAAGGGATCCTTATGGTGAAAAAGCAAGCGTGCTTTTGGTAAGTTTTTCAAGGTAGTGAGGCCTTGATGTGAATGTTGTTGGTGTATGCCCTAGAGGCCATTAGTCTTCTTTGAGATTTACATTTGTATCATGACTTTGATTCACATATATTTATATATGAGGCATTTCAGTTTATACTATTAATTGTTTAAACGAAGTGAAGTCCTTAGAATAGTTATTTCAGTTCAATAGAACATCAAGTACATGACTTGATCGTGAGACCCTATTGAACATTTTAAATACGATTCTTAAAGTATCTGTAGTCAAATATTATTGTTAATTAGGACGACTATAATACATCGAGACTATTATGTAGGTAGACTGATGACCACATCTCACGGGTCATGGATATGAGATATCAAGTCTTCACATAGGTATAAATATTAGAGTAATATTTATACTGAATTGACCCACTATAATAACGCTGCATAATAGTTATGTAAGTGTCGTGAGCGCTTCTCATGGTAACCAAAGTGAAGTAGTCCTTCGACTTGAAGTCACTACGATTCCTACATGAAGAGTTGTAGGCTTTAATGCTACCAAACGTTATCCGTAACAGGATGATCATAAAGATAGTTATTGGGCCTACAATGAATTATGTTGAGGGATGTGAGTGATGTAGACAGGATTCATCCCTCCTCCATAACAGGAGTAATGTCATGCGCCTCTCAATAGAGTGAGACGTGAAAGTGCATGGCCATGCTGTAATGGGCCAATATGAGATATTGGGCCCATTTGTGATTGCACGTCTACTCGGGAATTGAGAAACAAATAATTGAACATAACAACGATGACATACTTATGCCTTGTGTTCAATTAAGACATATGGACGAATGGACATTTACTACACGGTTATTTTGGTTACCGTAAGGTATATATCGTATCACCGAAATTCTCACTAATTGGGTAACAATGATGTATTGCTAGATGCCGCTCATTATTTATAATATTAAATGTGATTTACTATTATTGCCAATTTATTGAGAGCCTATAAGGTCACACGCATAGAGCAAATAGTTGGAGAATGAATTAATTTATTAAATATGATTTAATAATATTAATTATAAGATTGGGCCTGTAACGTACAAGCCCAATGAGGTTAGGTTAAGTTGGTGACAGCTTATAATGTTGTGCACTTCACTTAAGCGAAAAGGATAACTTACTGCGCATAACCTAGTGGCCGTCACACCACTTTGGTAGGCGCACCCCTTCACCCTTGCCGTCAGCTAGCACGACGTTTTCTCCGGCGGTGTTTTGTTCGCATAGACTACGTAGAGGTGCTGCTCCATTGCAGTACTGGTGATAACGTTGTTCGTAGTGCTCGTGATCGTTTGAGAAGGACTGTTCTTCCCTTGCAGTGATCGCGGTAAAGCTACTCTACAAGAGGTAAACACTACATCATGAGTTATGACCATTCGCATGGATCCTTTTTATTGGGAGTTTTTTCGCTGCATTTTTCATTTTTAATACGCAAATTCCCGACAGTGGTATCAGAGCCGCTTGCGAAACCATGATTCTCTTGTGTGTTTATTTATTATAACATGTTTTGTTTTTGAAAGATATGATCTTTAACATGTTATGTTTGAAAATCGTAAAAGTGTTTTGCGAAAAACGTTTTTCTGAAATCCTTGTTTTGATTTGCGGCGACAGCAAGTGTTGCTGTAATGTGCACCTTACATCCAGACGAGTCAATCGATTATGAGGTCTCAAGTGTTGATCCCTAATCGTCGTGGAAGCAAGGCAATCCTGATCAGAACCACAATAATCGATTATGTAATCGACTAGGTAATCGATTATATAATCGATTATGCAAAGAGTTTGCATGAACGTTCGTATAACAGATTACATAATGGATTATGCAATCAATTATGCGACGGATTATGGTAGTATAATAATCGATTATGGTGGTACAGTAATCGATTATGATAGTACAATAGTCATTTTCCTGAGAAGTCAGAATAGCAGTAATCGATTATGATAATTGATTATGAGGATATCAGAAGCGTTGCTTTGAGTGGTTTTTGAAATCACTTAAAAATAATAATTTATAATAATAAATAATTATAAATATTTATTATTAATTTTATTATGTATTTGGTTGTGTATGGTGAATGGTTATGGCCTTAGTCCTTTTTCTTCTTTCTTTGGTTATTTTGAAATACGGCCTGCGTGTCGTGCCTTTCTCTTAAATTCCATATATATATATATATATATATATATATTCTTTTCTCATCTTATTCCCCTCGAATGTAAAAGAGGTTTCTATCAATTATAATGTTATGGTGGAGACAAGAAGACGACTTCAGAAGAGGACGACTCGTGTAACACCCTGCTTTTCACCTCTATGTTTATATGTGTTAATACTTGCTTATAGATGTTTGCATATGTTGTTTATGCTTGTTTTTGGTGCATAAGTTCATAGTTGAAGTAGTTCAGCCTTTAGAATAATCGATCCATTCGAGTTCAAGTAACCTGTTTCTCGATATTGGCAATATCTTGAGTTCTAGACATCCGATTGGGGAGATCTTGGATGTGTTGGAAAGCTTAGAGAATTATCTACAAGTCTTCTTCAGGTGTCAAGGCCAAAAACACGCTTTTTGAAGGGGAAATGGATTTTGGAAATCGATTTCCAGCTGAAGAAATCAATTCCAACAAGTGGAAATCGATTTCTTAAAGGGTAAAATCGATTTCCATGGTTGTGGAATCGATTCTCATGCTTGTCAGAGCTTGTGTACGCGTTTGTGTTATCGGGCTATACTGTGTACGGCCTATTTGTCCTAAAACATCCCTAACAGCTATATATACGTAGCGTATGACCTAAACCTAGCCTTTACACTCGCTTATACTCACAAGTTGCCTCTTCTCATCCCTAAGAGCTCTCACTGATCTCTTACTCTAAAAAACCCAAAAGACGAATCGTGTTTTGGTGTTCTTCGTCAAGAACACGCCTTTGCTTGGCAAGTTTTTCCCTGCTGCAAGAGTTAATCTTCCTAAGTTAGAAACCAAGGTGAGTTATCTAATCCTAGAGTTGGTTCCCTTTCAATCCTTAACTTAAAGATCGACTCTGCTTTCCAGTGCTGCGATCGTGATCAAGTGTTGAACCCGTAAGGAGGAACCGTAGCGGAACTTGGCTCTGTTCTCTTTCCCTTAGGCTGTGAGTCGTCATACCAGGTATGGGGGAGGAGAAATTGGTCATGAATATGTGGGTTTTGGGATAGGTTAAGATGAAGTGGTTAACCCATGACCCCTATGTATGCCTGTGTATACCTATGAATGTTGTTATGATGTTTTTTGGCTATATGAGTATTGATTGATGAATAATTTGATGCTATAACATGTTTATAATTATGAGTTCATGATTTATATGATTTTTGATGAATTGATGATGATGAGAAAGATGTTTATGACATGCTATGGTGTTTTGTTAACCTTATGCTATAAGAACATAGTTATAGGGTGATAATATAAAAGTGAGACGAGATTGATGATCAAGGATTAGTTCAAGAACACTTAGGTTGTGATTTATGAGTGTTAGACTAATCAAATTGGTGATAAATAGCTTAGGCTTGAATGATATATCAATTAGAGAACGTAGAATGGTCCCATAGTGCTAGGAACCAGTTTCTGCATGACCTGACACCCAGAAATCGATTTCCATCACTTGGAAAACGATTTGAACACCCCAAAATCGATTTCCATAGTGTGGAAATCGATTTGGTCTTGTGAAAATCGATTCCCATCATGGGGAAATCGATTTAGGACTCCCGGAATCGATTTCCAGCTTAAGGAATCGATTTTCGCGCGTTCGGAAGTAATTTTGACCCCTTATGCTTGATGGATAGTGTTATGTAAGTATGATATGATCTAAGGACTTTAGATTATTCTTAGGAGCTTAATAATACTTGATCTTTACTCTTACTTAACACTAGGATGTAACCCCATGGTTTAAAATAGAACAAGTTAAAGGAGAACGTCATGAAATAATAAAGATAATAACGAAGATGCTGTTAATAATGATAACGATGAGTTATTATTAGTGATGTTGTTGATGAACATCGTGGATGGTCATAGTTAATAATCAATGTGATTGATTATGGTGGTGAATGGTTGGCATGTGTTTGCATATTGATGAACATTGCACGTATCATGCGTTGAAGTTGATATGTTGGGTGGAAAGCAAACAATGAATCGCGATAGCGGAGGCCACGATGGGTGTTCACCCGGCCTTGGGGGTACATTGGGTATGGAAGTTCCAGGTGACATGGGCTAGCTACCTATTGTCGGAGTGACCTAATGAATAGGCTTGAGTACCCTGACTAGCCACTATACGTTATCAGGATTGGTGAGAGTGTTCGGGGATGGCCCATGGTCTGGCATATCATCCACGTTGATAACCGGACATGTACTCCTAATCATCTTTCCAGAGTTTGCATTCGCATTGACATGCATCTTTGATATGTACATTGATTATATCTGTGTTGATTGATGTATGTTGTATGTCATCTTAATCACTATTCCATTCCGTTTACATATATTTATGATTGTGTTTCTCACCCCTATTTTTTGTTGTTCTTGTGCATATGATGTTGTATGTGCAGAGGGGGGTGAGCATGCCGATGAGGTGTGATCCCATGGAGAACTCTCTTAGTAGTAGTAACAGTTAGGATTTACATTCAGTTGTTTAGTTTTATTTCGATGTATTATTAGTATATGTATACCAGCTCTGATATGTGACATCGGGATTTGGGTTATGTTTATTGTTTATGTTTTCCACAGTTTGTTTTTAAAGGATTTTGATTATTTCAGATTCCTAAGTTTTACGTTATAGATGATGTGATGCACATTACCCTTGAGGATATGTCTTTATTTATTTTTAAAGACATGTATGATTTTATTTATGTTTTATTATATGCGAGGTAGTGGGTGTCACAACTCGGTAGGTGATCATGCTTGGTGAAGCTTGTACGCTACTAAGGTTTTAGATTAGAGTCTCTCATTGGCTTAGGAGAATCAATGCGTTAGGGGCCATAGCCATGTCACATTTGTTATATGCTATATATGTATGAGGTGCATGTTAGTATATAGTAGGTTAAACAGTTTAACTTATGGTGAGATCAAATTTATAAATAAATCCCTCAAAAGGAAATATTAAGTCGCATTTAAATGTGCCTTCCGATGCATGACACTCGTCAAGACTAATATCGATTAAGCGTAGGTCTGCCAAAGCAGAGTACCTTCGTCTATACTAGTAAGACGCGATAGGATAAATGTAATATTCAATTGTCAACCATTGGGTCTGACTTAACTAAGCCAACTTCAATAGGATTTAAAAGGGCTTAGAGGCATGGATTTAGGCATTAATCCATAAGATGGATTAGAATAAAAGTTATTCACCCAGCTGATCCAAGAATTACATGAGATGTAATTGGAAAGAGTTTCCTACCTAAATAGCCTAGTTCTGGGCGATCTGCCAAAGCTGACTCAGGATGAAGTGAAATATGGATCTTGGTCCCACTAGAAAATCTTTCAACGGGATTTTCCGAGTTAATGGTGAGGGTCATTGATTTGCGTAAAATAATGGGAGGCGTATTTAATAAAAGACCTTATTAAATATGTTTATGCATGATAATTCTAGTCTGTATATTTCTGTTGTAGATAACATGTCTGCAAACCACACATCAAATAACCTATCACTGCGATCTGTCCTTGACAAGGACAAGCTGTCCGAAACGAATTTCCTGGACTGGTACAGAAACCTGAGGATTGTCCTCAGGCATGAAAAGAAGTTGTATATTCTTGAAGAAAAAATCCCTGAGGAGCCACCAGCTGCTAATGCTTCTAAGGCTGATAAAGATGCTTATAAGAAGCATCAAGATGATGCCTTAGACGTCGGCTGCCCCATGCTTGCTCCTATGACCTCTGAGCTTCAGAAGCAACATTAGACCATGGAGGCGTATGATATGATTGTGCACCTCAAAATGCTCTATCAAGGGCCGGCAAGGCATGAGCGGTTCGAGGTTTCCAGAACCCTTTTCAATTCTAAACTGGCAGAGGGAAGCCCTGTAAGTCCTCATGTACTTCAATTGATTAGGTGCATTGAAAATCTTGAAAGGTTGGGTTTTCCTTTGGGCCAAGAGTTGGCCACTGACGTAGTTCTGAAATCGTTGCCTGAGAGCTATAGTCAGTTTGTCATGAACTACAATATGCATGATCTTGACAAACCATTGCCAGAATTGTTGAGCATGTTGAGAACTGCTGAACAAAATATTAATAAAGGAAAGGGGAAGGCCATCATGATGGTCCAAGCTGGAAAGAGCAAGAAGCAGCATAAGAAAACCATGGATAAGCATAAGGGCAAAGGCAAGGGCTTCCATAAGTCCAAACCTAGCACTTCTGGCTTAAAGCCTACGGGTGGAGTTGCTAAAGAGGGCACTTGCTTCCACTACGGTCAGACCGGACATTGGAAGAGGAACTACCCCAAATACTTGGAAGAGAGCAAGAAAAAGGGAAGTGAGACTTCCACCTCAGGTATATATGTTATAGAAGTCAATTTATCTACTTCTGCATCATGGGTATTAGATACTGGATGTGGATCTCATATTTGTACAAATATGAAGGATCTAAAAGGGAGTAGACCATTGGCAAAAGGCAAAGTTGACCTACGAGTTGGCAATGGAGCAAAAGTTGCGGCTATAGCCATAGGAACCTATGTATTGACTTTGCCTACTGGGCCTATTATTCAGTTGGAGAACTGTTATTTTGTGCCTGCTATTAGCAGGAATATTATTTTTGTTTCTTGTTTGGACAAGAGTGGTTTTCATTTTATAATGAAAGACAAATGTTGTTCTATTTATTTAAATGAAATTTTCTACGCTAGTGCACAAATGTATAATGGACTGTATGTCCTTGATCTTGATATGCCTATCTATAAAATTAATACCAAAAGGGTCAAACCGAACGAGTTGAACCTGTCTTACCTTTGGCATTGTCGCTTGGGCCACATAAATGAGAAACGCATTTCCAAACTCCAAAAGGATGGATTATTGGACTCTTTTGGTTATGAATCATATGAGATATGTGAATCTTGTTTACTGGGAAAGATGACTAAAACTCCATTCACTGGCAATAGAGAAAGGGCAAGTGATCTTTTGGGCCTTATACATAGTGATGTATGCGGACCCCTAAACACATCGGCTAGAGGTGGTTTTCAATACTTCATCACTTTTACTGATGACTTCAGTAGATATGGATTTGTGTATCTAATGAAACATAAATCCGAATCCTTTGAAAAGTTCAAGGAGTTCGAGAATGAAGTACAAAACCAACTGGGCAAGAATATTAAAGCACTTCGATCAGATCGAGGTGGTGAGTATTTAAGCTTGGAGTTTGATGATCATCTGAAAGAGTGTGGGATATTATCTCAACTTACTCCTCCTAGAACACCACAATGGAATGGCGTATCTGAACGGAGGAATCGAACCTTATTAGATATGGTTCGATCCATGATGAGTCTTGCAGACCTTCCAAACTTCTTCTGGAGACATGCTTTATTAACAGCAGCTTTTACACTTAACCGTGTTCCATATGAGACGGTTAAAAAGACACCATATGAGATATGGACTGGCAGACGACCCAGTATGTCTTTTATGAAGATTTGGGGTTGTGAGGTTTATATGAAACGTCAAATTTCTAATAAACTTGAATCCAAATCTGATAAGTGCTTATTTGTGGGGTATCCCAAAGAAACCAAGGGATATTATTTCTACAATCCTTCTGAAAGGAAAGTATTTGTTGCCAGGACTAGTGTATTCCTAGAAAAGGAGTTTATCTCCAAAGGAACCAGTAGGAGGAAAATAGAACTTGAAGAAGTTCAAGAATCACAAAATTGCAATGAACCTATGATGGAACAGGAGCAACCTCCGCAAGATGTTGTGGAACAACAAATTGCTCCAGTAGCACAAGACTCACATAGGTCTAACAGGATACATCACCAACCTGAGAGATATGGATTTCTTATGACTCAACAAGGTGATGTTTTACTCATGGATCAAGATGAGCCTGTAACTTACCAGGAAGCCATCACTGGCACAGAATATGAGAAATGGCTAGAGGCCATGAGATCTGAAATGGATTCCATGTACACTAATCAAGTTTGGAACTTGGTTGAACCACCAGAAAGGGTAAAACCCATAGGGTGCAAATGGGTTTTCAAAAAGAAAACTGACATGGATGGTAATGTACATACCTACAAAGCACGATTGGTTGCTAAGGGTTTCAAACAAATTCATGGCATAGACTATGATGAAACCTTTTCACCGGTTGCAATGCTTAAATCCGTTCGGATCTTGCTTGCTATTGCAGCACACCAGGATTATAAAATCTGGCAAATGGATGTCAAGACTGCTTTCCTTAATGGAAATTTACTCGATGATGTATACATGACACAACCTGAGGGTTTTGACACTCTAGAGAATGCTGGAAAGGTATGCAAATTACAACGATCCTTTTATGGATTGAAGCAAGCTTCCAGAAGCTGGAATCTTCATTTTGATGATGCTGTAAGACAGTTTGGATTCATCAAAAATGAAGATGAACCTTGTGTCTACAAAAAGGTTACTGGGAGCATTGTTTTTTTAGTACTGTATGTGGATGACATACTACTTATTAGAAATGACATCCCTACCCTACAAAATGTAAAAACCTGGTTAGGGAATTGCTTCTCTATGAAAGACCTAGGCGAGGCTACCTATGTGTTAGGTATCAAAATCTATAGAGATAGATCATTGAGAATTCTCGGCCTAAGTTAGAGTACATACATAGACAAGGTGTTAAAGCGGTTTAACATGCATGAATCCAAGAAAGGACTCTTGCCTATGTCACATGGTATATGCCTTTCAAAGGCACAGTCCCCTACCAATCATGAAGAGAGGGATCGCATGAATAAGATTCCATATGCATCTGCAATCGGATCTATCATGTATGCCATGTTATGTACTCGACCGGACGTCTCGTATGCTTTAAGCATAACGAGCAGGTACCAGTCTGATCCCAGTCAAAGTCACTGGACTGCTATCAAGAATATCCTCAAGTACTTGAGAAGAACTAAGGATACATTCTTGATCTATGGAGGTGAAGAAGATCTCGTTGTAAAGGGTTACACCGATGCTAGCTACCAAACCGATAAGGATGATTCCAGATCACAGTCTGATTTTGTGTTTTGCTTGAATGGTGGCGCTGTGAGCTGGAAGAGTTCAAAGCAAGAGACAGTTGCTGATTCTACCACAGAGGTTGAGTATATTGTTGCCTCCAACACAGCAAAAGAGGCCGTTTGGATCAGGAAGTTCATTACTGAACTTGGTATTGTTCCTAGCATTGTGGATCCCATTGATCTCTATTGTGATAACAATGGGGCCATTGCACAAGAAAAGTAACCTAGATCTCACCAGCGATCTAAACATATACTTAGGCGCTTCCATCTTATTCGAGAGATTATCGATAGAGGAGATGTAAAGATATGCAGAGCACCAACACTTGACAATGTTGCTGACCCACTTACGAAACCTCTTGCTCAGCAGAAGCATGATGGTCACACTAGGTCGATGGGTATTATGTGACACCCACTATCCCGCATAAAATAAAATATAAATAATTAAAATAAAAACATTTCCTCAAGGGTAATGCGCATCACATCGTCTATAACTCAAACGTAGGAATCTAAAATAATCAAAATCCTTTAAAAACAAACTGCGGAAAACATAAATAATAAACATAACCCAAATCCCGATGTCACATATCAGAGCTGGTATACATATACCGATAATACATCGGAATAAACTAAACAACTGAACGTAAATCCTAACTACTATTACTAAGAGAGATCTCCACGGGATCACTCCTCGTCAGCATGCTCAACCTCCTCTGCACATGCAACATCATATGCACAAGAACAACAAAAGATAGGGGTGAGAAATACGATCATAAATATATGTAAACGGAATGGAATAGTAATTAAGATGACATACAACATACATCAATCAACACATGTACAATCAATCAATCAATCAATATATATATATATATATATATATATATATATATATATATATATCAAAGATGCATGTCAATGCGAATGCAACATCACTACTCCGTATGCATGTGGCCAACAACTCTAACTCTGGAAAGACGATTAGGAGTACATGTCCGGTTATCAACGTGGATGATATGCCAGACCATGGGCCATCCCCGAACACTCTCACCAATCTTGATAACGTATAGTGTCTAGTTAGGGTACTCAAGCCTATTCATTAGGTCACTCCGACAATAGGTAGCTAGCCCATGTCACCTGGAACTCCCATACCCAATGTACCCCCAAGTCCGGGATAACACCCATCGTGGCCTCCACTATCGCGATTCATCGTTTGTTTTCCACCCAACATATCAACTTCGACGTATGATGCGTGCAATGTTCATCAATATGCAAACACATGCCAACCGTCCATCACCATAATCAATCACATTGATTATTAACTATGATCATCCACGATGGTCATCAACAATCATCACTAATAATAACTTCTCGTTACTATTATCAACAGAAACTTTGTTATCATCTTTATTATTTCATGACGTTCTTCTCTAACTCATTCTATTTTAAACCATGGGGTTACATCCTAGTGTTAAGTAAGATCAAAGATCAAGTGTTCTTAAGCTCCTAAGGGTAACTTAAAGTCCTTAGATCATAACAAGCCTACATAACACTATCCATCAAGCATAAGGGGTCAAAACTACTTCTGTCACATGAGAATCGATTTCCAATCTTTGGAATCGATTTCTCAAGTCTTCAAATCGATTTCCAATCTCTAGAAATTGATTTCAACATGTTCAAATCGATTTCCCCAATCGATTTTGAACAATGAAAATCGATTCTAGAAATCAATTTCTACAAGGCCAAATCGATTTCCACACCTTGGAAATCGATTCTTGGTCGATTCAAATCGATTTCCATGTGCTGGAAATCGATTTCTAGGTGTCAGATCATGCAGCAGTGGGTTTTCTCCGCTATCGGACCAGTCTACGTCCTCTAATTGACACATCATTCGAGCCTAAGTTATTTATCACCAATTTGATTAGTCCAACACTCATAAATCATAACCTAAAGGTTCTCAAACTAATCCTTGGTCATCAATCTCACATTGCCAATTTATTTTCTCCCTATAACTATATTTTAATAGCATAAGGTTAACAAAACACCATATCATGGCATAAACAACAAGTTCATCATCATCAATTCATCAACAATCATATAAATCATGAAATCATAGTTATAAACATGTTATAACATCAAATTATTCATCAATCAATACTCATATAGCCAGAAAACAACATAACAACATTCATAGGCATACGCAGGCATACATAGGGTCATGGGTTAACCCCTTCATCTTAACCTATCCCAAAACCCACATATTCATGACCAATTTTCTCCCCCCATACCTGGTATGACGATTCACAGCCTAAGGGAAAGAGAACAGAGTCAAGTTCTGCTACGGTTCCTTCTTACGGGTTCAGCACTTGATCACGATCGCAACACTAGAAGGCAGAGTCGATCTTTAAGTTAAGGATTGAAAGGGAAAACAAATCTAGGATTAGAAACTCACCTTGGTTTCTATCTTAGGAGATTAACTTTAGCAGCAGGGATAGACTAGCCAAACAACGGCGTGCTCTTGACGAAGAACACCAAAGTAGGATTCGACCTTTTGGGTTTTCTAGAGCAAGAGATCAGTGAGCTCCTAGGGATGAGAAGAGGCAAAAAGTGAGTACAGTAGGGTGTGGATACTAGGTTTAGGTCATACGCTATGTATATATAACTGTTAGGGACGTTTTAGGACGAATGGGCCATGCACAGCATAGCCCGGTAACCCAAACGCATACACAAGCTCTGACATGCATGGGAATCGATTCCACAACCATGGAAATCGATTTTCCATTGGCCAAATCGATTTTCTTATCAAAGAAATCGATTTTGCCCTTTAAACAATCGATTTCCACTTTTTGGAAATCGATTTCTTTACCTGGAAATCGATTTCCCAAATCGATTTCCCTTTCAGAAAACGTGTTTTTGGCCTCGACACATGAATAAGACTTGTAGGTAATTCTCTAAGATTCCCAACGCATCCAAGATCACCTCGATTGGATGTCTAGAACTCAAGATATGGTCAAAACCGTGAAATAGGTTATTTAGACTCGGATGGATCGATTATTCTAAAGGCTGAACTATTACAACTATGAACTTATGCATCAAAAACAAGCAAAAACAACATATGCAAACATCTATAAGCAAGTATTAACACATATATACATAGAAGTGAAAAAGCAGGGTGTTACATATTAGATTTATGCCTAATTGGCTCTAGAGCTAGTGGGAGATTGTTGGTGTAAGCCCTAGAGGCCATTAGTCTTCTTTAAGATTTACATTTGTATCATGACTTTGATTCACATATATTTATATATGAGGCATTTCAGTTTATACTATTAATTGTTTAAACGAAGTGAAGTCCTTAGAATAGTTATTTCAGTTCAATAGAACATCAAGTACATGACTTGATTGTGAGATCCTATTGAACATTTTAAATACTATTCATAAAGTATCCGTAGTCAAGTATTATTGTTAATTAGGACGACTATAATACATCGAGACTATTATGTAGGTAGACTGATGACCACATCTCACGGGTCATGGATATGAGATATCAAGTCTTCACATAGGTATAAATATTAGAGTAATATTTATACTGGGTTGACCCACTATGAGAACGCTGCATAATAGTTATGTAAGTGTCATGAGTGCTTCTCATGGTAACCAAAGTGAAGTAGTCCTTCGACTTGAAGTCACTATGATTCCTACATGAGAAGTTGTAGGCTTTAATGCTACCAAACGTTATCCGTAACAGGATGATCATAAAGATAGTTATTGGGCTTAAAATGAATCATGTTGAGGGATGTGAGTGATGTAGACAGAATTCGTCCCTCCTACATAACAGGAGTAATGTCATGGGCCTCTCAATAGAGTGAAACGTGAAAGTGCATGGCCATGCTGTAATGGGCCAATATGAGATATTTGGCCCATTTGTGATTGCACATCTACTCGGGAATTGACAAACAAATAATTGAACATAACAAAGATGACACACTTATGCCTTGTGTTCAATTACGACATATGTACGAAGGGACATTTACTACATGGTTATTTTGGTTACCGCAAGGTATATATCATATCACCGATATTCTCACTAATTGCATAACAATGATGTATTGCTAGATGTTGCTCATTGTTTATAATATTAAATGTGATTTAATATTATTGCCAATTTATTGAGAACCTATAGAGTCACACACATAGAGCAAATAGTCGGAGAATGAATTAATTTATTAAATATGATTTAATAATATTAATTATGAGATTGGGCCTATAGCGTACAAGCCCAATGAGGTTAGGTTAAGTGGGTGACAGCTTATAATGCTGTGCATATCACTTAAGCAAGCGCATAACCTAGTGGCCATCCCACCACCTTGGTAGGCGCGTCCCCTCACCCTTGCCGTCCGCTAGCACGACGTTTTCTTCGGCGGTGTTTTGTTCGCGTGGACTACGTAGAGGTGCTGCTCCATTGCGGAACTGGTGATAATGTTGTTCGTAGTGCTCGTGATCGTTTGAGAAGGATTGTTCTTCCCTTACAGTGATCGCGATAAAGCTACGCTACAAGAGGTAAACACTACATCATGAGTCATGACCATTCGCATGGATCCTTTTTATTGGGAATTTTTCTGCTGCGTTTTTCGTTTTTAATATGCAAATTCCCAACAAATGTAACCGGAAATTGTAACATTTTTTATTATAGTAGCAAAAACCCACAGTGAAGTGGGGACTGGATGCAGACTTACCAGGTGGAGGTAGCTGAAGCAGGATAAATTGGTTTGCATACTCTTCTAACCCTTAAACTTGTTGTAACATCCCAAAAATCCTATGTCTGTCTTTTTGACAATTTGTGTGAATAACTTGACTGAGAACACAATTTGATTGATCATAATCATAAAGATAGTTAAAAATTGGAAATTCATATTTGAATTTCAATTATGAGCTTAATAATCATAAAATGTTATCTTGAGTCTATTATGCTGTTTTGTGTCGGAACCGGTAAAAATATTATTATTTTAATCAGGACCGTTTTACCTTGGGATGCGTGCCAGGATCGGGAAGTGATCTGGCCCGAGGTCGGCGAATGTTTTGACCCAAAGCCGGGAATATGTCATGACTGTTTTTCACGTTTCCCTAAACCATGTTTACCTTTGGTTAATAACCAATCAACCTTACCTTTTATGGAAAAACAATTTGACCATTTTTGGTTAATCTTGCTACTTTTGATGACGAGTCAACAAGTGTCATCTCCTTTAATACTTGGCCCTTGGATTAGTTACACATATTTTCATCCATGTCATAACACACTAATCAAAATTTGGTGATATACACCAATGGGCCATTCGGCCATAACCTCCCAAAACACTCATCCATTTCATTTTTACTTCTTCTCAAGATCAAAGCTTTCATCTTACAAGTTTTTCAAAAATCCTCCCTGCTCTCACTTCACTCTATATTCGGTTATCTCAGGAGCACCATCATCCAAATTTCCTTTTTGATTTCTAAAACCATAGATCATCTAGTCTTGATCTCTATATCACCTTTGATGAAGAAAGTTTTCTCTTTGGAGGTTTTCTCTTTGGAGGAACTTTGTTCTTGACCCTCAAGAACACCAACCTTGATCTTCAAAGTGTTTTTTACTAAGTAAGTTTCTAATCTTACTTTTCCATCTATTTCTTTCCATAAGATCATGAAACAACTTCTTCTAGTTCATGATTTTTGTGAAACAAGTTCAAGATCTTACCTTTTCTTTTATGAAGGTTCGGCCTTGTCACTCTTTCTTGGAGCTTGCAGATTTGCTCATCCTAAATATCTTCATTAAGGTAATGGGGGAGTGAACCACATCACACCACATTGGTGGTGGTGGAAATGGTTTATGGGTTTGGTTTGGGAAAACCCTAAACCAAGGGTTTTCTACTTTTGTCTATTTGGTTCTCTATGAGAACAATGTTGTAATATTTATTTGTGCCTTGATTTGTGTTTATTGATGTGTACGAATGGTTGAAAACAACTTTTATGTGTGGGAAAATCCTAACCTAGGGTTCCTCCATCTTTTTCTTGAAAAGAGTTTATGAAAATGTGATTTTCGGATCTGACATTGTGTGCGTCATTTTGGTTTTTCTCTCAACCCAGACCCTGGATTTCAAAACTTGTTTTTGACCCTAAAACTAGACATCTTGGGCTTCATTTTGAGCACAAATTTCGTGTGGTTTCAAAAATATTTTACCCTTAAAAACCTATTTCAATCTAATCATTAATTTCTGTCTTGGATTCTGACTACAGTGACTTATTTCTTGAAAATATACTAACTCGGTTACGGTTTGTGAAAAGAAATTTTATATCCATAAAGTAGGCATCCTAAGCTTTCATATGAGTCCTCATTTGCCCAAATCCGAGTTCGTTTGGTCAATCAAATGTTTCTCACAACTTTGTGTTTGAATGCTGAAAAAATTCTGTATACGGATTTGATGTTGATTTTTGGTATTGGATGTTATGTTGATGTTAATCTTGATGTATTGATGATCATGATTGATTGTGGAATGATTTGATGAAACAAAATCGTCACATGCACCAAGTATACAATTGGGCCAAAGCCTAAAGAAATAAGAAGTTGAAATTCAAACTTTGAAACTTAAGTGATCTTAGAGCCCTAATAAATTTATTGAACAATGAAACAAGTATTTTCAAGCACAAACAACCTTGATAAAAATCATATTGACCTTCGGCCATGAGTAGGCTTTTAACATAGAGCTAATCTTGGAATTTCAATACAATGTTTTGAACGTTAAAAATGTGTTTTGAATCAAGTAGGATTCATAGATAAAAAGAAATAAAACTTATCTTTTACACTCTAAGAGTAATATAGTCATAAGAGGATGATTGTGGAAACTCTTTTGAAAATTAGTCTAAGTGTTTTCGCCACTCAATTTCAAGTTTACGTATAAACGATTTCAAGTTAAAAAGGAGTTAGACTTAAGAAGATTTCTCTTCTTTAGTTAATGCAAAAGAGTTTTAAACTCCAACTTTCAACTTTAAGTTTAATTGAAGCTACAAAGCTTTTTGAAAGAATGTTTTCAAAGTATAAGATTTTGATTCGAAGGTACTAGGGCAGTTTGCTAAGGTATTAAACAAATAAATGTTTTGTACTCACCTTTTTACAAAAGTATCTTGAACTCAAAACTAAGGATTTTCCTAAATTAAAACCGTAAGTCAAATAATTGACTTAGAGTGAAAGAAAGAGATAAGGAAGTGTAATATATGGTGGACCAAGACCATATATTACACCATTGATGATTCACTCATCAATAGATTCATAAGACTTAATGAATCAAGATGTATTGCATTACTTGAAAGATAAGTACCCTCTAACCTAGAAAGGATCTAAGACTTAACTATAGGATTCTCAATCCTTCTTCATAACTTGGAAAGTGTTCCTATACTCATTCTCTTCAACTTTTGTTCTTGAAGTTCATGAAAAATCCATACTTTTTCTAGTGAGATTTTCAAAACTCACATATGGTAAATGGTTTCCATTTTCCTTAAAGGTTCAAGCTTTGAAGTCTTCACATTTATTCCTCCAAAGAGTATGTGAAGTAGGTCTTCAACAAAGGTATGGGTAAGAATGTCTACATCACACCTTATGGTGGATGGGACTAGCTTCTAAGTATTTTCATGGTCATAACTTATTTGTGTTCTTCACTTTGTTGTAAAGACTATTTGTGATGAAAGTTGTAATTGCTTAGTAACTTTATTTTTGTTATTATCCTATGCTTGTCATATATTTGCTTTGATGGAAAAATAATTTTCATGGTGAAAACTGACCACTTTAATGTTAGGTCAAGGTGTGGACTTTTTAAGTTATGGTTGTTTAATGCTTAATTATTGCTCATAATATTTATGTTATATTGTGCTTGATTTGGGTTGATTTGATAAAAAAATGGTCACCAAAACCTTACTACGTAGGTTCGATCATGTCCATATTTTAGGGTTAGGAAGTTGTTCTTTGAAAACTAATGTGGTTTACATGTTCAATAGTGGAACTAAGAATGATTGGAACTAAGAAAAATCATGAATAAAATCAACCCCTATGTGAGGATGTGTATTCGGTTTTAGGACATTCCTCACGTAGAAAATGTTTTGATTTTGTAAGATTATGTTTAAGTAATTAAGTGAAGTTAGTGTAATCAAGTTTTCAAGAAAAACCTATCATCCCAAAGGATGGGGTAGGTCACGGCCTTAGTGACAAGATTAAGGTTCCAAAATGATATTGATACTTAACTTATGATCATCTGATTTACCTATGTCATAGATTGATTTAATTGAACTAGTCTTGAAAGGATCAAATCTTATTAAGATTTGTGATCTTACACTTCAAGTAAGTGTTTTCAAAAATGTATTTCAAACTCAATGAGTGAAAGGTGACACCATGGTTTAGGCGATGGAACTGACCATACTTTAGCTTGATAGCTTATTTGATGGCTTTCCAATGGCTTGACCGTTGTTGGCTCACAAGAGTTCTTTATTGACATTTAAGAGTTATGATAAAGGAACTATGCCTTTGGAACTCCTCACTAATTAAATTACTTCATTAAACTAAGAAGAACTATCTTATCACTTTAATATGAAATAGTTTTAGTGGAGTAAAGAATATAATTGGTGTAATAGAATAAAAGAAATGAATATAATTAGTGTAATAGGATATACCTTTAAATAATCCTAGGAAAATGAATTATATGAGTACCTTATGAGGAAAAGGATTTCAAAGTGTTTTGGAATGGTTTTTAACAAAAGGATTACGCTTGTTTTGGAAATTAAACATTTTTACGCTAAAAGTCAAAGTTTGACCAAAAGTCAAAGTTATTATCAATGAGGTCCTTATGGACTCAAATTATAAGATGTGAACTTTAAAAATATGTCATAAAAAAGGATCCATAAGACTTAATTAAACAAAGAATGATTTTGGTTGCTTGCTCAACAAGTAACTACGTTTCAAAAAGGAAACAAAGATGATAAAGGATTAGATTTAAGAATCCACCATTATAATACACTTAAGTGTTTGGGAAACATGGATAGTCCAATGAAGTGCTTGGATCCAAGAGTTTGGCACTATCCAAATGCCTATAGAAGGGCATCAAAAAGAAAATGCACAAAGAGCAAAGCTTAAGAACAATCGGGAACCAATGAAGTGTTTGGGTCCAAAAGTTTGAAATTTATCGCATGAGCCTCTAGAATGGCTTGGGTTGCCGGAGTAATGCCAAAGTTTATCGGGGTGATAAACATGAACGTATTCGCCTTGTAGGGTTAACCATATTGCATACAAATTTGAGTCTAAGTCCTGCGTGCCTAGGAGGTTGAATCTTCAGTGATCTTGCCAATGTCTGAGTTGGAAACTCCACAGATGACCAGTTGGTAGCTCTTCTAAGTCATGGCATTCTGTGCACTACTTAGACATCTGCACATAGACACAAATTTATCCATGGTTTTAGAGTGTCATCATAAAAGCTTATGGTTACTAGTAACAAGAAACTTGGAAGCACAATTTGGCCCAATGCTGGCGCTTTGATGAACATGTACTATTACCACTCCTTCTGATTGTCCCATTATAGCTTCGGAGTAGGGTCAGGGTCTTGGCAGTTGCATATTTGAATTGCACTGAGGTCATATTATGCATACTTTACTGCATCTTGTATACTGATTCTTATATATTGTTTGTCTGTCTTTAGTATTCGAATTGTCTAGAATTGGTATTATGCTTCATAACTATTTTGTTTGGGAGTCGCGCTACTTCCCTCATCCTACGTGTGTGTTGATGATGAGGTTCTTACCCCATTGGTTCGTCTGTGTTGCTTTCCCTTTTTATATGATGTATTAGACGATGATGTCGAATCCCCTGTTCCACATTCATGCTCAGTTCCTAGGAGGGCCCGACTGTTGGACCCGAGATGTGACTACTGGGCTTAGGGAGTACTTCGGGCACGTGACTCTGACTTTGTGGACCCAGGTAGACTGTAGAGTCGTATTTGCTAATACCCTGTATCTTCATCTGGAGAACATTGTTGGAGGTCATGGTGTGAGGAGCACTCGTCAGGGGAGACCACCGGATAGTTCCACCTCTTCGCATACGCTAGGTATATGATTGATAAGAGCCAGAGCTGTTGGAGAGGCGCCACCTCAATAGCATGTAGTATTGGAGCACCCTCCCGGATTCCCACGTCAGAGGGGCGGGGCACGTGTGATCACTACTCCTCGGAAATGGATAAGACCATGTCCATGTTCCTTTGTTTGGCCCTAGCCATCTTAGATATGTGTTATCATATGGTTAAAAGAAGGGATGAAGAGGGCTTTGGATTGGTTCAGAAGTTGGAAGAAATCAGGCAGAAAAAATATCCCAATGGCAGGGTACGTGCGAAAATGCAGGAGAGAACATCGGGCGCGTGCTAGAGGGGCAACACATGTCACAATTTTGTTTAATGTGCTTCTTAACCTTCCAAAAACTGCATATTCATTCATTTAGTTGGTGAATCTAGATTGTGATTACAAATTGGACCCTCGAGTGATTGCAGTGCTGTTAGAAACCCTTATATGGCGATTGGTAAATAAAAGTTGGTTTAATGAACTTTTTAGCTCAAAGCAAAAGAGCATAAAATTGTTGCAGAAGGAGAAAGCAAGATTGTTACAGAATGAAAGAAGAACGATGGAGAAAGATGAAAAAGAAAGGACAGTCAAGTTTTGTAAAAAGAAAAAAGTTATAATATTATGATAATAAAAACTAAAATAATATAATGGTTAAATATAATAATAATTTATGTTAATATTTTTTGATGTGGTAGCCTACGTGACTTAAAATAATAATAATTAAGCTAACATTACAATGTTGATGTGGCGCTCTGTTAGCCACATAAGCACTTAACAAAGCGCCACTGACGGCATGGACTAAAATCAAAAGTTCTAAATTTAAAAAGATCAAAACAACGGAAAAAGTACAGGTTCTAAAAACTAAATTTACTCATTTTTCAGTGACAAGCCAAAGTTTATTTCATATGTGGCAACCAATGTCGCACATTTGCTGACATGATGTAACATTCCAGTTTTCTGAAACCCTAATTGAGATAGATGGCCTAGATCGGGTATTTATATGTTTGTTGATAGTTTCTATCATGGCTTGAAAGTATGCTTAGAGAATATGTTAAGAGTAGGAATGGTTTGGATAAGAGAAGGATGAGGGACAAAGGATCAGGAGTTGAACGCTCAAGCGTGGACCAGTGGAACGCTAAAGCGTGCTAACGCTCTAGTGTGGAGAGTTTGGACGCTCAAGCATGGACCCTCTGACCAGTTGACTGGCAGTGATGGGACATAAAGTGACACGTGTCGGTTATGCATTACGGCTGGCACGTGATGGGTGGTGCCTTGGCTGTGAGGAAACATCAACGCTCAAGCGTTGAGTAAGCCAACGCTCAAGCGTTGTAACGCTAAAGCGTGGAGATCCAGAACACTTAAGCGTTGTCAGCAGAGTTTCACCTCTATAAATACTTGCTCATTTTCACCGTGGACAAAGTTTTGGTAACTTCATATGTCAAGAGAGTTTGAGAGAGACCAGAGACAAGCTTGAGAGCTTCAAATTAGGTTTGTGATCCGTTCATTAGTCCGATTCCAATTTCGATAGTGTTTTCGTGATCAGCGCGACTCCTACTCCAATTCTATCGGTTTGCTTCTGTGATTCGACGAGGGTAAGCCGAGGTTCCGTATCTACCTACATTGTACCTATACAATATTCTCTTTTGGCTTAAGCTTCTTTTCGTGGTTTTAACTACGTATTAGGGTTAATGTTATAGTCTACGTGTTATTTCCGTGATTAGGACAAGTTTAGAAGTTGCGTGCGGAACCCTTTTGGAGCAAGTGACCCACGGCTATGAAGGCAAGAAGAGGAGCAAGAAGTGCCCGTTGTGTTCGTGGTTATCACCATATTTGCTATCAGGTGGGGAGAAAGAGTTACACACGTCAGGGAGGCAAGAGTAGTCTATATAGCCTTGTTGTGTGTTTTGTGTGTGTAGGGTAACCCTAAACCCTACGTGAGGTTGAGCCCAGACAAAGTACCTAAACCCTAAGTTTAGTATACTTTGGGCTATCACCGTTATGTTTGATACCCTAAGTTAGCAGATTTGTGATGCATGATAATATGTGCTATGTGTTGATATATGCGTACCTGCTATTTATGATATTTGATATTTGGAAGAGATGCATGATGTGTTGATGATAATGGCATGTTGGTATGGACGCTATTTACTGCTTTATGGAGCATGTTGATAACTAATGAACTGTTGCATTATATCTGGAAATACGTGTATGTATGCAATTCGGAGGTTTAGTCTGATTAGGGCTTTGACCACGTTGTGGACGTTTGAGCTGATAGTTAAGATTGGAGGTCATAGTTGGAGCTTGTAGCTCGTAAGGTTATGATGGGAGCTTGGAGTTCATATGGTTACAAGTGGAGTTTGGAGCTCGTATGATTACAGTGGAGCTTGGAGCTCATATGTTTACCTATGGAGCTTGGAGGTCATGTTGCTAAGAGCAAGTTTGCATGTGTTACGATATCATCTTAAGAGAGATGGATGACGTGCATAGCATATGCATATGATGCCGAGTGGCGAGCCATATACTGTGAGGCAAACGAGGTTGGTTCACCGAGTGTGAGTATGGAAAACGGAAGGGTATGTCTGCGCAATCTTGGGGATATATTGGACACAGGTGTACCCATATGAGACCGGTATAGCAGCGCTTATCGTGTCGTGGCGGTCCTGGGCACGTCCTACTATCCCGACTGGACTCTAAGTCTTTCCAGTTGCCGGTGGATCTTCCGAGGAGGCCCAGTTAACCCTCTTTGTCTGGGACAGTTGAGCGGTGATGCACTCTTATGGGTCACAACGAGCAGAATGGATTATCGGAACGAACCAACTTGTTGTTCGATATGCGGACGTGATGTTGCCCTTAGTAGGGTGTTTAGTACCGGCTAGCATGCATAGAAAGAGTATGTGTACATCTAGCTAGGGAATGACCGTAGTGTCGTGGTGTTGAGAGATGGTTGTGTTTGTTATATATTCTGCATTGCATCATCCCTATCATAGATGTGTTGTATATCTTATCTCCCTGTTCTTCTTTGTATGTGTATGTTTTGTTTTGCGAACAGACGATGAGTTAGCGGAGGACCAGGATGGACCGAGACTTCACCCGTTTATCATGGGGGCATCACGGATGCCGGTGCTGGGGGACATTGAGATCGTTTACCACGATGAGCGGGGATGACAGGTGGACCCCTCGACCTTTTTGGCCGTTTATACCGGACCTGTCAGCTTGATCTTCCGGAGCGGCACACCACCGTATGTGGACATCATAGGACCTTATCGCGTGTACCAGTTTCTTCCCTTCCCTCGGATGTGGCACCCACCGAGGCAGAGAGAGCAAGACTACTTGTGGGTGGCACCCCAGTCCTCGGTAGTATCCAGCAGGAGGGGCTTCGTCTACAGAGGTCAGCGTAGGCGTACAGAGCGATACCTGAGGGCGGATCAGAGACGTAGGATTGTTGTGTCGAGTTCCTCATCTGAGTATTAGCCTATGCGGGTTTATAGGCGTACTCACGGAAAGGGACAGGGTAGCTCAGGGCATCCTCACCACTGAGGGTGAGAGTCAGCCAGTGCGTCTCTAGGATTATGTGGAGAGGTTTTTGGTGTACTTTGAGAGTGGGCTGGGGAGAGTACTGGTGAGCTTTGAGAGTTTCCTTTTTGGAGGTCCTTGGATGTACCTTGTTTATGTTTTCAGTCACTTTATGTACTATCGTTTGTATCTTTATAGCCCTACTGATAGGGCCACCATGTATACTTAGTACTGCTTATATATATGTGTGTATGTTTTCGTTTATCCTATTGCGTTTACTCTGATGTTATGTGCATTCATGTTGGATGCCTGTTATCATTGTTTTAATAAGCGCGAAATCGCTAAGTTACAGTTAATAGTATAAGGCAATTTTAAAATAATGGGATTTCCTCGAGTAGGACTTGGGGACGTCACACATGACACTCCGTTAGCCACGTTAGCACTTAACACAGCACAACTGACGGTAGGGACTAAAACAAAAAAAATTTAATTAACAGGGACCAAAACCAATGAAAAAGAATGCAGGGACTAAAACCAAAACTTATTAACTTTTCAGGGACTAAAAAGTTCATTAATTCATAATAGTTTGGTAAAGTTATCCTTCTAACTTACCAATAAAGTAATTTTATTCCTCTAGAATTTACTAAGTTTAGGTTATGTTATTTCCATAGCAGAAATGTTTTTATGCATTTCATGCACTCTCGTGACTCTTATTATACATTTTTTTTTACTCAATGACTCTCATTATATGACAGACGACACATCATTGAATGTAAATGTCAAAAGTTTATTTTGAAGAGAAATGCTATATGGGACAAAAAAAATTCTTGAAATTTTATATGAAATGAATGCGGCAGAGATATAGCCAGCCCCTCCAGTTCTTCAGTTCCTGTTAAAAAGTAACAAAAAGGAAAAAAAAAACCAAAGGCATCTAAAAGGTTCGTACGTATGTTTTGACGAAAACTTTTTTCTACCATTTATCATTTTCCTTATTTTAATAATATATCCCATCAAAATTAATTTCATTATGGATCTAGGGTCTAATTATAAAAAAACATTTTTATTGAAAGATTAAATATATCCATTCTCAATAAAAAATAATTTTTAACCAATATCTTTAATGACAATAGTTACATTCTATTTACAAGATCAAAACATACAATGCCAATATCAATTTAGATTGGTCCAAGTGGTAAGGATTTGGGTTCCTTAAGCAAGAAGTCAGGGATTCAAATTCTGTCTCTTGCGAATGGAAAAAATCTGGTTGGGAGGGGACTATCCATCTTGTGTGCCGTCACATTTTTTGGAGGAGATTAGTCATCATTAATGACGATGGATACTTCACACCTATTAAATGGGTACAAAAAAAAACATACAATGAGAATAACTAACTTCCATTATGTAAAATTATGTGCAGATCGACAACACGAGATTTTTTAAAAAAAAAATAATGATTATCTCGAACTTTTATAGCTAGGAAGAAGGTACAATGAAGCTTAAAATTATATATGCCAAGTGTGTTTGGGAAAACTACAAAAAGATAGATTATGTCAATAATCGATTATTCTGATAATCGGTTATAATCAAAATCTATTTTTGTTTGAGTATATTTGTTGAAAAACGATTTTAAGATAATCTATTTCTGATGTAAAAAAAAATCACTTTTACATAATAAATTACAAAAAAAGATATGACGTTATTTGTTTATATTAATAATATTTGATGTTTTTTTAACATTAAAATTTATTAAAATATTATTTTTTTTTATACTTTGTCATAAAACAGTTGTCAACCCACTTATGATTTGTAAAGCAAAAAAACAAAAATAGTTATCAGATGAGAAAAGCGTGGAGAGACAAAAAATAAAAGAAAAGCAAAAACAAAAAGCAAGCGCGAGAGAGTAGGGATAATAATGGGAACTGGATCTGTTGGGTACCCATAAAATTTATCCGTTATGAGTAAGATAATTACCCGTAAAAATTAATGGGGATGAGTGCGGGTACTTTAGTATTCATTCCGTCCCATATCCGCATTATATATATATATATAAGCTGACATATTCTGAAGTTTATTATAATATCTACTTAATGTTTTGGAGATTGGTTATTGGATATTTTGTATTAAAATCTTTACATTTCATGTTTACAAATTGATTATTAGATCCATGGATTGCATTTTTAGTTTGGAATGTAAGAGTTTATGGGAGTTTACTCATTTTATTGTTTAATTCAAATTTCTTTTATTAAAGTGCGAGTAACGGGTGCAGGTGTGGATATGGATACTTAGATACTCAGAGAATAAGGATACGGGTATTGAAGTTACTATCCATAAGGATATGGGTTCGGATATAAATATTTTTTTAAAATGCGGATATAGGGATAGATACTATAGTGCTCTACTTATATCCTATCCATTACCATACCTATGGAAGAGTGGAGACAACAAGTATGAGGGAGAGGGAGAGAAAGGGCATTTTCACAAGGGACGGAGAAAAACAACCCTTTTTTTTTTTCAATCTAACTGACGTTGAAAAGAGATGGAATAAAACAATTTTTATTCTTCAAAAAAAAGCTTTTGTGAAAATTAAGTTAATTGTCAAACATAATAGATTATCTATCAAACAATTTTTTAGTAAGAGAAACAGTTGAAATGGAATAAATTAAACTATCCTAAACACGCAATCTTTTGTAATTATTGGTGAGGATACTACACCGCAAGATTGTAGGAGTCGGACCGGTTATATTTACGGTTCATTTACCTCCCAAGAATCGGAAGTCTGATTGAACCGACAAAAAATCGCTATAACGTGATTGAACCGGATGGAACCGGGAACCGGAAACAGTTTTGAAAAATCAGCCCGTAAAAAAAAAAAATGCTTCCTTTTTAGTTTTTTCCCCACAACAGGTCAGAAAAAAATGCTACATCGGTTTGGTGTTTGCTACAGCTTCAGCTGGAGACCCTCCCAAGCATATGCAAACTCGAGAATCCAAAGATGGCGAAGAAGAGGAAGCTATTGCGGTTTAGAAGAGAGAGAAGAGGGGCGCAAGTTTGGGTAAATAGGGAGTGAGAATATAATTTTGGGATAAATATGTTTTTAGTCCGTCTAAATTTTGGTTTTGATCCTCTAAAAAAATTTTTTGATTTTTATCCCTTTAAAATATGATATTAATAATTTTGGTCCTTATAACAAATGAGCAAATTGATTTGATCCCTATAAATTTTTTTTCTTTAGTTTTCATCACTCTAAAATTTAATATCACCGTTTTTAATCTCTGGCATTCATTTTAAGGTAGATAAATATAATTAATTTTAGGGTTCAAAGAAAATTTTAGGAAAATCATATGCTAACATGGCACCACCGAAGTCATTGGGTGTCACTTAGGATGATCATATGACCTTCTTTTGGATACATAATTAGTTAATGGATGTCAAATGACAGTAAGGACCAGAAATAGTTATTTTAGATTTTAGAGGAACAAAAACCAAAGAATTTTTTTTTATAGGGACCAAAACAAAAGTTTGCTCATTTTACACGAACTAAAAACATATTTAACCCTATCATTTTTTATGTTGCACCCACAATGCCTGCAGTGCAAATATCAAAACAGCAAACAAATGTAGAACCTTTCAGAGCCTCACCAATATTCAGAACATATTTTAAAATGGGTATCTTTTGTGTGTGCATTTTCTACTTTCACATAAAAGACCAACCACTGTGCTTGAAGCATGGAAATGGCAACGACGGTCAAGATCAAAACAGCAAGGAACTTATGCAGCAACAATAGCCATATGTAAAAAAAATGTAAACTAAAAGATTTTTTTTTTAGTTTTTATATATACATATATTTTTAAACATATATATATTTATTATATAATTTATTTATTTATTTGTTATCCGGTTCAAGTTGAATCGGTTGAACTAATTAAACCATGATCCGGAGATGTCGTCGGTTCGATTATTAAAACATTGTTGCATTGATAATGCTAATGCTAAACTTAGATTACCGGTGCTTAAAGACTTATTTATCAATAAAACATAAGTCAACAAATCCCTAAATTATAGAGTCTATGTTTAGAATAGGGATTGGGTAGCGAAAATGAGGGGAGTGGAAGGTTTTAATTACGAAGAATGTTATTTATACATCCAAAATAAAACACCCTATTTTGAATGAGTATAACTTGAATATATTTTAAAGGTTTAATTACTCTGTTGGTCCCCAAACTATTTGATAATTTTTAAATAGGTCTTTAAACTAAAAAAATTTGTAATTGAATCCTCAAACTTTTAAATATTTTGTAATTTGGTCCCTGCACTTTAAAAGTTTGTAATTGAATCCCTGAACTTGTAAATTATTTTGTAATTAGGTCCCTAAGGTAGGATAAAAACCTAGTAATTAGAGCATCATATAAAATTTTTTGTCGGTCTTAAAGGTTAACAGAACCATTGGATCACCATAATAGCAAAGGTTTTAAAAATGCCTAATATCCCAGCGACCTAATTACAAACAATTAACAAGTTCAGGGACCCGATTACAAACGTTTAAAATGCAGGGACCCAATTACAAAGTATATCAAAGCTCGATGACCCAATTACAAATTTTTTTAGTTTAGGAACCTATTTAAAAATTCCCAAATAGTTCCGAGATCTGCGGAGTAATTAAACCTATTTTAAATTTGCAATTGAAGTTAAAAAAAAAAATTACAATCAAAATGGGATGTTTACTATAGGTGTCCCATTTTGGATGTACAAATAACATTCCTCTTTAATTAAACAGCAACCTTTTGTCATTCCCCCAACCAACATTAAATTTTATGAACATTTTACTGTATCTGGGAAGGAAAAACAGCCTTTAAATCTCCATCAAAACACCTTTAAAGTTTTCCAAGTCAAAAAAGACTGGAGAATTTCAAGCAACCAAACAACGGAAAAGAAACTAAAATATTAACCTCCCACACTCTTTCCCTCCCCTTCCATGTCCTTTTGATTTCTTCCCCTCCCAACACCCAACTCCCAACCATAACCTCATAAACTAGGAAGTGTTTAACCAGACCTTCATATTAGCATCAATTTTCGTGTAACGTGGGAATGTGGCTTCAAATGTTTTCTTGAAAAAAATATAACACCAGACACTAGTACTATGGCTATACCCACTTCCATTTCTAAATTCTAAAGCAACATTCATAAGAGAAGTTCTTTTTTAGTAGATTAAAAGGAGGATAAGATGAGCACTGCACTATTTATTGGGAAGATCAGTCAGAATATCCACTGATTATCCATCCAGGCTTACAAGAACAAAACAGCACCATACAGCTACAAGCCTACAACTATGTCATTAAATGGCACTTTAGTGGCATGGGTAAGGATTACCAGTCTCGTCATTACAGATGGCATTGAGTTTGTTTAACAAAGACATTGGCAAATATCTTACACATATCAGCAAGGAGCTAATTTTCGGAGTAATCAGGCTTCTGTTTCTTCTTCATCTTCAACAGCATTCAAAGTTTCGTTAAGGTAATCCTGAGCTTCATCCAATGCTGATTCCTTTGCATCAGCAGCATACAAAATCTTCTTAATTGCTACAGACATCTGCATAAAAAACATGTAATGTTTAGGTTTATTTAATTCCTTTTAAAAGAATGATCAGTTTACTTTTTAACAAACCCTGATGTTCAAATACTTTATGACCGGCCAACATTACATAACACCATCAATCAGCTGGATCATACCAAAGCAAACATAAACTGTTTGAGAAAGGTAAAGATGGATTACAATCCTTGTCATGTTTAAAGAAGAGGCAGAAAAACCAAGTTGGCACAGATTGCCGTCGAAAACAAAATTTATTGTGCTCCAAACCCTATAATGAATCACTTCTACTTGACTAAGGAAATACAGAAATTCAGAACTCATGGGAGACCCCATACCTTATATCCAATTTCCCCAACAAAGGAATTAGGAAATCTAGATAAAAGAAAATCATTGACAAAATCTTGAAAATAGAATATGACAAATAAGCTGAAGTGCATGTTAGACATGATCACAAGCACATTGGAAAAGAATAAGACCGAAATCCATTGCAAATAAAAATAACTAAACTGCAAGGCAAGCCTTCATTAGAATTCTTATCTTACAGGTTCATTCTCCAGTTCTGTAGCCTGACAAAGGATTTCTATATCCCTTAGTTTTGCAAAGTAAAAGTCTCTTTCTTTTTCCAATAGTTCCACTGAGAGTTTGAGATCAGTAACCTGAAAAACAGAAAAAAAGAATAATAAATTGAAAAAGGAACAAATTACCAAGGGAAATAATTTTTTCATTAAATTATCAACTGACAAACCCTCAATGGCAACATCCATATAAGAAAAAATAGATTTAGGTGACAGACTGAAAGCACGGGCATACAATATACCATCAGGGGCTAGCATGGGGAAAAATCAACAATGTCTACATAGTACATATATGTAGCAATTTCCTTGCTATATGGAATGAAGCTTGTTTCTGACACGTTGTGTCAGACACATTCATATTGATACTTCATAGACATTTTTCAGATATTCATAGCTATATAGTATATTCTATTATTTTTTACATTTTTTTTAATTTTTATCCCAATGTAAATGGAAATATCGCAATAATTAAATAAATGTTAGCATTTAATATATTTTTTTATGTTAATCTTATACTAATTTTATATATTATTCGATAGTGTCATATATTTTTCAAAATTTGTCATATTGTCATATCATATCTTGTAGGGGTGTAAGTAAGTTTAGGTTTGACCCAATCAACCCAAAAAACCAAACCAAACCAATTAAATTGGTTCAATTTGGTGTAGCTCACCAGGTCTAAATGGGTAAAACCCGATTAAAGCTGACTTCTACCGGTTCGTGCTTCGGTTTTACTGTTTTCAAACCCCAATGACCCAATGACCCAAACCAATCACCTAATTAATATTTTGTTATAATTTTTCCATTTAACAAAGTGTGTTTTGAACTTTTGGAGATCTTGCATATGAATTAGGGCATTCTTCCCAATTTTTATTTTCTCTCTTTGTCCCCCCTTAAACTAGATTGCCCTCAATCATAGTCCACAGTCATTCCTTCTTGCACCACTGGCAACTTTGACCGTTATTTTGTGTTGACCGGATGAAACTTGACAAATGTTAATTCTTATGTTCATTGTGCATTTGTATTTATCCTCATTTGGAGTTGAGACTAACATGAATTCTTATGGTTGTTATATATTATTGTTGTGTTATGTAATAACTTTTAATATCAAAGTTTATGCTATTTAGATGTCAACTCAAGCATGATGCTTGCTTAATATATAATTAAAATTTGTTGTTTTTCTCTTTTAAGAGTTACTTTTTATCAATTGTGTAATCGCTTATTTTTTTCCCAGCTTGTCAGAACTTGCTTATGACAATGGTAGAAGTTTTAAGCTGTATTTTAACGAGAATAAAATCATTGAGCAACCCAATGACCAGCCCAAACCAACCTGTTATTGTTCGAGTTAGTTTGGTTCGGGTTTGGCGCCTTGAAATTGACCAACTAGACCCAATCCAAACCAATCCGTTTTGATTGGTCCAAGCGCTTTTTCTCCCCTTATCCCGCCCAACCTAACCCGATTAGAACCCTAGTATCTTGTCACATGTCATGTCCGTACTTCCTAGATTATAGGTAAGTACAAGGACTTCATTGGGTATGCAATGTATCCAGCTACGCTTGACGCTTAAAGGAGAATTATCTTGTATGTCATTTCTATAACTGTCACAAGCATAGAGAACCTACAGTACCTGCTTGGACAAAGCCTGAATCTCTGCTGAAGAATTAGCCCCACCTGCTCCTCCACTAGACCTCAATTGCTTGGGCACTACATGCAAAAAGATATCAACACAAAAAGGAAAACAGATAAGGATGAGAAAAAATATAGTAACATGGAAACACCATCAGGAAAATGTAGAAAATTTTAGGATCAAAGACACCAAGAAGCCAACCAGAGGCTCTATTTGGACTGAGTGTGTGTGTGTCGCCTGAACCAGAATTGGTCATAGTATTTACTGGTAGTGATTTTGAGCTCTTCAGACTCTTAAAACTTCGGTCCTTTCCACCCTTACACCTACGTTCCACAGGATTATAGTTCCTAAGAAAAAAGGAAAAGATTCTATAAAATATACTGTATGAATATTAGAAACAAAAATGCGTGGCATAGTATTGCATGTCCAAATATGAATTGAACATGTTTCATATATGTAATGAAACAATTGAGTATTCCTACAAGTAATACAGAAACATCGATAATCAAAGCTGTCTAAAGGATGGCAAGGAACTCCAAGCAAGTAGCATACTCATTTGTAATGCCTCCATTCACAGAGTCACAGTAACGTTTCAACCATTGCAGGAACTCCAAGTTGTCCAAGGGTCGGCCTTTAACAAGCCTGTTAACTTCAATATGCTGCCACAGGGTAGCCATGTTAGACCAATAAATGCAAACATAAACTATTGATAGTACCAAAGTATTGTCTGCTGCTAGTTTTCAATCTTAAGAAAAGTTATCATCTGAAAATAAATTCACTATTAAATCTTGAGGAGTATCCACACCCTAGGTCCCTGTCATAAAAATGAAACTTGGATGGACCATCAAAGCCAAAATGCACACCAAGTGTGTCCTTCATAAAATCTCTCATATAGGCTTAGTCAAACTGCCTAAAGAAACCTTAATGAAGAAAATGTTGGTTTTGATACTACACCTAAAAGTTAAGATAAGCCATCCCAGCAGCGTTATTTACTTCTTTCATATTTACTATAGCAAAGCTCTATTCCAAGTGTTCACATTACTGATGAGAATAAACAGATACCTTTGCAATTTTCAACTTGTTGAACACTTCCTGCATAATTTTGTAATTCTGGATCATATCATACTCTGTCTTGGCATCAAAATTCACCTAGAATAAACCCCAGGTTACAAACATTACTCATCATATAAATAAAATATCAGAAGAGCATAAAAGAAAGTTAAAGCAAAGTCATGTTCCCACCTTGTGCATTGGAACAACCCCTGGATATGTCATGTCCATCATCTGGCATTGTACAGCACCTGATGCAGCCTAGCAAAGAACAAAAGGCATAAGCACAATCAGAACCAAAAAGTATATTTCCATTGAAGATAACTAGGCTCGAATAACTTTAGCATTAACTGATCAGCTTTCTTGTTATTATTTTGGCCTTTTTTTCTAAATGAATGGATCCAAAATTCCACCTTCTAGTAAGTTATTGACAAGAAATTTAGCTGAAGAACCAATTTCTCATTCCCACAAGGACCCATATCTTCAATAAAAAAAGCACAAGGAAGCAACATTGTTCCTAAGTAAGTGGAGGAATTGAAAATGCTAATATATACAAAAAAAGAGAAATAAATAAATGCATTACAAATGTAAGCATTACACACACCCCGCAATGAAAGAAGCAAAAGGATTTAGATTATGGGATAAAAGACCCAAGCAATGTAGCAAGGGAGAGTAGAAAAGGAATAACAGATGGTAGAAAAGAAACCCCATTTCTAAAAAATATTAAATAAATAAATAAATACCAAGTTCTTCACTAAGAAAACATGCACCCTCAATTTAGTCCACAATAAACGAAAAATCTCAACTTATCCATAAAAGAGAATCTCAAAAGCGGTCATAACAGTGGCTGAAAGGAACTAATGTGTCTCTAGTTTGTAACCACAAAATAGAATTAAAATAAGGTGACATTTTTAAAATTATTAAAAACCAAAAACAAAAAATGTTTACCAAACTAAATAGGCCCTAAAATTTGTCCGGAAAAAAAAAATAATTAATTCACCTACATTTGAGATTCTTGCTATCAAGTTGGGATTTATCGTGATTTTCCGTTTCTAACGTACTAATTGAGAGGCGCAAATTTGAGTACTCACTAAAAAAAAAAAAAGCTTTTTGTTTCATTGAATGTTGGCAAGAACGTAATAATAATACCGAAAAAATGCAGAATGAAGGGAGCACGCATGGTTACCTCCTCAATGCGGGAGAGGTTAAGGTGAAGGCGATTATTGATCCAAGTGAGAATCTCGTTCCTGCCAACAAAGTATGCACTGTCCATCATGCCTATACTCGACGCCATTTTCCCACTTGAAAAAACGAAAGAACGAGAACCCCACTAAGAAAGAGAAAGAAGGAAATGAAACAAGAAGAAGAAAAAGAAAGGTATTGTTTTAAATGAAAGCGATCGAGATTTTGGGGCGAAATCTTAGGGGCTGTTATAAACGAAGTTTTGATTTTTATTTTTGGGAAAAAGCCTGAAACCGAAGGATGGGAATTGAATTGAATGAATGGTGAAGGATTGAATTTAGTATAGATTATTATAGAAGAGGAAAAGAAAAGAAAAGAAAAGAAACCGAAATAATAAGGCATGGACACAAACAATCACACAACGAAAACCGTACCAAGAGAGAGACAGAGAAGCAAGTTCTGACGAATTAATTACAATGAGATGCGAATTTGCATTTACTCCCTCTTCCAACAGCGCATATATTATATTATTATTATTATTATATATATGAAAGTATAATAACGCTTGCAAGCGGTGGTGGTGGGAAACCAGTTTGTTTAACTATTGATTGAATGAATTGAATTAGCAACTCCCCTGTTTTAATTAAATAATAATTAATTAATAATTAAATAGTTTATTTTGTTTCCATAACGTAATGCCGATTGCTGATATTATTTGGTCCCAAATGGAATTATAAGTTCTGCAAATTGCTTGTTAGTTAATGAATAATATTATATAGTAGTACTAATAGGGAAAGGAGGTTGTTCTTGTCTTTTTTTCGGCATAGGCAAAAGCAGTAGCAGGCCCTCATAAGAAAACATCTTTAATTAGATAAATGTTTAACCAAAGAGGCAAGGATAAGAGCTAATTATAGAATTAGTCATTTCAAATGTCATTCTAAGTAGTCTTTATAGGTAAAAAGTAAACAGACTTTTCTCTCATCATAAACACTTGAAACCAACCATAGAAAGAAGCCTGCTAAATCAATAAAATAAATACGTATACTTTTCTAATTTGTTTCAATCTTTTATTTTAGTGAATGTAAAGTGAGCAATTTTACAATAATGGTAACTAACTTAATTTATTTTTATTGTTTACCTTTTTTCTTAATATCCTCACATCTTATAGGTAAGAGATTAATTTATGGTTTAGAATATAGTTAGGCCTCTACGCGATAACCTTTTCCACACATATGAATCCAAAGATAAAATCCAAAATCGCATGCTTAAACACCGAAATCCCTTCTACTTAGATCGACATACATTAGTAGTTAATACATTTCATTCTCCTTTCTTTCTCTCTAATTTATCATTTGAAAATAAGGGTGGAAAAAAAAATCCAATTGTCCACCATCCATCCAGTCCATTCAAATGAAAATTTATTCAATCCATCCATTGCAACAAAAAAAGTAATAATGGACTGGATAGATTGGATTATTTTATTTTATAGTTGGTTGTAATCCATCCATTATTATTCTAAAATCCATTTGACCACTTCATAAAACAAAACAAAAAATAATTCATTGGATAAAAATGCAAAAAATAAATAAATGATAAAAAACCATAACTTCAAAAATTAAATCAATTTGTTGTTATTATAAGTAGTACAATATTTTTATTTGTGTTTTGCTATCACGATTTGCATTCCTTATGCAGGTGAATTTGTGATGAATTGTTAATTACAAAAAAAAATAGGCAAAAAAATTATTTTGGAATTTTTTTTTTTGTGGATGGATGAGAGATATTATTTGGAAATAGTCATAAAAATTATTTAATTTTTTACAATATTTTTCATGGATAGATTGGATATCCATCTGTAAAAAAATTGTTAATGGATGGATTGGATGGATTTTTTTAAATGGATCATGGATAGATTGGATTTTTTTAATGAAATTTTAATAGATCATAATGGATTAATGGGTTGTTTTTAATCCATCCATTATAATTCGAATAAAAATCTATTCAATCCATCCATTTGCCACTCTTATTTGAAAGTACCAAAACCCAAAAAAAAAATTCAATAATAATAATAATAACATGCAAAACATCAAAATCCAAATTTTACAGGAAAAGAGATCTGGTTAAGATTTAATTTAATTTCTTAAGAAACTTGTTATCACTTGAAGTATAATTCTTTGGTCGTTCAATCCAAAATAGTATGCCACTTATTGCAACCTTAGAGCAAAAGATCAACTTGTATTCAAGAAATTTTTATGTGAATATGATTCTTGTCACCACACCAAATATTTAGAAATGCATTTAATTGTTGTGAAACTATTAGAGTAACTAGTTTTTAATTTCAAATTTATTCTAGACCGTAATATGGCAACACAATCTCAAAGATGCCCAATCCCAAACCAGGCCAAGCAGAGACCCAACAACCGGGCGAATCGCTCCAACCACAATGGTCGAGCATTATCGATCGGGCATCATGAAGATTGAAACGCTCGTCTAAAGCGACACCATCGTACGATCCATGACTGTGCACGATCTTTGCTCCATAAGTAATTGTGTTATGCTAAGGAGTGGAGATCAAGACAATGTAAGCAAGATGGACAAGTTTGCTCTGTACCATCTGATTCACAAGATCAGAATTGACATCAATGACTTGATCTTCAAGTACATGCAGAAGACTGCAAGGCAGAAGACAGAGACCTCATATCCCTATAGCATGCTAATGACCAGAATAATATTGCACAAGGGATACAATTTGGATGTTGGTGGTGTGGAGTTGGTCATTTCCATCAACTTGAAGACCCTGTTGCGGATGGGTCTAAACAAAAATGATGGAGAATCTATGATTATGACGTCTTATGATGAAGAAGTGGCACATGAGCCACAAGCAAGAGCGCCCTAGTCAATCCGTGTGGAAGCATCTGCTAAAGAAAATGAAGAAGACTCGAATATTGCACCTCTGAGCTTCAAGATTAGATCAAATCTACCAATAAGGAAAAAATTGGTAGTGACTAAGGAAACTTCTAATGAACCATCTGCTAAGGTTCATAAGACTGCTTCTGGTGAGGGGGAGCCAGTGTTGCTAGAAGTGGCTCCCAAGAGGCAAATGACTTTGAAGAGGAAGGCATTTGCAATAGAACCTGCAACTCCTAGAAGGTTAGGAAGAATCAAGCATATGGTTGTAAGGCCAAAGCATGTGAAGAAGACTAAGATTGCAGAACCTGAACCTGAATCTTAATCATCATCATCATCATCCTCACCCTTAAAGGTACGTTCACCATTACCTTCACCCTTAGCCTCACCTATACACAACTTACCACAATTTTCTCTCATTCTTCAACCTGAACCAAGTCACATCAGAGGATCATCACTATCTGAAAGTGAAACAGGAAAACACAAGAAGGGGGGTTGAATTGTGTTTCTTAACCGATTTTCGAAAACCTTTTTTTTTTCAAGCAAACGTTTAAAGCAGGTAAGATGAAAGAACACACCAATACGATTATAAGCGTTTAAGATACTTTGTTTTCAATCCCTAAGTTAGTAATAAATAAAAACTTAACAAGATACGGATAGAGAGATTCACACAAAGATATATCCTTGTTCACTCTTTCAAATCAAAAAGCTACGTCCAGTCCCTTCCCTCAGAAGGTTTTTCCACTAAAACTCTTAGCACTTTTCACAAGCTGTTTCCAAGTCTCTCCAAGACTACAACTCCAAGTATTCTACACCTCTCCAGGTTACAAGTATTCTTTTACTGACAAGCCTCTTTAGGCTCAACAAAACCTAAGATTTGACAGGGGTTTTTCCGAGCTTTTTACAAACTCACTACAGTGAGAGTTTTACACGATATAGCTCTTTAACAATCTGTTTGCAACTTTACAATGAAAAAGTGAGAAGCTTTACAGATCAATTTCTAGAGAGTGAAAGCTTTGAGGCTTTTGTTTGTACAATGAATTCTCTTGAATATTTTATTGCTCGTGTGTTTTCTATTTTGCTTCTTCAGAGGAGGGTATTCTTATAGCTTTGTCTTGACCTTCTGATTTCAAAACAGTGGGAAAACTTTTCTATTAAGACACATTCAAATATCCATTAGGCACAGAATCATTTGCCAGTTGTTCTTCGTTGTATATTTGTCCTTTCAGAATGAGGAGGTAGTAGCAGCTTGAATGGTAGCAGACTGATTTTGCTTTTATGGCCGACAAGCGTTTTACTCTGCGTGATTCTTTGCTCTATGTGGTTTGCTTTGTACGACGTTCGTACCTTCTTTTGTCTTATGTGAAAAAGATATTTCCTTATAACCAATTAAGTCTTTTGAATAAGAGAGAGACCACATCATCTGCAAAATGAAGTTAGTGGACGCATAAACATATATAAAAAGTTGGACGCACAATTTATATAGAAAGTTGGACGCACAAGTAGTGTAGACAATTGGACGCACAATATGTATAAACAGTTGGACGCAAAAACAATGTAAATAATTGGACGCACAATATAAACAATTGGACACACAATACTATATGATCATGTTTTGTATGTAAACCTTTACCACTATAGTCCAACAGATTATTTGGACGAACCATGTAGTTTCTTTGGACAAAGATATTGCTGTGAGCTTTTTGTCCTTTAAGAGCTAGGTGAAACTTTGGTTTTGGAGAACTATCTGAAGTCAGAAACATACAAAGGTCTTTTGACCTTATGGAATAGCATAAACTTGATTTCGAGTAAATTCAACAATCATATCATAATTTTATTAATCATTAAAACTTTTAGGGGTCATTAGCCATTACTGTTTTGGTTCTAACAATCTCCCCCTTTTTTATGATGACAAATATTATTATAAAGCATGTTTATGAAACAGTATAAACAGTATTTCTTATGTATAAAAGCTCCCCCTGAGATTATGCATTTGCATATTGAAGACATAATTCAGAACATAAGTTTTATGAAAGCATAAAAACAAGACATATAACCAAACTTTCAAATTCTAATTTCATTTCATATTTATTCAAAACAGCTTTACATGTTTCATTTCATATTTTCTCCCCCTGTTTGTCATCAGACAAAAGAAATAAAGGGAGGATGCACATCATTGTCCGCAAAAAAGAAATGAAAAGATTCTAAGGAGATGGAGGAAGAAAGTCAGGAAAGATGCGATGAAGGTAGAAGAACATCTGATCCATTTTTCGATCCAACTCTTGAGTGACCCTTGCTGAGATCTGATCTACCAAGAAGTCAGCAACATCAGGAGACAGACCAGGAGGTAGAGAGGGAGCCGAAGCTTGAGCAGGGCGGGCTTCTTCAGCTGCAGAAGAGTTGACATCTTCATCATCTAGATGTAGTTCCTCAGTGTTTCTAGACAAGGTGGAATTAGCATCAAGACGTTCAGTGTGCTGAACCGAGCTTGCTTCCGCTTAGGAATAAGGAACAGCAACAGCTTCACAGCTTGCATCTTTGAGTGGACCAGAAGACTCAACACAATAGGCATTTGCTTGGGTCTCAGGTGCAAGCAAAGACACAGGAGAAGTATCCATTGAAACCTCTAAAGATGTGGCTTCTTCATGAGAGTACCATGGAAGCAGAAGAACAAGAGGAGGAGGAGATGATTCCGGGACCTGTGATGGCGGTACAGAGGGTGAAGCATCTTGAGATCCTTGGTGTTCATCTGAGGATAGGATGATGGGTGAGAGAGGTGGAGATGGGGGGTGGGGAAATAGGTTTTTGTGGGTAGGGGGTGGAGGTTGAGGAGTCCAGGATGAGGATTTTGGGTCTAGGTGGCCGTTGGGCTACGGTTTTGATTCGCATTGGTTTTGGTGGAAGAAGGATGGACGCAGACAGTTTAGGATTGGGGTGAGGGGTAGAAGATGGTTCTTCAGAAAGAGTGGAGGGTACAAAAGAAACAGAAGGGTTGGGTAAGTTTGAGGGTGATGGAGATATCTTATTTTTCTTAGCAAGAAGGTGTGCAATCAGAACATCATCCTCATCATCTTCTTCGTCGTCTTCGTCCACCAGAAGCTTCCTCTTTCTATATCTAGGTTTAGAGGAACCAGCTTCTAGACCAGCTAGAGATGATACAGGAGTCTGCTGCTTTGAGCCTAAGTCAGCTTTAAGCAAAGGACCATGTATCTCTTCAACAAAAGGAACAACCACACCACTGAGCTTGATTAACTTTTCTCCATGGATGGTGTAAGCAATAACTTCCATCATTGAAGCAAACTCCAGGCTCGGCTCTTCTTCAAACTCTTCAAAAACGTTTTGAGTCTTAGACTGAATGGACGAATCAGAGAAGACAAGAGGAGGATTGGAAACATTTTGAGTCTGATGCTTCCTTCCCTGACGGCTTTGAGGATCATCCATGTGTTGAGCTTGAGCAGTAGTGGACTGAGCTTGATCAAAAGCCACCACTGATTTGAGTATCAGAGCCAAGGTCACGTGTTCAATTCCCAGCGGGAGCAATTGCTGAAGGGGAGATTGTTGCCGGGTTGTGGCATCAATTGTCCCATGGCGGAGGCCCAAGTGGGGTCAAGTCACAGTCGACACGTGGCGCTTGGGATGTTACGGTTAAGTAGAAAGGGTTGCGTCCTGACTAACAGCTATAGCTTTTGGCCTAGTGGTAAGCGCTCGATCCAACACTATCTCGTTTTACCCAATCCTCTGAAACCACCATCCCCTCTACAGAATCTCTAAACACTGACCATCACCCCTCTTTGGACTCCCAAGATTTCTTGGAAGATCCCTAAGGAAAACATCCAAATCCCTCACTCGTCTATTCCCAAAACAAACACCTCACCATACAAACCTTTGTCTTCTAAACCAAAACCTCAATCCTATTTTGTTGTCAATGGAAGACAGAAAAGCATTCTCTTTTCTGCAATTTGAACAGGTCATGGTTCAAAAAATTGAATTGTTGAAATTCTCTCTGCACTGGAAGCCTGACTCGTCCGTCTACATGAAGCTTGATATTGCCATTAAGATTAAGCCTGACAGAATGGTCATGTAAAGAAAGTCAAAGCTGAAAATCAAGGGTGAGAAAAGGGTTTGTCTGATCAATATGGATGATAAGAAGTTAAAGTTCCCTGGAGCTCAAGTAATTCTCCTATATAACCTGATCTTAGCCCCATGCCTAGGGGTGTTCACGGGTCGGTTTGGTTTGGATTTGGATGGGGGGAAATTCGAACCAATCAAAATCAATTGGTTCGGCTCAGTTCGGATTTGCAGATTTTTTTTAGGAAATATGAACCAAACTAACCCATTCGATAACGGGTTGGTTCGGACCCGAAAAATATTAAATATATATCAAAATATATCAAAAAATTAAAAATATATATTAAATAAAAATATATAGTAAATATAAAAAAATTTAAATAATAAAATATAGTAAATATTAAAATATATATAAAATATCAAAATATAGTAATCGGTTCGGATCGATTCGGTTCCACTTCGTTCTTGAACTCCTTGAATTTTTCAAAAGTTTCGGACTTGTGTTTCATAAGATACACAAATCCATATCTACTGAAATCATCAGTAAATGTAACGAAGTATGAAAAACCACCTTTAGCATATTTGTTTAGGGACCCACATACATCACTATGTACTAAACCCAAAAGATTACTAGCCCTTTCACCTTGACCGGTGAATGGGCTTTAGTCATCTTCCCCAACAAGCAAGATTCATATACATCAAATGATTCATAATCGAAAGAAGAGTCCATCCTTATGGAGCTTGTATATGCATTTCTCACCTATATGGCCTAAACAACAATGCCAAAGATATGAGGGATTTAAATCGTTGTGTTTGATCCTTTTCGCATTTATGTTATATATGGGCATATCGAGATCAAGGATATAAAGTCCATTACTCATAGGTGCACTAGCAAAGAAAACATTATCCAAATAAAGAGAACAACATTAGTCCTTTATCATAATATGAAAACCTTTATTGTCCAAACAAGAAATATAAATAATGTTTCTGCTAATAGAAGGAACAAAATAACAATTATTGTAACATCCCAAAATTTCTATAGTTGCCAATTGATTGTGTGAATACTTTGACCGAAAATACTAATTGGACACAAATGGAACTCATAAAGAAGTCCAAGGTTATTTTAGTCACTTCACAAGGAAGTTTAGATATTTTCTAGAAAGCCATCATGACTATGATGAGTCACAATGGCAAAGCTGTAATTTCATGGACTTTTCTTTAGAAAATATCATGATATTCTAGCAAGTAATCATGACTACTTTAGAAAAGTAATCATGACATTGATGACTCATGGTGGTGAGTCATAGTAAAGTAATCATGACTAGTGGTGAGTCATGATGACGACTCACCCACTGACTCATAACACTTAGGAACTGTGTTTCTCATCCGGTGTACGGTTTTGTCTCTACATGTCCACTTCTAGATAAACTCAGACCATGTTTATACTCTACCAGTAATGTAGAGAATTATGGTTAAGGTTTGGGTTGACGACTCAGACGAAACCCGGTCTGCATACGGGGTTACAGGAACCGGTAACGGATGAGCATAAGGTCGCTTTCAAGCCACCTCATCCTTATCCTATCTCTAAGCAATCATGACTATAGTGACTCACCTAGGTGAGTCACCATAGTAATAATGACTTAGGGGTGAGTCATCTATAATGACTTAGGGATGAGTCACATAGGTGACTCACCATAGTAATGATGACGGTGTAGGAAATGACAATTTTACCCCTAATGGAAATGACCTTTTTGCCCTTAAGTGATTTTATAACATCCTTACCCTTTCTTTTCATATATCCCACGTCATTCTCCTTTCCATTTCCTATCTCATTTTTCTTTCTTCTCTTCTTTGTTCTTCAACTTCAAGTTGTCAACTTTCTTACAGTTAAACTACCTACACTTGGTTAATCTCTACAAAATTTTATGGAAGCAACACTTATCCGCTTCTAATAGATCCTAGCCCTTCATCTTGTCACACTCTAACAAATATCTTGGTGATAAGTTCTCTAGGCCATTCGGCCATCATACTTCAAAAACACTAACCAACCTTCATTTCACACTTCTACAAGATCAAAGCTTCTATTTCTTAAGTTTTGAAAATTCCTTTCTTTTCTCTCTTCATCATCCACACGGTTCATCCTTGACTATCACCAACCAAACCTCTTTCTTTCATTCTAACACCATAATTCATCTTGTCTTGGTCCAAGGATCAACTTTGATGAAGAAAGTTTCTTGATTTGGAGAAGATTTGGAGGAGTTTGTTCTTGAGCACCAAGAACACCATCCAAACCCCAGAGTTGTTCTTGTGTTGGTAAACTTATAAATCCTTTTTCTCTTCAATTCCTTACTCATTCCCTTGATTAATCATCTTCTAGTTCTTCAATTTCATGGAAACAAGTTAAGGATCTTACCTTTTCTATCCTATAGGGTTCGACCATCAACTTCTCTAAGGAGCTTGGAGTTTCTTTTCATTCACATCTCTTCACTAAAGGTATGGGGGATGAATCTCTTCACACCAAAATTGGTAGAAGATGAAAATGGTTGTTATGCTTTGTTTGAGTGAAACTCAAAGTTTGAGTTCACTACTTTGTGTGTGAAGTTCTCTTTGAGAACTTGATTATCTCAATGATTCTATGTTTAGTATAGACTTATGATGATGTATGTTTGGATGGAAACATACTTTTATACATGTTGAATACTATACTTGAATCTCTAAATCAAACAAGGATTTATGCCTAGTAATGATTGAATGATACATGATTCTTGTTCATTACACTATTGTGGGTGTCTTGAGCTATTTCTTGACAAGATTAGTGAAGCAATTCTTCATCCTCTTTGGAGGTATGGTTTCGGCCATGATTTGGTGAAAAGGAAAAACATGAGTTTGTTCTTAAACTTCAATGTTTTGGAAGTGTTTTAGTACTTCATATTTCCAAAACCAAATAAAAAGTGATTTTGATTCAAGAATTAATGAAGGAGTGAATCATTTAAGAATTCCAAGAATTAAGTAGGAGTTAGAATAAGGTGAAATTTTGTCTTATCTAAAGCTCAGTTAGTTTCTACAATAACTTAGATTATGATTTTACACTAGGTTAGTAAAGAAAAATCCCTTTTAAATTAGTTATACTTGAAGCAAGTAATTTTGAAAATCAAATGAGTTGTTAAGTAGAAAGAGTTTTGGATTATCAAATCTCAACTTGAGAGTTTTTAACTCTAAGTCATAAAGTTTTCTACATAGAGACCTAAACCTAAGTTAAACAATTAACTTAAAGTAAAAGAAAAGAGTAAAGGAAAAGAACTAATTAAGTATAGTATATGGTGAAACAAGACCATACACTCTATGACTTATTTCATCAATGACTTCATAAGATTTAAGGGATTCAAGACTCATTTCCTAAGTTAAAACTCAAGGGATTAATATGTTAGAAAGAATCAAAGATTTATCTAAGAGGATTCTCAATCCTTTATCATAATCCTTAGGACTTGAGATGTAATTCATAAGACAAGAACACAAATATGAAAATGTTTTGGATTTTGAAGTAGTAATTCGGTGACGGACCGATGATTCGGATCCGAGAAAGTCATTCAATTGTTTTCAGTCTTGTGATGATTTGATCCCGGAGGGATCACGAGATTTATCCGGTGGATAAAAGCTTTATGATACAAAGACACGTATAGTTCCTAAGGAAAAGACCTTAGAGAACCTTGAGGTTTATCCGGTGGATAAACATGGTGATATTGCATCTGTTTAATATCAGCATTGGTAAGCATTGTCATTTCATTGCATGAGTTGTGAGGCCTTAAGCCTGAGGAGTTGAGCTTACACCTTGATGCGGGTGCGAATCTTACGGTGATGACTTGAATAGTCTTGGAGGTATCAGGGTTGACATGTGACCAATTGGTTGCTCTTCTGTGTCGTGGCGAATCCGAGCAATACACTGATATCCTCGACTAGATGCCGTACTTTTCATGTTTGGTTGAGAGTGTTCCGTAAAAGCTTGAAGCGTGCACGTTATGAAATGTTGTAGCATTTTGCCCAAGGCTGGCGTAGACGGAACATGTACTCCCATTCACTCACTCCGAAATTTGTTAGCTCCATGGAGTAGGGGTTAGAGTACCCGTTTGACATCTGGCATTTGAGTCATGTACATTGCATTGCATTGCATAGCTGTTGTTGATGTATATCACTATTGCATTTCAAGAATGCTTTATATATATGCCGATGCTTTATACATATGTTGATAATTGATTTTATATTGAAAATTGATTAACATGATATATTGAGAATTAGGATGTGCCTAATTGGTATGATTCCCTTGTTGTGTCTTTCCATTTATACTTCTGCTATTTTGCCGTGTTGATGATTGGGAATCTCACCCATATCCATATATTTTCTCTAGTTGTGTTGCTGTTTCTGCTTGAGCAGATGGGCAGGTCGATGAGTCAGTCAAACGTCTAGCTTGAGTCCGAGAAGGGGACTCCTTTTGTTATTTTGTTTTGTCCAAGCTAGATCCAGTTAGCAGTTGTAACTTTTGAGGAATTGTGAATCCTAATACTTATTTATGTATGTAATTATTATTAGATCGATTTGACTTGATGTTTGTAAACAAAAAATACTATTTCTATTCCTGTATATTAATGCAGTATGACTTTTAGAAATATGTGGTGAATTTACGTCTATCTATTATCATTTATTGTACTAATTTCAGTATATCTTTGTGAAAAGAAAACCTGTATTTTCCGTCTTAAGATTATTTTTGCCTTTATAATAGTTCGGGGATATGTCACTCGGAAAAAGTGTTGCATCATTTGGTCTCAGAGCATTGGGAATGATCTGAGGTTAATGAGATTATCCTACGTAAGTGGGGTCATCTCAATTATTAAGTTCTAAAATAAGCCCAGATGACAAAGTCAATACATAAGTCCCTACAGTTAGTGCAGGAATGTTTGCTCCATTTCCCACTCGTAGGTCACTTCTCCCTTGCTCAATCTTCTACTACTTCTCAGTCCCTGCACATTAGTACAAATGTGAGAACCACATCTAGTATTCAATACCCATGATGCTGAAGTAGATAAATTAACCTCAATAACATAAATACCTGAAGTAGAAGTCTCACTTCCTTTCTGCTTCTTGGTATCTTCCAGGTATTTCTGGCAGTTTCTCTTCCAATGTCCGATCGGACCGCAATGGAAGCAAGTGCCTTCCTTAGCCACCCCGCCCTTAGGCTTCAAGCCAGAAGTTCCAGGCTTGGACTTTCCTTTTCCTTTCCCTTTCTACTTGTTCATAGGCTTCTTGGGCTGCTTCTTGCCCTTTCCAGCTTGGACCATCATAATGGCCTTCCCGTTTCCTTTGCTAATATTCTGTTTAGCAGTTCTCAACATGCTTAACAGCTTTGGCAAGGATTTGTCAATACCATTCATATTGAAGTTCATGACAAACTGACTATAACTCTCCAAGAACTAAGTCGGTGGCCAACTCTTGGCCCACAGGAAAACCCTGCCTCTCAAGATTCTCAATGTACCCAATCATCTGAAGCACATGAGGACTCACAGGGCTTCCCTCTGCCAATTTGCATTGGAAAAGGATTCTGGAAACTTCGAACCGCTCATGCCTTGCTTGCCCTTGATAGAGCATTTTGAGGTGTACGATTATATCGAAAGCCTCCACGTTCTCATGTTGCTTCTGAAGCTTAGAATTCATGGTAGCAAGCATAAGACAACCGACATCTAAGGCATCATCTTGATGCTTCTTATAAGCATCCTTTTCAGCCTTAGAAGCACTCGCAGCTGGTGGCTCCTCATATAGAAGAAGTTCCTCAAGAACGTACAGCTTCTTCTCATGCTTGAGGACAATCCTCAAGTTTTTGTACCAATCCAGAAAATTCGTTCCAGATAGTTTGTCATTCTCAAGGACCGAACGCAATGATAAATTACTAGATGTGTTAGATGTCATAAGTATCTACATAAAGAAATACGCAAGTATAAGTATCATGCATTAAAACATATTTAATAAGGTCTTTTATTCAATACGCTCCGACTATTTTACTCAAATCAATAACCCTCATCATTGACTCAGAAAATCCCGTTGGAAGATTTTTTAATGGGACCAAGATCCGTATTTCACTTTGTTTCGAGACAGCTTTGGCTGATCACCCAAAACTCAGTTATTTAGGTAGGAAACTCCTTTCCAATTACATCTCATGTAATTCTGGGATCAGTTGGGTGAATAACTCTAATTCCAGTTGATAAATTAATGTCCAACTCCTTGCCTCTAGGCCAATCAATCCTATTGAATTTGGCCCAGTTAAGTCAATTCCAATGGTTGCCAATTGGATATTACTATTATCCCATCGCGCCTCACCAAAATAAATCGAGGTGCCCTGCTTTCGCAGACCCACACTCGTTCGATTCTGACCTTGACGAGTGCCACGCATCGGAAGACATTTAAGACTTAATATTAATTTGAGGAAATTTTTAATTAGTGATCTCACCGGCATTGTATCTCATACAAAACATCTCTGAGCATACATGATATACATGCTATTATACATTTACCATATACAGCATATAAGACATACATGCATACAAACATACATGTCATGCATCTCATACATAAGCATACATCTCATACATTTAATGCATCTCATACATAAACATACAAGACAGGTATAGCGGTTATGACCTCCTAACGTGGAAGAATTAAATACTAATTATTACAATTCTATGACCCTCGAGCAAGCTTCTCAAGCTTCTCCTATGTCTTCATCATATGGTATTGCCACCTTTTTAACACAAGTAATTACATCATTTATAAAATAAATAAATAAATAAAGGCATGACATGCAGGCCATATTTAAATAAATAAATCACGATACGCAGGTCGTATTTAACCAAAATAAATAAACACCATAATCTAAGGCCATAACTATATACCGCACATTTAAAACTATTTAATTATAAATAATAATAACCATTTATTATTATTAATATCTTTAAATATTTTTAAACTGATTAAATCAAAAGGCAAACAATTTCGAAATAATTGAGTTACCAAATCAAAAAGGCAATCAATTTCAAATCTATAGATTTACCAAATCAAAAAGGGAAATCAATTTCAAAAAGAACATGTGTTTAAAATACATATCTCATATATATAAATTAAAAACAAGCTTTCTCAAAGAATAATCATATGCTCAAGAAGAGGATATCAAGAATGCCAAGAACATACATATGTTCATAAAACGATAGCATGCATAAAATTGAATCACATTCAAAGCAATAAATCATGTTATCAACCAAGGCAAACAAACACTTAGGATTCAAGGTAATAACGACCATACTATTTGATACCACTGTTGGGTTTTCATGAGACAATCCTCTTTTAAAATCATGTCTCAAGGCCGAAGAAAACCATACCCCATGGATCGCGCATTACAAACACGAATCACATAAGAGTTGTTATGTTTACGTCTTGAAGCGTGCTTTAAAAACAATCCTTGAAGCGTGCTCTGAATCACCAGTGCCACGACAGGGGCAGCATCTCTACTCAGCCCACACGAGCGAACGTCCGTTGGAGGAATGCGTCTTGTATTAGCTGACGACTATAGGATTTGGCACAATGTAAAATATGTCTAGTGTAAGCGGTGAAGGAGACGTGTTATCTATTTAAAGAGTAGCACTCCTTCACCTTACATGCCATAACCCCGACGAGCTTGTACTGTAACGCCCTTCGTTACATTAGTAACCCAAAAAAAGTAATTTAAATAAAAGTAGGTAAATAAAAATTTTCTAAAATATATACTGAATAAATTCTTAATATAATAATAATCCAAAATAATTGTTTACATCAATTCAAAACCGAAATAACATAATCAGTTTCAAAACCTCAAAATAGGACGTCTATAATATCTCGCATGAGAAAATGACTAAAAGATAATAACGGTCTTCCTGGCATATGCCGTACAATACTAACCAAGCTCTAAAACTAAAGAGATGATCTTCAAAACGTCTGGCTGCTCAACAGGGACGTCCTCAGGCTCTGAAAACAATACTACTAATGAGATATAAAATCCCGGTGAACAGAAATACAGTTTAAAGGTTTCGCAAAAGCATTGTTCTCAGCTGGTGTGGTAACCGGAAAAACTGTCCATGGTACCCACTATTTTCAAAATAATATATAATAATAATAATAATAATAATAATAATAATAATAATAATAATAATAATAATAATAATAAAAATTATTATTGGCAGGAAACAGTCATCATTAACACATCATAAATCAAGTATGACAAGATCTCATATATCAATAATCTCAAATATCCTCATATGTCATATGACTTTCAAATTGCACATAACAATGGCGTCTCATTGCCTACCTTACTCATGAAGGTATTTCGATGTCACCTTCTCTTCTATGACATTACTCATTTCGATACCAACCATTGTACACTGGTGGTATTACTTATTTCGACATCTCAACGTGTGGCGATGTTGCTTTCGACATCCCATTATGGCGGTATTTCATATTTCGGCACCCCAATTCATTGGCAGTATTACTTTCGATACCCCTATCATAGGCGGTATTGCAGCAAACAACATTCATCACTTTTAACAATTATTGAATCATGCCAAAATCATCATTATCCTCATATATAATCAAATATAGCATGTCAATCAACCCAATCATGTACTCATCATTCATATCATAGCATCAATCTCAATAATAAACATTTAACTGACAGCAGAAACACCTTAGAAGAAAACCCCCAAATTTAGCAAATCAGGATTTGACCAAACACATGATTATTTTCCAAAAAAAACATATTTTTGAAAGCATAACCCAACCCCAAGACATTTTGCACCATGGAAAGGGTGAGAAAGAGTATTTCTACTCACCTCTTGAAGACCTCCAAGAATCTCCAAGCGTATCCCATGGCGAATCCTAGATGTCGCCTTCCTCAACCTTGAATCCTCTTCTTCTTCCCCTTCTCCTTCTCCTTCTCCTTCTTCTTCTTCTACCTCTTGTTATTGTTATTGTTGTTGTTGTTGTTGTTCTCCTTCCGAACTCATTGTTTGTTGCCACCCCATCTCCCAAGCATGAGGATGCTCCACAGTCGTTACTAAGGTGTTTTAGGGTGCAAAAAGGGTTTCTAGCCACATTAGGGTATTATAAGATGGTATATATATAGTGTTGCATTGGTTCCCTATTTTTAACGCATCCTGACATAGAGCACAGGCGTGCTCGCGATTGGCACGGCCGTGCCAATCAGCGTCGAAGTTTGCATAATTTCCGATACGGGCGTACTATTAGTTAGCATGACGCGGCTCAGACCGTGCTGTATTGACACGGACGTGCCGAATATGAGCACGGGCATGCCAAACAACGTTAAATATTGTCCATTTTCCGACATGGCTGTGCTAATAGTTATCACGATACGGCTTAGACCGTGCTCTTTCGGCACGGGCATGCCAACGCTACTGTGTCAGATTTTCAACTTAAAACTTCTTCCTTTTATTCTTTTGGTCAATACACCACCTTTAAGGTTCGAAGTCAACCACTCTAAGCCTCCCTAACACTTTATTAATTTTATTTGCTAAATTTAATGCCTATTTATATTTATTTATATATTTAAATTTTTTTTTGGGATGTTACATGTACACTACAAGCCCAAACTGGAATTAACTAATTAAATCATATTTATTTAATTAATTCCTATCCAACTATTTGCTCTATGCGTGTGACCCAATAGGTTCCCACTAAATTAGCAATAATATTAAATATTATAATAATATCACATATTAATTATAATATCAAATATTATAAACAATGAACGACATCTAGCAATGCATCACTGCTACCCAATTTATGAGAAAATCGGTGATTCAATTTAACCTTACTGCAACCAATCTATTGTGTAGTATATATCCTTTCGTTCATATGTCATAATTGATCACAAGGCATAAACATGTCACCCTTGCTAAGTTCAATTATATGTTTCTCGATCTCCGATTAGATGTGTAATCACAAATGGGCCCCATATCTCATATTGGCCAATTTCAGCATGGCCATGCATTTTCACATCTCACTCTATCGAGAAGCCCATGACATTGCTCCTGTTATGTAGGAGGGACAAATCATATCTACATCACTCACATCCCTCAACATGATTCATTGCAGGCCCAATTACTGCCTTTATGATTATGTTGTTACGAATAACGTTTGATAGCATTAAAGCCTACAACTCCACATGTAGGAATCGTAGTGACTTCAAGTCGAAGGACTACTTCAATATGATCGTCATGAGAAGCGCTTATGATACCTACATAACTATTATGTAGCGTTCTCATAGTGAGTCAATCTAGTATAAATATTACTCTAATATTTATACCTATGTGAAGACTTGATATCTCATATCCATAATCCGTGAGATGTGATTATCAGTTTACTTACATAATAGTCTCGATGTATTATTGTTGTCCTAAATAACAATAATACTTGACTACAAATATTTTAAGAATAGTGTTCTAATGTTCAATAGGGTCTCATGATCAAGTCACACTTGATGTTCCATTGAACTGAACTTACTATTGTAAGGACTTTATTATGTACAAAAGAGATAACATAATAAATTGAAATGCCTTATATAAAAAATGATATAAATCATAGTCCTGATACAAATGAAAATCTAATAAATAGATTGGCCACAAGGGCTTACATCAACACTTACACCAACAAAAGTTGCTACAAAGTGAGCATCAAACTCTCCAAACAAACCAGGGACGCCCCAATATCAACTCTTGCAAGAAAGGGGAAGGGAGATATGCTCAGCCAGGATATCTGGCAGGGGGCCGGACGAGGATAACTGGCCGCAAAGAGTGAAGACTGCCACAGGCTGATCGAAAAAACCGACAAGGGCGAATACACACTCGAATCGCTACCTGAGGAACGAACCACCCACTTTCGCTAGACAAATAATGCTCAAATGCCTTCCGAATTATGGCCGCTTTAGGATCCTAATCAAGCGCCCTTATCATTGATGTACTGCGCAAAGTTTCTTTTTTTAATGAAAAAGCGATTTTCTCTTGAGCCTCACGGTTTCGTTACTTCATAGATTTTACACAAATCCACGAACGAAGAGTTTAGATCTTCTCATAAACGCGCGAAGAGCTCAAGGATCTGAATGGACGAAGAGACCGAGTCTTCTCATAAACGAGCGAAGAGATCGATGAATGAAAAGCTCAGTGGATGAAGAGTCCAAATCTTCTCGTAAACGAGCGAAGAGCTCAATAGGTGAAGAGTTTGAATCTTTTCATAAACGAGCGAAGAGCTTGATGAGCGAAGAACGCAACAGACGAAGAGTCCGAGTCTTTTCATAAATGAGCAAAGAGCTCAATGAGCGAAAAGCTCAGAGAATAGATATATCCACGAACAACGAGTCCGATTATGATGAGCGAAGAGCTCAACGACCGGAGAGCTCAGCGAACAAAGAGTCCAGATCTCCCTAATCGTCGAAAGGATAGCTTAACGATCGACACGAAAAAGTTTCCTTTAATCCATAACTCCTGAAGAGCCCAACGATTCCCGAGCAAGCAAAAACAGAAGCCTAGAGATATTTCAGAAGTTCAATATATACAATGAACATGGGAGCAATAGGTGAAGCATAACAAATTTCATTAACTCGGTATTACAATACATTCATTATAGTGAAAAAGCATACATATTATGAAAAATAAGAAGTAAAATCCGGACTCTTGTCGGCAAGGTCACACACACTCAACCAAGAATCGACGAAGATAAAAAAGGTGGCAGCCCCACAAGAATGTGTTGGGCTCGGCATCTCAACAAGCTGAAACAAGAGCAATGCTAGAGGACCATAGACCAAAACTAAATGGGGGAAGATTCATTGCCAAAGCCAAAAAGGACTCTCAGCTTGGTAGAAGGTAGAAGATTCAGGAGTGGCAAAATCGAGCCAGGATACGCTCCTAAGAAAGCAAAGGAAACACCCAGCCCTATGAGAGAAGATACCTCCAAAGTCTATAAAAGACATAAAGGTCTTGGGAGAAAGCAGAGGAAATTCATTAAAGTCTCAAAATCGATGAACAATGGAATGGAAAAAGATACACGATTTCAACATGTACGAAATACAAAAGAAGAAATGACTGCCTCAGTCCGAGTCTTCATCAAAATCTTCGTTAGAATCTTTATCATAATCCTCGTCAAAAGCCTCCTTCACACCACGCCTCATCTAGCTGGATTTCCTCCCGGGCAACCCCAAGCTCCGTCCTGGTCTCTTCGAGTGATCGATCGAATAGACTCAAGGAGAAGGAGATGAGTTTCAGTTGGCTCCTAGACGACCCTATCTCGCTCCTCTTGCAAGCGGTGAAGAGAGGGGTCTCTCTCAGCCCGGACCTGTTCAATTTCTCCTTTTTAGCCCTCAACTCTTATTCCCGCTGAGCCACCAGCGCCCCCAAGGATGACGCTCTTCTTGGCATTTGCGGGCCGACAAAACCCTAGTCGGCCTTTCAAACGCACTCTCGTTGGGATCGAAAGGACATAAAAGACTCATGACGGCTCCGCTTGAGAGACCAACAATGGAAACAAACTGGGCCCTCCTCCTGGAGTCAATCTTCAGTTGAAAAGCCTCTTCGAGAGTTTGGTCAATCCCCCTGACGAGCAAGAATGACCATCTGATCCATAGAAGCCAACGAAGCTGAAATAAGAATACTCGTCAATAAGCATTAGGTAAAAAGGGTGAATAAAGGGTACTTAGAAAATCAAAGGTGCAAACCTATACATTGAGTAGCCCAACCATCATCTAGGGAAAGCAGCTCGAGATAATGGATGGGACCGACCACATCCAGCCGGTCCAACATCGCTCCAGTAGTCTCCAATATGATTGGACTTAAATGGGGGTCAGAGATGCCGAAAGAGGAGTGCCTGCGATGATAGTGACTAGAGTTCCAATATATATGAAAAAACAATCCCCCGTCATGAACACCATATAAAAACGGAGCCTGTAACACCCTGACTTATACTGCTTTTTATATCAGTAATTTATATAATTAATATTTGTATTTTTATCTGAGGTTTAGAAAATGAATTAAAATAAACTAAGACCATAGTCATACTCTATACTATCGTAGGGAGCTACGGTTACATTTTGGGTCAAAAACTCAAACAGAGCCTGATCTGTGTTTTTTCACTGACAGTAGTATTTTACTACTCAAAAGACCTAATTTTGACCCGTGAACGAGACATTTAGTCTTAGAATTGGATTTCCAACATTTTCGTTCAATTTGAAAAAAATCAGTTCTTACGTTTTATTCGGGCGAAATCTCTAATCGGGTGACGAACGGAGTTGCATGTGGATTTATCGGGACCCACGAACGGATAATCATGAAGTCACATCAGGTCACATCACCTTGGAATGTGTGCCAAGTGTCATGATTGTTTTTAAAAATATCTGGACGCGAAAAGACCAAAATGCCCCTGACTTTTTCCATATTTACCATTTTGTCCTTGTTTGAAAAGATAAAACTACCCTTAAGTGAGATTTTTGACTCATCCTCACCCTCCCTATCCCTCATATTCGAACCACTCTTTCTCTCCATCCTCTGTCACTCCTTTTCTTCTTCTTCTTCTTCTTCTTCTTCTTCTTCTTCTTCACTTTATCTTCCTCCATTTTCTCTCATTTCCTTAAGCTTTTCAAGAACTTTTGAGAAGCAAAGTTGATCACCTCATCCATCTTCATCATCTAGGAGGTATGGACTTCATTATTGAGCTCTCAATCTCCCTACTTCTCCATTAAATTCTATGGTTCATGTTAAGTTTTCAAGTTTATGATCCAAACTTCAAAAATCTCTAGAAAATTCTAGAAAAATCCTTTTAATGTCAAACCAATTTCTATGAGCTTGTTTCATCCTCTTATATCACTATCTAAGAGCATGAAATCAAATAAGATTCCTAGCCTATTTAACTTAGAGAGGCCAAACCCTAACATTTTGGGGGAAATGGGTTTTTGTTCAATTTTTGTGAAATGATTCTTGATTTCACCTCTTTCATTCTATGATCATGTAATCCAAGTGGTTAGAAAATGAAATCAAACTCTCACCTATTTCTACCCATGATGGCCGAAACCCTAGCTTGTTGGTTGAAGGGGTTTTGGTTCAAATTTTTGACAATTGATCATAGATTATGTCCTAGTCATGCTTAAGGATTATTGATTCAAGAGTTGGTAGAATTTCAACATCTCTAGCCTATTTAAATAAATAGGGGTAGAACCTTGGTCATAAGGATTAGGGAAATTTTGATTTAACTGTATTGATTTCTGGTTGTGGCTTGTTGTGATAGATTCGACGGTGTTCGAACATTCGAAAACACGCACGAGTGACAGTTGCAGAGCCGCAGTCGGAGTCGCACGGGAACACTACTAAGGTGGGGGAAAGAACCACAATATCGTCAGGGAGACAAGATTTAAAATAATATATATTGATATGCGTAGGGCGACCTAAGCCCTACTAGAGGTCGATTGGCATATAGGTTGATTTTACTATATGTCGAGGTTGCTTGTTCTGTGATTGGATATTTATTTTAACTAGTATGCGACCCGTGCCATGCACGGGGGATTTCAGATTGTTAAAATAGTGATAATTTTATGATACTTAATAAAAATCCTTATAACAGTTAGTATTGACAGGAACCAACATCATTTTGTTTCAGGTCAACAAATCCTATTGTTTAATTATTCAAATACATTGGTAAAGAAAGACATATCACAAAACTGAAGAGATTGTGCATCGAAATAAATTTCAGCCACTAACTTGGAAATTTTTTAGATAATCTAGATAATCTAAGCTATATTATAGTGCACATATTTGCTGTAAAAAGGTATGACACTCAGCAGGATCCAAAACTTCCCAACATCAGTAATGTAATATGCATATCAGTTATGTCAACCATGTTAATCTAATAGGAAAATACATTGCATTACATCTCCCAAAAAATTAAAGCACCCATCCACAAATAGCAACTTCAAAACAATGGTAGTGGATGTTTTGAATAATGTCCTTGAAATTCATCATCCACTGCAGCTTAGTAATAGTAATAGTAACGAACAGTATACCTTACACCAACTGTATAGCTTTCCCCCATGAATTGTATGAACGCTGCTACTTCTTTTACCTTTTGATCGATTAGCTTTACGCAGTTCAGCAAAAACAGGGTCAATCATCATCATCATAAGTCACAAACTTATGCTGCAAGGGAATAAATAATGAACAATAAGAATTAAGAATTATAATGACAAATACGAAGTGAAAAACATAGGACACAGACAGCTTTTAAAAGTAGTTCTATTAGGATGGCAATAAGCATCGTAGCAATAAGCAGCAGATGGCTCAGTGCTCTCCATTTGCAAAAAATCAAAAACGAAAGCAACATTACAGGAACAAAATCATCAATATCAATGTAATGTTATAGCAAGCACCATCTTCATAGCATGAAGAAAATTAAAATGATAACCAACAGACTAAGAAGATATAGCCTACTTGCTGAAAACTTAAATGGTGATCAAAATAAAGTTCTCTTTTTAACCCACAATGGCAAATTGGGAAAAATGATTTAAACTTTAAAGCATATATAATATATAATTCTTATTCTTATTCTTATCATTCAAAATTTAACACACTGTTTATGACTGCATCCAGGAAGTACCTCCGTATAAAATAAAGAAAAGATAGATAAGAGATTCAAAGAAAAATTGAGCCCTCCAAGGAAGACTTGAAAACCCAATAAGCTGTAATATAGAGAACATTTCAGCAAGTGAAATTGACTCACCATAAATTCCAGCTGGAGCTGCTCAAAGTTGTGATAAAAGCAAGGTTCAAAATAAATCAAATCAACAAAGTTGGTATTTAAAAGCAAAATTCAAGCATCCGGCAGTAGCACACTATCCTTGGCCTATATATAATTAGAATTAGAATTAGAATGATGAGAATCATTAATGAACAGTAAGTCATAAGGACAACATTTAAAAGTAAGATGAAATACTTACTATGAAGGATTTACAGATTGTCAAATACCTCTCTAAAGACTACATTTTTTGTTGATGTACATATTCTTCCCTCATCATCTAAAACCAAAATTTTCAAACCTTTTCTTGATTTTACTCTGGATATAGCAACATACAACTGTCCATGAGTAAACACTGGTTTTGGAAGATAGAGCCCAACCTTAGAGAGAGATTGTCCTTGACTTTTGTTTATTGTCATTGCAAAACACAAAGACAATGGAAATTGTCGTCGTCGAAATTTAAAGGGAAAACCTGGATCAGATGGTACCAGATCCATCCTCGGAATAAGAATCTTATCTCCAATGTTTTTTCCAGTTAAAACAGTTGCTGTTATAATGTTTTTGCCCAAAGCATTTACTTGCAGTCTTGTTCCATTGCACAACCCACGTGCTTGATCAATATTCCTTTGAAGCATTACAGGGACTCCAACTTTTAATTTCAATTTGTGATTTGGAATACCAGAACATTTAATATCATTCAAAAACTCCGTGGTAAACCATTCACTTTGCAACTCATTATCCTCATCCGATGGGCATGCCGTATCTGAACTCAAATACTCCTTCTCATCTCCAGGAATTAGTGAAAGAACAAAATCATTTACTTGTTCCACAGACTCCAAAGTTGGAGCAAGAATTGCTGTATCTTCAAAAAAAATTCTACTCTTCATATTTTGTAATATATTCGGATAGGCAAATTCAACCAACGAAAGAAGAGGATGTTCAAAGTCCTTAATCAATAGGTCTTTTGAAATGTCAATTTCACTTTCACCGCTTTCATTGTCATTTGAATTACCATCTCCAATTTGAAGGATCCAATCCGCAAATCGTTTGATCTCATCACTTTGCTGATGTGATTTTGCTCCATTTAATCTCATGTTAGCAGTAAGTGTCAAAACCTTGCAATGTTTCCATATCTTTGATGAATTTATCGTTGCTCCAACAACATCTTGCCTCGAACCTTTTCTAATTACAGGCAATATTTGTCGGAAGTCACCACCCAAAACTATAACTTTTCCACCAAATGGTCTGTGATTGTTCAATTCACTTTCAATTCGCATCAAATCCCTTAAAGTTCGATCCAAAGCCTCAAAGCAAAATCTATTCATCATTGGAGCTTCGTCCCAAATGATTAACTTAGTACGAAGAATCAAATTTGCCTTTGGACTTCCTTGTTTAATGTTGCAGGTGGATTCTTCATTGATAAGTAATGGAATAGAAAATGTTGAGTGAGCAGTCCTACCTCCAGGTAACAACAAAGAAGCAATGCCACTTGATGCAACATTCAGAACAATATTCCCCTCAGACCGAACAGCTGCAGACAATGTTTTCCAAAGAAATTTTTTCCAGTTCCTCCATACCCATATAAAAAGAAAAAACCACCGGATTCAGATATTATAGAATTCATGATTTCTTCATATACACCCCTTTGTTCTTCTGTTAACTTGTTCAATAAAGATGCATGAGATTCAGCTAACTCAGCTCGATCATAATTCAATTCATCAACAATTAATTTATTCTGAAAGTCCAACAGATCTGATATTTGAGGTACTGGTAAAGAACTGAACTCTGTGAGGGATCTTCCATTGGATTGTAGCAATCTTGCCAATTCTATAAGACAAATGTTTTTCAATTCATCATCTGTGATATGAAGATCTGTAAAAAGATATTATTAGAAAATATCATTATATTAGTGTTACAGAAATAACTACTACTGAATGAAATTATAAATATCTTACCTGAAAATTTTAATGTCTTTCCTATTTGCAAAAATTAACAGTACCCACCAGCCTCCAGAGAAATCATGTTCATCTTCGACTTCATTCCATTCCTCTCATATTCCCTCTCTGTTCCATGGCCAGTACAAATAGCTATGACATCTGAATCAAAGCAAGCATTATTCAATCATCATCATCAATCAACAATGAATGAAAAAACACGACAAAGTTAATAGGTGAGTCAAAATTTAATATACATATGCAATGCAACTCACCAACCAAATAATCGTGGTCATAGCTTCCTCCACATATCTTAGAAAGCGGAACGAAGGTAAAATTGTGGGGAGGAAAAGCAATAGGGAAATGTACTTTCTCCACTTTGGTGGGAAATTGAAAAATCAACTTGTAATGGTGTTTGGTGGCCCTGTAATTACCACCATTTGCAGCAAGACCAAAGTAATATATAGAACACACTTCCCCCTCTTTCAAATCTTTTTCAAACTTATATATAAGGGTCCTCTTAACCGAACATTGAATTTTGTCTCCCTAAAATAAAATGACATAAAATAAAATAAAATATAATTAAAAAAACCCGAAAAATATGAAATTTAACCCTAAGGAAAAAAATACCATCATCAGAACACAGCACCTTAGGATCCATGAGGACAAACTCCATACAGTAAGGATTGTTTGGCATAATGAAATCATAAACATGCCAAAGTCTTACAATCTTCCCCATAATCATCCATGTCTCCTTGGTAGGAGTGATGTCTGCAATGAAATCAAATTTCGAAGAAATTGATCTGTTGACTTCAATAACGGAACAATCATTTTGAGGGTTTTTGGAGAGCTGAAGTTGCTCGACAGGAGTGAGGTCTGCAGCCAAAATTCCTTCGCAGCAAAAATTCTTAGGGTTTTTTGACACATCAAATTCCTTGGGCGGTAGGATGTTTGCAACAGGATCAATTTCGGAAGTCATTGTTAGGGTTTTACGAAAGAGTAAATGTGAGGGTTTTGGAAAGGATGATTTTCGGATTTAGGTCTAGTGATAGCAGGATTAGTAAAATGGAGTTAAATTTATAGGAAAGGAATAGGAAATGATTTTTTTGATATTCATGGAAAATGGAGCAAGCATTAATCAACACAACACTTACCTAGAAGCCGCGCGCATGGAGAAGGCCGCAGGGAAATTTAAAGACGGGGAGTGTTAATGACAGGTGATTGTGGGGGAAACCCAAGAGTATGAAGAAATGGGTATAAGAGAAGTCAGACGGATATCAAATACAAAGTTTCCAGATTACTCTATTTCTATTTCAATGATCAAATATATTATAAATTAATTAATTAAATTAATATTTAATAATTTTTAATAATTTAAATAATTTGTAATAAAATATAAGTTGGTTTAATTAATTTATTAATCTATAAGTGTGGATATCGTGTAAAGATTTAAAAAATTTAAAAAATAATGCATATATAACTCAGATTTTGATATCAACAATAGCGACACAGATATTGAAATTCATTAATTGATTGACTCGTAATAATTGATATGGCTGGTGGAGTATGGCAGGTGATTGTGGGGAAACCAAAAAAAAAAAAAAATCTGCTATTAATGAGGCATATTTCGGTTGGAAAAGATGAGAGAGAGAGAAAAAGATGGATCAGATATATATTAGTTGAAAAGCAATAATAACTACACAATTTTCAGGAAAAAAACTGAAAAAATTAATTGAAATCTTACCGAAAATGGAAATTTAAAAGAAGAGTATTGAAGAAGCTATTTTACCAAAAACTGACACCTGACAAAACTTTTCAAAACAATGTCTTGTAAATATATTTTATATAGATATATGTATATGTATATTTGTTTGTGTTGTGATTTAAAGTTGATACCCGATTAAGCCGGAGAAAGTTGGTCGTAGTTGTTATATGTCGTGGTTGAGACACTAAGTGTTGATCCGAGATGAGTTAGTGAGATTCATGTTGCATAGTTGTTGTTCATCACTGTGTTAGCGTACGGGCGATCGATCTTGCCTGCGGGAAGATGATCGTATCAATTAGTTGTGAACGGATGGGCGAATGTCCCGACCTGGCCTGCGGGCGGGGGGATATGTCGTTACCGTAAGTTGTGTTGTTGACAGGCGAATATTCTGACATGGCTTGCGGGCGGGGGAATATGTCGTATCTATGAGACGAGTTGAGCCTGCGGGTTGTTGGCCGAACCTTGCATTACGAGGGGTGGTACAGAGATGAATGAGACATCTTGATCTGTTGGGGATGTCGCGTCGTGATCGCGTCCATATATTCGTTAGTTGCATGAGTGTAAGAGAAAGTAATTAAAAGAGAGAACGATTTGGGAGTTGATTGATTGACACTGCTGTGTTGTTGAGTGTTGCTATCTATATAAATTATTTTATAGCTGTTTTCCCATTTATGATGAGTTGCTGTTTCTTATCCCCTATATTTTCTCTATGTCGTATTTTATTTATTCTCGATCGCACAAGAAGATCCTGTTGAGTAGTTGCCAGAGGAGATTGATGGCATACTGGTTGAACCTGATGCTGGCGGTAGAGCCTCGGATCCCAATGCTGGGGGGGACTTTGAGCTGTTCTATGTAGAGGACGACCGTCTCTGGGAGACTGACTACTCTCAGGGAAGAGTAGTGTATACGGGCCTGACTACCGTATACGTTAGAGTCGTAGTTGGGTAGACAGTCTTAGTTTTATTATGGTCAATACATGGGTTTGAGCGAAATGTATTTTTGGGGCCAGGAGAGGAAGTCGCATGTATTTTATTTTGCTATCAAGCTTTCATTTTATTTACTAGTTGCGTATTCTGAGATAATTGGTATCAGTTATTGTAGGCTCTACTGATAGAACCAATATTCTTATGTCTATATAAATTATTATGGTATCAATTTATGGATTGTTTTAATATTTTTGCATTTTTTTATTATCATGTTACGTTACAACATTAAGAATTCGAATTTAGATTATCAATGAGACCTCCGAAAGAGGGATTGTCCCATTGCCTCAACATCCACCTTCACACAGACGAAGTCATTGGTAAATCTGGGCAAACATCTCCATATGAGGAACGAAAAGATCTCGCCCGTCATTCACCTGCAACATGACCCATCCACGTCGACCTTTAAGGGCCCCACACAAATTCTTCAAACGTCCCAAACCCCCACGTGTACAGATAAAACAAGGAAGGGGCAACCTGTAGACGCTGAAGGATCTGCATCTGGAAATGGGAAAAGGAAGCTGATCCTCGGACCACTAAAAGTCGGGCCCATAAATATAAAATGATTTGTTCTCGTCCAGAGGTTCGTACACGTGAGACACTCCATTGTTTCATTAAAGAATCTAAGATATTAATTGTGAATATTTAATTTTATTTGGACTGATTTAATTAATTAATTAATTAAAATAAAAATAATAAATACCAAAAAAATAAATAAAAAATTCATTTATAGTTGGGCTAAAATAAATAAAGGAGTAATAACATTTACAATAATAATAATAAAAATAAACAATATTTATCCAAAAATAATAAGTTTTAAAAAAAAATGGCTGATTAATTGATCCTCATTAATTTAATTTGATCATAATGATAAGTTGGATTTTTCCAATTTTACATTAATCCTAATTTGAATAAAATGATTTGATTAATATGGAAATAAAATTAAAAAGCCTAAAAATGGTAGGTTTTCAAAAGAGATTGATCCTTATAAAATTAATTTAAATAATCTCATTTGATTAAGATTAAAATAAAAACAAATTCCTTGATTAGAAAAACTAGATGGTCAATATAAAAGAAAAATAAGAAAGAAATTAGAGGGAGGTTTTTGTTTTTTAACGTTGGTGTAAAGCTGAGTTTTGATTCCTCTTGTTCTTTTTTTAAAACCCATCTTCATACCCAATGCTTCTTGCTCTCCTTTTCACAAACACACCAGTGGTCAGTCATTGCCATTCAAGCCCCATCCTAGCAGCAGCGCATCCTTGCTCTCGTTGTGTCGCCTGAATTTCTGCTGCGCCAGAATAGTCGCAATCCAATTGCCATGACCACCGCCATTCACCACCATAGGTGAGCACGCTGCAATCTGGGTCCTAGACTCCAACCGCAGAGACCACCGCGTTGAACGTCCATAAGCGCCACCGCCTCACGATCCGCCACCTGAACGAATGCCGTTGTCGTGATGCAATCCCTACTCCCCCCCTCCCCAGTACTCTTCGTTGGTACGTGAAAGGAGAAGCCTTTTTTTTGTGTCTTTTTGTTTCTTCTTTTTCTTTTATTCTTTTGTTTGTTGCGTGGATTAAATTATTTCAATGCATGAATGTCTTCTGGGCCTTTCTTATTTGTGTTATCAACTATTATCCATACTTGCTACTTCAGGGCCATGATTTGGGTTTTTTAGAGCTGGATGTAGGTATTGGGTAGAAGTAGCGTGGGCTTAGATTTTTTAGAGTAATAGAAATTAAAAAAAAAGTTAAAAATAAAATAATAAGAATGGAAAAAGAAAGTATAAAATAAAGAGTAAATTAACTTCTCTTAAATAAAACAGATAAATTGAGATACGACATCTTGTTAACCCTTTGATTTTTAGGACACATGAGTTATGCAATTTGGTGATTCTAAGCTTTTAAAAAAAAAAAATAAAAAAAACTAAATAAACTTCTTTGAAATAAAATGGGTAAACAGAGATGCGATATCTTGTTATCACTTAGGTTTTTAGGACACCTGAGTTGTGACAGCTTGGTGATCCTAAGCTTTTAAAAAGTAAATGAAAAAAAACTAAATTAATTTCTTTTAAATAAAATGGGTAAACTGAAATGTGATATCTTGTTAACCCTTTGATTTTAGAATACCTGAGTTGTGACAACTTGATAATCCTGAAATTTCCTAATCAAAGTTTAATTAAAAAATAATTAAAATCAACCAACCCAACAAACATATTTTAAAAGAACTACATAGCTTTGAATTTTTCATTGTACCATGAAATACATAAGAGTAGAATCATTCATTTTGTCAAGCCAAAATTAAATTTTCATAGTTTTTGTGTTTATTTTATTTTTTATTTTTAAAATGGGTATAATTAATATTTTCAAAGTTATTAAAGAATTTGCACAATTAACTAAAGGTACCGTTCTTAGAACGGAGAATGTAGGGTGCTAATACCTTCCTTATTCGTAACCGACTCTGAACTCAATCTCATCTTTTTTTAAAAATGAGACAGCCCTCCTCTCTTAGAAGGATAATCCCATTAGTCCCAAAACTTCTACTATTATTAATTATGCATAGCCGTGTATAAAACGATAGCGTGGTAGTCAAACAACGTCGCGGAAGCAAACAAGCAACAACGACAAGCATAGAAAGATCATCAGAGTGAAACGCAACATAAAAGTAACTATACAAATACCATACATATCTTAGCCTATCAGTAGGGCACTGTATATATATATATATATATATATATATATATATATATATATATATATATATATATATATATATCTATGCTGTCAAAATAAAAACCGAAAATACATCCATAGCCAAAAGAAAACTCTCGGAGCTCACCAGCACTACCCGTCCCCTTTCAAAAGGTACACAAAAAGCTCTCAGCTCACAACCTAGGACGCACTGGCAGGCTCTCACCATCAGTGGTGAGGATGCCCTGAGTTACCCCGACCCTCGCCATGAGTATGCCTATACCGCACCAGAGGCTCATACTCTGACGAAGAGTTGGACACCACAAACCTACGCCTACGGTAGGTACTCAGATACCGCTCCGTCCTCCGGCACTGGCCTCGGTAGACGTAGCCTCTCCTACTGGATACAACTGAGGACTGGGTTTCCACCCACATGTGGTCTCGCTCCCTCTGCCTCGGCAGTTGTTACATCCTGGGAAAAGGAAGGAACTGGTACATGCGGTAGGGGCCAATGATATCCACATACGGCGGCGTGCCGCTCCGAAAGATCAGACTTATGAGTCCCGTGTAAACCACCAAGAAGGTCGAGGGGTCCACCCGCTATCCGCGTGCCCCCGTGATAAACGGGTGAAGTCTGGGGTCCATCCTGTTCCGCAGCTGGCTCGTCATCTTCATGCGAACCCAAAACAGAACAACAAAAACAACAGTAGGGAGATAAGAAATACCGTGCACAGCAATATCGGAAAACAACAGTAATGCAGTAAACACATATAACATATAGCAGATATCGCAGATATAACAGTTACTGCACTCCGACAAACGTCTCTCAAGACAAACGTGCAACAAGCATCCATCTCCATGAGTCTCACACTCAGATCAATCCTCTAGACCAGGATACTAATCCCATGCAGCATGTCGGCCGAATCACTCACAAAACTGGTTCCCATTGGAACGGTTCCACACCCGAACAAGTCCACACCGGAATAGGTGTTGTGTCGGAATGGAGTTAGCTTGTCCAAGAAACCGAACCGCTCACCGTGACCAATAAGAGTGCATCCCCTTCCACATCGGAACCGGGGCATCTCGGTCGCCTCGGAACGTGAGCCTAGAACAAATGGAAAGCACTGGGATTAGTCAGGCAAACCGGACTGGATCGGGCGTCACGACAGGATAGGGGCTACCTCATCCGTCACTGTAAACTATTCTCGAGGTCGACAACATCCCCAAGGCCACTCACTTGACCGCCCCATCTACTCTCCGTACCCGTACTCAGGTACCTTGTATGACGCTGGCAGCCTATACTACCTGTCACATGGCCTCGCCACTTGGCAGGTGATGATGATATGCAGCAAACATCCTCAACGGACTTGGTACCGGATCTCACGCCTAAGCTCTCAGTTAAAAACAACACGATGCCATTGCATCCCCACGCCCACAACCTCGACGCCATGCGTCCACGAGCCATAGCTCCAACAATCACGGGCACAACCTCAAAAAGTCAGCATAACAGCAACAACACCATCCACGGTATCAATCCGACAACAACACGGCACACAACCAAACTTAGCTCTACGGCATTCCGCCACAACGTTCAACATTACATCATACAGTATAATAATAACAATAATAATACCAATAACAGCACATAGCAGCATATCACATACCAAGTAGCCTATAGGCACTTAGACAGATAGCAACAACAACAATCAATAGCATACAGTCATATGAAGTCAAACATCCTCAATCAACAGTTTATTAGCCTAGGGTTTCCAACTTAATGGCGATAGCCCAAAGTAAGCTAAACCTAGGGTTTAGGTACTTTATCAGGGCTCAACCACTAGTAGGGTTAGGGCTTCTCTACACATAGCAGAAAAACATCCTACACTACTCTTGTCTTCTCGACGGCAGCAGTAATCTTTCTCCCCACCTGAATAATTGTCGCACGAAATTCAAGCCAATCACCTCCGCACGCAGCTACAAGCTCAGCCACGACCAGCCCCAAACCCCCTTGGTAGCCATGGCCTCAAGCTCCAAAATGCGGGAAATCACGAGCTTGAACTTTGCCCTGATCACGAGCACAACACATATATAATAGTGTTACCCCTATGGCAAGTCGAAAAGATCAAAGAAAAAGGTAAACTTTCAAAGAACGCCAAGAACACGAAGAATGCGTGTTAGGGATTCGAGTTTACCTAGAACGAATTTAGAAAGTAATCCGTCAAAGTCGGAGATAACCTCATCACGATCACAACGGTGTTGTCGGAATCGCGATCCGAAGATCCGAAGTCCCTTAATCCAAGCTTTCTCACTCTAAAGCATTGCTTCCTCTCTTTCTCTCTAGTTGTAGAGAATTCTGGAAACTTAAGGAAATTTCGTGCAAATGAGGGAGAGAAATGAAACTCCACTAACTTGAGCTACTGTGCACGCTTTAGCTTGGAAAACCTGCACGCTTGAGCGTGACCACGCTTGCGCGTGAGGTCCTCTCCACGCTTGAGCGTGGAACCTTGTCCGCTCCGCTTGACCCTGGCCTAACAAGTGTAGCACATGCGTCCAAAAATCACACCAGCTGGCAAACGCACTAGGAATGCTTGAGCGTGCAACATTACCAACGCTTGACCATTGGCACGCTAGGGCGTGCTTCCTTTCCCACTCTTGAGCGTGTAGCTCAGCTAAGAAAAGTCTTCCAAACTTCTGGCTCCCACAGTTACTCGTTTAATTCCTTAGGCACCTCCAATCTTGTTCAAGCCTATTCCTAAGCTTCAAACTAGGTCTAAAACTAGCACACAACAATGTACACCATCATTCAAAGCCCCAATCGAGATTAATCCACTCGATTAGAGACATAGAAAATCGGGATGTTACATTATCACCCCCTTCAGAAAATTTCGTCCCAGAAATTTTCGTCGCATACCTGTGAACAAAAAGGGATGACTCTAACGCATCTCAGCTTCTCATTCCCACATTGAATCACTAGTCATTGGATTCCATTCCACTCTAACTAACGGAATGTGCTTACCGTGTAGCTCCTTGATCTTTCTATCCGTGATCCGAACAGGTGAAGCTTCGTACTCAAGGTTCTCTTTCAGTTGGATTGATTCGGGCTCTAGTACATGTGATGGATCGGGATGATACTTTTTGAGTTAAGAGACGTAAAAGACGTCGTGAAGATTTGAAAGATTTGGTGGCAAAGCTATTTGATAGGCTACAGGGCCGATTAGTCGAAGAATCTGAAACGGTCCTATAAATTTAGGTGTCAGCTTTCTGGATTTTATTGCCCTGCCCACTCCAGCTCTTGGGGTAACTCTTATGAACACATGGTTGCCCTATGGGAACTCCAAGGGCCTTCTCCTCTGGTCGGCGTAACTCTTCTGCCTATCCTTTGCAACCTTCATCTTTTCCCGTATCTTACGGACTTGTTCGGTTGTTTTTCGTACCAACTCCGGACCTAACAGCTGACTCTCTCCAGTCTCAAATCGACACAACGGAGTCCTGCACTTACGGCTATACAGTGCCTCGTACGGCACCATTCCAATACTTGAATGGAAACTTTTGTTATAAGTAAACTCGATCAATGGAAGAAACTCGTCCCAACTTCCCGTGTTCTCCAACACGTACGCTCTTAAGGGACCCTCCAATAATTGAATCGTTCATTCAGACTAACCACCCGTTTGAGGATGATAAGCAGAACTCATACTTAACTTAGTTCCCATTGCACTGTGCAAGCTCCTCCAAAACCTTGAGGTAAACCTTGGATCACAATCCGAAATGATATTCGAAGGTACCCCATGCAGCCTTCCAACCTCCTTGATGTAAATCTGAGTCAATCGCTCCAGAGAGTAACTCTGGTTGATCGGTAAGAAGTGAGCACACTTCGTCAACCTATCAATGATCACCCAGACTGCATCACACATTTTCTGAGTCCTCGGCAACCCAAAAACAAAGTCCATGGCAATACTATCCCATTTCCATTCTAGGACATCCAGTGATTGCAACAACTCTGCTGGCTTCTGGTGTTCAATCTTCGCTTTCTGATACACCAAGCAGGTTAGGACATAAGCCGCCACATCTTTCTTCATCCTTGGCCACCAGAACAGCTTCTTCAGGTCCTGATACATCTTGGTAGCCCCCGGATGGAAACTCAGCTTGCTCTTGTGTGCATCTTCCAAGATCATATCCTTGACTTCTCTATCTGCTAGCACACAAACCTGACCACCATACCTAAGCAGACCATCGGTACCACTTTCGAATTCTGAAGTCTTACCTTCCTCTATCATCTGATTCACACTCTCGAGGTACTTATCCTTAGCTTGCTTCTTCCATAAAAGATTCTGGAAATCGCTAGTTACTTTAACCATCACCAGATTCAACTTATCCTCGACGATTTCTGCTTCCAGATTCATATCTCTAAACATCTCTAAAAGCTCTAGCTCCTTTACCATCATTTCAGACACGTGTAGGGATTTTCTACTGAGCGCATCCGCTACAACATTCGCCTTACATGGATGGTATTGCAGGTCAAATTCATAGTCCTTTATGAATTCCATCCACCTTCGCTGCCTCATGTTCAACTCTCTCTGGTCGAATAGATACTTCAGGCTCTTATGGTCGCTAAACACATAGAATTTAGCACCATAGAGATAGTGTCTCCATATCTTCAATGCAAACACTATCGCAGCCAATTCTAGATCATGCTTTGGGTAGTTCCGCTCATGTACTCTCAACTGCCTGGAGGCATATGCCACCACTTTCCTATCTTGCATAAGCACACATCCCTAGCCTTGATAAGATGCATCACAGTATACATCAAATCGTTCTAATGGATCTGGTAACACCAACATAGGTGATGTGGTTAGTCTTCTTTTCAGCTCCTGGAAACTCTACTTGCAAGCCTTTGACCACTCAAACGTCCTCCCTTTTCTCGTTAACTGCGTCATAGGTAACGCAATCTTAGAGAATCCCTCGATAAACCTCCGATAGTCGCCCGCTAAACCAAGAAAGCTTCTCACTTCGCTTACGGATTTAGGGCTTTCCCAACTCACTACAGCCTCAACTTTCGCAGGATCCACTACAATTCCATCCTTACCGATCACATAGCCTAGAAACTGAACCTCTTCTAGCCAAAACTCGCACTTCGACAGTTTAGCATACAACTGCCTGTCCTTTAGCACTTGCAACACCGCCTTTAGATGCTCTTGGTGTTCCTCTCTACTCAAAGAGTATATAAGAATATTATCAATGAATAGGACAACAACTTATCAAGGAACGGTCGGAAGATCCTGTTCATATAATCCATGAACACAGTCGGAGCATTAGTCACACCGAACGGCATAACCAAGTACTCGTAATGACCATACCGACTCCGAAAAGCAGTCTTTGGCACATCCTCCATCTTAACCCAGATATGTTGTTATGCAGATCGCAGATCGATCTTAGAAAACACAGCTGCTCCTTTCAGCTGATCCGTCAAATCATCTATCTGTGGTAACAGATACTTGTTCTTTATCGTCACTTTGTTCAGCTGATGATTGTCTACGCATAGCCTCGAGCTCCCGTCCTTCTTCTTCACAAACAACACCGGCGCTTCCCACGGAGATGCACTAGGTCTGATGAACTCTTTGCCTAGCATCTCGTCCAACTGTTTCTTCAGCTCCGTCAACTCAACTGGAGACATCCGATACGACGCTATCGATATAGGCCCAGTTCCCGGTATCAGATCTATAGCAAACTCCACCTCTCTCTCTCCGATGGTAGTCCAGGAACATCATCAGGAAACACTTCCGAAAATTCTCGCACGACAGGCAAAGCTTCAACACTAGGAGTTTCCTTGACTTCCAAAGAGAACAACACCACATACTCATCCAATCGTCCACCCGTCGAAACACTCTTGTCGGCAGGCATCAATCCAGATTGCTCGGAGAAACCAAGAGTTTTGTTTGAACAGTCTAACATCACATGGTTGGTCGAAAGCCAGTCCATGCCTAGGATCACATCTATCTGTTGCATAGGCAAGCAGATAAGGTCGACAAGAAAATGACGGTTCTCTACCGTAACAGGACATTTACGGTATACAGATAGGGTGGTTAAAGAATCACTAGTAGGTGTTGAAATAGTCAAATCATAGGGTAATATAGAAACAGGTAGCCCTAAATGATCCATGCATTCTACTGGTATGAAAGAATGAGTAGCTTCCGAATCAAATAAAACCGACAAAAGCTTACTAGAGACAAAGCATTTACCTTGACTCAGGTCAGGACGTCGAGAGACTTCAGAACCCTTCACGGCAAACACCTTTCTGGTCGTCTGTGGCCTACTCTGCTGACTTGCCACTACCGATCTCGCTCCGCCACTATGAGCTCTACCGCTTTGCTGTTGAAACTAAGCCCTTCTACTAAATCCGGGCTTGCAGTCTGATGTATATGTTGGAACCAAAGTGGCTATGGTCCAAATAATCCCTTAAGTTTTGATGTTAACAAAGAGCTAATTTAAGATGAACAAAGATTTCTTATGGACTAACGTTTTATATTAAGTGTGCAGGATAAAACTTAATTGAGTCCAAAGACTATCCATAGTCCAAAGACTTTATCTCGTCCAACAATTAATCTTGGTTTACGACTGGACGGTAATATATAGAACCATGAGTCCAAAGACTCTTTCGGTTACTTTTGTAATAGCTAGTCCAATAAGTGCTTTTATATTTCAAGCGCGAATATCTTGTAAAAGCATTTGAATTTATTATTCCCTATAAAAGGCTTATATCCTTGGGACAAAACATTCTTTGTAATATTCGTACAAATGTAAAGCGCAAGCCAGAATGTCTCTGTCTCTTAAAGAAGTTGACCTTCTTCTTTTGGAAAAACAAAAGGCAACTTTCGTTCTACACAGAGGATATGTCAGCACCACTTTTAGCTATCATCCTGATAGTCTATCCTGCTGATCAGAAACTTCAGAAGCTATCAGAATCAACGGATCAAATGCTTTCAATGCTCATCAGAACGGATCCTTTTCCATCCGTTGAAGACTGAAGTCTGCTCAAAGAAAAGAGGCTATATATACCTCCATCCCATGAAGATGCATTGTGACCGAACTTGAGCAAAAATACAAGTGAAGCAAAACTTAACGATTCAAAATCTTTCAAGAGATACAAGCAAACATAAGCTCAAGAAATCAAAGAGAAAATCTCAAGCTTGCAAAGCTAGCAAAGCTACTCTGATCCTCATTTTCATATTACTCTCTATGTAAAGTTTTTAAGAGTCTAAGCTTTAGTTTCGAATTCTCACATTTAGTGAGTTAGTAGAAGAAACTCTTTTCAAAACCTTAGTTTGGTTGAGCCTGAAGAGGCTTGTCTGTAAAAGAATACTTAGAGAACCTGAAGAGGTTGAGAATACTTCACAAAGAGGTGTTGAATACTTTGTAACAAAAGGTTTTTGTTATAGTGGATAAAGCTCTCAAGTAGAGAGGACTGGACGTAGCTCTTTGGTGAAGAGTGAACCAGGATAATATCTTTGTGTTCTTTTCTCTCCCTTACCCTTACTTTAGTTTATTATCTAACTAACTAACTAGGATTGAATTGCCTTTTTCTACGCTGCTTTCTTATCTTATTCAAACTAAGTTAGCGTCCAACTTGGTGTTTGGAAGAGCTCTCTTTGCTTTTAATCGTTTTAGCGTCCAACCATGCGAAAACTATTATCTGCTTACGAAAAGAATTTAAAATCTTCAGAAACACAATTCAACCCTCCTTCTTATGTTTCAAACAGGTTCCTTCAATTGGTATCAGAGCTCAGCCTCTGGGTTGAGCACTTTGCCATGTAGAGGTAAAGATCCTACTGCAGATATGTCTGGACCAGGTATGCCAAGCGGGAGTCAACCTGTTATGGAAGGTACTTCCATGACCAGACCGCCGTTCTTCAACGGTACTCACTACTTGTACTGGAAGGAAAGATTCAAAGGTTTCATCCTCAGTACAAACTCAGCTCTCTGGACCAGAATCACAAAAGGTCCTAACGTTTGTCTCAACTCTGACGGGACAGACAAAGCAGAGGACGACTGGACTGATGTTGAACGGGCTAGAATGGAACTGAATCATAAAGCAAGATATGCTTTAATGTGTGCCCTCAGCCCTGACGAATTTCAGAAGATTCACGCATGTGAATCAGCCAAACAAATATGGGACACCTTGTCTAATCTCCATGAAGGGACAACCAAGGTGAAGGACTCTAAAATCATCATGCTGGTTGGCCTGTATGAAATGTTCACCATGGCTGAAGGAGAGTCCATCCTAGACATGATGGGTCGCTTTCAGACGATCATCAACAATCTGAAATCCCTTGGAAAGGTCTACACTACCAAGGAGAATGTCACCAAGATTCTTAGGAGCCTGCCTAAGAAGTGGAGACCTCTTGTCACTGCAATCACCCAGGACAAAGATCTCTCTACTTTGACTCTGGATAATCTTGTCAGGACGCTTCAAGTTCATGAGCAGGAGCTTGATCTTGACAATCCTGGAAAGAAGAACAAAGGGATTGCCCTGAAAGCTCATAAGTCCAACAACTCAAAAGCTTTAAAAGCTGATGAGTCCAGTGATGAAGCTGATCAGTCTGATGATGATGTATCAGACGATGACGAGCTATCCTTTATCTCCAGAAAGATTCAGAATATGTGGATAAATAAAAATGGAATGAAAAGGAGGCCATTCCAAAAGAAAAGCTTCAAGGATCATGCTAAACCCAAAGATAAAAGTCAGCTGGTCTGTTTTGAATGCAACAAACCAGGACACTTCAAAGCCGATTGCCCTACGCTAAAGGACAAGAAGAAGTTCTTCAAAAAGAAGAAAAAGAACTTCATGGCAACTTGGGAGGACTTGAACTCTTCCGAAGAAGAAGAAGAAACAAATGAAGAGGCTAACTTATGCCTTTGGTCCAATATACAAGATGAAGACTCTTCGGACGATGAACAACTTGTTGTTCCCGGAGAAAAAAGTCAGGAGTCTACCTCTAAAGGAGGATGGAATGTTCCACCCATCTTCAAGGGAACAGACTATCCTCGTTGGAAATCAATTTTCCAAATATACATCCAAGCCCAAGACTATGAGTTGTGGGACATCTTCACTAACGGAGATTATCGTCCAACGATTACCCTTGAGGACGGATCAACATCGTCCAAACATGAAACAGACTGGACGAGTGATGATATCAGACGGTGTTCTCAAAATGCTCATGCTAACTGGTGTCTTGTCAACACCCTTGATCGTCCAAGACTGGACATGGTCTCGCGATTCCAAAAAGCTAAGGAGAAGCTGGACGCTCTGGAACATCGGTTCAGACCAAGGAGCCCGTTTACCACAAATCTCTGCCTGATGGTCAAAAGCTCTTTGGACGCTGAATCAGAAGATGACGAGGTATCTGTTTCTGACTCTCTTCAAGAAGCATATGATGAACTGCTAAATGATTCTTCTCTATTGCATCATCAATACATCATGCTTAAGAGAAAACTGTCAAAAGTGAATAAAGAGTTGGAAGAGTCCAACAAACTAAATAAGCAGCTTGTTGAAGAGAATAATAAGCTTAAAGCTGAGAATGTCAGTCTAACTGACAAACTCACCTCTGAGTCCAATGAACCCCATGAGGTAACTAGACTGAAACAAGAGGTATCTGATCTCACCAAAAGCGTATCTAAGCTTGTTGGAGGATCAGAGAAGCTAGACCTGATATTGAGATACACTAGATCACCTCATGATAAGTCTGGCCTAGGCTACGACTATGAGAAACAAAGTGCGTCTCAGAAAATATCGGGGTCCAACAAACATCACAAGGCTTTTCATTCCTATGGAAAGCAAAAAGAAAATAAATTGCATGCATCCAGAACTTACTGTAAGATTTGTGGAAAGAGTGGTCACACCTCTTCAAAATGCATTTACAAGAACAAAAACAAAATGCATGGACGAAGACCACCAACTAACCTAAAAGGACCCAAGTCTATCTGGGTACCTAAGAATATGATAATACCTGTTGCAAATCTGCTTAGCAACACAAAAAAGACCCCAGTCCTGGTACTTGGACAGTGGTTGCTCACGTCACATGACGGGAGAAAGGTGTATGTTCCAAGAAATCCGTGAGAAGACTGGTGGATGGGTCACCTTTGGAGGCAACCAGAAGGGAAATATAGTAGGAATAGGTAAGATTGGTAAGCATCCTCTTCCCTCTATCGATAATGTTCTTCTGGTTGAAGGATTAAAACACAACTTGCTTAGCATAAGTCAATTATGTGACAGTGGGTCTGTTGTTTCCTCCAATAAAGGTGAATGTATGGTCAAGAACCCTGATGAGTCCATCTTATTCACTGCCAAAAGGCAAAATAATCTGTATAAGATTAACTTGGGGGAACTTTCAACTCAAAGTGTATCATGTCTAGTGTGTGTTGAAGATGAGCGATGGATCTGGCACAAAAGACTTGGTCATGCTAGTCTGAGATTAATCTCTAGACTAAACAAGCATAACCTTGTAAGAGGTTTACCAAAGATTGTGTTTAGATCAGACGCTCTCTGTGACGCATGTCAAAAAGGAAAACAAGTTAAGAACTCATTTGAGTCCAAGAACATTGTTAGTACTTCTAGACCACTGGAATTGTTGCATCTTGATTTGTTTGGTCCAACAAGGACTGCTTCTGTCAGTGGTAAGAAATATGGACTTGTCATAGTAGATGACTATACTAGATGGACATGGGTTAAGTTCCTTGGTCACAAGGATGAGTCTATCAAGGTCTTTTCTGTATTCTGTAAGCGAGTTCAGAATGAAAAAGGCATATTCATCAGCTCGATTAGAAGTGATCATGGAGGCGAATTTGAAAATGAGCTTTTTCAAAGGTTCTGTTATGATTGTGGTATTCATCAAAATTTCTCTGCCCCTAGAACACCACAACAAAACGGTGTTGTTGAGAGAAAGAACCGATCTCTTCAAGAGATGGCTAGGGCGATGCTCAGTGATAATTCTGTCCCTAAGCACTTCTGGGCTGAAGCTATAAAAACTACCTGCTACATTCAAAACAAAATATAAATAAGACCAATCTTGAATAAGACTCCTTATGAATTGTGGAAAGGACGCAAACCCAACATTTCTTATTTCCACGCTTTCGGATGTCAATGCTTTATTTTAAATACTAAGGATCAACTAGGAAAGTTTGATGCCAAAGTAGATAATGGAATATTGTTAGGATACTCTGAAACGTCCAAAGCTTTTAGAGTCTATAACTCTAGAACTTTGATTGTAGAAGAATCCATCCATGTTAAATTTGATGACAAACAGCCTGATAAGAGATTGTCAGAGCTAGATGATTCTTTTGCAGATATGAATCTGAATGATTCAGATGCTCGTCCAACAACCAACAAAGACGAGGCATCAGACGCTACGCAAGACGCATCATCGTCTCAACAAGCTGTAAACACCCCTCATTCGTGGCAATTCAGGACTTATCATCTCGAGGATCAAATCATTGGCAAACCTAATGATAGCGTCCGGACAAGGTCAACCTTCAGAGAGCAAGCTGACTCAGCCTTCATCTCTGAGATGGAACCAAAGTCTGTGGACGAAGCCTTATTGGACGAGTGCTGGATCCTTGCTATGCAAGAGGAGCTCAACCAGTTTCAACGAAGTGACGTTTGGACGCTGGTCTCCTTGCCTAAGGATAAGTTTGTCATTGGAACCAAGTGGGTCTATCGCAACAAGCTGGACGAAGATGGCAAAGTTATAAGGAATAAAGCAAGGTTAGTTGCTCAAGGCTACTCACAAGAGGAAGGTATTGATTATACTGAAACCTTTGCTCCAGTAGCTAGATTAGAAGCTATACGCATCTTACTCTCATATGCTGCACATCATAACATCATGCTTTATCAAATGGATGTAAAAAGTGCATTCCTAAATGGTGTAATTAATGAAGAAGTATATGTTTTTCAACCACCCGATTTTGAAGATCAAAACCGTCCTGAGCATATATATAAGCTTAAGAAAGCTTTATATGGACTCAAACAAGCTCCTAGAGCTTGGTATGAGAGACTCGGCACTTTCCTAATGGAGAATGGCTTCTCAAGAGGAAAAGTGGACACAACTCTGTTTAGAAAAGTAAATAAAAAGGAATTTATTGTTGTTCAAATTTATGTTGATGATATTATATTTGGTGCAACTGATGAATCTCTTTGCCAAGAGTTTTCTGACTTAATGCAATGGGAATTTGAAATGAGCATGATAGGAGAACTAAAATTCTTCCTCGGACTTCAAGTAAAGCAAACTTCAATAGGAGTGTACATTCATCAGACGAAATACACAAAGGAGCTTCTGAAACGCTTCAAGTTGGACGATTGTAAACCTATGAATACACCAATGCATCCAACGTCCGTGCTAAACAAAGATGATAAAGATAAAAAGGTAGACCAAAAGGTATATAGAGGTATGATTGGTTCCCTCTTGTATCTAACTGCGTCCAGACCTGATATCATGTTTTGTGTTTGCTTATGTTCTCGTTTTCAATCCGGTCCAAGAGAGTCTCATCTCTCAGCAGTAAAAAGAATCTTTAGATGTCTAAAAGGTTCTACTAATTTGGGTCTTTTGTATAAGAAATTTGATGAATACAGATTAGTTGGATTCTGTGATGCTGACTATGCTGGAGACAGAATAGAAAGAAAAAGCACAAGTGGAGAGTGTCACTTCATTGGTGCTAATCTTGTCTCATGGTCAAGCAAAAGGCAAAGCAAAATTTCTCTATCAACTGCTGAAGCTGAGTACATTGCTGCAGCCAGTTGCTGTTCACAACTGCTTTGGATCAAACATCAATTGGAAGACTACAACATGTTTGTAAGCAACATCCCTATCATTTGTGATAACACTGCTGCTATTAACTTGTCAAAGAACCCCATACTGCATTCTAGAGCAAAGCATATAGAAATAAAGCACCATTTTATGAGAGACTATATGCAAAAAGGAACAATAGATATTCAATTTGTTGATATTGACCATCAATGGGCAGATATCTTCACTAAACCATTAGCCGAAGATAGGTTCACATTTATAAGAAAATATCTGAACATGCATTTCATTGATTGACTGAGAGTCCAATGCTTGCGTCCAATATTTGCATTACGTCCAATATATGCTCGTCCATTGTACTTTCTGATTGCTCATCTAATGCATTAATGGAACTCAATCTTTGTCGAATGAACCATTATCTCTCATTCCCTTAACTGAGTCAGTTTTTGTTTTCTTTGTTTGCCAAAAATGCTTTTTACGGTTTCAAAGTCTGAACGTGTGTCAGGCATTTAATGCATGTCGTTTCGCTCTCTCTCTCTTTGAAAATACGAAAGGTTTTCGTTCTCTTTTCTCATTTCTTTAAAACCTAAGTCTTGTTAAAAATCAAACCTTTACAAAAAGCTTTCATCTTTCTTCTTGCATCTTCGAAAACGAAAACCCTTTATGCAAAACCCTTCTTCTCAAGACCTCTTCTCTGAAACAATGGCAACCTCTTCTACTGCTGCCTATAAGGGTAAAGGAAAAACCTTTAACGCTCAGACTGCTGATGTCATGGTCGAGTTCAAGTTTAATCTACAATTCCTGGCTGATAACGGGATTGACATTTTCTCTAACATCCATGCTGCTGGATGGTCAAGCTTCTTCGAAGGTTCTCCGGTAATCTACCCTGCTCTAGTTAGGGAGTTCTGGACAAACCCTATTATCTCTGCAAGGGAGATTCGCAACAAAGTGCTTGATACTGAAGTAATAGTATCTGAAGCAACCATTTCTAATGCGATTGGGTGCGCCCAATCTGGAATAACTGTTGAGGATAACTGGGAGGAAGAGATTGGTGATGCTTCCACCATCAGAGACTGTCTGTTGAAGAACTCGGGTGACAAACTCATAGCCTCAAAAATGACTGACAAGGCGAGGGTTCTTCACCAAATCTTGAACAAGTCTATCCTTCACAAGGCTGGGTCGAAGGATAATGTATCAAAGGCTCACCAATTCTGCCTGGTTCATTTGATACTGGAAAGGCAGATAAACCTTCCCGGCCTTCTCCTTTCATTCTTCAAGTATGCCATTGAAGGCTCTGGGAAGAATACTTTAATTATATATTCTGCTCTTCTCTCAAAAATCTTCGAGAAGCATATGGTCTACGATGACCTAAAGAACTTGGCTCCAGAAATAAAAGTCAGATACTACGGTGTTCATGGTATTGAACGATCACATCAACCTGAGTTTAGCAGGCAAAGCTTGGTGATGATGCAGTTGGACTGCTTCAAAAAGTCCAAACCTGAAGGAAAACAAAAAGGAGCTTAGACGCAAGGCTTAGAAGAAGCGTCTGAACAACGAGTCACTGCTGGACGCTCCACTGAACTAGCTAGTCCAACAGCTAGGACTCCTCCTTCTCGTCCAAAGCTCACCGTCCAACCATCCAGAAAAAGTAAGCTGATTCTAGCTCCTATTGATGAGGACGAAGAGGACGATCTACCCATCTCCAGGGTAGTCAAAGGTCCAAGTTTGGAAACCTCTTCTATTGCACCCCTGCCTAAACCTTTTTCAACAAAGGCAAGGTCTACTCGAGCAAAGGCAAAAGGTAATACTGAACCTATCTCCAGTTCAGTTATTACTTCTTCTGTTGTCCAATCGTCTGAAATTGAGGACTTTACCTTTGAACCTTCCCTACCATCCTCACTCACTGACCTACCACAAACTCAAACTCTAACCTCACCAAATGAACCCGAAGACTGGTTCACACCCTGGGGAGATCACCCCTTCCAACCTTATGGTGCTCCCTACCCCAGACGGAGCTTTCGCAAAAGAAAATATAGACGCATCCCAGGAATGAACCACAGTAACAAATGCTCAATTTGGGCTGAGGTCAAACGCAACTTTCCTGTTCTATTCCTTGAACATACACCCCCCACTACTGAACCTCACCCCAAAAGCCCTCTTCCACTGCCTGAATATGAATATGAACAACCACCCACACCACCCACCTCTGGACCACCCCCTGAACATGGCTACTACCCCATCCCACACACATCAACTGAACGTCTGGCCACTGAGATGTATACAGCTCTTGGACCTTTGGTTGTCTGCCATGAGAAGAAGACGTTTCCTCCGAGGAAAGTCTATCCCAACCTCATCAAGGACAAGGCATTCCAATGGTGCCACTACAATGTAAAGAGGCATGTCGTTCTTCGTAATGAAGACAAGAAAGGCTACAAAACGGAGTATGAAAGAAGAGCAAGGACGTTTGGCTTAACCAACTACATCCTTGATCCTGATCTGTCTTTCATACCAAGCTACCCAACAACATGGAAGGAGTACTCTGATGTTCGGGATTCTTCCTTATTATGCCGTGCGGAAGGAGTGTGACATGACTCGGGAAGCTAAGATTCATCACAACCTTCCAAAGAAATTTTGGTCAAGGAAATCCGACACAAGAGTAAGAGTTATTCCTCCTAGAGCTTGTCCAAGGAACCCTATTCTAGATCCCAACTAGAATAAGGACCTTCGCAAAAGGCTTGAGTCATGGACGCTGCCTTACAAAAATGCTTTTGATCCCTTGTTTTGGAAGAGACCTCGAGATGACTCTGGGGCTTTAGCAAGCACTTGGAAGAAAGATCCCCGATTCAGATATGACCCAGATGCTAAAGTCTACTGGGAAAACCACATCTGGAGATGCTCCCAAGAAGCATCATCATCTGGACTATCAATTGAGGAGAAAGAAGAGATTCGCGTCTACCCAAGACAATATCGAATCTATGAGGCTGACTTCATGATCATAGACGATGTCTTTGGGATACCTCTTTATCCTAGAGATGTATTGCTTTCACCTGCTCCTAGATGGAGAGAAAACAAGTATGATGATGCTGAGATAATCCTTGAAGTGCTGCCACCTCCACCCAAACCTGTCATTGATCCTAATGCTCCTTCTCCTCCTCCTCCTAAGCCGGTTATTTCTGAAGAGTCTGGGGACACCGAAATCATCTATGAGGACCCCTCCTCTGAAACTCATGCTGAGGAAGTGGAACAAGTTGCAGACTCAGCTCAGTCCAAGTCTCAACCTATCCCTCTTTCAATGGTCCATCCTGTTGATCCATCTTCTTCTCAGACTCTTAGTGCAGTTCCTGATCAAAGAGATGTGGACGCAACCAGGGCCACAGCTGAGAGCTCTGCCTCGGTTATTCCTCCTGAGTTTCAAGATTTCATCCAACAGTCCATAGAAGGCAACAATGCGGTGCTCCTTCAGCAAATTGCGGCTATGTTCAAAGATTTTACTCCAAAACCTCCTCCTCCTTCTTAAAATTTGTTTTATTTGTTTTCAAATATACTGACTATGATGTGTTTCTCGCTCTTTTGTCTGATGTCAAAAAGGGGGAGAAAATGGGTTGATTGAATATATACATCTTGATTGCTTTTATAACATGTCTGGCTTTCCATGCTTAAAAGCTTATATCTGTCTTATATGGTTTAAATGTTTAGATGCTTTAAATGATTAGAATGTTTGTCTTAGGGGGAGCCCTTCAGCTCTCTAGGACTTTTTGTTCAATCAAATTAGTATGTTTTGTCATCATCAAAAAGGGGGAGATTGTTGGAACCAAAGTGGTTATGGTCCAAATAATCCCTTAAGTTTTGATGTTAACAAAGAGCTAATTTAAGATGAACGAAGATTTCTTATGGACTAGCGTTTTATATTAAGTGTGCAGGATAAAACTTAATTGAGTCCAAAGACTATTCATAGTCCAAAGACTTTATCTCGTCCAACAATTAATCTTGGTTTACGACTGGACGGTAATATATAGAACCATGAGTCCAAAGACTCTTTCGATTACATTTGTAATAGCTAGTCCAATAAGTGCTTTTATATTTCAAGCGCGAATATCTTGCAAAAGCATTTGAATTTATTATTCCCTGTAAAAGGCTTATATCCTTGGGACAAAACATTCTTTGTAATATTCGTACAAATGTAAAGCGTAAGCCAGAATGTCTCTGTCTCTTAAAGAAGTTGACCTTCTTCTTTTGGAAAAACAAAAGGCAACTTTCGTTCTACACAGAGGATATGTCAGCACCACTTTTAGCTATCATCCTGATAGTCTATCCTGCTGATCAGAAACTTCAGAAGCTATCAGACTCAACGGATCAAATGCATTCAATGCTCATCAGAACGGATCCTTTTCCATCTGTTGAAGACTGAAGTCTTCTCAAAGAAAAGAGGCTATATATACCTCCATCCCATGAAGATGCATTGTGACCGAACTTGAGCAAAAATACAAGTGAAGCAAAACTTTGCGATTCAAAATCCTTCAAAAGATACAAGCAAAATAAGCTCAAGAAATCAAAGAGAAAATCTCAAGCTTGCAAAGCTAGCAAAGCTACTCTGATCCTCATTTTCATATTACTCTCTGTGTAGAGTTTTTAAGAGTCTAAGCTTTAGTTTCGAATTCTCACATTTAGTGAGTTAGTAGATCAAACTCTTTTCAAAACCTTAGTTTGGTTGAGCCTGAAGAGGCTTGTCTGTAAAAGAATACTTAGAGAACCTGAAGAGGTTGAGAATACTGCCTGAAGAGGTGTTGAATACTTTGTAACAAAAGGTTTTTGTTATAGTGGATAAAGCTCTCAAGTAGAGAGGACTGGACGTAGCTCTTTGGTGAAGAGTGAACCAGGATAATATCTTTGTGTTCTTTTCTCTCCCTTACCCTTACTTTAGTTTATTATCTAACTAACTAACTGGGATTGAATTGCCTTTTCCTACGCTGCTTTCTTATCTTATTCAAACTAAGTTAGCGTCCAACTTGGTGTTTGGAAGAGCTCTCTTTGCTTTTAATCGTTTTAGCGTCCAACTTTACGAAAACTATTATCTGCTTACGAAAAGAATTTAAAATCTTCAGAAACACAATTCAACCCCCTTCTTGTGTTTCAAACAAGTTCCTTCAGTATAGTGATCCATCTGGTTACAGTTGAAACACTTGATGTGCTGGGTCCTTGGGCAATTCCTGACTAGATACGGTCCCCCGTACCGAAAGCAGGTCTTGGTCTCCTGCTGTCCTTGACTGGAGTTGCTTCCTCCATGGTTGATGTTAAACTGATCCTGGCGATCATACGGTCTCGCCCTTCGCTGGAACTTGCCATTTCTTCCCTTCTGGTTGCCTCGAACAGGTCCACTACTTGTCATTTGTTGTGAGGCAGTCCCTGCTCGGTCATGTCCTTCCACTACTGTGCACTTTTCCACCATCTCAGGAAGCTCGCTTCAACTCGGGCCTCGACCCATCTTCAAACCTTCTGCAGACCCATTCTTCGTTGGGATGGATCAGGTAAAACTAAGAGAACTTGAGTAGCGCCTCAAACCTCATCGCGTACTCACCAACGGACAGTTTGTCCTGTTTCAGACGCAGAAACTCCTTCTCTTTCTCTTACCTGATGCTCCTCGGGAAGTACTTCTCTAGAAAGCACTACCAGAAAAGTTGCCACGTTAACATCCTTCCTCCGGCCTCTACCAGCCTAACCTTGGTTCTCCACCAAGCTTCTGCTGCTCAAATTAGCATGAAAGCAGCGTATGTAACTTTTCGGTCCTCTCTGCAGTGTGTGGCCATGAACACCTTTTCTATCTCTTGCAACCATATCTCTGCAGCTTCAGGGTTGTACTCTTCGTGGAATTGAGGAGGATTTCCCTTCATGAAAGCATTAAGACCGGTGTCCATCGCATCATTTCCTCTGACTGGGCGTAGCTGATCCTGTCTGGCTTCCCTCTCTTCCTGCCTCTGCATATACTGGGCAGTCTGTTGAGTTTGTTGCATTATTGCAGTAGCCAAGTCCCGCATGGCCCGCATTGCTTCAGAAATGTCACCACCACTTCCCGTTCCTGAGTGAACACCATTGTTATTATCGCCTCCGGATGTAGCCAACCTTCCACCACTTCCTCTCGCCATCTAGCTTCCTGTAAAAAGGAGCTATCAGTTCCAATTCATAACACATATAATAGCACTTAACTGTTAAACATATCATATGCCTCATGAATGAAAACATTTATCACACTCTGATAACTAGTGCATTGGACACTCTACCCAATCCAGACTCAGTTGATATAACTTGTTCATCAACTGTTAAAGCCAGTACACTTATCCTCACAGTCCACGGTCCTAACCAGACTCGACTGTTCTGAAAACATGACCTCACAGTCCGATTTAGAAGCGAACTGCTTTGATACCACCAAAATGAGACGACCCTCCTCTCTTAGAAGGATAATCCCATTAGTCCCAAAACTCATACTATTATTAACTATGCCTAACCGTGTATAAAACGATAGCGTGGTAGTCAAGCAACGTCGCGGAAGCAAACAAGCAACAACGGCAAGCATAGAAAGATCATCAGAGTGAAACGCAACATAAAAGTAACTGTACAAATATCATACATATCTTAGCCCATCAGTAGGGCACTGTATATACATATACAATAAAAACCAAAAATAAATCCATAGCCAAAAGAAAACTCTCGGAGCTCACCAGCACTACCCGTCCCTTCTCAAAAGGTACACAAAAAGCTCTCAGCTCACAACCTAGGACGCACTGGCAAGCTCTCACTATCAGTGGTGAGGATGCCCTGAGCTACCCTGACCCTCGCCATGAGTACGCCTGTACTGCACCAGAGGCTCATACTCTGACGAAGAGCTGGAAACCACAATCCTACGCCTACGGTAGGTACTTAGATACCGCTCCGTCCTCCGGCGCTGGCCTCAGTAGACGTAGCCTCTCCTGCTGGATAGAACTGAGGACTGCGGTGCCACCCACATTTAGTCTCGCTTCCTCTGCCTCGGCTGTTGCCAGATCCTAGGGAAAGGAAGGAACTGGTACACGCGGTAGGGGCCAATGATATCCACGTACGGCGGCATGCCGCTCCGAAAGATCAGACTGACGAGTCCCGTGTAAACCACCAAGAAGGTTGAGGGGTCCACCGGCCATCCCCTCTCATCATGATATACAATCTCAATGTTGCCCAGCACCGGCATCCGCGGTGCCCCCGTGATAAACGGGTGAAGTCTGGGGTCCATCCTGCTCCTCGACTGGCTCGTCGTCTTCATGCGAACCCAAAACAGAATAGCAAAAACAACCGTCGGGAGATAAGAAATACCGTGCATAGCAATATTGGAAAACAACAGTAATGCAGTAAACACATATAACATATAGCATATATCGCAGATATAACAGTTACTACACTCCGACAAATGTCTCTCAAGACAAACGTGCAACAAGCATCCATCTCCACGAGTCTCACACTCATATCAATCCTCTAGACCGGGATACTAATCCCATGCAGCATGTCGGCCGAATCACTCACAAAACTAGTTCCCACTGGAACGGTTCCACACCCGAACAAGTCTACACCGGAACATGTTCTGTATCGAAACGGAGTTAGCTTGTCCAAGAAACCGAACCGCTCACCGTGACCGATAAGAATACATCCCCCATCCACACTGGAACCGGGGTATCTCGGTCGCCTCGGAACGTTAGCCTGGAACAAATGGAAAGCTCAGGGATTAGTCGGGCAAACCGGACTGGATCGGGCATCACGACAGGATAGTATGTAGCCCACACTACCTGTCACACGGCCTCGCCACTTGGCAACTGATGATGATATGCAGCAAACATCTTCAATGGACTTAATACCGGATCTCACGCCTAAGCTCTCAGTTAGAAACAACACGATGCCACTGCATCCCCACGGCCACAGCCTCGACACCACGCGTCCATGAGCCATAGCTCCAACAGTCACGGGCACAACCTCAAAAAGTCATCATTCCGCCACAACTTTCAATCCGACAACAACACGGCACACAGCCAAACTTAGCTCTACGGCATTCCACCACAACGTTCAACATTATAGCATATAGCATAATAACAGCAACAATAATACCAATAACAGCACATAGCAGCATAACACATACCAAGTAGCATATAGGCACTTAGACAGATAGCAACAACAACAATCAGCAGCATACAGTCATACGAAGTCAAACATCCTCAATCAACAGTTTACTAGCCTAGGGTTTCGAAATTAATGGCGATAACCCAAATTAAGCTAAACCTAGGGTTTAGGTACTTTATCAGGGCTCAACCACTAGTAGGGTTAGGGCTTCCCTACACATAGCAGAAACTACTTTTGCCTTCCCGATGGCAGCAGTACTCTTTCTCTCCACCTGAACAATCGTCGCATGAACTTCAAGCCAATCACCTCCGCACGCAGCTGCAAGCTCAGCCACGAACAGCCCCAAACCCCCTTGGTAGCCGCGGCCTCAAGCTCCAAAATGTGGGAAATCACGAGCGCGAACTTTGCCCTGATCACAAGCGCAACACATATACAGTAGTGTTAGCCCTAGGGCAAGTCGAAAAGATCAAAGAAAAAGGTAAAGACTCGAAGAACGCCAAGAATACGAAGAACGCGTGTTAGGAATTCGGATTTACCTGGACGAATTGAGAAAGTAATCCGTCAAAGTCAAAGATAACCTCATCTCAATCACAACGGTGTAGTCGGAATCGCGATCTGAAGCTCGGGAGTCCCTTAATCCAAGCTTTCTCACTCTAAAGCACTGCTTCCTCTCTCTCTCTCTCTCTTGTTGCAGAGAATTCTGGAAACTTAATTCGTTCAAATGAGGGAGAGAAATGAAAATCCACTAACTTGAGCTGTTGTGCATGCTTTAGCGTGGAAAACCTACACGCTTGAGCGTGACCACACTTGAGCGTGAGGTCCTCTCCATGCTTGAGCGTGGAACCTTATCCGCTCCACCTTGACCCTGGCTTGACACGTGTAGCACACGCGTCCAAAAAGCACACTAGCTGGCAAACGCACTAGGAACGCTTGAGCGTGCAACGTTGCCAACGCTTGAGCATTGGCACGCTAGGGCGTGCTTCCTTTCCTATGCTTGAGCGTGTAGCTCAGCTGAGAAAAGTATTCCAAACTTCTGGCTCCCATAGCTACTCGTTTAACACCTTAGGCACCTCCAATCTTGTTCAAGCCTATTCCTAAGCTTCAAACTAGGTCTAAAACTAGCACACAACAATTTACACCATCATTCAAAGCCCCAATCGAGAATAATCCACTCGATTAGACTCACAGAAAATCGGGATGTTACAAAAAAGACTAGTTTCCCTTCAATTAATGGGTTTTTCAATATTTTCCCAAAAATAAAATTGGTGGCGACTCCTCTGAATCGTAATATTTTTTTCGCTATGTCTGGACGCGACGATCGCGACAACTGGGACTCTACTAAGGAAACTGGTAAATTTTTTGCTGTGAACACCTAATTTTGTTCGGATAAAATAACTTATGAAATTGGATCAGAGAACATCATAAGCAGGTCTTAGGGATGGCAATTTGGACCCTACCTGTTGGGTATCCCCAAAAAATACCCATGATGGATAGGATAAATACCCATTTATGGGTACGGGTCTAGGTAATTACCCGCAAACAAGAGAAGGTATGGATGTGGGTGCGGGTACGGGTACTCTAGTATCCACCCCGCCTCGCACCTGCACATATAAATATATATATATATATATATATATATATATATATATATATATATATATATATATATTTGTATATTTATTTATATTATATTAATATATATAATTATAATTATAAATCAAATTTTAAAAATAAAATAAAATTAACGTAACCTAGGGTTTCTTAACTACTTTTCCCTTTCAGACTTAATCACCTACTGACCTAAGCACTAACAGCAGCCGCTGACCACCACTCCAGCATCTTCAACCTCCAGAATCGCACCACTCCAATCTCCAACATCTTCAACCTCCAGCAATATCCCACAATAAACATATTCTTCCCTTTGGTTTGTGAAATAAAGCTCTCTTTGAAGAATTGGGAGACTTGCTCAATTGAGGCTATTAGAATTATGGCTTAAAAATATATTGTTAAGTTTGAATATTGGTCTGTTATTCATGGAATTATGGGAATTGCCATTGTTTTGGATCCAAGATATAAATTGAAGTTGTTAGTGTAACGCTCCCTCGACGTCACATACTCGAACTCGATTGCGGAAAACATAAACAAAATGAAAATGCTGGTTGCTTTCGGAAAATACTTCAATTAATTAACTACGTTCGAAAATGTGGGTCTAAAAATATTATCTTCATACATCAAGTAATCCAAACTCAAGACAAAGGAATAATCCTTATAACACACATCAACGTTCAATATCCATAACAACATAGTCATGACGTAATTATGTCGAAACATATAAGTTTCTTAGAAATATAGTTTAAACTCATAAAATAAGTTCATGTCTAGTATATCATATTACAGACTTAAAAACATATGTTGAACATACATGCAGTGGATAAAATATGATTGCCTCAAAAGTTAAACTCCTATGCTGGTCGGGCTAAAAGTAGCCGTTGGGAACAACCCCAAAGTCAGCTCCGATTCCTAGAGGAATTCAGAGGGATCCTTCCTTTCTATTCCTTCAAAAGACTCCGTCGTCTGAGTCCTCCCGTGTCCACGGGGACCTCTGAGCATCATCTGTACATGTATCCAAAAACACAACAGAGTGTCCAACATGTACAGACAAATGTGAGATACTCATTTTACAAGTTTATCACGATAGCCGCACAAGCAACAAACAATAGATACATCCACACATAAATACTGTTATAATAACAGATATTCATATAACATAATATCTCAAACACTACCATGAGTTGTAATAATGCATGAGACTCCAATATCATCTTTCTAATTCATGTTCTCCGGAGATTCCTACTTCCCTTCATCGAGCGATAGGTCGCTAATACTCCCATAACACAATTGTTCTCATGAGTCGGCCTCTCAATTTAGGTCCGAACTCCAATTGTTCAGGGGTACCACATCACAACTATATCATGAATAGTCCAGTGTCTGATTGAGTTTATCCGTGTTGGGCAACCTATTACCACGGCACGGGGTCGCGATGCCTCCGGCCACTTGTGGAGTCTCGAACATAGAATGCCCCTATTGACCTAGTAGTCTTAACTGGCTCATATTCTCAACTACTTGAGTTGTAGCTCTTTTTCAAATGGCACGTCTGCCGTTTCATGCATGTACACAGGAAATTCTGTTTTCTTTTTCGTTCATTCTTTCTTGTCGAGGCATATAGGTCACGACTCGTTTTAAAGGATATAAAGCTCGTTCATTCAAAACACAGGACACGAAGTCCGAGTGCTCAACTCGCAAAACACTAGCCCGGCGTCTCGGTCTCTAGGTTTGCGTACTTCTTAAGGTGAAAAAGGAAATCATCGCTTTTCTTTCGGTCTTATTTTCACAAAACAGTTTTGGAAAACAAAACTCAATTTCATTGTCGTGAACTAAAACATTTTTCAGGAAAACTCTTTTTCTTTGCAAATTTGTTTTTCTAAAGATTTCGTCTCTTTTAAAAACGTTTTCTAAAAGAAAATTCATTTTGAGTAAATTTTCCTTGAACGAATTTTTCATTCAAAAGGATATAACATTTTTAAAAGGATGTTACTTTCCTTGATAAAGCAAAACATTTCTCAAGATTTTTCTTTGATTTCAAAATATGTTTTTCAAAACTCCGATTTCGATTTTTAAGCATCTTTAATCTTCTTTATCGAGCCATAGCCAGTGCTATGCTCTTAACCAGTCCAGGATATAAATGTGTGTGTGTATATATATATATATATATATATATATATATATATACACGCACCAATCTCAATTCAACAATAACACTTCTAACAATCAAACCACCATGAGACTATCAAACTTGTTATGGTGTACCTCCCTTTCCCTCTTTAGGGTTCTAAGTCGACTCCCGAATTGTTTTCGGTTCCAGTTTCGTTTTCGTCCGCGTCGCCTGACACAATCAACCACAATTCAATTCTCAACAACAATAAATACAAAATAACAACATCAAAACATAAATTCTTTCCCCCAAAATTGGTCTAAGTATCGGCCAAAATTTTGAAAAAAGGCTGGGGGTTTCATTTTGTTCCAATTTTTTGAATGGTTAGTTCTTAAGCATACTTAACACTAAATCAAGTCCTATTGCTCAAAATTTTGAAACAAAAAGCCATGTTTCTTCATGTTCTAAGTTTCGGCCATCAATGGGAAAAAGGGTTAGAAATTGATTTGGTTTTCCAATCACTTGGATTCAAAGATCATAGGAAAGGAAAGGAAGGAATCAAGTGTTCAAGAACAAAAATTGGAAAAACCAATTTTTCCCCAAAATTTTCTAGGGTTCGGTCTCTCTAAATAAAATAGGCTAGGATTAGTGTTGATTACATACTCTTGGATAGAGGTAGAAGGTGATGAAACTAGCTCAAAGAAATTGGTTTCACATTAAAAGGATTTTTCTACAATTTTCTAGGAATTTTTGAAATTTGGCTCATGAAATTGAAACCCATGGAATCAAGGATTTCAAACTTGAAATAGGAAGAGATTCATGAGGTTTAAGGATCATAGAAGTGATCTTACCTCTTGAATGATGAAGATTGGTCAAGAATCACACTTTTTCCTCACAAAATTTAAGCTTTCCTCTTACTTCAAGGAAGAAGATGAAGTGAGAAGAAAGAAATGGTGGAGCTCCCTCTTTGCTGGCCTTATGCGTGAGAAAGAAGGGACAAAAGTGTCCAAAAGATGGTCACTTAAGGGCATTATAGTCTTTTCCTTCAAGGACTAAAATGTCATTTAAGAAAAGGTCGGGGGTATTTTGGTCTTTTCGCGTCTGGATATTTTCAAAACTCATCATGACATTGGCACGCATCCCAAGGTGATGTGACTTTATGTGACGTCATGTTTATCCGTTAGAGGGTCCCAGTAAATCCGTATTCAGCTCCGTTTTTCATTCGATTGAAGATTTCATCCGGATAAAGCGTAGGAACCTATTTTTTTCAAATTTATCAAAAACGTTTCAAATTCAATTCTAAGCCTAACTGTCTCGTTCACGAGTCAAAATTAGGTCTGCAACACCTTTTCCCGAGTGTCACATTCCCGAACGTTTATAAGGCCGAAAATATTATTTAATGCGAAAAATACGGTTTTTTTTTTCCACAAAGATGTAATGGGATTAGTAAAGGTAAATAATACTAATAAACGAACTTAGGTTCGCCATGCATTTCTAGAACATACTGTATAATAAACACGGAACAGAAACAGAAATAGAAATAATACTATATACAGACATAGGTCTAATGTATAACTGACATAAGAAATACAATAAGTACTAGGAGTCATCGCTCCCAAAAGGTACTACAAAGAAACTGACATAATCTGCCCGACAACAAAACTAAAACAGCAAAAAGAATCCGCCTCCGGGCTCAAGGAGACTACTGAACTGAACCATCGTCACGTCTATCTGTTCAAGCAGCAACAGCAAGTACCAGCAGAAAACATACAGATATGGGTGAGATTCCGGTTCATCAACACAACAAAACAGCAATAGTAAAAACGAGACAACTCACCAGGTAACAGCGTACCCAACAAGCTTACAAGAATTCTCAATATCAAACATATTAAGCAGTTGACAGCATAATATCATGTTAAGCAGTTAACAGTATAATATAAGGCATTCTTAAACAATACAGCGATGTATAACAGTAAATGTAAGCATCAACAGCCATGCAATGCAGTGCAATGTATATGACTCAATGCCAATGTCACTGGGTACTACTCTGACCCCTACTCCATGGTGCTAACAAAACGTTCGGAGAGAGTGAATGGGAGGACATGTTCTGGTTTCTGCCAGCCATGAGCAAGATGCTACAACATTCGTAACGTGCACGTATCTGGCTTTACGGTAACATTCTCGACCAAACATGAACAGTATGGCATCTAGTAGAAGATATCAGTGTATTGCACGGATTCGCCATGACACAGAAGAGCTACCAACTGGTCACATGTAAGCCCTTCCAACCCTGACACCTCCAAAAAGACCATTGAAGATCGTCACCGTAAGATTCGCACCCGCATCAAGGTGTAATCTTAACTCCTAGGCTCAAGGCCTTACAACTATGCAAATGAAATGCCAATGCTTACACAAAGCAGATGCGATCAAGTAATGTCTATCCCCCGGATAAACCTCGAAGTCTACTAAGGTTCTCTTCCTTAGGAACTATACGTGTCTTTGAAAAACAAAACCTTTATCCACCGGATAAATCTCGTGATCCCTCCGGGATCGAGTCATCACAAGACTGAAACAATTGAACGACTAATCGGGGTCCGAATCACCGGTCCGTCATTGAACTACTGTTTCAAAACCCAAAACGTTTCATGTTTGTGTTTATGTCTTATGAAGTCATTGATATACTAAGTCATCAATGGTATAGCATATGGTCTTGTTCCACCACATACCATACATAATTAACCCTTGTCTTCAACTCTAAGTTAATTACTTAACTTAGGTTTTTATATGTAAAACTTTACAGTTTGAATTGAGAAACACTCTTTATAAACAAAACCATTTCTCGCGAGGCGAAGATATATATCGCGACGCGAGGCTGAGAAGTTATCTTTACTGTTTAGACAGTCTTTCTGCTTCATGAGGCGAGGATTGTATCGCGACGCGAGGCAGAGAAGCTGCATCTTCACTGCTTAGGAGGTTCGCGAGGCGAGAACGACTTCGAGACGCGAGGCCGAGGAGCTGCATCCTTGCTGCTCGGGCTAGCCCACTGTCTCGCGAGGCGAGGCAAGGTTAGCCTCGCGGATGCCTTATTTTCCCTCTGTCTCGCGTGGCGAGACAAGATTCGCTAGGCGAGTGCCCTGTTTTTCATTTTCCCTAACTCCTTCATTAATTCTCCTTTTGAAACACTTATTTTGATTAAAAGACCTATGGCTAAAGAAAAGACATTTTCCCACTTTGGTGACACACTTTAAAGGTTAAAACTTCATTTGATCTTTGGATCAAAATCACTTTTGTTTCTCTTTGAAAACATAGGTTATGAAATCATGTTTTCTTACTTCAAAACCTTGCTAGATCAAGAACAACACATGTTCTTATATTTCCTCTTACTAAGGCCACAAGCCTACTCCAATGAAAAATGGAGACTTTGCTTCACCAACAAAGCAAATGTAGCTCAAAAGCTCACACAAATTATAATAAACAGCAATTACACCTTATTACATCATAACCAAAACATATAAGTCCATCACACATCATGGTCTCATAATCAAGCATAAAAGTCCATACTTGATCTAGTGATCAAAGTAGGTTTTCCTACATACATGAAAATGATTTTCATTCAATCATCTCATCATCAACATATGCTAAAGCACACTACAACATACCAAAGCATAAACTCATCATGACAATCTTGTTCTCCAAGAGAACTTAACAAAACTTAACACATAAAAGTGAACCCAAACTAAAGGGTTTTACCCACACATAAACTTAAACAACCACCTTCACTACCACCATCTTGGTGTGATGAGGTTCATCCCCCCCATACCTGTTGATGAGCAGATTCCCGGATCAAAGTCAGTTGATCGGTTTGTGAACCTCCTGATAATCATCAACAACACAACAATCCAACATTAAACAACAATCAAAGCCAATCTCAATTATTCTAACAAAGAGGATTTCGGCCACCCTAGGTTAAAAGGTTAGGAATTGATCTTGGTTTCCCATTTCATGGATTCAAAGGCATAGGAAAGCTAAGGATGAAATCAAGTGTTAAAAATCAAAAATTGATGAAAACACTATTCATCATCATCAAATAGGGTTCGGCCAAAAAGGGATTTTGGGCTATGATGGGAGTTGAATCATAAGCTCTTGGGTTTATGTAGAGAATGATGATGTGAGTTCAAAGAACTTGGTCTTACCTCAAAAGGATTTTTCTACAATTTCCTATGGATTTTCAAAGTTTTGGATCTAAGAATTTCTTTTCATGAAAATGAAGATTGATCTTGAAATAAAGAAAGATTCAAGAAGCTAAGAGATCATAGAAGTGATCTTACCTTGAAATGAAGGAAGATTGCTCAAGGAATCAAGTGATTCCAACAAGAAATCAAGGAGCTTCAAGACCAACAATGGTGTTTTCTTTAAGAGCAACTATGGTGTTCTAGAGGGGAGAGGGCTGTGCGAAAATGAGAGAGTTGGGGGCTGAGTTCAGCCTCTTAAAAGCTCACTTAAGGGTAAAAAGGTCATTTGCCAAAAGGGTAAAATGGTAAAAGTGTAAAAGACTAAGGTTAGGGGCATTTTGGTCATTTTGCGTCCAGATATTTCTGAACGTCATGACGACTCCGGCATACTCTCCCAAGTGTCCTGGGATGATGTGATAGAAAGATTATCTATTGGCGAGTTCCGATAAATCATATGTGGCTCCGTTCATCACTCGATTAAGGATTCCGCCCGAACGAAGGTCAGGAAGTGATTTTTCTGAAATTTTTGTGAAATTTAACCAAAACGTAGATACTCGATTTCTAAGACTTACGGTCTCGTTCACGGGTCCATCTAAGGTCTTCTGAGCAGTAAAATCATACTGTCAGTGTAAAAACGCAGACCGGACTCTGTTTGAGTTTTCGACTCAAAACTTAATCGTAGCTTCCTACGATATCGTCGAGCATGACTATGGTCTCGAAATTTTTATTTCTATTCCTAAGGCCTCGAATAAAATAAAGACATTAAAATACTGAAGAATTGGAAAACCTGAAAATTGGGGCGTTACAAGGTCTACTGGGCAGTAAAATCTTACTGTCAGTGAAAAAACGCAGACCGGGCTCTGTTTGAGTTTTCAGCTCAAAATTTAATTGTAGCTTCGTACGATAGCTTTGAGCATGAATATGGTCTCGATTTATTTTATTTTATTTTCTAAAACCTCGAATAAAATATAAACTTAATTATACAACTCACTGATTTATAACGTAGTGAAAAATTAGGGTGTTATAGTTAGAGTACCTCTTTCCGTTGCTTTATGGATTTGCATTTTCTATTGAAATTAACAACATCAAGAAATTATGCTTCTCATTGTTTGAAGATTAGCAAGCTAAGACCAGTGGGATAGTTGAAGGTTCAACTGAAAAGTTAAATGACAATGATTCAAATTTGGATAATTTGACTAGTAACAATTTTCTTAGTGGTTATGACTCTTTTGTTAATGATACCAATGATATACAATCAAAGTCTGAGTTGGATCTCTACTTGGAAGAGAAGGTGTTGCCTAGGAGTGCAACATTTGATATACTTGGATGGTGGAAAACAAATGGAATCAAGTGTCCAACAATGCAAAAAAATTGCTAAGGATATTTTGGCCATCCAATTTCTTATGTTGCTTCATAATCTGCTTTTAGCACAGGAGGTAGGTTGTTGAGTCCTCATGGTTCTAGGCTTCATGAGAATACTTTGAAGGAGCTTATGTATGCACCAAGCTGGATGAAGCATGAAAAGGAAGGTAATAAATGTTGCATTAATCTATTTGTTCAACGAAATTTGTATTTAGTCTAACTTGTAAGTTTTTTTTTTTTGTTCTAGTTTCTATTGGTATAACTGGACCGAAACAATATTTACACATGAAGGACAAACGTTGGCAATCTTTTCAAGACTCTGATTCAGATGATGAGGTACGATAATTTAACAATTTGTTATTAACTATGACTTTGCAAGTTTATAATGTATACCTAATATAATGTATCCTTTTTTTTTTTTTTTTTTTTTTTTTTTTTTTTTTTTTTTTTTTTTTTTACAGATTTTGGACAATATCGTCTCAGGACTTACAAGTTCATGAATTTATTGTTTTAGATATTTATTGTGATATTTTGGATGTTTTTGGATGGTTAATACTTTGGATGTTTTAGAGCAAGTTACATAAGCTTAGAATAATATTTTGGATGTTTTTATTTAGTTTAATATTTTGGTTTGTAATGTTTCATTAGTAGATTTGAAAAATATTTAGATGACTTTTTTAGTTGAGTTATGATGTTCTTTGTATTATTTTTTTCTTTTTCTTAGTTAAAGTACGGGTAATGGGTCCGAGTATAGATACTTAGGTACCCAAAAAGTACGGATAAGGATACTTAAATTGTTACCCACACGGGTACGAGTCAGGATACGAGTATTTTTTTCAAATGCGGATACTATAGTACCCTACCTAGATCCTATCCATTGCCATCCCTAACAAGTCTACTAAACTTTGGGCTAAAAATAGATGAGCAATAATATTTGAAATAATAAAAAATAATAAATAAATAGTATTTGCCAAAGAATGGTAATTTCAAAAAAAAAAGTTGATTACTTGATGCTCATCAATTTAATTTGATCATAATTAAGGTAAGTTGATTTTTTTTCAATTATATATTAATCCTAATCTGAATAAATTGATTTGATTGATATTGAAATAAATTTAAAAAGCCTAAAAATAGTTTTTAAAAGGGATCGATCCCAATTAGATTAATTTAAATAATTTGATTTGATTAAGAATTAAGATAAAACTAAATTTAATAATGAGAAAAAACCTAAATACTAACTATAAATAGTAATAGAAAATCCAAAAGAAGGGAGACTTTTCTTGACGTCCCCACCAGTCATACACAGTGGCAACGCATTACCACGTCCTTCGTTCTATAACCGCCATCGAGTGGCAGCACCGGGACCCTTTCTTCCCTCTTCCCCATGCACGCTACTAACCACCCGCCTACGCCGTTCCAGAACGTTGTCGCGTGAAGGCGCAACCTAGCTGTCCATCCTCGCAAGCTCACCGCGTCGCAGTCAGAGCCTTCCATTTCATGTGTTGATTCGCAGCTCTTTTGGGTCGTGTTTGTGTTCCTGTTAATTTGGAGCTGAAGTATATATCTGAATCTATTCCTTTATTCTTGTTTTTATTTTATTTATTGTTTATTTTTGCTAGTTATGTTATGCTTTCTATGTTTCATTTACTAATAGTTGAGGTTGTGGTACTTTTGAACTGTTAGGACTTAGAATCCGTAGGTCTAATAATATGCCCATTCTCCTTTTGAGTTTGGTTTAGTTCTTTGCCTCTGATTTAAAAAAAAAACAAAAATCCTTTTCAATAATAATCTTATACACTTAAAAATTAACACAATTCAAATTAAAAAAATAAAATAGGTAGTTCAATAAATAGAAAAAAATTGAAGGGTTAACTAGTTGTGACAGTTAGATTAATTCCTTTATATAGGATTCATGAGTTGAGACAACTCAGAAATCCTAGAGTTTCCTTTAAAAAATATATCATAAATTAAATTAAACAACCTCATTTTCAAAAATAATAAAATCCATATTTGAAGGGATTAAGTTAGCACTCACAGCTGAATTAATCTCATTTTTAAGGATACCTGAGTTGTGACAACTTGGTGATCCTAAGCTTTTAAAAATAAAAAAACTAAATTATCTTCTTTTAAATAAAATGGATAAACTGAGATGTGACATCTTGTTAACCCTTTGTTCTTAGTACACCAGAGTTGTGACAGCTTGGTGATCCTAAGCTTTTAAAAAAAAATAATTAATTTCTTTAAAATAAAAAAGGGTAAACTGTGATGTAACATCTTATTAACACTTGGTTTTAGGACACCTGAGTTGTGACAGCTTGATGATCCCAAGTCTTTAAAAATAAAATAAAAACTAAATTAATTAAAAGGGTTAGCTGAGCTGAGATGTGACATCTTGTTCACCTTTAATTTTAGGACACCACAGTTGTGACAGCTTAGTGATCCTGAAATCTCTTAATTAAAATTATTTAAAAAATAACTAAAATCAAGCAAACTAACAAAATATTTTATAAGAACTATGTGGCTTTGAATTTTTCATCGCACCGGGAAATACGTAGGAGCAAAATCAATCATTCTGTCAAGCCAAAATTAATTTTTTTTTTCATAATTTTGTGTGTTTATTTTATTTTCTATTTACAAAAAGGGTAAAATTTATATTTTCAAAGCTATTCAAAATTTGCATAATTAACTTGAGGTACCGTTGTTAGAACGGACAATGTAGGGTGCTAATACCTTCCCTATTCGTAACCGACTCCGAACTCAATCTCATCGTTTTTAAAAAAGACCAGTTTCCCTCTAATTAATGGGTTTTTCAATATTTTCCCAAAAATAAAATTAGTGGCGACTCCTCTGAATACATAATCCTTTTTCGCGGGACCCGAACGGGACGGTCGTGACATTAACTAACCTTAACCATATTATAAACGTTAGCTCGCTTTATTAACAAATTGAAGCGAGCGGAAAAGATGAAAGCGGAAACAAAACTAAACTAAAGCACACAACATATCAGAGTCAAGCTCAATTAAGAAACATAAAGGGAATATATAAATGCATTAGTTACCCCATCAGTAGGGCAACAGTAGTAATATATACATGCGGAGTACATCAGAACTGGACATAAAAAAAAGACATCCAAGATAAAGAAAAAAAATAAAGCTCTCAACTAGCAACTTTCACTACCCCACACAAAATACACCAAAATCCTCACATCACACTCCTACGACAGACGCATTGGTGGGATCGCGCCATCAGGGACGCGAATGCTCTAAGCTACCTTGTCCCACACCATAAGCACTGCGATAAACCTGCAACGGCTGATACACTGATGAGGAGCTAGATACGACGATCCGTTGTCGTCTATAAGTCTTGAGATACTGCTCCGTCCTCCGCCTCTGTCCACGTAACACAAAACGACTGGTGACATGAGAAGACGCTGGCTCTGCTCACATGTTCTCCCGCACTGGTGATCTCGGCGGATACCACATCTCCAAAAAGGGTAGGTGCTGCACAACTCGATACGACCCAATGATGTCTCTGAAGGGTGTAGCATAGTTCCTAAATCGTATATTGATGGGGCCAGTATAGATGGTAAGGAATGTGGCAGGATCTACTTACCATCCCCGACCATCATGATAGATGATCTCTATGCCCCCAACACCTGCGTCCTCGGTGCTGCCGTCACAAAAGGGTGCTGCCTCCAGTCCATCACCCTCTAGCTGATCGTCATCTGCTCACAAAGAGAGGTAACACATACATAGATCGAGATAGAGGGAGATAAGAAACATGTATATTATCATATATGTGAGATGGGCAATAGTATAGCATATGTACATGTAGCATGCAGCACATAGAAAACATGCAACACTCAAACAACCGTCTCTCGAGTCATATATCACATCCATCTCAAAGATTGTTCTCTCAGATCAAACCTCTACGAGGGATACTAATCCCTATATGCATATCGGCCGATTTCATCACGTCCCCAATTGGACATCCCCGTTGGGACAAATATCTCATCACATCATTTCATATCGTCCCCGATTGGACATCCTGTTTTGGGACAGGTGGAACACATCTCGCCCCCATTTGGGCATCCCCCATTGGGACAGGTGGAACTTATCACATCACATCACATATCTAGTCCCCAATTGGACATCCCGCTTTGGGACAGGTGGGCCACATTGGAACACATCTGGCATGACCCAAATTTCGTAGCCATGACCGGGCGAACGGAAAAGACTTACCTTTCCCATTCGCAGCCCACAAGCGTACAAAAATCCATTTCATCTAAAGTAAAATATTACATTCATTAATTACAACAATATAATGAATATAATATATCAGAGTAAAGAACAACCCAAAGAAAATTACAAATTCCTGCTACACCAAAAACAACACATAAAAAATGGGTGCAACCTATTCCAAAAAACTCTCCACATGGCATCCAAGGCTCTCTACGGCTTTGCATATACTTGCAGCTAAAATGTTAAACGTGAGGTGAGTCCACTGACTCAGTGAGGAAGAATCCCCCAAACACACTGCAAAAGTAAGTATGAAACTATAACACACAGTCATGCGAGCAATTTATACCCTCATACACAATCACTTTGTGAACCATTATTATAACCATCAATACACAAATATGTTTATATAACAAACCAAATTACACGTGGACATCTTGTCCCTCGATGGAGTACTTGGGGAATGACTTGCACTAACTTTTCTTTTCTCATAATTCATGTTTCGCTCATAAGGGAAAACATAACAAATATATAATAATCGAGCCTTTGGGTCACCTTTAGGGTTGTTCACTCAAGGTCTCCCGCCCCGGCAGTTTTAGTTTCGTACCCCGGAGATACTCCACCCTCCGGCCAACATCAACATCCCTCCTTAACGCCTGGGTGGCTCACGAGGTCTCTCTTCCCGACGGTGTTATTTATATATTGGAGCCTCTCGCTCCCCGATCACTCTACCCAAAGATTCATAACGATCACTTGACAATCCATTCCACTAAGTACTTTCCATATGTTTCAACCACATATATCAATCATCATCATATATAAATACTTTAACAATCTCATAGCCAATGTATTTCACATTTAACATTCATCTAGGACATAATTAGCCCATTAAGCAATCTCAAGAATAAAAAAGTAAGGAATATGTACCTTTTAACTTCATAACATATGAACAATAAATCATATTATGATCAATAAATATATTATTTATACCTTTACCTTAGTATCATACATACACATCCATACATTTAAACTTAACTCATCATATACTAAATATATCTTAATTCCTAGAATAAGAAAAAAATCACAAAAAGCCCCTGTTCCCAACAAAAATCATCAATAATAACAATTCTAAAAAAAACAAAAGAAAAGAAAACTTGCACAACCACACATCTGTTGAACCACGGCGATAAAAAAAAAAAAGGGAAGACCTTCCCCTGTTCCAAACCCACAAAGCATTTCCAATTTATAAACCATATTATAATATATACAGCCTCATCATAAAACATCACCATTTTGTAATTACCTTGACCCCCCGTACAAATTCTACACCATCTGTATATATAAAACCTTGAACTATTCTACAAAGCCCAAATTCTACACGGTTTGCACAGCAATTCATGAAATGCCATTTCGAATTGGCAAAAATGGTTGATGCCCAGATAATTGCAATAGCAAGCATAAATATATGTATGTAAAGGCATTTTGAACACGTAGACCACGAAAACGAAAATGTCAAGTTCTTGTAAATATTTAAATGCAATCCAAATATAATATTCTAGAACATCTATAATCCCTCACCTCATTTAGATTCTAGGTTGAACTTTCAAGAAAGCAAAAGTCAGGAAAGGAAGAAGAACCACCAATGAAGAAGAACCACCAATGAATGTTCTTCCCATTGTCTCCTCTTTTTCCAGCTCCCACTTGTCAAACCCTAAACCCCTTTTGTTTTTACATTTGGCAAGAAAATGAGAGGGGAAGGGGTGACTTCCCCTTTTAAACAAAGAAAAAAGATTTAAGGCATTGTACAAAAATATCCTTCACTAAAAGGACATTATGGACAAGATCAAAAAATTAACATTAACTTATTAGTTAAAATTTTAGCTAACTTAGTATGGGTATGTCAAGTTATTCACTACGTTATTGGAGTCTTAATATATCATACAATAATTATTAGTGATCATATAATAAATTATAATTAACACTTAATGTGTTAGTTATTGACATAATCAAAATTATTAAAATACGCGAATAAAACAGCTATGAATTACCGTTTTCATGTGTAAAATCCTTATTTATTTATTTATTTATTTTAATTCTCTAAAGAAAGTCCAACAACAATTTTGTTTTGTAGCGTAATTTAATTAAAAACATATTTACAAAAAAAAGAATCACGTAACCTTTATACAAGAGGGGAAAAAAAATCAAACTTATCGGGCCTAACACCATTAAAGTCTTATAATTAAAATCATTAAAATTATCGGGTATTACAACATCTCACCTCCATTTGGGCATGCCCCATTGGGAAAGATTGAACATCATCATGCCATGATATGCAGCAAACATCCATCACAGATTGATATCGGAATCTCACACCTAAGCACTTAGTCACAGCCACGATACATTGCATCCACATCATCATCAACATCAACATCATCACGCCTTGCGTCCACGAGCCATAGCTCAATGATCAGAACCACGACGGTATCAACCCGCACAACACATCAACCTCACCATACTCTCATCAACAATTCGACCAATCACAAGACAGTAATATCTTCATAGCAACAGGCATGCCAACTTATACATCATCACATAGACATATAAGCAGGTAGTCACATAGGCCAATTGGCACGCACATCACATCAACCTCAATAACAACATCGTCTAGCCTATGGTATTGCCTTAGTGATGATAGCCCCAAAGATACCTATACCTAGGGTTTAGGTAATTTGCCATGGGCTCAACCTCTAGTAGGGTTTAAGGGTCCCCTACACATATATACATCCTACACTATGCTTGCCTTCCCGACGATAACAGTTCTTTCTCCCCACATGAAAGATTGTGCAACTGCGACCACGAACGCAACCATCACAAATCCACCACCTCCTCTAGCAGCTGCGGCTGCCTTGCTCCTAGGAGCACCGTCATGACCTCAAACTTTGCCCTAATCACGAGAAAAACGTGTAAACAACATTGTTAACCCTAAGGCAATACCAAAACTAAAGAGATTCAAGGAGGAAGCTCGAGGAACATGAAGAACGTCGAGGTCGATGTGTTAGATTTTGAGCTTACCTTCGAGAAATCAAGAATTCAATCGGTGGAACTCGGAGTACTCGAAGCCCTAATCGCAATGCTGAAGTCGGAATCATGATCTGACGCCTCGATCGACCTCAAACGAAGCTTTCTTTCTCTTGGAACTCTCTTTTCTCCCTCTACGTTTTCTGGTTCAAGAAATGCACAAAAGTTTCGTGCAAAGTGAGAAAAATAGAAAACTTAAAAGCTTTTGTGAGCTGTTGTTCACGCTCAAACGTGCAACTCTTGGACTCTTTAGTGTCCCCACGCTTAAGTGTGGGACTTTTCTACGCTTGAGCGTGGCCTCCTGATCACCATGTCTTTGCCACGCGTCGTGTGCGCCCTAACATGTATACCTCCACACGTACCTTCTTCCATGCTTGGCGTGCAATTACCCACGCTCTAACGTCAACGGTCAACGTTTGAGCGTGAAGTTTCTCCGCGTATAAGCGTTGGACGCTGATTAGAACTGTCCTTTCATGTTTTTGCACGTTCTGAGCTCGTTCCAAGGCCAAATTATCCCAAATTTGAACCATGGCTTTCTCAACACATAAGGAACATAATTAAGCCCTTAAACATGATTAATTAATGTCCCACACCTTAAACAAGACAACAGGGTGTTACAACACGCCCGTTCATCCAACTTCGAGGCCACCACTCAAAATCCAGCACGGACATCCTCCCAGAAGGTTACTTGAAGGTTATCATATATATATATATATGTTTGGCTTGATAAGTGTTGATATGCTTGGAAGTATACTTAGAAGATGCATTAAGAGTTAGGGTTGAATTGGAGAAGAAAAGAATGAGGAGCACGTGGATCTGGGCAGCACGCTCAAGTCTGGCCAGACCCAATGCTCTAGCGTAGGGGTTTGTGGACGCTCAAGGATGACTCCTTTGACCAGGCGATTGGCAGTAATGAGACATAAAGTGACACGTGTTAGTCACACATCGCAGCTGGCACATGAAGGGTGGTGCCTTCACGATGAGGAAAGGTCAACGCTCAAGCGCTGGAACGCTAAAGCGTGGAGATCCAGAACGCTGAAGCGTTGTCAGCCGAACTTTTTCCTTATAATTTCTCTTCACTTTCACTTGGACAACTTTCACCTCCTTTAACATTTTACAAAGAACTCGTGAGAAGGTCCATAGACAATCTTCAAGCTTTTGATCCAAGTTGTGATTCGTTCGCCGATCTGATTCCAATTCCGATCGTGTTTTCGTGATCAGCTCAGCTTCTACTTCAATTCTGCCAGTTTATTTCTTTGATACGTTCAGGGTAAGCTGAGGTTTTGTATCTACCTACATTGTGGTTTTACAATGTTCTTCTATTGTTTCTAGCTTCTATTCACGTTTTAGCTTCGTTCTAGGGTTAATTCTATAGCCTACGTGTTGTTTCCTTGATTAGGGCAAGTTTCGAAGTTGCATTCGAGACCCTTTGGAGCAAGGGGCTGAGGTTGTAAAGGGAGCTTTGGAGGCTCGTGATCGTTTCTACACTTACTATTAGGTGGGAGAAAGAACCACAATTCGTCGGGAGTCAAGAATAAAATAATATATATTGATATGCGTAGGGCGACCTAAACCTTACTAGTGGTCGAGTAATCGGAAACACCCAACTCTCATTAGCGACTACTAGTTGGTGGTACCAATGTAGTTTTAGGCATTGTTGCTTTATCGCTAATAGGTTGATCTAAAATAAATCAAGGTTGCATGCTTGCTATGTTGATATGTTTGCCCTGATATGTGTTAGTATGAATATTGTTGTTAGTAACATGCTTAAGTGTTATTTGAGTATTTGTCTATGAGTTGATTATTTGAGATTTATTTATATGCTTAGTAATCATGACTATTGTTGTTTATCGCTTGAATATGATGATTATTTTTGCATGAGCAGAAATAAGCAAAAATCTTGATAATTTGGGTGATGGACATGTGGCAAGGAAATTTGAGGATATATGTGTTGTAGTGCTCAACCTAGAGATCCTATGGATATGACCATATTGAAATGAGAAATGGGCACCCTGATCTGCCGAGGGGGTGTTGGTTGTAGTTGCGTACAGGTTGTGATTGAGACACTAAGTAGTTGATCCCGAGATGATTCGGTGAGGTTCATGCTGCATCGTTGTTATTCATCACTGTGTTGGCGGACGGGCAATCGATCGTTCTTGTGGGTAGATAGTCGTGACCGCAAATTGAGTTGTTGACGGGCGAATATCCTAACTTAACCTGTGGGGGGGGGGAATATGTCATAGCCGTAAGTTGAGTTAAGCCGAGAGGGCTGGCCAAACACCTTGCATTACGGGGGGTGGCATAGTGATGAATGTGACATCATGAACTTCCAGGGATGTCATGTTGTGGCTGGGTTCATATAGCAGTTAGATGCATGGGGGGAGAGATAATAGTTAGGAAATAATGACCTTGAGGATGCCTGGTTGATCGTGTATGCTCATTGTGTGCAACTATACATATATCTTATTTTATAGTTGTTTCCCTACTTTAAGATGTATTGTTGTTTCTTATCTCCTGTACTTTTCTCTATGTCGTGTTATGTTATTTTATGACCGTATGAGAAGACCCTATTGAGAGCTTGCAAGAGGAGATCGATGACACACCTGTAGAACCTAATGCTGGTGGGAGAGCCACGAATCCCTGTGTTGGGGGTACTTTGAGTTGCTATACGAGGATGACGACCGCTACTGGGAGATTGACTACTCTCAGCCTCAAGTCGTGTACACGGGACCAACTACCATATACTTCATGGTTGTGTAGCATGCATTTTCATGGTAGTTTAGGCATTTTAGTTTGATATTTTGTTAGTTTTTCATCGGAATGGATAATGCTGTGTTGTGGTGAAAATGTGCAGGAATTGATTAAAAAAGCTTGGATCAAAGCATATATGAAGCAAGAATGAAGAAGAGAAGAAATTAGTCATGGCCTAGCCATGATGTTCATCACGGCCGTGCTAAGATAGAGCTTGAAGATAATGAAGATAGGACAAACAGAAGAGATCACGGCATAACTGTGAAGTATATCACGGCCGTGATCCATAAGTGAAGATCAAGATTATGAAGATAGAAGTTGTCATGGCCTAGCCGTGATACTCATCACGGCCGTGACGCGATACGATTTGTGATAAGATTTGGGATTTTTGATAAGATTTGTGATCAGTTTGTATTTGATTAGGATTGATTAAAAAAGCTTGGATCAAAGCATATATGAAGCAAGAATGAAGAAGAGAAGAAATTAGTCATGGCCTAGCCATGATGTTCATCACGGCCGTGCTAAGATAGAGCTTGAAGATAATGAAGACAGGACAAACAGAAGAGATCACGGCATAAATGTGAAGTATATCACGGCCGTGATCCATAAGTGAAGATCAAGATTATGAAGATAGAAGTTGTCATGGCCTAGCCGTGATACTCATCACGGCCGTGACGCGATACGATTTGTGATAAGATTTGGGATTTTTGATAAGATTTGTGATCATTTTGTATTTGATTAGGATTCAATGATGCCTTTATCTATAAATAGAGTGCATTGGACACGAAATTAGGTGTGCTTGGCTGCCATACAATTGTTTAATTGGTGCTTTGGGTTTAGAAACTAAGATTTGTCTTCTTCCACTTTTCTCTTTGTTTTTAATTATGTTTTCTTCTATCAAGCTTGTCATACTTATGGCAATACTTGAGTAATCTTTTTATTTCTAGGAATTGGGGCTATGCCCAAGACATGTTTATATGAATGAATTTCGCGTCTCCCTTTTATTGATTTCAATTGCTTTTGATTAAATTTCTATTGCTTTAATTACTTGTAAATTTTTCCCGCGCTTATTTGCATGTGTTAGATACTCTAGGGATGGACTGAGAAGTGAACTTAGGTATTGGATCTATAAGGGTTAAACTTAGGACTTAAATCACGAAAGTTAGAAGCGGTCCTTCGAGGGTTCATGAATTGTCACAAAGCATAATGGGTTCAAATTAAATCAATTACCGCGAGAGTAGGAGTTAGTTTATTTGGGCATGGTTCTTATATCTCGAGAGAGAACCTTAACTTTATTAGGATAAATTCACCTTCAAAGTAATTGATAATTAATAAAGGGGTTAGTCAATTTAGTATCATAAGTTGTTTTGTGGTATCCCGATTCCTGGAAATTCCTTTTCCAATTTTGAAAACCCAATCCTGATTTTGAAATCTTTTCTTTTATTATTTAATTATTTTATTTGTTACTTGGTTCTATCATTAATTTCAAATTCTTAAAACCTTTTGTTTAGATAAATTAGTTTATTAATTAACTGATATTTAATTATCCAGTCTCTGTGGGTTTGATATCTTTTTATGACTTGACGATAAAGCCGTACACTTGTGAATTTGATGCATCAAGTTTTTGGCGCCGTTGCCGAAGACTAACATTAATTGAATTTCAGATTTATTTATAAATTAAATTTTTGGAGGTTTTATTTTATATTTTTTTTATATTTTTTTATTTTTCTTCTGCAAAATTGTTTTTTTGTTTTAGTTCTTTTTTTCTCTCTACTGGTGATTTTGCTCTTGTATGCAAAGATCCTGAAGTATTGGAACTCTTCTTGAAGCAGATCCCGAGATCGAAAGGACTTTCTATAGACGAAGAAGACAACAACGGCAGGGAGCAACAGAGAACTTGGTTCCAATACCCATGGCTAATCCACCGGATAACAGACCACCGAAGGACTACGCAGCCCCAAATGTTAGGGGTTTGCAATTCGGGATTGCTAGACCCGAAAGATGCGGAGCACTTCACCATACCACCTCAGTTACTCAACATGATAATTCAACACCAGTTTGGGGCCCTACCTTCTGAACACCCAAGCGATCATGTGGAGACGTTCTTGCAATTCTGTGACAGTACTAAAGTCCAGGGCGCTCCACCTGAAGCTATCCGCCTGCGGTTATTTCCTTCCTCACCTGAAGTGGTTGAAGTCTGTTCCCACCGATTCATTCACAACATGGGACCAATTGGAGCAGGGGTTCTTGGAAAAATTCTTTCCACCATCCAAGACTGCTTATTTACGGACTCAGATCACCAGTTTCTTCCAAAAGGACGAAGAATCCTGATCTGAAGCTTGGGATCGCTACAAAGGATTGTTAGAGTCTTGCCCACATCATGGGTTAGAAAAATGGCTATTAGTGCATACCTTCTACAACTGATTGGATTATTCTTCGAAGGTGTCGCTTGACTCCGCATCTGGTGGAGCACTGATGAACAGGCCATTGACAGAGGCATTCAACATTATTGAAAGCGTTGCTACCAACCATCATCAATAAGCCGGAGAAAGAGGTAATAAAACGAAAAAGCTCGCGGGTGGTAAGTATGATGTTGGTGATTTAGAATTAATCATTGCTAAATTTGATTCTTTAAATCAATGCTTTGATAAATTAGAAAAATCTAATGTGAATGCAATAGGTGCTACTGATATTGTTTGTGAGTGTTATGGTATGCAGGGACACAATTACATGCAATGTAAAGGGACATCAAGGGAAAAATGGGGTCAGGCCACAATTTCTATGATACAAACCCAAAGATGCCCAATTATGTCCCCCAAAATCAATACAACCAAGGGAGAAAGTCGAACTATTTGTCCTATCAGGACAACAATACTCTGAAGCATCAGTACCACTAAGATAGCCAAGGTAGTATTCAACCCTACTCGGGAGCCCCTCGGTTAACAACTTCTAAACTTGAGTCACTCTTAGAAAGTTTTGTGGTAGCCCAAACCAAGCAAAATGAAGAATTTAGGCAACATGGTAGGGCTTTGGGCGAAGCTGTTAAGGAGCTAGTATCTACGGTAGACATCTTATCTACATATAACAAGATGTTAGAAACCCAAATTTCCCAACAAGCTAGTACACTAACTAGGACTCAAGGAAAGTTTACTGGCCAACCTGAAGTGAATCCCGGTGAGCAATGTCATGCTCTACACTTGAAGGATGATGAATTTGGGGTAGTTAAGGAGAATGATGAGTGTAAGGAGGACTTGAGCATTCAAGATGGCATTAAACCACCATATGTCGCTCCTCCACCTTACCAACCCCCAATTCCTTTCCCTCAAAGGTTAATAAAAAGGGATCAAGTAGTAATGGAAACTAAGGCAATAATTGAGGAGAGCAAAGAATTGACAAAAACTACAATGCCTCCTAAGCTTAAAGATTCGGGTAGTTTCTCTATTGCTTGTTCAATTGGAGAGGTTGATATTGATAAAGTGTAACATCCAAATTTTCGATGACTCTAATCAAGTTGCTTAATCTCGATTAGGGCTTTGGATGCTTGTGTGAATTGTTTTGTGTTAGTTTAAGGCTTAGTTGGAAGCTTAGGAATAGGCTTGAACAAGATTGGAAGTGCCTAAGGTGTTAAATGAGAAACTGGGTAAGTCAGGACTTTGGAGGGTTCTTCCCAGCTGAGCAGCACGCTCAAGCGTGAGAAGGGAGCACGCCCTAGCGTGCCAATGCTCAAGCGTTGGCCTTGTGCATGCTCAAGCGTGCTGAATATGCATGCCAGCTGTCCTGAGTTTTGACGCATGTAGGGCACGTGTAAAGCCAGGGAGAGGACAGAATGGACGAGGCTCCATGCTCAAGCGTGGAAGAACCCCACGCTCAAGTGTGCAAGTTCGCAACGCTTAAGCGTTCTCAACGGGACCTTAAGTGGTGTTTTGACTTTCTTCTCCACACTTGAACGAAAATTATGAATTCTCCTCCATTGCTGAACCTAGAGAGAGGGCAGAGAGATTTAGAGAGAGAATTTGAAGGATTCGGGACTTCGGAGCTTCGGATCGAGATTCCGACTACACGGTTATGATCGCGACGAAGTTTTCTACAACTTCGACGGATTGCTTTCTCGATTCATCAAAGGTAAACTCAAATCCCTAACACGTGGTCTTCGTGTTCTTTGTGATTCTTCAAGTCTTTAACTTTCTTCTTGGATCTTTTAGCTTGCCCTAGGGCTAACACTATTGTATATGTGTTGTGCTCGTGATTAGGGCAAAGTTTGTGCTCGTGATTGCTCGTGTTTGGAGCCTGAGGCCGCGACTACCAAGGGAGTTTGGAGCTGTTCGTGGTTGTTCTTAAGCTTGGGGGGCTACGAGCTTCGTGAGCCTTTGTTCGTGTTGATTTTCGGACCGACTGTTCAGGTGGGGAGAAAGAGTACTGGTGCTGTCGGGAAGGCAAGAGTAGCGTAGATGTTTTTTCTACTGTATGTAGGGAAGCCCTAACCCTACTAGTGGTTGAGCCCCGACAAAGTACCTAAACCCTAGGTTTAGCATACTCTGGGCTATCACCTTTAAGTCTAGAAACCCTACGTTAGAGAACTATTGATTGAGGATGATCTGATTCGTATGACTGTTGTGATGTTGATTGTTTTTGTTGCTATCTGTCTACATGCTTATATGCTACTTGGTATATGATATGCCTGCTGTTTTGTTATTGTTGTTGATGTTATTATTGTTGCTGTTATACTGTTTGTGGTGATGTTGTGTTGTGGCGGAATGTCGGTTAGAGTTAAGTTTGGCTATATGCCATGTTATTATCGGGTTGATACCGTGGATGGTGTTATTGCTGTTGTGCTGGTTACCTGAGGCTGTGGTCGTGTTGTTTGAGCTATGGCTCGTGGATGCGTGGTGTCGAGGCTATGGCCATGTTGATGCGGTGGCATCGTGCTGTTTCTAATTGAGTGTTTAGGCGTGAGATCCCGGTATCAAGCCAGTTGACGATGTTTGTTGCATATCATCAACTCCCAAGTGCCGAGGCCGTATGACAGGTAGTATGGACTGCCAATGTCATATGAGGTTAGTTGTACCTGAGTGCGGGTACAAAAAGTAGAAGGGGCGGTCAAGTGAGTGACCTTGGGGATGTTGCCGATCTCGGGAATAGTTTGCAGTGATGGATGAGGTAGCTTCTATCCTGTCGTGACACCCGATCCAGTCCGATTTGCCCGACTAATCCCTGAGCTTTCCACTTTCCAGGCTAACGTTCCGAGGCGACCAAGACACCCCGGTTCCGGTGTGGAAGGGGGATGCACTCTTATTGGTCACGGCGAACGGTTTGGTTTCTTGGACAAACTAATTTCGTTCCGACACAAAACCTGTTTCGGTGTGGACTTGTTTGGGTGTGGAATCGTTCGGTGTGGAACCAACTTTGTGAATTTTCAGACGACATGCTGCATGGGATTAGTATCCCGGTCTAGAGGATTGATCTGAGAGTGAGACTCATGGAGATGGACGTTTACTGCATGTGTTATTTGGGAAAGTATACACAATCGTTTAACAAGTAATAAAGTGTAAGTGAGATCGTTCCCACGAGGATTATATGGTGAATCAAGTGCCAAGTTCGAATTAATGGTTCTATTAATTAAGATTAACAAAAAAGTAACAAATAGTTTGTGTGTGTGCGTGTCCAGAGCAGTTTTGGGAAATAAATGCTAGAGCAATAAAAACAGATTTGTTAACAGAACTGGTAAAACAGCTATGGGGAAGTATCCCTCGCAACTTCAATCTAGTTCAGTTATGCATTTGCAGTGCTACGGCAATTTGGCTCCAGGAAATGAAAGTTTGTTTTCCAACAGTTCTGAGGTGAACTTCACTAAACGTCTCCTATTCCTAGGTCCATATTAGTTACATTCATACCTCATTTAAGCTCGTTCCAGCTAGCCTAAGAGTTAGAATGTTCATTCCTAAATCATTCTTCATCATAATTTTCCAATTAATGATTTTACTCTTATCTATAAAACAGTTCTGCTACACTTAGCTTTTTCAAGCAGCCATGAGCTCAAGTTCTAACTAAGGTGATCAAGCTTAATTAAAACACAATTCATATCAGATTTATAGAAAATGCATTAACAAAGCATAACATAACATTTACAAGAAATCCATTACAAGTTCAACATCCTATAGCTACAAGAGGTTTAGCTCATATTGAGCTTACAAAAACAAAGAAAAATAAGAAATGGAAGAAAAAGCCATTACAATGGAGGAGAGAGAGAAAGGGGCGCAGCTGCTGTCCTTGCTCCAGTAGGGAAGATGATGTCTGATGATTGTTCCCTTGGGTGTACCCTATTTAGGGTTTTCCAAAATATCTTAAGGCCCTTTCCTCTCTCATCCTTTTTGGGCTAAATGTGGGCTAGTACAAGTGTCTTTGGCCCAATTTCCAAACTTTAATGCACTGAATGCCAGCCCTACGTGTAGGTCACTGTCCTTATCAGCAAAGGACAAGTCATCATGAGCTTTTGTCCTTTTTCGAAACCAGCTTCAGCTACGGTTGCTACAGCAAGTCCTAGAGCAACGTCTCCAGTTCAGCGCCTGATTCTCCAAAAATTGCTCTGTATAGAAAAACTCTCAATTAATCACCGAAACAGTTCTAAAAGATACCAAAACATGAAAACTCACAAAAGGCACTTGTAAAACACACTTTACACAGAATCACACTAAAACACTAGAAACATAGACTCGAAATACTCAAAGACCATAAAAACACAAGTGAAAAAGGTACAAATAACTCTTCATAAAAAGAGTTATCATACCCCCAAACTTGAATCATTGCTTGTCCTCAAGTAATGGAAACAAAAGAAACTAAAAAGAAAAGACACAAATTTTCCTAAACCTCCACACATGTGCTCAGCTTAGCTCAAACACATTTTTTTTTTTTTAATAAACCAATTTCTTCACAAGGCATACTTGACAATGCATCAACAATCATGAAATTCAATCAAGCAAGCATTCATGGATGTCTTCATTTTCAACTCTCAGCAACATGCTACAGCACTACACTCTCAAAACAGTGTGTTCTTCCTCTCTTCTCAAGCAAAGATAGGTACTCTCAATCATCATTCAAATGCACAGTCAAACATGACTTTGACAAGCTTCTAAACACATAACTCACAATCAAAACTGTACACTGCTAGAGGACTTTAATTGGTTGCAATAGGGCTTGAGTTCAGGTAGGAACAGTTCTGGGAAGGTGGCTACACTAGCTGGAGCTTAGGTATGCTTCCTCTTTTTGCTTCACAATTATTTCTTTCATAGCTAGCTCACACAAGTTAAGGAGGAATTTTTTTTTATTTTTAAAACCATTGAATTTTACCAACAACAGTTCAATTTCTGATATTCTGTCACATAGCATCTGCATAGCACCCCCAAACTTAAAACTGTGCTAGCCCTCGAGCACCCCCAAACTTATGTTACAACATGTAAACACAGGAAGCACACCAGCCACTCCAACTAGTTAGGACATTGGTTTTTCAAGATATGGCTTGTAATGTGGGTTGATCAGAAATAAAGGGCTTGCAGGCTCAAAGGAGTTCACACAAAGGTAATATCCAAGGGTAGGCTATTTAGCCAATACTAGGCTCAAGAAGACAAAATATGTCTCTAGCAAAAGTGTGTGTGCGGCACAGATGTGGAGAAGTATGAAAGCAGCAAGACAAAATCAGATAAGCATGCACAAAAATGGTATTCACACGGAAAGAAGAATAAAACTGTTTTGGCCCAAAAGCTCACAAGGTGTATCAGCATTCCTACAGCATGTACCTCGAGCTTCAAACAATTAAATCCAATCCCATAAGCCCAAAAGAAAACAATCAAGTCAACGCTGCCAAAGAGGTGCACTTGTGAAATTTCTAAACAGATAATTTTCATTAAACAAAACCCCATGATGGGGATGGTTGTGCACATGGTGGAGTCAAACATAAAGGATACTAGGTGCAAAAAGAAAACAGGTGGGGTCAAAGTCAGTTGAACCCCACTTTTCAACTACTTCCTACAATTCAAAAACAACAACAAACAGAACAAGACACCAACATGTATAGAAACTTAAACTAGAAACCAAGAGAAAGAACTAAAGGGAAACAAGGAAACTCCTGATAGGGTTGCTGCAACAGGCTGCAGGTTGCTGCAGCAACCTGCTATGATAGGCTCAAGTGCTCAGATTCTTGATGCAGGAGCTCTTCCTGCTACTTTTTGGGGTAGAGGATCCCACTTCTTTCACTAGGACTAAGTCTGCTTGTTCCTCTTCATCAGTTTCTGAGGCTGCTGTGCTCTCTTCACTCCCCCCTGCTCTCTAAGTTGCTGCAGCAGCTGGCTTTTTACCCTTGCCTTTTGAGGCACTTGGCTCAGGCAGCCTACTCTTTCTAGTTGCAAGAGGAACATTGTCATCTTCATCCTCATCAAAGATAGGGTAATCAGCAGCTATTTTTGTGATCACATCCCTTAGAGGGGTGTCTGCTACTTTTTTCATGGGAGTTTGAGAGGGGGTAGGGGTTGCTGTTGTTGCTTCAGGGTCAGCTTTGTCATGTTCTTCTTCCGTTTCAGCCCCCAAATCCTGCAGGGGGCTTTCAGTTCTCTTTCTCTTCTTGCTTCTCAGGTCTTCAGTGGTGGTAGTGGTGGATTGTTGTCGTTATGAAGGTGCTGGTGGCATCCAATCAGAGGGGTTTGATGCATCCGAGACTGCTGCGGCACTGGGACTGTTATGCTTCTTAGGGGTGGCTTGCTCTGAGGTGTGGTTCTGCTTAGGTAGAATCTGCATTGGAAACTGTGGTATTAGGTGCACTTTCTTCCATTGGTTAAGCTCCAACACCCTTTGCTACCATTTGAAATGGTCCAGGGAAAACTGCCAATACAGTTGTTGCTGCAGCATGTGTTGCTGCAGCACTTGAGTCAGAAACTCCACCTTTTGCTTTAGCCCTGCAGAGCGGTCCTGCTGCTTTATGGGCTCTCCTGGTTCCATAACCTGCTCCTTTTCCTTGGCCTGGGTTGCTTTGGCTGAGTTGGATATAAACCTATTGATCAACATAATATCGATGCTCCCAGAGTTCCTCTCCTCCACTTCCCCTTTGTGAAACTCTATGCCACATCGCATGCATAGTTCAGTGATAAAGCAGGGGAAGACTAATTGACCTTTTGTGCTTGTGGCACAATTGGAAATCTCCTGCTGAATCAACCTCCCTACATTTATCTTCTTCCCTCCAAGATGCAGTAAAGGAGCACCAGACGCTCCTTCTTAACAGTCTCAATATGAGCAGTGGGGGAGAGTTTGTGTCTCAGGAAGTGATACCAAACCTTGGCTAAGGGTTTCAGAGCAGACCTGGAAATTTTCAATAGATTTCCAGAAGTTGGCAGCCATTGCGTCCCTGGGACAGTCACAACATCCTTTATAGCAGTCAGCTGCTTCACAGTAGCCTTCTTCAGTAAAGGCTGGTACTCATCTTCCTCTTCATCCAGGTTCAGCTTTAAATTGATGGTCTTTGCAGAGAAGCTGACTTTGCACCCACGCACCATGGAATGGGTTTGCTCAGCCCCTCCAATGTTTGCATAGAACTCACAGACAAGTGGAGTGCAAAACCCAATAGGGTGGCTAGCAAATCGTTTCCGCTTATGCTGGTCAATCACCACAGCAACGTCATCAGGGAGGCCATAGGAGGCCTTGTTAGAGATCGTGAACCCTTATTGTACCTGGCCACGACTTCAACGTCCACAAATAACTCATATACCTCAAACTCATCACTTGATGTGGGCTTGCTCCTCTTCACAGCGCAATGCTTCAAGCAAGGCATGGTGGAGCAGTGATGGGGGGAAGAGATGAAGGTGGGAGATGAAGAAATTTGGGGGGAGCTGGAGAAATTAGGGCTCGGGTAGGGGAAAGGGTGGGTGAGCGTGTGGGTGTGTGATGGTTAAAGGGAGAGTGGGTTGGCTTTATAGTGAGAGGAGTGATGGGTGAGTGATGGTGATTGACGCTGGTGGTTGAGAATGTGTGGTTAGGGAGAGGTGCAGTTATCGAGAAAGAATAAATGGTGTGAGGGATGCTTGGGAAGTTGTGACTGTATGGAGAATTGCTCCACCTTTTCTCTTTCAACTATTTGACATTGTTTTATCCAAATTTCGAACTGATGTGACTTCCCCCAGAAACCAACGCAAAGACTAAATCACTTATTTGGGCCTCCAACCTGTTTCAGCCCAATGAACAACCACACCACCACCTGGGACAGTTATACCACCTACATCCACAACTTCCATTCTCTTTGTTTTCTGTTTATTGAGTTGGTGCCAACTAAAAAATAAAAACACAAAAAACAATATAAACTAAGGAAATTTTTTTGCTGGGCTGCCTCCCAATAGCGCTTGGTTTACAAGTCCTCAGCCAGACTTAGAGCATGTGGAATGTAACACCCTGCTTTTTCACTTCCATGTATATATGTTTATAGATGTTTGCATATGTTGTTTTTGCTTGTTTTTGGTGCATAAGTTCATAGTTGTAATAGTTCAGCCTTTAGAATAATCGATTCATCCGAGTCTAAATAACCTGTTTCACGGTTTTGGCCATATCTTGAGTTCTATACATCCGATCGAGGTGATCTTGGATGAGTTGGAAAGCTTAGAGAATTATCTACAAGTCCTATTCAGGTGTCGAGGCCAAAAACACGTTTTCTAGGTGAAGAAATCGATTTCCAGAAAGTGGAAATCGATTGTTTAAAGGGCAAAATCGATTTCCTTGATAAGAAAATCGATTTAGCCAATGGAAAATCGATTTCGATGGTCGTGGAATCGATTCCCATGCGTGTCAGAGCTTGTGTACGCGTTTGGGTTACCGGCTATGCTGTGTACGGCCCATTCGTCCTAAAACGTCCCTAACAGTTATATATACATAGCGTATGACCTAAACCTAGTATCCACACCCTATTGTACTCACTTTTTGCCTTTTCTCATCCCTAGGAGCTCACTGATCTCTTGCTCTAGAAAACCCAAAAGGACGAATCCTGCTTTGGTGTTCTTCGTCAAGAACACGCCGTTGTTTGGCTAGTCTATCCCTGCTGCTAGAGTTAATCTCCGAAGTTAGAAACCAAGGTGAGTTTCTAATCCTAGATTTGTTTTCCCTTTCAATCCTTAACTTAAAGATCGTCTCTGCCTTCTAGTGTTGCGATCGTGATCAAGTGCTGAACCCGTAAGAAGGAACCGTCGCAGAACTTGGCTCTGTTCTCTTTCCCTTAGGCTGTGAATCGTCATACCAGGTATGGGGGGAGAAAATTGGTCATGAATATGTGGGTTTTGAAATAGGTTAAGATGAAGGGGTTAACCCATGACCCCTATGTATGCCTGCGTATGCCTATGAATGTTGTTATGTTGTTTTCTGGCTATATGAGTATTGATTGATGAATAATTTGATGTTATAACATGTTTATAACTATGATTTCATGATTTATATGATTGTTGATGAATTGATGATGATGAACATGTTGTTTATGCCATGATATGGTGTTTTGTTAACCTTATGCTATCAGAACATAGTTATAGGGAGAACATAAATAGTCAATGTGAGATTGAGGATCAAGGATTAGTTTGAGAACCCTTAGGTTATGATTTATGAGTGTTGGACTAATCAAATTGGTGATAAATAACTTAGGCTCGAATGATATGTCAATTAGAGAACATAGACCGGTCTGATAGCGGAGAAAACCCACTGCTGCATGATCTGACACCCAGAAATCGATTTCCAGCACATGGAAATCGATTTGAATCGACCAAGAATCGATTTCCAAGGCGTGGAAATCGATTTGGCCTTGTAGAAATCGATTTCTAGAATCGATTTTCATTGTTCAAAATCGATTGGGGAAATCGATTTGAACATGTTGAAATCGATTTCCAGAGATTGGAAATCGATTTGAAGACTTGAGAAATCAATTCCAGAGATTGGAAATCGATTCTCACGTGACAGAAGCAGTTATGACACCTTAGGCTAGGAATGTTGAAAATCACTAACAGTTTGATGGATCAGATTAGAGAAGGGCAAAAGATAGATGTATACCTTTTAAACCAGAGAGAGTTGATTGCTCAAGGTAGAAATCTTAGTTTTAAGGAAGGGACTGATGGAATTTTGAGGTTCCAGGATAGAGTTTGTATACCTGATGTTCCAGAGCTTAGGAAGTGGATCCTTGAGGAGGGACATAGGAGTGGTTTGAGTGTTCACCCAGGAGCCAAAAGATGTATCAGGATCTAAAACGGATATTTTGGTGGCCTAGGATGAAAAAAGATGTGGCTGAGTTTGTGTATGCTTGCTTAGTGTGTCAGAAGGCTAAGATAGAGCACCAGAAACCTTCAGGTAAGTTGCAACCTTTGAGTATCCCTGAGTGGAAGTGGGATAGTATCTCTATGGATTTTGTGTCTGGACTCCCTAGGACTCCAGCTGGTTGTGATGCCATATGGATTGTTGTGGACAAGTTAACCAAATCTGCCCATTTCATTCCTATGAACATGGAATATCCATTAGAGAAGTTGATTGGGTTGTATATCAGAGAAATAGTTAGATTGCATGGTGTACCCTCTAGCATAGTTTCAGATAGAGATCCTAGATTTACCTCTAGATTTTGGAATAGTTTGCATGAGGCCTTAGGAACTAAGCTCAGATTGAGTTCAGCTTACCACCCACAGACCGATGGTCAGTCTGAGAGAACAATCCAATCCTTAGAAGACTTGTTGAGGGCGTGTGTGCTAGAGCAGTCGGGTAGTTGGGATAAGTTTTTACCCCTTATAGAGTTTACCTACAACAATAGCTTCCATTTCAGTATTGGGACGGCACCTTATGAGGCTTTGTATGGGAGGAGGTGTAGGACACCGTTGTGTTGGAATGAGCCTAGAGAGAATGTTGTGTTAGGACCTGAGGTAGTGCAAGAGACTACAGAGAAAGTGAGGATGATACAAGATAATATGAGAACGACACAGAGTAGGCAAAAGAGTCACCATGATAAGAGAAGAAAAACTCTCGAATTCCAGGAAGGGGATCATGTGTTCTTGCGAGTTACTCCAACAACTGGGGTTGGCAGAGTAATGAAAGCGAGGAAACTTACTCCTAGATTCATTGGCCCTTACCAAATTCTAAAAAGAGTCGGTGAAGTCGCCTACCAGATAGCCTTACCCCCGTTCTTTTCAAACCTTCATAATGTGTTTCATGTGTCTCAACTTCGAAAGTACGTTCATGATCCAAGCCATGTGATAGTACCCGATGTTATTCCACTAAAGGATAACCTGACCTTTGAGGTGTTACCACTTCGGGTTGAAGATCGAAGGGTCAAGAAGCTGAGAGGGAAGGAAATTCCTTTAGTCAAGCTCATTTGGAGTGGAGCTATAGAAGAAAGTGCTACGTGGGAGTTGGAGAGCAAGATGAAGGAGTCATACCCGCATCTGTTTACTCAAGGTGAGTAGAAATTTCGAGGACGAAATTTTATAAGGGGGTGGAATTGTAACACCTGCTTTTTCACTTCTATGTATATATGTGTTAATACTTGCTTATAGATGTTTGCATATGTTATTTTTGCTTGTTTTTGGTGCATAAGTTCATAGTTGTAATAGTTCAGCCTTTAGAATAACTGATCCATCCGAGTCTAAATAACCTGTTTCACGGTTTTGTGCAATCTTGAGTTCTAGACATCCGATCGAGGTGATCTTGTATGCGTTGGAAAGCTTAGAGAATTATCTACAAGTCATATTTAGGTGTCAAGGCCAAAAACACGTTTTCTGAAAGGGAAATCGATTTCCAGGTGAAGAAATCGATTTCCAGAAAGTGGAAATCGATTGTTTAAAGGGAAAAATCGATTTCCTTGATAAGAAAATCGATTTAGCCAATGGAAAATCGATTTCCATGGTCGTGGAATCGATTCCCATGCGTGTCAGAGCTTGTGTACGCGTTTGGGTTACCGGGCTATGCTGTGTACGGCCCATTCGTCCTAAAACGTCCCTAACAGTTATATATACATAGCATATGACCTAAACCTAGTATCCACACCCTATTGTACTCACTTTTTGCCTCTTCTCATCCCTAGGATCTCACTGATCTCTTGCTCTAGAAAACGCAAAAGGACGAATCCTGCTTTGGTGTTCTTCATCAAGAACACGCCATTGTTTGGCTAGTCTATCCCTGCTGCTAGAGTTAATCTCCTAAGTTAGAAACCAAGGTGAGTTTCTAATCCTATATTTGTTTTCCCTTTCAATCCTTAACTTAAAGATCGACTCTGCCTTCTAGTGTTGCGATCGTGATCAAGTGCTGAACCCGTAAGAAGGAACCGTCGCAGAGCTTGGCTCTGTTCTCTTTCCCTTAGGCTATGAATCGTCATACCAGGTGTGGAGGGAGAAAATTGGTCATGAATATGTGGGTTTTGGGATAGGTTAAGATGAAGGGGTTAACCCATGACCCCTATGTATGCCTGCGTATGCCTATGAATGTTGTTATGTTGTTTTCTGGCTATATGAGTATTGATTGATGAATAATTTGATGTTATAACATGTTTATAACTATGATTTCATGATTTATATGATTGTTGATGAATTGATGATGATGAACATGTTGTTTATGCCATGATATGGTGTTTTGTTAACCTTATGCTATCAGAACATAGTTATAGGGAGAAAATAAATAGGCAATGTGAGATTGATGACCAAGGATTAGTTTGAGAACCCTTAGGTTATGATTTATGAGTGTTGGACTAATCAAATTGGTGATAAATAACTTACGCTCGAATGATATGTCAATTAGAGAACGTAGACCGATCCGATAGCGGAGAAAACCCGCTGCTGCATGATCTGACACCCAAAAATCGATTTCCAGCACATGGAAATCGATTTGAATCGACCAAGAATCGATTTCCAAGGCGTGGAAATCGATTTGGTCTTGTAGAAATCGATTTCTAGAATCGATTGTCATTGTTCAAAATCGATTGGGGAAATCGATTTGAACATGTTGAAATCGATTTCCAGAGATAGGAAATCGATTTGAAGACTTGAGAAATCGATTCCAGAGATTGGAAATCGATTCTCACGTGACAGAAGCAGTTTTGACCCCTTATGCTTGATGGATAGTGTTATGTAGGCTTGTTATGATCTAAGGACTTTAAGTTACCCTTAGGAGCTTAAGAACACTTGATCTTTGATCTTACTTAACACTAGGATGTAACCCCATGGTTTAAAATAGAATGAGTTAGAGAAGAACGTCATGAAATAATAAAGATGATAACAAAGTTGCTATTGATAATAGTAACGAGAAGTTATTATTAGTGATGATTGTTGATGACCATCGTGGATGATCATAGATAATAATCAATGTGATTGATTATGGTGATGGACGGTTGGCATGTGTTTGCATATTGATGAACATTGCACGCATCATACGTCGAAGTTGATATGTTGGGTGGAAAGCAAACGATGAATCGCCATAGTGGAGGCCACAATGGGTGTAACGCCTCAATTTTCACGTTTTCTATTTCTTTAGTATTTTAATGTCTTTATTTTATTCGAGGTCTTAGGAATAGAAATAAAATATTCCGAGACCACAGTCATGCTCGACGATATCGTAGGAAGCTACGATTAAGTTTTGAGTCGAAAACTCAAACGGAGTCCGGTCTGGGTTTTTACACTGACAGTATGATTTTACTGCTCAGAAGACCTCAGATGGACCCGTGAACGAGATAGTAAGTCTTAGAATTCGATTCTCTACGTTTTGGTTAAATTTCGTAAAAATTTCAGAAAAATCATTTCCTGACCTTCGTTCGGGCGGATTCCTCAATCGGGTGACGAACGGAGCCACATATGGATTTACCGGGACTCGTCAATGGATAATCTTGATACCACATCATCCCAGGACACTTGGGAGAGTATGCCAGAGTCGTCATGACGTTCGGAAATATCTGGACGCAAAATGACCAAAATGCCCCTAACCTTAGTCTTTTACACTTTTACCATTATACCCTTTTGGAAAATGACCTTTTTACCCTTAAGTGAACTTTTAAGAGGCTGAACTCAGCCCCTCACTTCATCATTTTCGCACAGCCCCTCACACCATAGAGTTCCATAGTTGTTCTTGAGAGAAAACTCCATTTTCACCTAGAAAAGCTTGAGTTTTTGTTGGATTCACTTGATTCCTTGAGCAATCTTTCTTCATTTCAAGGTAAGATCACTTCTATGATCTCTTAGCTTCTTGAATCTTTCTTTATTTCAAGATCAATCTTCATTTTCATGAAAAGAATTTCTTAGATCCAAAACTTTGAAAATCCATAGGAAATTGTAGAAAAATCCTTTTGAGGTAAGACCAAGTTCTTTGAACTCACATCATCAATCTCTACCTAAACCTAAGAGCTTATGATTCAACTCTCATCGTAGCTCAAAAAGCATTTTTGGCCGAACCCTTTTGGAAGATGATGAATAGTGTTTTCATCAAGTTTTGATTTTTAACCCTTGATTTCATCCTTAGTTTCCCTAATGCCTTTGAATCCATGAAATGGAAACCAAAACCAATTTCTAACCTTTTTAACCTAGGGTGGCCGAAACCCTCTTTGTTGTAATAGTTGAGTTTGGCTTTGATTGTTGTTTAATGTTGAATTGTTGTGTTGTGTAGTTGTTGACGATTATCAGGAGGTTCAGAAACCGATCAACCGACTTTGATCCGGGAATCTGCTCATCAAGAGGTATGGGGAGAAGAACCTCATCACACCAAGATGGTGGTAGTGAGAATGGTTGTTTGAGTTTATGTGTGGGTGAAACCCTTTAGTTTGGGTTCACTTTTATGTGTTAAGTCTTGTTAAGTTCTCTTGGAGAACAAGATTGTTATGATGAGTTTATGCTTGAGTATGTTGTGGTGTGCTTTAGCATATGTTGATGATGATATGATTGAATGAAAATCATTTCCATGTATGTTGAAAAACCTACTTTGATCACTAGATCAAGTATGGACTTTTATGGTTTGATTATGAGACCATGATGTGTGATGGACTTGGATGTTTGATTATGATGTAGAAATGTGTATTGTGGCTTATCATAATTGTATGAGCTTTTGAGCTACATTTGCTTTGTTGGTGAAGTGAAGTCTCCATTTTCTTTGGAGTAGGCTTGTGGCCTTAGTAAGAGGAAAATATAAGAACATATGTTGTCCTTGTTTTGGTAAAGTGTTGATGCAACAAAACATGATTTCATAACCTATGTTTTCAAAGAGAAACAAAAGTGATTTTGATCCAAAGATCAAATGAAGTTTTCACCTCTAAAGTGTGTCACCAAAGTTGGGAAAATGTCTTTTCTTTAGCCATAGGTCTTTTAATCAAACTAAGTGTTTCAAAAGAAGAAATAATGAAGGAGTTAGGGAAAATGAAAAACAGGGCACTCGCCCCGCGAACCCCGTCTCGCCTCGCGAGACAGAGGGAAGATAAGGCATTCGCCAGGCTAACCTTGCCTCGCCTCGCGAAACAGTGGACTAGCCTGAGCAGCAAAGATGCAGCTCCTCGGCCTCGCGTCGCGACTTTGTTATCGCCTCGCGAACTGCCTAAGCAGCAAAGATGCAGCTTCTCGGCCTCGCGTAGCGAAGTTGTTTTCGCCTCGCGAACCGCCTAAGTAGTGAAGATGCAACTTCTCTGCCTCGCGTCGCGATATAACCCTCGCCTCGCGGAGCAGAAAGACTGTCTAAGAAGTAAAGATGACTTCTCTGCCTCGCGTCGCGACCCAATCCTAGCCTCGCGAAGCAGAAGGATTTTTCCAAGCAGTAAAGAAAACTTCTCAGCCTCGCGTCGCGACATATACCTTCGCCTCGCGAGAAATGGTTTGTTTATAAATAGTGTTTTTCAAACTCAAACTGTAAAGTTTACGCTTTTTAAACCTAAGTTAAGTAATTGACTTAGAGTTGAAGACAAGTTATAATTAAGTATGGTATGTAGTGGAACAAGACCACATGCTATACCATTGATGACTTAATACATCAATGACTTCATAAGACATAATCACAAACATAAAACGTTTTGGGTTTTGAAACAGTCGTTCGATGACGGACCGGTGATTCGGACCCCGATCAGTCGTTCAATTATTTCAATCTTGTGATGACTCGATCCCGGAGGGATCACGAGATTTATCCGGTGGATAAAGGTTTTGTTTTCAAAAGACGCGTATAGTTCCTAAGGAAGAGAACCTTAGTAGACTTTGAGGTTTATCCGGGGGATAGACATTGCTTGATCGCATCTGCTTTGTGTAAGCATTGGCATTTCATTTGCATAGTTGTAAGGCCTTGAGCCTAGGAGTTGAGCTTACACCTTGATGCGGGTGCGAATCTTACGGTGACGATCTTCAATGGTCTTTTGGGAGGTATCAGGGTTGGAAGGGCTTACATGTGACCAGTTGGTAGCTCTTCTGTGTCGTGGCGAATCCGTGCAATACACTGATATCCTCTACTAGATGCCGTACTTTTCATGTTTGGTTGAGAGTGTTTCCGTAAAAGCCAGATACGTGCACGTTACGAATGTTGTAGCATCTTGCCCAAGGCTGGCGCGCACGGAACATGTCCTCCCATTCACTCTCTCCGAATGTTTTGTTAGCTCCATGGAGTAGGGGTCAGAGTAGTACCCAGTGACATTGACATTGAGTCATCTACATTGCATTGCATTGCATAGCTATTGATGTTTACATTTTCTGTTATACATCATTGTACTGTTTAAGAATACCTTATTTTATGCTGTTAACTGCTTAACATGATATTATGCTGTCAACTGCTTAATATGTTTGACATTGAGAATTCCTGTAAGCATGTTGGGTACGCTGTTACCCGGTGAGTCGTCCCGTTTTTACTATTGCTGTGTTGATGAACGGGAATCTCACCCATATCTGTATGTTTTCTGTTGGTACTTGCTGTTGCTGTTTGAACAGATGGACGTGATGATGGTTCAGTCCAGTAGTTCCTTTGAGCCAGAGGAGGACCTTCTTTTTGTGGTCTAGTTTTGTTGTCGGCCAGACTGTGTCGTTTTTGTAGTACTTTTGGGGAGCTACGACTCCTTGTACTTATTGTATTTCTTATGTCAGTTACACATTAGACTTATGTCTGTATATAGTATTATTCCTTTTTCTGTTTATGTCCCTGTATTTATTATGCATATTGTTCTAGAAATGTATGGCGAACCTAAGTTCGTTATTAGTATTATTTACCTTTGCTAAATCCCATTGCATCTTGTGAAAAGAAAAAAAAAAGAAAATCGTATTTTCCGCATTAAGAAATATTTTCGGCCTTATAAACGTTCGGGAATGTGACACTCGGGAAAGGGTGTTGCATTGTTTGGTATCAGAGCTGGCCGAGTCTTTTTGGGGTTGTAGGTTATGGTCTGTCTTGTTTGTGTTGTGTTCTCTGTGTGATTCTCTGTTGTTTGCTTTAGTTGTGGTTCTTGAGTTTGATAGTTCTGGTTTTGAAGGTAGCAATGGCTGCTCAAAACCTGACTGCTGCTGTGAACGCCATACGGGACATGGCTGTTGCTATGGTTCAGCGTGACGAAAGAGCTGCTGGAGGTAGAGGACTGGACGAATTTCTTCGTCGGAATCCACCTCAATTCAAAGGTGAATTCAAACCTGAGTTGGCTGACCGCTGGATCCAAACGCTAGAGAAAATATTTGGAGCGATGAGATGCACTGAGAATGACAAGGTTGTTTATGCGACCTATATGCTGGTGGAGGATGCTGAATACTGGTGGGAAGGAGCCCGTCAGATGCTGGTGCATGACCAACAAGCTGTTGACTGGAATGCTTTTAAGGGAAAATTCCTGGAGAAGTATTTTCCTGCTAGTGCAAGGCACGAGAAAGAGATGGAGTTCCTCCAGCTGAGACAGGGGGGAATGACCGTAGCTGAATACGGGGCTAAGTTTGAAAGTCTAGCAAAGTTCTCAAATTACTTTCTGGACAACCCAAGAGAGGAGTGGAAGTGCAGAAAATTCGAAGGAGGTCTAAGGATCGACTTGAAGAGAGCTGTAGTTCCATTGGAAATTTCTGTTTTTCCGAGGTTAATGGAAAAGTGTCGTTTGATCGAGAGTTTGGAGCCTAAGGACAAGCGGGTACAGAGTTCTGGACCGAGCAAGTTCCAGAGAGGAAGCGGTGGTCGAGACAACAAATCTCGATGGAAGCCCTATGCAAAGCAACAAGATCGACAACAACGTTCTGTTGGAGGAAGCAGTGGGAGTTTCAGTCAGTCTGGAAATGCCCCAAACAAGTGCATGAAGTGTGGGAAGAGCAATCACATCACCAGAGATTGTTCGATCAAAGGGATTATCTGCTTCAAGTGTGGGAAGCAGGGACACATCTCACGTGAATGCATGCAACCGAAGTTGGAACATTCTGTTAACAATGTCCAAGCTGCAAGGCCTAAGATGAAGGGCAGAGTCTACACTATGGGTGGTGCTGAAGCTTCTCAAAATGAAGACTTGATCCAAGGTCAGTGTGTCATGGGAGGTGAAACCTTAACTGTACTGTTTGATTCAGGCGCAACGCATTCCTTTATTGCCTATGACTGTGTGAATCTGTTGGGATTACCTGTGTCTTCTTTACCTTTTGATTTGGTAATTTCTACGCCTACGGCAAAGCCTGTTATAACTGCTAAAGTTTGTTTGAACTGTTCTATTTCTGTTAAAGGTAGAACATTTTTGATTGATTTGATCTGTTTGCCTCTTTCGCAAATGGATGTAATCTTAGGAATGGATTGGTTATCTTCTAATCATATTCTGTTAGACTGTGCAAATAAAACCTTAGTTTTTCCTAGTCGTGAGAATTCTGGATTTTTGACTGCCAACCAAGTAAACGCTTCTTTGAGAGAAGGAGCTCAAGGATACATGTTGCTATCTTCTTTGGAGGTCAAGAGCGAGCTAGTCTTAGAGCGCATACCTGTCGTGAATGAGTTTCCGGAAGTCTTTCCTGAAGACGTACCAGGTTTGCCGCCAGTTCGGGACATCGAGTTTGCAATCGATCTTGTGCCAGGAACAGGACCAGTGTCTATGGCACCGTATCGTATGGCACCTGCTGAGTTGGAAACGTTGAAGGAACAGTTGGTAGACTTATTGGGGAAGCAGTTTGTTAGACCCAGTGTGTCACCGTGGGGAGCACCTGTGTTGTTGGTGAAAAAGAAAGATGGAACATCTCGGTTATGTGTGGATTATCGCCAGTTGAATAAAGTGACTATTAAGAACAAGTATCCACTTCCGAGGATAGATGACTTGATGGATCAGTTGAGGGGAGCGGCAGTTTTCTCCAAGATTGATTTGCGATCGGGTTATCATCAGATTCGTGTGAAGGCAGAAGATATACCGAAGACAGCGTTTCGAACACGCTATGGGCACTATGAGTATCTTGTGATGCCGTTTGGTGTGACGAATGCTCCAGCTATATTTATGGACTATATGAATAGGATCTTTCGTCCATACGTAGATCAGTTTGTCGTTGTCTTCATAGATGACATACTTATCTATTCGCAAGATCAGGAAGAGCATGCTGAACATCTTAGTGTGGTTCTTCAAGTTCTGAAGGAGAAACAGCTGTATGCAAAACTGTCCAAGTGTGAGTTTTGGCTTGACGAAGTGCAGTTTTTGGGACATGTAATTTCAAAGGAAGGAATTGCTGTAGATCCGTCGAAAGTCGAAGCAGTTCTTGAGTGGGAAAGACCAACCACAGTGACTGAGATACGCAGTTTTGTGGGTTTGGCTGGGTATTATCGGAGGTTCATTGAGCGATTTTCGAAGATTGTAGGACCTCTTACCCAATTGACGAGGAAGGACAAAGCGTTTGAATGGACTAAAGCCTGTGAGCAAAGTTTTTAGGAGTTGAAGAAGAGGCTAACTACATCGCCAGTGTTGATATTGCCAGATCCAAGCGAACCTTTTGAAGTGTACTGTGATGCTTCATACCAAGGATTAGGTTGTGTTATGATGCAGAATCGGAAGGTGGTAGCGTATGCCTCGAGACAGTTGAAAGTGCACGAGAAGAACTACCCAACTCATGATCTGGAGTTAGCAGCGGTAGTCTTTGCGTTGAAGATTTGGAGGCATTACTTGTATGGTTCGACGTTTAATGTCTTCAGTGACCATAAGAGCTTGAAGTATCTGTTTGATCAGAAAGAGCTCAACATGAGACAAAGACGGTGGCTGGAATTTTTGAAGGACTATGATTTCCAGTTACAGTATCATCCGGGAAAAGCTAATGTGGTAGCGGATGCCCTTAGTAGCAAAGTGTTACATGTGTCTGCCATGATGGTTAAGGAATACGAGCTGTTGGAACAATTCAGGGATATGCATCTGTCCGTGGTTAGTATGCCAGGAAGACTATGTGTAGGTATGGTTACGGTATCTTGTGATCTGATGGACCAGATTCGGGAGAAACAAGTATACGACCAGTATCTGGAGAAAGAGCGGAGGAATCTAAAGAGAGGAATGACGTCGGAATACAAAGAAGGAACAGATGGGATCCTAAGACGAGGAGAACGGGTTTGTGTACCAAACAACCCAGAGATAAGGAGGTTAATTCTGGACGAAGCTCATAGAAGCAAGTTAAGTATGCATCCAGGGTCAACCAAGATGTACCAAGACCTGAAGCGATTGTTTTGGTGGCAAGGCATGAAAAGAGATGTAGCCGATTATGTGGCATCTTGCTTAGTATGTCAAAAAGCAAAGGTTGAACATCAGAGGCCAGCTGGAATGTTACTTCCGTTGGATATCCCAGAGTGGAAATGGGACGGCATAGCAATGGATTTCGTGACGTGTTTGCCAAGGACACCTAAAGGATACGATTCCATTTGGGTTATAATTGATAGGCTTACGAAATCAGCTCATTTTCTACCAATTAATCTCAAGTATTCTATGGAAAAGCTTACTCAGATTTATATCAGTGAGATTGTGAGACTACATGGAGTACCTTCAAGTATCATATCGGATAGAGACCCGCGTTTTACTTCGCGATTTTGGCAAAGTTTACATGAAGCTTTAGGGACAAAGTTACGACTAAGTTCGGCTTACCATCCTCAAACTGATGGACAATCGGAAAGGACAATTCAGTCGTTAGAAGATCTGTTAAGGGCGTGTGTGTTGGAACATGCCGGTAGTTGGGAGAATTTCCTACCGTTGATAGAGTTTACCTACAACAACAGTTATCATTCGAGTATAGGGATGGCACCCTACGAAGCTTTATACGGACGACGTTGCAGAACACCTTTGTGTTGGTACCAAGATGGAGAAAGTGCTTCATTAGGACCTGAACTAGTGCAACAAACAACTGAGAAGGTAAAACTGATTCAAGAAAAGATGAGGACAACTCAGAGCCGACAGAAGAGTTATGCGGATAAAAGACGTAGGCCACTTGAGTTCGAGGAAGGGGATCATGTGTTTTTGAGAGTCACTCCGATGACTGGGGTGGGCAGGGTCCTGAAGTCCAGAAAACTCACTCCAAAATTCATTGGACCTTACCAAATTCTTCGTCGGATAGGTCCAGTAGCTTACCAAATAGCTTTACCGTCTTTTCTATCCAACCTTCATAATGTTTTTCATGTTTCGCAATTGCGGAAGTATATTCCTGATCCCAGTCACGTCATAGAGTCTGATTCAGTACAGCTGAAGGATAACCTAACCTATGAGACATTGCCGGTTAAGATCGAGGACAGGAGGATAAAGAAACTGCGAGGGAAGGAGATAGCTTTGGTCAAAGTTATCTGGAACGAGATTACAGGTGATGCTACCTGGGAAAGAGAAGAGGACATGCAACAACAGTATCCGAGTTTGTTTTAAGAGGTACGTATAATTTCGAGGACGAAATTCTTATAAGAGGGGTAGGAATGTAACGCCCCGATTTTCACGTTTTCTATTTCTTTAGTATTTTAATGTCTTTATTTTATTCGAGGTCTTAGGAATAGAAATAAAATATTCCGAGACCACAGTCATGCTCGACGATATCGTAGGAAGCTACGATTAAGTTTTGAGTCGAAAACTCAAACGGAGTCTGGTCTGCGTTTTTACACTGACAGTATGATTTTACTGCTCAGAAGACCTCAGATGGACCCGTGAACGAGACAGTAAGTCTTAGAATTCGATTCTCTACGTTTTGGTTAAATTTCGTAAAAATTTCAGAAAAATCATTTCCTGACCTTCGTTCGGGCGGATTCCTCAATCGGGTGACGAACGGAGCCACATATGGATTTACCGGGACTCGTCAATGGATAATCTTGATACCACATCATCCCAGGACACTTGGGAGAGTATGCCAGAGTCGTCATGACGTTCGGAAATATCTGGACGCAAAATGACCAAAATGCCCCTAACCTTAGTCTTTTACACTTTTACCATTATACCCTTTTGGAAAATGACCTTTTTACCCTTAAGTGAACTTTTAAGAGGCTGAACTCAGCCCCTCACTTCATCATTTTCGCACAGCCCCTCACACCATAGAGTTCCATAGTTGTTCTTGAGAGAAAACTCCATTTTCACCTAGAAAAGCTTGAGTTTTTGTTGGATTCACTTGATTCCTTGAGCAATCTTTCTTCATTTCAAGGTAAGATCACTTCTATGATCTCTTAGCTTCTTGAATCTTTCTTTATTTCAAGATCAATCTTCATTTTCATGAAAAGAATTTCTTAGATCCAAAACTTTGAAAATCCATAGGAAATTGTAGAAAAATCCTTTTGAGGTAAGACCAAGTTCTTTGAACTCACATCATCAATCTCTACCTAAACCTAAGAGCTTATGATTCAACTCTCATCGTAGCTCAAAAAGCATTTTTGGCCGAACCCTTTTGGAAGATGATGAATAGTGTTTTCATCAAGTTTTGATTTTTAACCCTTGATTTCATCCTTAGTTTCCCTAATGCCTTTGAATCCATGAAATGGAAACCAAAACCAATTTCTAACCTTTTTAACCTAGGGTGGCCGAAACCCTCTTTGTTGTAATAGTTGAGTTTGGCTTTGATTGTTGTTTAATGTTGAATTGTTGTGTTGTGTAGTTGTTGACGATTATCAGGAGGTTCAGAAACCGATCAACCGACTTTGATCCGGGAATCTGCTCATCAAGAGGTATGGGGAGAAGAACCTCATCACACCAAGATGGTGGTAGTGAGAATGGTTGTTTGAGTTTATGTGTGGGTGAAACCCTTTAGTTTGGGTTCACTTTTATGTGTTAAGTCTTGTTAAGTTCTCTTGGAGAACAAGATTGTTATGATGAGTTTATGCTTGAGTATGTTGTGGTGTGCTTTAGCATATGTTGATGATGATATGATTGAATGAAAATCATTTCCATGTATGTTGAAAAACCTACTTTGATCACTAGATCAAGTATGGACTTTTATGGTTTGATTATGAGACCATGATGTGTGATGGACTTGGATGTTTGATTATGATGTAGAAATGTGTATTGTGGCTTATCATAATTGTATGAGCTTTTGAGCTACATTTGCTTTGTTGGTGAAGTGAAGTCTCCATTTTCTTTGGAGTAGGCTTGTGGCCTTAGTAAGAGGAAAATATAAGAACATATGTTGTCCTTGTTTTGGTAAAGTGTTGATGCAACAAAACATGATTTCATAACCTATGTTTTCAAAGAGAAACAAAAGTGATTTTGATCCAAAGATCAAATGAAGTTTTCACCTCTAAAGTGTGTCACCAAAGTTGGGAAAATGTCTTTTCTTTAGCCATAGGTCTTTTAATCAAACTAAGTGTTTCAAAAGAAGAAATAATGAAGGAGTTAGGGAAAATGAAAAACAGGGCACTCGCCCCGCGAACCCCGTCTCGCCTCGCGAGACAGAGGGAAGATAAGGCATTCGCCAGGCTAACCTTGCCTCGCCTCGCGAAACAGTGGACTAGCCTGAGCAGCAAAGATGCAGCTCCTCGGCCTCGCGTCGCGACTTTGTTATCGCCTCGCGAACTGCCTAAGCAGCAAAGATGCAGCTTCTCGGCCTCGCGTAGCGAAGTTGTTTTCGCCTCGCGAACCGCCTAAGTAGTGAAGATGCAACTTCTCTGCCTCGCGTCGCGATATAACCCTCGCCTCGCGGAGCAGAAAGACTGTCTAAGAAGTAAAGATGACTTCTCTGCCTCGCGTCGCGACCCAATCCTAGCCTCGCGAAGCAGAAGGATTTTTCCAAGCAGTAAAGAAAACTTCTCAGCCTCGCGTCGCGACATATACCTTCGCCTCGCGAGAAATGGTTTGTTTATAAATAGTGTTTTTCAAACTCAAACTGTAAAGTTTACGCTTTTTAAACCTAAGTTAAGTAATTGACTTAGAGTTGAAGACAAGTTATAATTAAGTATGGTATGTAGTGGAACAAGACCACATGCTATACCATTGATGACTTAATACATCAATGACTTCATAAGACATAATCACAAACATAAAACGTTTTGGGTTTTGAAACAGTCGTTCGATGACGGACCGGTGATTCGGACCCCGATCAGTCGTTCAATTATTTCAATCTTGTGATGACTCGATCCCGGAGGGATCACGAGATTTATCCGGTGGATAAAGGTTTTGTTTTCAAAAGACGCGTATAGTTCCTAAGGAAGAGAACCTTAGTAGACTTTGAGGTTTATCCGGGGGATAGACATTGCTTGATCGCATCTGCTTTGTGTAAGCATTGGCATTTCATTTGCATAGTTGTAAGGCCTTGAGCCTAGGAGTTGAGCTTACACCTTGATGCGGGTGCGAATCTTACGGTGACGATCTTCAATGGTCTTTTGGGAGGTATCAGGGTTGGAAGGGCTTACATGTGACCAGTTGGTAGCTCTTCTGTGTCGTGGCGAATCCGTGCAATACACTGATATCCTCTACTAGATGCCGTACTTTTCATGTTTGGTTGAGAGTGTTTCCGTAAAAGCCAGATACGTGCACGTTACGAATGTTGTAGCATCTTGCCCAAGGCTGGCGCGCAAGGAACATGTCCTCCCATTCACTCTCTCCGAATGTTTTGTTAGCTCCATGGAGTAGGGGTCAGAGTAGTACCCAATGACATTGACATTGAGTCATTTACATTGCATTGCATTGCATAGCTATTGATGTTTACATTTTCTGTTATACATCATTGTACTGTTTAAGAATACCTTATTTTATGCTGTTAACTGCTTAACATGATATTATGCTGTCAACTGCTTAATATGTTTGACATTGAGAATTCCTGTAAGCATGTTGGGTACGCTGTTACCCGGTGAGTCGTCCCGTTTTTACTATTGCTGTGTTGATGAACGGGAATCTCACCCATATCTGTATGTTTTCTGTTGGTACTTGCTGTTGCTGTTTGAACAGATGGACGTGATGATGGTTCAGTCCAGTAGTTCCTTTGAGCCAGAGGAGGACCTTCTTTTTGTGGTCTAGTTTTGTTGTCGGCCAGACTATGTCGTTTTTGTAGTACTTTTGGGGAGCTACGACTCCTTGTACTTATTGTATTTCTTATGTCAGTTACACGTTAGACTTATGTCTGTATATAGTATTATTCCTTTTTCTGTTTATGTCCCTGTATTTATTATGCATATTGTTCTAGAAATGTATGGCGAACCTAAGTTCGTTATTAGTATTATTTACCTTTGCTAAATCCCATTGCATCTTGTGAAAAGAAAAAAAAAAAGAAAATCGTATTTTCCGCATTAAGAAATATTTTCGGCCTTATAAACGTTCGGGAATGTGACACTCGGGAAAGGGTGTTGCAATGGGTGTTATCCCAACCTTGGGGTACATTGGGTATAGGAGTTCCAGGTGACATGGGCTAGCTACCTATTGTCGGAGTGACCTAATGAATAGGCTTGAGTACCCTGACTAGCCACTATACATTATCAGGATTGGTGAGAGTGTTCGGGGATGGCCCATGGTCTGGCATATCATCCACGTTGATAACCGGACATGTACTCCTAATCGTCTTTCCAGAGTTAGAGTTGTTGGCCACATGCATACGGAGTAGTGATTTTGCATTCACATTGACATGCATCTTTGATATATATATATATATATATATATATTGATTATACATGTGTTGATTGCTGTATGTTGTATGTCATCTTAATTACTATTCCATTCCGTTTACATATATTTATGATCGTATTTCTCACCCCTATCTTTTGTTGTTCTTGCGCATATGATGTTGCTTGTGCAGAGGAGGGTGAGCATACTGACGAGGAGTGATCCCGTGGAGATCTCTCTTATTAATAGTAGTTAGGATTTACGTTCAGTTGTTTAGTTTATTCTGATGTATTATCGGTATATGTATACCAGCTCTGATATGTGACATCGGGATTTGGGTTATGTTTATTATTTATGTTTTCCGCAGTTTGTTTTTAAAGGGTTTTGATTATTTCAGATTCCTACGTTTGAGTTATAGATGATGTGATGCGCATTACCCTTGAGGAAATGTTTTTATTTTAATTATTATATTTTTTTTAAAGACATGTATGATTTTATTTATATTTTATTTTATGCGGGGTAGTGGGTATCATATGGAACATCAAGGATCAGCCATGACTATGGTGGCCTGTGCCTTAGCAAATGGCTCACCCTAGTAATGCTTGACCCGTTGCCCTTTTACCTTAAAGGTTCTACCAGAAGCTGCGTCAAGCAATGCAATGGCTCCATGAGAGTGGACATGAACAATGGTAAAGGGTCTAGACCATCTAGATTGGAGCTTGCCTGGGAACAGCTTCAGTCTGGAATTGAAAAGCAAAACTTGCTCTCCTTTTGCAAAGTCTCTCTTCTGAATTTTTCTATCATGCCAGGCCTTTGTTTTGGCCTTGTAGACTTCTGCTCCCTTATATGAAAACAGCATGTGTTCTTCAAGCTCATTGAGCTGCAGCATGCAAGCTGCTCCAGCCTATGCTAGATCAAGATTGAGCTTTTTAACTGCCCAGAAGACTTTATGTTGCAGCTCAATGGGCAAATGGCATGGCTTTCCATAGACCAACCTATGGGGTGATATTCCTACGGGGGTCTTGTAGGCAGTCCTATATGCCCAAAGAGCATCTTCCAAATGAAGGGACCAGTCTTTCCTGGTTGGGTTCACCACTTTTTACAAAATTCTTTTTATTTCCCTATTGGACAGCTCAGCCTGCCCATTGGTCTATGGATGGTATGCTGTAGCAACTTTATGCCTCACCCCATATTTCGTTAGGACTCCATCAAACAGCTTGTTACAAAAGTGAGTACCTTCATCACTGATGAATGCCCTAGGGGTGCCAAATCTTGTAAAAATCTGCTTTTGAACAAACTTCACAATAGCTCTAGCATCATTGGTGGGAAGAGCTACCTTCACCCATTTTGACACATAGTCTACAACCACCAAAATATATAGATTACCAAAAGAAGGGGAAAGGGACCCGTGAAGTCTATGCCCCATACATCGACCAACTCCACCTCCAAGATGGAATTGAGGGGCATCTCATTTCTATCTAAAATATTGCCTACCCTTTGGCATCTATTGCAACCCTTAGCAAAGCTGTAAGCATCTTTGAATAATATAGGCCAAAAATACCCGGCTTGGAGGACTTTGGTAGCCGTCCTCATTCCTCCAAAATGTCCCCCACATGGGGATGAATGACAATGCAAGAGAATATCTGGGACTTCTGTTTCGGCCACACACCTTCTTAGAAAATTGTCAGCACAATTCTTGTCCAAGTATGGCTCATCCTAGCAAAACTGCTTTGCCTAATGGAAGAACCTTTTTCTTTGTTGTGAACTTAAATCTGCAGGGACAATACCACTGGCTAGATAGTTTACTGGATCAGCATACTATGGTGTTTCAGCATCTTCCATAGACAGCAACTGCTCATCAGGAACAGTTCTTTGATCTCAGAATTCTTTGTGGCCTCATTCCCCTCAGACAATCTTGACAAGTGGTCTGCCACCTGATTCTTAACTCCCTTCTTATCCCTGATTTCCAAGTCGAACTGTTGCAACAAAAGCACTCATCTAATCAGTCATGGCTTTGCATCCTTCTTGGCAATCAAGTACTTGATAGCCGCATGATCAATATAGACAATGACCTTTGTGCCAACAAAGTAGGGTCTAAACTTGTCAAATGCAAACACAACAGCCAATAGCTTTTTCTCTGTAGTGGTATAGTTCAATTGAGCTTCAACCAATGTTTTGTTGGCATAATATATGGAGTGAAATACCTTATCTTTTCTCTGGCCCAGGACTGCTCCCACTGCGAAGTCACTAGCATCACACATCAACTCGAATGGCCTAGACCAATCTGGAGCAGTTATGACTGGTGCAGTGATTAGAGACTTCTTCAGAATTTCAAAAGCTTCCAAACAGTCTGGTGTGAAATCAAAGATTCTATCATGCTCTAGCAACTAGCACAGAGGTTTGGAGAAGTCCATGATAAATCTTCTATAGAACCCAGCATGTCCCAAGAAACTTCTCACTCCTTTTACTGAGGTAGGTGGTGGCAGCTTTTCAATGACCTCTATCTTGGCTTTGTCTACCTCCATACCCTTTTTAGAAACCTTATGACCCAACACAATTCCTTCCTGAACCATGAAGTGACACTTTTCCCAGTTTAACACCAAGTTTGTCTCCTCACAACGATCCAAGACCTGTTCTAGATTTCCAAGGCATCCCTGGAATGACTCTCCAACTACTGAGAAGTCATCCATAAAAGTTTCCATGGATTTCTCAATAATATCAGAGAATATGGCCATCATGCATCTTTGGAACGTTACTGGAGCATTACAGAGGCCAAATGGCATCCTTCGAAACGCAAAAGTGCCATAGGGACAAGAAAAGGTGGTCTTCTCTTGATCTTTGGGTGCTACAGCAATTTGATTGTAACCAGAGTATCTATCCAAAAAGTAATAGAACTCCTTCCTAGAAAGCCTATCCAGCATTTGGTCAATAAAAGGCAAGGGAAAGTGGTCTTTTCTTGTGGTTTTATTCAATTTCCTATAATCCATACAAATCTTCCACCCTGTGACTGTTCTGGTTGGTATTAGCTCATTTTTCTCATTAGCCACAATTGTAACTCCCCCTTTCTTTTGCATGAACTGAATTGGGCTTACCCAAACACTCTCAGAAGTAGGGTATATAATTCCAGCATCCAGCCACTTGATCACCTCTTTCTTCACCACTTCCTTCATGATAGGATTCAGTCTCCTCTAGCTCTCTATACTAGTCTTGACTTCAGGCTCTAGCAAAATTCGATGCATACACACAGTAGGACTAATGCCTTTAATGTCTGCCATTTGCCAACCAATTCCTTTCTTATGTCTCTTCAAGGTTTCTATCAAACTGTTCACTTGATTAGTAATGAGGAAAGATGAAATAATCACAGGCAAGGTTTCCATGTCTCCCAGATAAGCATATTTCAAATGAGCTAGGAGTTGTTTTAGCTCTAGAACAGGTGGCTTCACAACTGAGGGTATATTGTCTTTGAAAGTCTCATCAGTGACTTCCAATGACTCAAATTTTCTAGCCCATATAGGTTGCCTTGCAGTGCATTCCTTTATTTCGGTAAGTGCTTCCAACAAGGGATCATCATGACCCAATTCAAGCTCATCATCACTCAAATCTGTTTTTCCTATCAGGAACTGTCTTTGCAACAAATTATCAAATGACTGCACAAATGAACATTCTTCCACTCCCTCATCAGGATATTTCAGGGCATTGAACACATTAAAAGTCATATGTTGCTCATTAACCCTCATGGTCAACTCTCCCTTCTGTACATCTATGAGAGTTCTTCCTGTAGCAAGGAAAGGCCTACCCAGAATAATAGAAACTTCCCTATCTGCTTCACAATCCAGAATAATAAAATCCACAGGAAATACAAACTTATCTACTTTTATCAACACATCATGAATTTTTCCTTTTGGATATGCAATAGACATGTCTGCTAGTTGAAGTGTCATAGTGGTAGGCCTAGCATCCCCAATGCCCAATTGTTTAAAAATTGACATAGGCATTAAGTTGATGCTAGCACCTAGATCACATAATGCTCTGCCACAGTAGGTATCTCCAATGGAACAAGGGATGGTGAAGCTTCCAGGGTCTTTCAACTTGGGAGGTACTTTGGCTTGGAGCATTAGGCTACATTCCTTTGTTATGGCAACTGTTTCTAACTCCCCAAGCCTTCTCCTCTTGGTTAGCTCATCCTTCATGAACTTTGTATAATTAGGCATTTGCTGCAAAGCTTCAACCAAAGGTATATTGATGTGCAACTGCTTTAGAATTTCCATGAACTTGCTAAATTGCTTGTCTTGTTGGACCTTCCTCAACCTTTGAGGAAAAGGAGGAGGAGGCCTTTCTGGAATAAATTTGGGCAAGGGCTCAACTTCTGGAATTGTCTCAGGCTTCTTAGCAGTTTTCTCAGCTGTCTTCTTAACAGTTTCATCAGTTGCTGGAACAGTCTCAGTCTCTTCAGTTCTCACCGTGCTCTTTTTCCCTACAACAGTTGGCAACTCGGTTCCACTTCCTAGGTGTATTACCTTGCAGTGCTCTTTACCATGTGGGTTTGATGATGAAGGAGTTTCAGTAGAAGAAGGCAGTGTGCCACTAGGTTTGCTGTTCAGTGCATTGGCCAGTTGGCCTACCTGATTTTCAAGGTTCCTCATAGACACTCCTTGACTCTACAACTGTGTCTTAGTTTCTGACATGAATGCCTTTAGGACAGCTTCCAAAGACATGTCTTGATTTGCAGGTGGTGCTTGCTGTTGTTGCCTTGGTTGCTGATTTGTGAATCCAGGTTGAGCATTTGTAGATCTGGTAGGAAAGTTTGAGTTCCTTGCTGGAGCATTAGAATTGTTAATCCATGAAAATTTTGGGTGTTGACTTCACCCTAGATTGTAGGTGTTAGAATAGGGATTGTCTCCGCTATTGCTGCTATAGTTCACATAGTTAACAAATGTAGGATTGCTGAAACCTTCCTCAAAAAGATGTCCTCCTCCACAGTGCACACAAGAAACAGTTTCAGCTTAGTGCACTTGTTGTTCATTTACAACTAGTTCAGTCACAGTTGCTTGAGCTGCCTGGTTACTCTAATTTGTAGTAGCTAGGTTTTTCACCATGTTAGTTAACGAAGCCAACTGAGCAATAAATGTTGTAACTCCATTCACTTCATAAATTCCTGTAGCAGTTGTGCTTTTTTCGGCAGTAAGCCTAGCAGTAAGCCACTGATAACTGTTAGTAGCAATGCTTTCAATCAATTCATATGCTTCATCATAGGACTTGTTTAGAAGAGTGCCTCCTGCAGAGGATATCAAGCATTCTAGCAGCTGGCAGTACTCCATAGTAAAAGTGCTCCATCTGAATGCATATTGGAATGCCTCCCCGACGATATTGTGGTTATTTCCCCCACCTTAGAAAAGTTGACGTGCAGCTCCGGCTATGACCCCACAACAGTCTGTCGGGTGCGCTGTCGAACGTTCGAGTCCTGTCAGGTTCTATATAGTAAAACACAACTAGAAATTAAAACAATTAAATCAAAAACTCCCTAATTCTTTAGGATTAGCTACTGCCCCTCTTTAATTAATTAGGCTAGGGATGTATGAAAATTCCTAACTCTTGGATCAACGATCCTTAGGTATCCCTAAACATAATCAATGAAGGCATTTACTAAAAAAATAAAGATTTCTCCTATTGCACTACCCATAGGGTTCGGCCCTATTAAATGAAAAATATGAAAAATAATTAGGGAGCTCCAAAAATTCTCATTTCTTGAATAACACCCTAACTAAGTGTGACAACCCTAGATATCAACTCAAAACATCAAAAACCGACCAAAAACCCTACCCTACACAAATAGGGGGTTTCGGCCTCTCCTTCAAACAAATAGCTAGAGAGATTTCTTGGCTCTAATCTCTTGGATCATGCAATTATGCCATGAACCTAGGCCATAGAAATTGGTTTGGTATTAAAATGATTTTTCTACAATTTTTCATGAATTTTTGAAGATTTGGAGACCCAACATTTCTAATCATGAAAATTAGAGGAGAACAAAGAGAGATTCAAAGAATTAGCTACCTCCTATGATGATCTCCTTCAAATTTGGTGAATATTGCTTCAGAAAATCTCCAAGTTTCAAGTTCCAAAATGGACAAAATGGTGAGAAAAAGAAAGAAGAGAAAGGAAGAAGATGGGGTTTGGGGGGGGGGGCTGTGGTTGCTCGAAAATTTGGGGCTGTGAGTGAGTGAACATAGGCTATTTAATTGGGTGACTTAAGTCTTAGGAAAATAGGTAAAAGTAATAAAAGGTAATTAGTAAAAATTAACCAACGACAATTTGGTCAATTCATGTCCCGTCATTTCGAAAAATCCTAACGACACTGGTAGGAGTCCCCAAATGATTTAACATATCCCTGGTATGAAAACTCTTGGCTCAAGGCTCTCGAAAAACCCTAAGACAGCTCGAATCGTCTACTCGATCGATTTTCGGTCCGAATATAAAATATTATTTATATTTTGGACGTCAGGACACATTTTAGCAAAAAGGTAGAGGGCAGAATTCTAAGACTAATGGTTCTGACCGTTAGTCAAAATGAGGTCTTAATAGTAGAAAAACACTATCATCCGAAAAACATAGATCGGGCTCCATTTGAGTTTTCGGCCCAAAACTTAACCATAGCCTCCTACGATGGCGTAGAGAGTGACTATGGCCTCGGAATAATTTATTAAATTTTCTAGACCCTCTAATAAAATATAATAACTTAAATAATGATTAATTAAAAGAATAAGAAAGTCGGGGTATTACATTACCACCCCCTTAAAAAGAATTTCGTCTCGAAATTCGACATACCTTTTTAAAATAGGCTTGGATATTACCGTTGCATGTCCTCTTCGCGTTCCCTAGTAGCATCTCCGATAGCTTCATCTCATATGATCTTGACCAACGGAATGTTTTTACCTCGGAGTTCCTTTATCCTTCTATCCGCGATCCTTACAGGTAGAGCCTCATACTCAAGGTTATCTTTTAATTGTATTGACTCTAGTTCTAAGACGTGTGATGGATCAGGGTAGTACTTTCTCAACTGAGAGACATGAAAGACGTCATGAAGGTTGGATAGGTTTGGGGGTAAAGCGATGTGATAGGCTACCGGACCAATTCGGCGAAGAATTTGAAAAGGTCCAATGAACCTGGAAGTAAGCTTTCTAGATTTTATTGCCCTGCCGATTCCAATTCTCGGAGTCACTCTCAGATTAGCATGGCCTCCTTCCTGGAATTCTAACGGTCTTCTCCTCTTATCGCTGTAAATCTTCTGCCTATCTTGTGCGATTTTCATCTTTTCCCGTATCCTTTTGATTTGTTCCGTCATTTGTTGCACTATCCCCGGTCCTAGTACTTGACTTTCTCCATTCTCATACCAACACAAAGGTGTTCTACACTTCCTGCCATACAATGCTTCGTAAGGTGCCATTCCTATGCTCGAATGGAAGCTATTGTTATAGGTGAACTCGATCAATGGTAAGAACTCCTCCCAACTTCCTGTGTGTTCCAAAACACAAGCTCTTAATAGATCTTCCCACGATTGAATCGTTCGTTCCAATTGACCATCCGTCTGAGGATGATAAGCAGAACTCAACCTTAACTTAGTTCCCAAAGCCTCATGTAACTGCTTCCAGAATCTAGACGTAAATCTAGGATCTCTATGGGAAACAATACTAGAAGGCACTCCGTGCAACCTTACTACTTCCTTGATGTAGATGTGGGTTAACTTTTCCAACGTATAGCTTTCGCCAATAGGTAAAAAGTGAGCACACTTCGTCAACCTATCAACGATTACCCAAATTGCATCATGCCTCTTGTTAGTCCTCGGCAAACCAACCACGAAATCCATATATATACCATCCCACTTCCATTCTGGGATATCTAAAGATTGTAGCAGTTCCGCTGGCTTTTGGTGTTCTATCTTCGCCTTCTGACACACCAAGCAAGCCAACACATACTCGGCTACCTCCTTCTTCATTTCGAGCCACCAAAACATTTTCTTTAAGTCTTGGTACATCTTGGTAGCTCCTGGATGGAAACTCAACCTACTCTCGTGTGCTTCCTCTAAGATCATTCTTCTTAGTTCTATATCTGTTGGCACACAAATTCTATCTCCATACCTCAAGACTCCATCTTGATTCATCCTAAACTCAGAAGTTTTGCCTCCTGTTACTTGTTCGTTTACTTTCTAAAGATACTGATCAACCTCATGTTTCGCCTTGATCGTTTTCAAAAAGTCGCTTATTACTGTGACCATTCCTAGGTGTATCTTATCCCTAGATAATTCTATACCTAGATTCAAATCTCTAAACTCTTCAACCAGTTCTAGTTTTTTCACCATTATAGCAGATACGTGTGAGGATTTTCTACTTAACGCATCCGCTACTACGTTCGACTTTCCTGGATGGTACTGTAGGTCGAATTCATAATCTTTTATGAATTCCATCCATCTCCTTTGCCTCATATTTAACTTTTTCTAATCAAATAGATACCTTAAACTCTTATGGTCACTGTACACTATAAACTTAGCTCCATATAAATAGTGTCGCCATATCTTTAAAGCGAACACTATGGCTGCTAATTCCAAATCATGAGTCGGATAATTCCTCTCATGAATTCTTAGCTGTCGTGAAGCATATGCTACCACTCTCCAATCTTGCATTAGGACACAACCCAATCCTTGGTATGACGCATCACAGTATACGTCAAACTGTCCTGAAGAATCCGATAACGTCAATATTGGTGACATAGTCAACCTTCTTTTCAGCTCCTAAAAACCCTTCTCACATTCACCCATCCATTCAAAGGATATTCCCTTCCTAGTTAGTTGTGTCATCGGCAACGCGATCTTCAAAAATCCTTCGATGAACCTTCGGTAATAGCCAGCTAAGCCCAGAAAACTTCGTATTTCACTTACCGACTTAGGGCTTTCCCATTGGACTACAGCTTCAACCTTTGTTGAATCTACTGCTATTCCATCGCGATCAATCACATGACCTAGGTATTTTACTTCTTCTAACCAGAATTCACACTTGGGAAACTTTGCATAAAGTTGTAGGTCCTTTAACACTTGAAGCACAATCCTGAGATGTTCCTGATGTTCTTCCCGATTAAGGGAATAAATAAGAATGTCGTCGATAAACACAACAACAAACTTATCCAAGAACGGTAGGAAAATCAGGTCCATGTAATCCATGAACACTGCTGGAGCATTAGTTACACCCAAGGACATAACCAGATACTCGTAGTGTCCATACCGGCTCCTAAACGGTAAACGCCGTCTTTGGTATATCCTCCCTCTTGACTCGAATCTAGTGATAACCAGATCTTAAGTCAATCTTCGAATATACTACTGCTCCTTTCAACTGGTCCATCAAATCGTCAATCCTAGGCAACGGATACTTATTCTTAATTGTCGCCTTGTTCAGCTGTTGATAATCCACGCACAGCCTTGAACCTCCGTGCTTATTTTTGACTAACAACACCGGCGCTCCCCAAGGTGAAGCATTCGGTCTTATAAACTCCTTATCCAATATGTCGTCCAACTGCTTTTTCAGCTCTGTTAACTCCGCTGGAGTCATTCGATAAGGTGCTATCGAAATCGGTCCATTTCCCGGTACGATATCTATAGCGAATTCTCTCTCTCTTTTCATCAATCTGGGGAAATATTTCTCTAGAAAGCATTCCCGAAATAATCCACAGTTAATAAATCTTCCTTTTGCTTCAAGCATTCTCTGCTTGCCTTCCCAGCATAGATTTGTAGCTCCCATCAGCATGAAGGATGCATAAGTCACCTTTCTATCCTCACTACAGTGCATTGCCGCGAAGATTTTCTCCAGCTCCTGTATCCAGAGTTCTGATCCCTCCGGATTGAAGTCACCATTAAACGGTGGCGGCTTCCCTTTCATAAAAATACTCAATCCAGCATCCTGTCTCTACTTCACCTCTTTGATTCTGCCTCTGTTGTTGCTGCATAGTCACTTGCAACAGTTGAGCGTTTTGCTGTAGCATTGCCGTTGTCAACTCACATTTGTAAGACATACACACTGTATTACCCCATACATGCATATATGCCTTACAATGCTTCGATCCATAAAACACGTGATAAGTCTGCGACTTATCCGATTTTTTTTTCTAGCAAGAAAAAGCTAGAAAAAGAAAACAAAGGAAAGACACTCGCCCCGCGACACGATGATCGCCTCGCAAGCCAGAGGATCAGACTGAGCAATAAAATACAATTCCTCGGCCTCGCGACGCAAAACAATGCTCGCCACGCGAGACAGAAGGCCAGATTGATCGGTAAAGTACAGCCTCGCAATCCAGAGGGTCTGTACGGGAAATAAAATACAGCCTTTCGGCCTCGCCTCGTGAAACCAAATCTCGCCTCACGGGATAGAAAGCCAGGCATATATATCATATGTCTTAAAGCAGTTATCACACTCGATAACCTGCACATCGGACACTCTACCCAACTTCTAAGCATAGTCAATACCCAATGCGGGTTCAACTAGACACGGCCAGAAATCACAACCTAACCCAAGCAGTCCTTGATTAAGAATCAAACTGCCTTGATACCATAAAATGAGACAACCCCTTCCTAGGAGGTCCCATTGGTGACCCCACTTATAATTATTAGCGTTATAGCATAGCGTAGTAGTATAAAATTGAGAAATTATTAAAACATTAAATACATACTGATACCATAATAATATATACAGACATAATAGTACTGGCTCCATCAGTAGAGCCTACAACACTGATACCAAATATAAAAGACTTCAGAGTATGCAGTAAATAAAAACTAAAAACATAGTAGCGGAAATGAAGATACATCAGACGTCTTCTCCTGGCGCTCAAGGTCCCCCAGCATTGGGATCCGGCCGACATCAGGCTCAACAGGTATACCGTCAATCTCCTCTGGAAACTCCTCATCAGGGTCTTCTCGTGCAGTCGAGATAAAGATAAAATAAGAAATAGAAATAAAGGGGATAAGAAATAGTAATATGTCATAAATGGGAGAAACAGCGATACAAATAATGGGTATAGATAGCGACACATCGAATCACAACAGTGACAACCAAACAACTTCCGGATAATTTTTCCCTTAAATGGATGCGATCACGACGCGACATCCCCAACGAATCAAGGTGTCCCAATCATCACTATGCCACCCCCATAAAGTAGGGTTCGGTCTAAAGCCCACAGGCCTAACTTGTCTTATGGGTACGACATATTCCTCCGTCCGGAGGGCAGGTCGGAATATTCGCCCGTCAACAACGCAACTTACGGTAACGACATGTTTCCCCGCCCACAGGCTAGGTCGGAACACTCGTCCGTCCATTAACAACTCAACTTTCGGTAACGACATATCCCCCCGCCCGCAGGCTAGGTCGAGATATTCGTCCGTCCGTCTACAATTCGACTAATGGGTACGACCATCTCCCCGCAGGTAAAATCGAAATCGCCCCTGCGCCAAACTAATCGGTACGACCATCTCCCCGCTGGTAATATCGGAATCGCCTGTATGCCAATAAAGTGATGAACAACAACTATGCAACATGAATCTTACTAACTCATCTCAGGATCAACACTTAGTGCCTTAACCATGACTTATAAACCACCACGACCAACTTTCATCCGGTTCAACCAGGTATCAACTCACATCACAACAACAATAGATTTACTGTATCTCTAGGTTGAGCACTACGACATATATATATAACCTCGACTTTCTCACCACACATTCATCTCCCAATTTATCAGAAATCACTGCGTAGTTCTACTCAGACATCAGCAATTCAACAACATATGAATAACAACCAAAACAGATTTAATGGTAAAATCAGCTTACAGATAAATAACATTTAATCAGTCATAATCATATAGCAGGCATGACACATATATCACATATAATATATCAAGTATCCAATCACATCACAAAAATCCTCAATATATAGTAAAATCAACCTAACGGTCAAACGACCTCTAGTAGGGTTTGGGTCACCCTACACATATCAATATATATTATTTAAAGCTTGCCTCCCCGACGATATTGTGGTTCTTTCCCCCACCTCAGAAAAGTTGACGTGCAGCTCCGGCTACGACCCCGCAATAGTCAGTCGAGTGCGCTATCTAACGTTCGAATCCTGTCAGGATCTATACAGTAAAACACAACCAGAAATTAAAACAGTTAAATCAAAAACTCCCTAATTCTTTAGGATTAGCTACTGCCTTTCTTTAATTAATTAGGCTAGGAATGTATAAAAATTCCTAACTCTTGGATCAACGATCCTTAGGTATCCCTAAACATAATCAATGAAGGCATTTACTAAAAAAAAAAATAAAGATTTCTCCTATTGCACTACCCCTAGGGTTCGGCCATATTGAATGAAAAATATGAAAAATAGCTAAGGAGCTCCAAAAATTCTTATTTCTTGCATAACACCCTAACTAAGTGTGACAACCCTAGATATCAACTCAAAACATAAAAAACCAACCAAAAACCCTACCCTACACAAATAGGGGGTTTCAGCCTCTCCTTCAAAAAAATAGCTAGAGAGATTTCTTGGTTCTAATCTCTTGGATCATGGATGTATGCCATGAATCTAGGCCATAGAAATTGGTTTGGTATTAAAATGATTTTTCTACAATTTTTCATGGATTTTTGAAGATTTGGGGATAAAAACCCTAGCATTTCTAATCATGAAAATTAGAGGAGAACAAAGAAAGATTGAGAGAGATAGAGAGAACTAGCTACCTCCTATGATGATCTCCTTCAAATTTGGTGAATATTGCTTCACAAAATCTCCAAGTTTCAAGCTCCAAAATGGAGAAAATGGTGAGGAGAAAAAGAAAGAAGAGGAAGGACGAAGATGGGGTTTGGGGGGGCTGTGCTTGCTCGAAAATTTGGGGCTGTAAGTGAGTGAATATAGGCTATTTAATTGGGTGACTTAAGTCTTAAGAAAATAGGTAAAAGTAATAAAAGGTGATTAGTAAAAATTAACCAAGGGCAATTTGGTCAATTCACGTCCCTTCATTCTGAAAAATCCTCACGACACTGGTAGGAGTCCCCAAATGATTTAACATATCCCTGGTATGAAAACGATCGGCTCAAGGTTCTCGAAAAACCCTAAGATAGCTCGAATCGTCTACCCGATCGATTTTCGGTCCGAATATAAAATATTATTTATATTTTTGGACGTCAGGACACATTTTAGCAAAAAGGTAGAGGGTCGAATTCTAAGACTAATGGTTCTGACCGTTAGTCAAAATGAAGTCTTGATAGTAGAAAAACACTATCATCCGAAAAAAATAAATCGGGCTCCGTTTGAGTTTTCGGCCCAAAAGTTAACCACAGCCTCCTAAGATGGCGTAGAGAGTGACTATGGCCTCAGAATAATTTATTAAATTTTTTAGACCCTCTAATAAAATACAATAACTTAAATACTGATTAATTAAAAGAATAAGAAAGTCGGGGTGTTACAAAAAACTTAGTCAAAAACTTCTCAGCCATCCTATTCCAAGTATTAGCAGAGTTGGGCTCCAAAGAATTGAGCCAGTTCTAGGCCTTGCCAGCCAGAGAAAATGGGAACAGTCTTAATCTGAAGGAATCCTCAGTGACTCCTGGATTTCTGAAGTTATTAGCCACAGTAAGAAACTGCTTCAGATGCAAATGAGGGTCCTCTGTTGCAGCACCACTGAACTGCCCAATTGCTTGAAGCATCTGGAACATGACAGGCTTGAACTCAAAATGCCCAGCTATGATCTCGGGCACCACTATGCCTTTGTTCATTGTTGCTGGATCAAACAGGGCATAACCTCTGATAGAACTAGTTCTGTCATTGGCTAAAGCCATGCTATAAGGTTCATCACCCATTTCAGAATTTTCAGAACTAGTAGCAGCGTTGAAACTGTCAGGGGTTTTAAAAATCAGTCTCCCCAACTCACCTAAGCCTTGGTTCTGCCTGTTCAACATTCTGAATGTTCTTTCAATTTCAGGGTCTGGTTGGAACTCAGGAGCACTATGCCTGCGCATACAGAGTAAGAGTACCTGTTGCTATAGCAAAACACTCAACAGACCAGTTGTCTCAACTAATAGAACTATCAATCTAAAACTTGTTAATTAAACACCATTACAATCCCCGGTAATGGCGTCAAAAACTTGTTCATAAAAACGGGTTGATGTGCAAGTATACCCAATCGTTTAACAAGTAATAAAGTGTAAGTGAGATCGTTCCCACGAGGATTATATGGTGAATCAAGTATCAAGTTCGAATTAATGATTCTATTAATTAAGATTAACAAAAAGAAACAAATAGTTGGTGTATGTGCGTGTCCAAAGCTGTTTTGGGAAATAAATGCTAGAGCAATAAAAACAGATTTGTTAACAGAATGGGTAAAATAGCTATGGGAAAGTGTCCCTTGCAACTTCAATCTAGTTCAGTTATGCATTTGCAGTGCTACGGCAATTTGGCTTCAGGAAATGAAAGTTTGTTTTCCAACAGTTCTGAGATGAACTTCATTAAACGTCTCCTATTCCTAGGTCCATATTAGTTACATTCACGCTTCACTTAAGCTCGTTCCAGCTAGCCTAAGAGTTAGAATGTTCATTCCTAAATCATTTTTCATCATAATTTTCCAATTAATGATTTTACTCTTCTCTATAAAACAGTTCTGCTACACTTAGCTTTTCCAAGTAGCCGTGAGCTCAAGTTCTAACTAAGGTGATCAAGCTTAATTAAAAAACAATCCATATCAGATTTATAGAAAATGCAATAGCAAAGCATAACATAACATTTACTAGAAATCCATTACAAGTTCAACATCCCATAGCTACAAGAGGTTTAGCTCATATTAAGCTTACAAAAACAAATAGAAAAATAAGAAATGGAAGAAAAAGCCATTACAATGGAGGAGAGAGAGAAAGGGGTGCAACTGCTGTCCTTGCTCCAGTAGGGAAGGTGATGTCTGATGATTGTTCCCTTGGCTGTCCCCTATTTAGGGTTTTCCAAAATATCTCAAGGCCCTTTCCTCTCTCATCCTTTTTGGGCTAAAAGTTGGCTAGTACAAGTGTCCTTGGCCCAATTTCCTAACTTTAATGCACTGAATGCCAGCCCCACGTGTAGGTCACTGTCCTTATCAGCGAAGGACAACTCTTCATGTAAGAGAATGTTTTGAGCTTTTGTCAATTTTCGAAACCAGCTTCAGCTACGATTGCTACAGCAAGTCCTAGAGCAACGTTTCCAGTTCAGCGCCTAATTCTCCAAAAACTGCTCTGTACAGAAAAACTCTCAATTAATCACCGTAACAGTTCTAAAAGATACCAAACCATGAAAACTCACAAAAGGCACTTGTAAAACACACTTTACACAGAATCATACTAAAACACTAGAAACATAGACTCGCAATGCTCAAAGACCACAACAACACAAGTGAAAAAGGTACAAGTAACTCTTCATAAAAAGAGTTATCAATGATCATCTTATTCCTATATCCATGCCGTTGTGTTTACATGTTTTCTTACTCCCCGTTCTTTGTTTTTTTATATTTGGCATGTATGGTTTACGCGAAGAATGACGAGCAGCCCGGAGAGGAGTGACTTTGAGGAGCCACCACTCATAGTTAGGGCCTTTAGCTTAGTTGTTTATTTTCTTTAGTTTTTCAGTTATATTCCGACCATGTTTCCGGAATGGTTGTACCAGCTCTGAATTGTGACATCGGGGTTGGGTCTGTTTTCTGTTGATATTTCTTTATTCTTTTCAACTTTGGTTTAATCTTTTCCGTGTTATTGAGAAGTAGTTCATGTGGTACCTTTTTTACCCGTGAACCTTTTTATAAAAGGTTGCATGTTGTATTTTACCGCTTTATTGTTTTGCTTAGTAGTTATCTTTAATACTTTTATAACATTAGGGGGAGAAGGGTGTCACAGTTCCTATTACTCTATCTTTAGATATGGTTATCACTTATCTTTTTAGCGGTTTTGGGTTCACTTATCTTTATAACGGTTTTGATATTTAATGGAATTTAGTTACCGATTTTTTTCTATAAATTGGAGCATGTTGTATAGTGAAAAGGGACCGAAACAATTCTAATTGATCACTCTCACTTTGGTTCAAATTAATATTTTCTTCCTTGATCTAATTTCCCAGTTTGAAGCCACATAACAAAAAAACCATGGGGGTTGCTATGGTACCCCCGCAAATTTATGGGTTTTGGTACCCTAGATGATTGGGTACCATGGTCCAAAAGTATTAATTTTTCCAAATATTTTTCCATCTTGTCGTTTATATCGAGAAATACAAGCTAATCTCTTTTTGGCTTTAGTAAGAATTTCTTGTTCTATTTCTTGAAGATCCATATTTTCTTCGTGTAAGATGATTCCTTCAAAATGTTTTATTTTCTTTCTCAGATGATTCATTGCTTCTAAGATATCATATGTGAGTATAACATCAAATTTTTCTATAAGAATAACTATTCTTCCTGAAATATATAATCCTAATTCTTCTATATACTCTATCATTTTAATTGATTTTCCAAACGGAGTAATCTATTTTCTCTCCAAATAATACCTCTTTCGACTAATTTTCGAACTTGTTCATCTAAATAATCTTCTTCCTTATTCTTTAGTAAAGTAGCCAAGTATACATATTCGTCTTTGAGTTGTAATTTTATTATTTGTATTGTTTCTTTTATTTGAGTTTGATTCATGCTGCAAAATTTTCTAATTCGTTTTTTATTCTTTTTAACATTTGTATTTTATAATCTATTATGCCTTTTATTACACATTCATCGATAAGATCTCCAATTTCTTGTTGTTTCTAGTATCTAATGTCTTTCTTAATTTCTTCTAACCATTCTTTTAACATGGTAATAGTCTTCATGCAATTATTTTTTCAAGTCTCTTTTTTATCCATTTCTCTAATTTTATGTGATGTGCTAACATACTTTCTTTCAGCCAGTAATCTTGTAAGGTTGTTGGTTTATCTTCTTGCCAATAGATTATCTTTTTTCGATTAGTTTGTAGCCATTCTTTTAAGGTGAGATAAGTTTTCATGCTATTAATTTTTCTGATCGTTGTTTAAAAATTTGAATACGTATTTCAACTCGTCTTATCTGATCTTTAAGATAAGGGTTAGGATTTTCTTCGTCTAGTTCTTTTAAAGTTTTACAATAATTCTTTAGATTATTTATAGTTATTTTTATGTAGCTAGCAGTTCTCATTAACTAGCTCTGATACCATTTCTGGCCCAGAGTTTCTGATTAATCCGATTATTTGTTACTATAGATTTTTGATCACTTTTGGATGACTACATATTTTAGTTTTTATATACATAGTTAAATCATTAACTTGATTTACTAATTTATTAATATTTTCACTCGTACTAGTACTTTTTTCAGGTTCTAGTAATTGAATCGGTCTAGGAATATAAGGTATTCTTAATGATTCAGACCTCTTTAAAAAAGTTCCTAGCTCAGTTATTTCATTTCTTCTTGGGTAATAAATTTTTCCAATGTCTTCAAATAATTGGGGGACATCTATTCTATCATTATTTCTGAACGTGATACTATGGTGAGAGTTGGTTAATGCATAATTTACATAGTAGGTTACTGAAAATATTTTATCTCCAGGACGCATTAAATTCTTTCTGAGAAATTTATGTTCTAAAGTTAAAGATTGATCTAGTCTTTGAGTACTTAATGGGATTCCTATATTAGCATGAATTTCAAATTTTAATTTTACATATGCTTGATTTTCTTCTATAACTCCTAGTATCTTATCACGGACATCAGTTATGCGTTCATCCTTTAAGATTAACTCTATTGGAGAATCAATTCCTTCTTGAAAGGTTGCTTTAATTAAGATCTGTACTGCACCTACGTGAATATATCCAATTTTTCTTCGATGTGCTTCTATTTTCAAATTTTGTCTTAATTCTGAAATCTTTTTTCGGTTTAAGAGTTGGATATTTGTACTACCTTGAGCTTCCGTTATGTCTATAGGAGTCTCAGTAATTATTTTTCCATAGTAAATGATATTTTCCTTTTGAATAAATCTTTTCATTATTCCTCCTAATCTTTCTTTTCCTTTCATATTTGCAGTTTTAGAAAGATCTAATTCTTCTTTTTGTATTTTTTGAAATAATCGAGGGTTAATAAGAATACTTCCTTGGTAATTTCCATCTTCTTCAGTAATTTGAAGGTGTTGTATATCATCATGAGTTTCCCTAATTTCAGATTCAGGATTCATAATTAATAGAGTATGAACACTAGTAGAGTTGTGTCATACCTGATTGGGTTTATTGAGTTGTAGTGCCTTTTGGTCCACTACTGCTTCCGCGTTCTGAGTTCATGATAGATCTACTGCTTCGTTGTGCCTTTGATTGGATGTGGTCATGACTTTGTATATGAATGCTTGCTCGTTGTAACAGTAGATAATGATGATAAGTAGAAGCGATAGTAAGTAGAAAAGTAATTTATTGATGGAAGTGTTTACAGGGTGGCATTCGTAGATACCTAGTATCTTCTAAGAGGAGACTATCAGCTTTCCTCAATTAGGGAAGCTCGGGTGAGAGGTTTCTCCAAATGATTCACTCTGATTTGCCTCAGCATAAGAGGGCTTATTTATAGGCTAAGAGCTTATTGTCTATTTACATTATTGGCCCTTTAGCACGTATGTGCTTACATCAAGAAGCTAATAATTTACATGCTGTCGTCACTGCTTACATCAGTCTTCAATTATTGCTTCGTCTTCGGAATCTTTTCCTTGTGGCTGACAGCTAGTAGTGGCTTCTGTCGTGTCTTGCTTTTGTTTTATACATCTTTCACATGCATGATTCCCATTTTCTTTAATTAATAAGCATAATTTGTGGAGGATAGCTGGACAATAACTCATGGCGGGTCCTTCTAGTGCATAGAATGGCATCTCGAAAGTTGTCAGTAGTGTTAAGTCTTTTTCTCTGATGGGCTTTCCGCTTGTCCTGCTTAATAATAACGCATTTGGACCCTTGTATAATGTTTTGATAAATGATTCCTTTCCAATGGTTTGGCATTGAGAGTAAATGCTGGCTAATTGATGGGCTATGAAGTTATTAATTTGATCTTCATCATAATCTACTTCGGTAGGTTCATCCATCAAAGGGAAATTATTATTGCTGATACTAATAAAGATTAAATGCTTGACTGGTTGTTTGGTGGTGAAGTCTGGATAGGCTGAGTAAAATTTTAAGAAATAGCTCTTTCTCCGGCAATATTTTTGTGAAACAGCTAAACTGCTTCCTTGAAGTAATAAGGAAATAGGTTAATTTCTTCAAGATTGGGACTTAAGTAAAGACATTCAATTAAACCAAATTGGAATAAATTGAACGTCAAAATTGATGGTGCTCCTGGTGTAAGTACTGCTTTGGTGGCGAATAATTTGCGGTCCAACATATACATACAATTGCTTTTTTTCTTTTTCTGTCCAATGAATTAATCGCTTGAGATGTTCATAAGAGTTTTCTTTAGAGAATTGGACTTGAAGTTCATGTTCTTTTCTGGTAATTATTGGGAAATTGTCTAGGGAAGAAGGAACTCTTCCTAGAACTTTTAGTGTTTTTCTTTGTTCTGGTTTCAGAGTGGTGGTTTCTGCAAAAGTTCTTGGTCCAAGATAAATCTCTTTACCTTTGACAATTTGATAGTCCTTCAACGCTTTTTCTGCTTCTTCTTTTGTTGCATAGGATTTGTGAATAACTCCTAGAACTTTCTGACAATGGGGAGCTGCTTTGTGCCACTCGTCATAGATTCCAGGAAATGGTCCGTTAAAAATAGCGTATCATTTTTGATTTCCTTCCTTTTGAGCTTGTATTTTAATTTCTATTGGGATTGCTTGTTCAAGGAAACCTTCAATTTCTAATTGTAAATCCAATACTTTGATGTCTGCTTCGAGCAAATCTAATTCTCTTAATTTTTGATCTCTGAGTGCCTTTTTGAGCTCTCTTTGTCTTTTTAGCATTTCTGTTGTTCCACGCTCCATTCTCTAGATAGTATAGCTGCAAGAACATTCTTTTCTCCTTTAATATGAGATATTGAATAATTATATTCCGATAATTTCATTTGCCATCGGATCAATCTTCCTTGCTTATAAGTGCCTTTATGATTAAAATTCTTAAAACCTGTCACGTAAGTGGAATCGGTTCTAACAATAAATTCTTTATCAAGCACATAAATACGATGTTTTTCCAACATCCGAATAAGTGCTAGAGTTTGTTTTTCATGAATAGGATAATTAATTTCACTGTCTGTAAATGTTCCAGACATGTATTGACAAAGTAATTCTTTCTTTTGTCCAGGGGGTTTTGCTTTCATAACACCTCCCCAACATTCATGTAATGCATCTGTTTCGATAATAATTAGATCATCATCTGCTAGATGATATAATTCTGGAAGTTGTTGACATAAGTTCTTTAATTCAGTAATAATTGCTTCATCCTCCTTTGTCCAAGACCAAAGAGCATCTTTCTTTAGTTTCTGTTGTAGTATTTTTTGTTCTGCTACAAGATCTTTGATAAAACCTTCATTTGAAATGTAGGTTAGTAATCCAAGAAACCTTTGTAATTCCTTTTAATCTTTTAAAGTCACAGGAAAATTGCTAAGTTTCTCTAACACATGTTTTTGCATTACTAATTTTCCTTTCTCTATTTCGAGGCCTAAATAATTGATTTTATTCTGTGCTAAAACTATTTTCTTTTTGCTTATTACTACTCCATGTTCTAGAAGTTTATTTAATACCAGTGTTACTTTATGATAATAATCCTTTAAGTCCCTATTGGTAAAGACTAGTATATCGTCGATATAAATAAGGCAAAAATCTTTATAGTCTTTTAGTATTGAATCCATGTATCATTGAAAGATTCCTGGGGATTGCTTCATTCCCATAGGGAGTACATTCCATTCATATTGTCCTTGGGGACAACTAAAGGCTGTTAATGCTTTAGATTCTTCATTTAATTTTAATTGATAAAATCCTGATTTGCAGTCAAAAGTACTGAACCAGAGCATATTTCTAATTTGTTCAATAATTAAATCTTTTCTAGGAAGAAAGTATGCGTCTCCTTCCATTGCATCATTTATTTGTTTATAATTTATCACCATACGCCTTTTACCACGTTTAAGTTCATTATGGTTTTCTACATAAAACGCTGGAGCTGAGTGCTTACTTTTAGATGGTCAGATTAATCCTTTTGCGAGCATTTATCTTGTTTAGTATAAATCATAGGTTTACATTTTACTTCTTAAGTAGGATCTTTTAATTTTAATGTAATTAGTTCGGTGTTTTTATTATTTATGTTCGGATCTAGGGGGTGATCACTACATAATTTTTCTAATAAATGTTCAATATGAGCTGGAATGGTTCTATTTGGTTCTAAATTGATTAGAGCATAGCGAATTTTTTGACAAAGAATAGTAAATAGGTCACCACGTTGCAGCTTGCTAAACTCTGATTGTTTCGTAGAATAAGTACATTGAGAGGAATGAAGGATTGGTATAGAAAGTATTTCACGAGTTTGAATATTGCGTATATATGGTGTACGAAGTGTAATGTATTCTAAGTATTGACAGAAAGGTGAATAAAGTCGTAAGAAGTTATTGCCAAGGATGACATCTATTCCTGTTTCTTGTTGATAGATTGTTGGGACAATAAATCGTTTTTGTTGTATTTCTAAGGTTATGCAATGGACTACCCAGAACAAAGAGTGGATAGACTCATCAGCTATTTGTATTTTTAATGGCTTTTCTAGATATTCCCATTTGTCAAATAATGCTTTTGTTGCTAAACAAATGCTTGCGCCAGTATCTATATAGGCTTCAGTTTCTTTATTACTTTTTTCTATTTTGATTTTAATATAAGTACTATTCGGATTCTGTTTCTTCTGAAGATAGCTCATCATGTTCAGAATATTCATAAACACTATCATCAGTAGTACTTAATTCTTCTTCTAATGGTTCAAGATTATATATTTTATAAACTTGTTTGATTATTTTTGCTTTTTCTTTAAAGTCCTTTTCTTTTTTCTGTGGACATTCGTTTGTATAATGGCCTTCTTCATTGCATATCCAGCATACACATTTCTTTTTTCCTTTTAGGCAATATTTTTTAGGTGTACGTTTTTTCTTAAAGTATTTTTTCTTTGTATCTTTATAAGCTTTTTTCTTTGGGTAAATTTTTCTTAATTTTGGTTTTCTCTTTTTATAATATTTTCTTCTTCGTTTTATAGGATTACATCCATAATTTTCAGGTAATTCTATTTCTGGTCATTCGCAACAAATTACATTTCTTCCTCTATTTAATTGTCTTATGGTTTCTCTATTTAAGCATTGATCTCTTAATTCTTTTAAGAGTACTTGAATAATTTCTCCTAAGGTTTTAACCGTAGTTAATGGGTTGGCTAACCAGATAGTTTTTATTTTTTGATTAAGTGGAAAAGGTAATTTATCCATAAATATTTCTTTATATGTTTCTTTGGTTTCGGTATCTAATTGGTAATAATATTTTTGGTATTCACAAATAAAACTTCCTATGTCACACATATCACATATTTGCATTTTGTTTAGGTGTACTTTAGCTATTTCATGTAAATATCTTTTTACTTCAGCACTTTGTTCAATGCTAGCAAATCCTATGAATTCTTCATAAATTAATTCCATTATAAACCTAGCAAAGTCTTGGTTTGTTACTGTTCGTTGTATATATTGTTGCCATTTTTCTTCTTTTATTCCATTCAGAAATTTTTGTACATTTCCTGAAGTTTTGTAAAAGATAAAATTCTTAATTGAGTTTCTATCTAAACTATTAAATTTGTCATCTGTTGCCATAAGCAAAGTAAGTTTATTAATCCATTGTAAGAGTATCTCTTCCTTGTTTTTGGCACAGTCAAGGTTTAGAATATTTCCTGATTTAATATATTCATATCTTGGTTTAAATTCATCTGGAATCTTAGACCATTTATTATTTCTTTTTACATATCCCATATTATGCATTGACTTTTCTTCTATATTATCCCATATTTCAAATGTTTCTTTTCTCTTTCTATTTCTTTCAGATACCATACTACTACTTGTTTCTCCATTATGCATACGTATTTCGTTAAAATCTGTTTCATCTGAAGATGAGCTATAGTTTAATACTACTTCTTCTGTTTCGTTTAGTGTAGAATTAATTGGTTCTGCCTCTTGTATCTGATTGTGTTCTTCTTCAATTATTTTTAATTGTTCAAGGAGTTGTTGAATTTCTTCTAAATCAGTTGATCTTTTTATTGTTTCAATATAATCAGTTTTTATCCTCTCCATGTTGTTCTTGGTGTTAAAGATTCTAAATAATGTAAAGGTTCGGGCTTTCTTTCGCTTAATAATTCTTCTAAATCTCTTTTTGTAATCGGTTTGTTATTAATTTCTTCTTCTAACAAGGTTTCTAATTGTATAAGAATTTTCTTAAGTTTCAAATTATCTTCATTTTCTATTTCCTTTCCTTTATTTATGGCTTTTAGAGTTTCATATACATCTAGATATTGCTTTAAATACATTCTGCAATTTTGGAAGTAGCGTCTAAAACTTGCATTATATTCTTATTTATTTGTTCTAATATCTTTTCTAATTCTTTATATTTTTTATCAATTCTGTCTATTAGACTTATGGTTTCTATTATTATGATGGTATCAATATCCTCAAATCTCCGAAGCTACCGTAGAAATTGCTAAAAACCTTCCCCCCTTCTCTTAATTCATGCCCTTTTTCTCATCCTCAGTAGCCAAAAGGCTTAGCCTCCATCATGCGTTCATCTTCCACACTAGCAACCAGTTTCTAAAGAATACCTCCCTTACTTACCTTCATCAACCCAAGTCAAATTCCACCCATTCTCCACATCTCCACTGAATTAGCTATCACCCAGCATCACAGCGGCGCCATCCAATTTGCATCACTGCGTCCGCATCACAACACCATCACCGTGGTTCCTTTCACGCCGCCTGCACTGCCGTCGTACCAACATGCCATCACGAGCTCCGCCACCATCCTCATTGCAGAAACACCACATCGTTCACCTAAACTGCGCTGTGAGCCACTTCGCGCTCCGCCGCATCAGAGGAACCGCATCACACTCTCGCCATTGCGTTAGCGTATCGCTGCCAGAAGGCCAATCGTCGTCGCCGTTCCGCCCACCACGGGCAGCATCCGCCTTCATCATCACAGCTACAAGCGTCACCCCCGTCCGTGAGCTGAGACCTCCGCCGTCTCCCTCGTGTTCTCCCCTGAAGCAGTGTAACGTTCACGTTTTGGCCTCTGGTCATTTTTATTATTATTTATTTCCTTATTTTCAGTTGTATTTTGTTTGGGACTGTATAAAAAACATTGTCTTTTGTTTGGGGTTAATTTCACCACCAATTGGGTCAAAGTGTGAGGGTAATGATGTTGGGCTTATGGAATGTGAGATGAGATGTTTTTTGTAAGGCTAAAACTCAATGCCGGTAAAAAGGTTTTCTAAAAAATAAATATCTTAAAATAAAAAACGAAAATAGTAAAAATAAAAATGTATTAAGAAAATGTATAAAATTTATTCTTCCGGTGATCTCTCTAGCAAGACACAGAGCTTCACTCGTAATCAATTTAGCCGAGACGGCTAGTTGATCATTTTTTTTAAATCATTTTAACCAAGACAGATTGAAATACTCCAAATAAAATAAAAATCATTTTAAAAAATATAAAAAGAAATGAATTTAGTCGAGACGGCCTGTTGATCCTATTTTCTTTTCAAATCATTTTAGCCGTGACGGTTTGATAATTTGAAATGCTTCAAATGAAGTTAAAATTCATTTTATAAAATCCTTCTAAAATATCTTTTCATAAAAATTAAAATCAATCAACCAATTAAACATTTTTATTAAGAACTACGTGGCTTTAATTTTTCCATTGCATCAAGTAATACGTAGGAGCAAAATTAAACATTTTGTATTTTGTCAAGCCAAAATTAAATTTTCACAATTTATGCGTTTTTTTTCTTTCTTAATTTCCAACTCTTCGCTTTAATTCAAATATGCAAGTTAAATTTTGAGTGATGTCTCTAGTAAGATTTTAGGAGGTTGGTTGGGAGTAAGCGTAATATCTGACTACGAACATCCTTTCAGCAGGATAGGCAAGAAGTGATGAGAGTGCTGTTGAGGTATAGTTATGACTGATAGAATGTGAACCTTTAAGATCAATCTCAGTAAGTGAGACAATTATTATAAATCGAATATTGATCGAGGCAGAATAATCGTTGGGGAACCTAGGGTAATGATCAATGTCTGTAATTAAGATTGATTGTATGAGTTTGAGGATTTATAGGAAAATGTCCTTAGTAGTTTTACCTAAGCTGAATATAAACATAAGAGAGGAGTTCTTGAGTAACTTTAGAAACTTATCTTCAGCCTTTTGCTTATCCATTAACTATTGGGAAAAATCATTCCCTATTTTACTTACATGTTAGTCCATCATTCTCTACTACTAATCCTTCACTAAAGACTTACTTCCATTCTTATTTCTAAGCATTACTTTAGTGATCAAGCACTTAAGTTAATTTCCATAATTAAGTCAAACACTTAATCTAATTCTTATTCCGTTACTACATGTCTCAATCTCATCAACAAACCTTAATGCACCTTAAATCTCAATAAGCTCATTTAAGAGTTCTAATATCTAACTGCAAATCCAAACTTATCTGTCCTAATGGAGACAAATGTCTTATCCATCGAATCCACAAACAGCGGATGCTCAAATCATTCTTAAAATTACCATCAGAAGAAACTTCATGCGATACCACACTTCCATTGTTCTACCAGAATTCCATTCCAGTCTCTCGACTCCATTCGCGAACATGCTGTTATCTTGCCATTCCTTTGGTCACTTACTAGCTACCAACGCATCTACTTTAAAAACTTTTGGTATCCTTCTACCTGTCTAAGGCACACTCGTTCTTCGGCAAACTTTCCCAACAATAGATCTTCCTTCACCTACAAGAGATTCTTCACTTACTTGATAGCTAAGAGCCTAACATCCTACAATCATAAAGTAAAGATCATATTCGAACTTATTAGCTATAACCGACTAAGATTTTCTCAATGCTTACCTTGAATGTCACCTATTAATAACTCTGATAACTCTTCCCTAAGAGTCTTAACGCATCTCAATCATCGGATTCAACCAATCCAATTGGTTGTATTCCACAAGGAACAGTCACAACAGACTGTTCTCTTACATCCACTGACCTCTATCCTAACAAAACACAGAGTAAACACATCAAAAACATCATGAATCCATAACCTAGATCCCAAAAGACATCAACCAGCTCTAATACCACTTTTGTAACACCCCCTCGGTGTCACATTTCGTAACCCAATTTTTTTTCTTTGTTAACTAATTTTTTCGAAAATAACTCACTAGCTTCACTCATAATTGGTTTAGCTGTGATGGCTTGAATGTTTTTTTTGTAAAATCAATTTTGGGCATTTTGAGTGAAGTTATATAAAAATATAAAATATATAAATATATTTTTGCAGTGACTTCTCTGGCAGGACGTTGAGTTTCACACGTATTATTTTAAAAATAGGTAAAATAAATATTTTTGAAGTTATTAAAAGTATGCATAATTTACTTGAGGTACCGTTCTTAGAACGTATGATGTAGGATGCTAACACCTTCCCTACTCGTAATCGACTCCCGAGCCCAAATCTCATTTTTATTTTAAAAGACCAGTTTCCTTAAATTAATGGGTTTTCCAATTTTTTTTTCCCAAATAAAAATTGGTGGTGACTCCTCTTTCTTTTTTTTTTTTCGCGGAGCCCGGACAGGACGGTTGCGACACCAATCATTCTCGAAAGGCCATTCTTAGCCACGGCTGGAGCTTTGATAAATGTTAAACATGGTAAACTATCCTTGAATGTGGAAAAAGAAAAGGTTGAGTTTAATTTTGCTAATTCTTCTAACCTTTCTATTAAGAACTATGCATGCAGGATTGAGAAATTGCCTCTAGAGGCAAAGGAAGAACATAAGATGGAAGCGACCCTCGAACCTTGCATGGACAAAGAGACATCAAGAGAAGATAAGCTTGGGGTTGATAAGTGCATAAAGTCAAAACCTCTACCTAAGGTTGGCAAAGCCATGAGGTTAAGGGCGCAAAGAGCCAAGCGGAAACGCATTTGGCAACCTGAGGATTTTGCCAAAGGACTTTCATGGAAGAAAGCAACAAATGGACTCCAAAGCCTCGATGATCCTGGCTGATTTAGAGGGAGTATGGTCAAGCTTAAGACCTAAAACAAGCGCTTCTTGGGAGGCAACCCAAGTTTTCTTTCGGTTTTAGTTATTTTTGTCTTTGTTTTGAATAAATGAAAATGGTTTAATAGGAAAAGATTACCTACTAATGAGCATTCAAGGTTTGCATTTCAGGTTGGACCCGTCTTGTGGAGCAAAAGTGCAAGGAAAAATGAAGTCAGTGTTGATCACGCCCTAGCCGTAACTCACTTCACGGCCGTGATGGGCAGTATGTGGAGAAGCAGAAGCAATCACGGGCTAGCCGTGATTGGTGTCACGTCGTGACTCTACCCATAATTTTGAACCAAAGTGAGTCACGCCCGTGAAGTGCATGAAGTAGAGGGAGTCACGCCCCTGAAGTGCATGAAGTAGAGCTAAGAAGACTTCCAAAAAGGATCACGGTCTGGCTGTGACATATATCATGGGCCGTGATCTGGCCCAGGAAATTAGATGCTGAGAGATAGAAGCCATCACGCCCCCTACCGTGACCAGATTCACGGGTGTGACAGGGCATTTAAAGGAGAGACAGACGCTATTAGAGCCTGACCATGAAGGCCTTCACGGGTGTGACGCGTGTACTGATGCGGTTTTAAAAACCTTATTCTCCCTTTTATGTTGCATTTCACATAAGCTCCATCCATTCCTTTCCTTCAACCTCTCCTCTAATCTCATAACCGCAAACCAACGTCATATTTCTACTTGCTACCACACCATAAACACAACTCACTCACCAATTTCACTCAAATCAAGCCACAACGGAAAGCCTCTTCCTCTTCTTTTTCTCCTACAGATCCTTTTGGTGATCTTTATGCGCGGTTTGCTTCTACATTGGATACTATACTTGCGAACCAGGTGTCGATGATGGGACATCAGACTCAGATGATGGCTACTCAGGACCGTATGCAAGAAGAACAAGATGAACAAAGAGCTATGATTCATTAGCTCTACGACTGGCATCTGATCCAGCAGTTTCCACCACCACAGTGAGATCTATCCTTTCTTTTCCTCCTCAGATTTGAATTTTTACATTGGGGACAATGTAAATCTTTAAGCTTGGGGTTGAGCTTTTATTTTGCATTGCATACATTTTGTATTTTTCATGTTGCATTCATATAGACTAGTTTATTTTAGCTTGCATTTTTTTTTCCCCATTTTTTCATGATCATACCATTAGATTGCCCCTTGACTTGAGTTTGCATCTTATTATGAGAACTTTGTGCCAAATTGTTGAGATAGTAAATTTTGGACCCCAATTGTTATATTCTTGAGATAGACATTTTTGGTTTGAGATAATCTCTTAATAGTTAATATTTGGCACGTGGTTCCCTGATTTGTGTTTTTCATGTATTTTTGAACTTATAAATGTGAGATTTTGAGCCTTTTAGGGTATGCAATGTGATTTGCCCCATTTTTCTTATGAATGAGTGATATTTTTCCTCATTGATTGTCATCAACTTCCTCAATGTCTATGGGGTACAGAGGGATCCCAAAAATATCATCACTCAAAATCATGAATATGGCATCCGAGATTTTGTACTTTCCATAGACAATGGGACTTTCTGACTTCTTTTATTCAGTCAAACCAAAAGATAATGCTTTAGCCGTACACTTCCAGATGTGACTTTTCCAGACGATTCAAGTATCATTGTCTCCATTCTTCTAAACACGTTGACTCAAGAGAAGTGGAAGGACCTCATGATCATCGCGAGGACCTTGCCAAAACAGAGGATTAAAGGAGAAACGATATGGCTTCTTTTCCTTGGACCGTGCATCCTTGTCCTTGTTCATGTCCAGCATCGGAATTCTTGGGCATATTCTTGGAGGTACCACTCCAACTAAGGTATCTGTTGTACTCTTTCAAAAATTCTTGGGAAGATTGTGATGAATCTTTACTTCCCTGGGCATCTCATACTTCTTCTTGAAGGCATAAAAGGGGATGAAGTCCCTGACGTCTGAATACTCCTTCCAGTCAGACGGATGGTTGGGAATGAATTTCACATCTTGATCTAAGATGAACTTCTTCCGTCCGAATGTTCCTGACCTTTTTTGCTCAATTGTTTTCCATCCTCTCTTCTGCTCATGAGGAGGAATAACATGACGATCTACGTTGTAATGGCACCATTGAAAATCTTTATCCATGATGAGGAATAACATGAACCTTTTCTGTTGCAGATGGACGAGCAATGGTCCATTGGAAGTAAAACTTTCACTGGGAAGGGGCGTATCGGAGGGTTGATAAGGGTGAGGGGTATAACTGATGGGGTTAGGCAAAGATTGAGGTTCATACTCATATTCTAGTAAAGAGAATGGTGGTCAAGGGGTTGGATAATCTTTGGTATGACTCAAGAACAAAACATGCCAATTTCTGACAATGTCAGATTGAGTTTCAGTTCGGCTTTCTATTAATGGGGTGGGATCGATGTATGGAAATGTTTGTCTTTTGTATCTAGGGTTTGGATAGACTACACCATAGGGTTGGAAGGATTTATCTCCCCAAGGTGTGAACCAATTTTGAGGTTCAGACGTTGAAGGTGAAGGTAGTGAGGTTGAAACTTGAGAAGGAAAGGATAAGATCTGAGGTGAGAGGTGAGATGAGTGCTCTGGTGATTGGGGAAGGGGTGAGGAACTCAATGATTGTCTTGTTCTTCTTTTTACTCTTTCAACCACAGCAGGTTGATTAACAATAGGTACTAGAACTAAACCATCAAAAGTTAAAAGTTCAGTGTTACCTATAGAAGAGGGAGTTGAGCTCTTTGATCTCATAGACCTTGGCCTTTTCAAAGGCAATTTAGATCTTGATCCTTCAGTTTCACTCTTGATCACCTTGGCAATAGGTTGATCATCATCATCATCCTCTTGGACCGTCTGAAGAACTCGCTTTCTCTTTTTCTTCTGTTGAGTTGCAGAAGCAGTTGGATGGCCCGATGGTTGCACGGCTGTTGGAAGAACATGCTCCCCAGACCATCCAGCAGAGGGTGCTTGTTCAAACGCTTCTTCAGCAACTTGCGTCTGACCTTTCTGAGCGCCTTTCTCCTTTTCTTGCTCTTTCTTGGACTTTTAAAGGTAGTCCAACTTCATATTCATTTGGCTTTATTTGCCAAATTCTGGTTGAAGTAAGCGATCAATTCCACGAACTCCAATATACTTGAATTTCTGCTCTGGAGTCAGAGAATTGAGATCATTATAGACAAGATGTTTCTCAAAGATCCTTGAAAGGAAAGCAGCTAAAGGAATAGTTGTGTTCTTCCCAAAACCTTCAATAGCAAACTTGAAGCATCCAAACAAGAGATGAGGAAGATTAACTTGCTTTTCCAGAATGAGATAAATGAGGCAGAATTGATGCGCCTTGGAGACAGAGTCCTTGGAACCAGCCTTGTGAAGAATAGACTTGTTCAGAATTTGGTGAAGAACCCTAGCCATGTCTGTCATCCTAGAGGCTATCAACTTATCAGAGAGATTTTTCTGCAAGCAACCTTTGATAGTTTCCATTCCACCAAAATCCTTCTCCCACTTGTCTTCATAGGTGTCATGACCCGAATTTCGTAGCCATGACCGGCCGAAAGGGAAAGCCTCACCTTTCCCCTTCGCAATCTCACAAGCATACATAAATTCGTTTCATCCAAAGTAAACTATTACAATCATCAACTACAATGACACGATGAATATAATTGTATCAAAGTAATGAACAACACATAGAAAATTACAATGTCCTGATTAACTAGAAACACTTAAAACTAAGAGCACAACCCCTCAAACTGTCCTCATGGCATCCAAGGCTTCTGGCGACTTTGGATATACCTGCAACTGAAATGTAAAACATGGGGTGAGTCCATTGACCCAGTGAGGGAGTCTCCCCCAACACATGGAGTCATACAAAAACAAGTGAGAACTAAAAACACACATACATTCATTTATATATATATATCCAAATACCATATCATCTAAAATACATAACAACACTATAATCACACATAAGCAACGATGAACATCTTATCCTCAAATTGGGTACTTGTGGAATGACTTGCAGATAACTCTCTTTTTTTCCAATGGCTCATGTGCCCGCACATAAGAGGAAACATGACATAAACATATTCATGTAGAGTCTTTGGGATTCCAATTAGCGTTGTTCACTAAGGTCCCTCGCCTCGACAGTTTTAATTTCGTATCCCGGAGATACTGTCCCCTCCGGCCATCAACATCCCTCCTCAACTCTGGGGTTGTTCACTAAGGTCCCCAACCTCGACGGTTTTAGCTTGTATACCGGAGATACCGCCCCCTCCGGTTGGATTCCCAAGGATTCATAAATCATTATCATATCAATCCATTCCACAAAGTACTCATTTCGATAATCATATAGAACCACACATAGGAAACAAAATAGCAATCCAATTCACATCACTATATTAGTACCATAAACTTTCACAAATGGGTATTTATCTCAAAACACCATAACATTCCTGCGCACACAATCATACACCTAATGACCAATACATCACATCTCACTTTGTTATCAAATCAACGTAATTTGAATACAAATTTAGAGAGTCCAGCAACAATTTAGAGAAAAGAGAGGCAGGGAGCATATATTGGAGACAAGATAAGAAATGCAACGAATCTCTCAGATTTTCATAAGCTTTGAACAATGGTACTGATTACTCTCTCTAGGTATAGTTCACATGTTAATTGTTAGAAAATACACTTAGCCTTAACCGGGAGATATTAAAAGAAATTAGAGCTTGATGATGCGTCTAAATGCAACAAAGTCAGTATATATAGTTACTTTGTATGATTAAGCAAAAATGCGAATAAGCTAAATTCTACACATAATAAGAATTATTGAAATCAATTCAAAACTTAGTTTTATGACAATAAATTAAACTTAAACAGCTCTGAACTTATTCCCAAGCAGCCCAAAAAAAAAATATGCAGCAAAATACTACTACCCAAAACGTAGAGAACTATAAAAATTTACTTCCCACCTGTTTGCACAATACCGCCAAGAGAAGACTCTCACAAGCAACTTCCAATTGCAGCAATATAGCTGCTACCATTTCATTTATAAAAAAAAAAAAAGAATCTAATTCTTTTCATTAATTATTAATGCCTTGATTATGAATTGTAGAAAATTAAAAATTTAAACATAAAGCTAATATAACAAAAAAGACCATGGCACTTACACTTAGAAAAGACAGAGGTAGCAATCAAGTGGTATTACGATTAATTCTTTATCTAAATTTGGAAGGCAACCTCTAATCATTCACTCTGAAAGCCTAACCAAATCAGCATACAAAAATATAAAAATAAAAGTATATATGAATAATAAATAGATATATATATATATATATATATATATATAAATAACAACATAATAGGCATTAGATAAATGGAGCAAAGAAACTGATACTAGAAGAAGAAAAAAATGGGTGTGCACCAAATCGTGGAGCGGGGAGTGGAAATTATGTGAATGTATATTCCCATCATGCAATCACTAAAACAGAGGAGGAAATATCTACTATGCAATTACTGGAACAAATGTTCATGAAATGATTGATGAATTTTTCACACCCATTGGCATATTAGCAAGAAAATCATCCATTTACACACTCTTGACATTACCCAAACTCAAAACCCACGAAAATCACATACAATCATATAAAATCCCTCACCTTAAGTTATAAGTACTTGAGTTTGAAAGCTCAACCGAAAAAATGAGGAAAAAGGAGAAGAAGAAATAGCTCCAAAAATCTCCTCCATTTGCCTTCTCCTTGCTCTGCATCTTCCTCTTCTTTTTTTTCCCCTTAACCCTAGTCTCTTTTCTGATTTTATAAAAAAAAAAAAAGAGGGGGAAAAGCCTTTCCTTACTTAAATATAAATATATGACATTGGACAATTATGCCCTTTACTAAAAGGGTATTATGGGCAAATCACATAAATTATTGATAGCTTACAAATTATACTTAATTAGTTTACTAAGGGTGTGTCAAATTATGCAGTACCCTAACTATGCCTTAAAATCTTTATTTAAACTTTTAAATAGAGCTACAAGAATATATATATATATATATATATATATATATATATATATATATATATATATATATTTACTTTTTATTATAGCATAAATTATTAAATAAAAACACATTTGTAACTTAAAACAAACTTAACAGATATAGCGTTCATGTAGTGAGAAATTTTAATTTATCGAGCATAATGTCATTTGAAACGTATATTTAAATTATTAAAATTATCAGGTATTACAATAGGTGATTCCAGACTGAGCACAGCCAATGACGTTAGAGATGGTTGCCTCCGAGACACTCACCTCAGTATTCACAACCTTGTTTCTGACTTCCCTTGCTGAGATGGTAGGGTTAGTCCAGAACTACCTTATGAGGGTTGGGTAGATCACAGGAGACCCTTCAAGAAACTTGACCAACCAATAGCTTGAATGTGAGAAGATATATCTATCCCGTTGTCAGCAAAGAACTTTATACTGAATTTGGACTCAACCAAATTAAAATTTAGCGGTCTTAACATCAAGATTCTTTCCCTTTCTTTTTGTGGAAGCAGAAGCATCCATTGTGTCAGAAAGAGAGCTTTTCGCAAAAGAAGGTTTTTCAGAGAGAGAGAGAAGTTGAAGATGAAGGGGTTGTAAAAAGGTTCTACCTTTAAGAAAGGACATTTAAGGGCGAAAATGATTCATATTTTCAAATAAAATTTTTATTTTAAAGAAAAGAAAGAGGTGAGGCGACGTGCGCAATAAATGACAGACACACGTTCTAGTTTTGAAACCGTAAAATGCAGTTTTGCAATTATGAAAACGAAACTGACTCAGTTATAGAATGTGAATTAAATTTATCTTTCGACAAAGATTTAGTTCATTTAATGTGTTGGACGAACCAAATAGCATATATATTGGACTCATATTTTGAACCTTAACAATTATTGGATGCATGCATTGGACGTATGATCAATCAATGAAATGCATGTTCAAATGTTTAGCTAGAAGTTTGGTGAAGATATCTGTCCATTGATGATCAGTATCAACAAATTGAATATCAATTATACCTTTTTGCCAATAATCTCTAATAAAATGATGCTTAATTTCTATATGATTTGCTCTTGAATGCAATATAGGATTCTTTGAAAGATTAATAACAGCTGTGCTATCACACATAATTGGAATGTTACTCACAAATACATTGTAGTCTTCCAACTGATGCTTGATCCATAAAAGCTGTGAGCAGCAGCAATATACTCAGCTTCAATAGTTGATAGGGCAATAGTACTTTGCCTCTTGCTTGACCATGAGACTAAGTTAGTTCCAATAAAGTGACAACCTTCACTCGTGTTTTTTTTTTCCCATTATGTGTCTAGCATAGTCAACATCACAGAATCCAACTAATATGTACTCATCATGTTTCTTATGGATTTAATTGATATACACTGTCAGTGTAAAGATTTTTTTTACACAGACAATCAATCAGAAATTATCACATATGCTAAAAAAATGTTTGACTCTTGTCCTAACTACATTAAAAGTCACACACACAATGATTTTTGATTGGTTATCAGTGTAAAATTTTTTACACTGATAGTGTATAGTAATTAAACTCATTTCTTATATGTGACACTCACAAATTATCCAATTATTTTCAGAAACTTAAATGTAATTTCTATAAACAGTTTGCTTATCTATTATTATTATTATTATTATTATTATTATTATTATTATTATTTATTTATTTATTTTTTTTGTTCTTTCCCTGATCAAACCACCGTTTCGGTTAATTTACTATGTTTAACATATCCATTTTATTTTCTTTTTAATCAGCTTTAAGTGTATTTTTTTCTTAGATGACATTTGTTTGAGTGTATTTGAATATATATTTGTTGCGAGTCCCATATCGGATGGTTAACGAGACTGGCCATTGCTTATATAATTAAATAGACCACCCCCTTATTGCTAAATACTTAGCAGTAGATTTATTCTTCTCCAATAATTCATTCGTCTAACCTTGATACACTAAGTTATCAAGAAGAATATGGACACTCAATTGTTGTTGCAAGTGGTAACAGGGTAAAGCTTCCAACTACGTAATTCTTATTATAGTTGTCATCTATTTTGGTATTTGAATACCCTTTTTTTTTTTTACGTATATTTCTAAACAATTATTATTTTGGATTTCTTTAGATAAGAATGAAAATATAAAATCAGCATTTTTTTTTTCTAACAAATATTAAGACAGATTTCCAACTTTTTTTTTTTATATATATATTTAGTCCTTTCTACCTCATAAAATTCTACCCGTTACTTTAAATACTACTTTTTATGTTTGAAAACAGTTCTAATAACACATTAAACCTTAAAAGAACCCAAAAAAAAAAAAACTGCACACCGTAGTTTTTATTTTGTTTTATTTTCAACTTCATAAAAACCTGATTGCCAATATTCATTCCTCACTTGATTTGGTAAGAAAAATAGTTAAATAATTAAAGGATATAACAATCACTATAAACCTTATCATAACTTTTTCTATAGGAATCAATTTCAAGAGGATATTCCCCTCCTCTTTATACGGCTAATAGCAGCAAACACATATCATTCTTTTCTTCTTGTTAATTCATTATCATATAGAGTAACCAAGAATCAGTTCATACGTTGAAACTAAAAAAATTCAATAAACATCTTAAAGCATAAAACTAACAACAACCTCTAAAAAAATCAGCAAGCATCTTAAAACATAAAACTAACAGCAAACTTGAAGAGTAAACTATAAGCATAACATTAAGAACAACCATGAAACTCAAGAAAACAACCAACACCGTGACTATAAAAAAAAAGTATGGCAGCAATTATGGAAACCATAAAATACAGAAAAATAACCAAAATACAGAACAACCATAATTGGTTGTGCATGAAGATTGGCATTTGGGGAGGAGAAGTTTTAATTTAGTAGGATGCTTCTGGTGGGTCAAAGAGATGGCGGGCCAACTTTTCTTCCAGTGTGGCGGCAGTTATGCTATTGATCTATTTGTTTAGTGATTACTAGTTGGGTGTTTGTAATAGCTCTGTTTTTATTAGTCATACTTTGATGGAGTTCGGTTGGGTTGCCTGATAAACGTCAGTCTTGGTTTTTTTTGTTATTTCGGTCTTCATTTAGTTCTCTGCTTTTTTCTTTGGTGTTCTTTGAGTATTGTAGCTAGTTTAAAGAATAAAGATAATATTGTTCTAAGGTTTGATAGGGACAATATTTTATTTACATATATTATCCTGTTCGCTTTTCGTTTTATATATTGATTAAAATATCCTTTGCATTCTTAATTAATATACTTTTGCTTATCCAAAAAAAAAAACAAAAGATAGTAGGTAGGAAACGAAGTTCTTGCATAATTTACATACATATTCTACTGCATCAATGTATATATTACATCATTCAGATGCCTCTAAGGCTATCATATATCACAGTCATTATATATTTATATCATCATCTTGCATTTTACATCTAAGGCCAACAACTATCAAAATATTCTATGGCTAATTCAGTTGGCCTCAAAAATGATTCACATTAGATAATGTAAATATCTACTAGAGGATAACGTGGTGTTGGTGGTGGTGCCCACCTCATTTCAAATGGGAGATGGAAGTTCAAAAGAACGGGCCCTTGTCATATCAAACGCAGAATAGTGGGAACAATCCATGGTAGAAATGGCCTGTCACAATGCCATTAAAAGAGACTCCTCTTCGTACGTAGTCAACGTCCCAATTTCCATTGCCAAACTTGAGGTCAATAACGAATAGGTAGGCCATCTTCGATTAATATTTAATAAGTACATACATGGTGCAAAATAGTAGGAGTGAGATTACATTTATCATAATAAAAGACTGAAAGAGTAGTATATACAATCAAAAACAAATATTAAAAGTCAACTAGATAATATTAAAAAAATTTGTTTAAAGAATTCTAGCATATATATATATATATATATATATATATATATATATATACTCTTTTATTATTATTATTATTATTATTATTATTATTATTATTATTGATTCATCTTATTAATTAGTATGCTTATGACAAGAATATCATGCAATGTAGATGCCATGCATAGGCCCAAAAACAACTCTACTCCATGAAGAGATTCTTTTTCATTCGAGGTGCGATCGGGAGACATGTTCCGCATTCGATGGCCAAAAAATTGAACAACTTATTTCAATTCTCGAACATTACGGCCTATTGGAACACTCTGCCACCGATCATGAATAGATCTAGTGACTAGTCGGGATAGCCATATTGGGTTTCGGGGCCATGGCATAGGGGAGCTACCACCTGATGTGACACCCACTACCTCGCATACGATAAATATAAAATAAATCATATAAAGAGTCAATAAAGTAAAACTCAAAAGGTAGCAAGTACTACATGATCCAAAACGTATAAAACCTTAAATAACAGCCACGGAAAACATACATAAAACAAACCCAAAACCCGATGTCACATATCAGAGCTGGTAACCACTACCGATAATACATCGGAAATCAAACTAACATAAAATGAAAACTATACTAAGAGTAAGTGATCTCCTCGGGATCACTTCTCAACTGGCTGCTCACCATCCTCTGCATAAACCAAAGGTACATGCAATAAAACAACAATAATAGGGAGTAAGAAACTATACATATAAACATAAACGGTAATAGAGCAGTTAGTAAGATGATCACACAACATATAAAACATCATAATATAACAGATCACATCATACCATATCATATAAGATCACATCGATAAACATGCTATGAAATGCAGAGCTACTCCACTACTCCATACGCAATGTGGAACCAATAACTAACTCAGGGAGACGATTTTGGAGTTACATATCCACATTGGCCAATAAGCACCAACGTCGGCAGTTCACCAAACTCTCGGATGAACCCCTTGGATAGCCAATCCACCTTACTCTTGAATGGATCACCACGGATGCGCTTGATTCACCTAACTCTTGGATGAATCACCGCGGATGGCCAGTTCGCCATACTCTTGGACAAACTCCCCAGTCATCGTAACTTCCCCCAACTATTAACTCTATGTCATGAATGCATGCAATGCTCAACAACATGCAAACATGTGCCCAACCATCCACCATCATGACCCATCACATTGATTATCAACAGTGACCATCAAAGATGATCATCAAACAACTAGGCATTAACTAATCCTAATTTCGTCATCGCAACACACTCAAATGATCATCATGCCATCATCAATGCACATTCAATATATAATCATCAATTTCATATAAATCATGTCAAGATCATATAACCACATATGAACAACTATTGTCATACATATATCAACAATAACAATTAGGAATTCATGCATCAATTAAGGCAAATAGAACAAAAAAGGGATCATGGGTTAACCCTCATCTTACGCTACCCCAAAACCTGTATGTTCATACTAATTCCTTCTTCCCATACCTAGTATGACGATTCCTGCCTAAGAGCCAAACTTGAGCAAAGGTTCAACTTGACTCCTTCCAACGGCTTCAACAAGCTTGAGTAAGAACGTCAAGAGAAAACGATGATTAATTCCCAATTCAAAGAATTGAAGGGAATTAACACAAGGTTACAAGATTACCCCAATTAGATCTTAGAAGAACTAATCCACTTGATTGCCGTTCACAACGCCGACACTTGATAACTAGAGTCTGATTCAGAAAAGGGGCGGTTCAACATTCAATTCAAGGAAATAAAAGGAAAGAAAGAAATAGTATTGGTTACTTTACCTTAGATCAATACTAACGAAGCCGCTTATCCTCCAATCACGAGAGTAAACACCAAGGTATGTGTTCTTGAAGAAGAACACTCAAAATAAGGATTGAAAGGTTGAGAGATTTGAAGAACACTCAAGGGATTCAATGAGAACCCAAGAGAAAGAGAGAAGACAGTTATTTTTGGAGTTAAGAATGATAAATTTAGGGTTTAGGTCGAGCTAAGGGGTATAAATATGAGTTAGGGTCATTATGGGCTGACTAGAAGACCAAAACACGTTTCTGCAGCGTGTCGATTCTCTAGGCGAATCACTTTTCGCGAGGCGAACCAGAGAGCTCCAAAAGCTGTCTGCCAGATTCGCGAGGCAAATTGAAATTCGTGAGGCGAACCGATATACGGCGAATTAGGCCCTGACACCTGACATGAGACTTGTAGATAATTCTCTACGATTTCCAACGCATCCAATATCATCTCAATCGAACATCTAGAACTCAAGATACGGCCAAAACCGTAAAACAGGTTACTTGGACTCGAATGGATTGACTCTCTCTAAAGGCGAAACTACCCAAACATGAAACTAGACATCTATAACCAGCTTAACAATTATAGATAACACATAACAACACTTTATAACAAGCAAGCGAAAACTGGGGTGTTACACCTGACCACCTGTGGAATTTCTCACATAGACTTCCCCAAGGTCTGGTATTTTAGACCTCCACTATCTTAATTCTCGCCTGCACTAAGGCGTGGCATCCTCTCTTATCAAACCATTTGCTATGCAAATTTAAATGTGATATGGATGTTGTAATGCTAATAATATTTTCCCATACTCTTTATTGTTTGCGAACCATTCTTACCATTACAATATCATATTTTTCAATATAGTATATAATTAAAAGGTATAATCCTCGTTAACCTTATCACATTTCCATGATTATCAATTTCAAGAAGAATTTGTTCTCTTCTTCTCATGGCCAAGAAAACTAATCCTCTCCTCCTCTTTTATTATGTTGTTTGTTCATATAAAGATAGAAGATAATCATTTAAGTATTTCCATATCTCATCCAGAAAATAAATTAAAAGAAAACATTATAGCAGTTTACCAGTAAATATTTTTATAAATTACAGTTATAACAAAGTATTAGTCCAGAACTTGAGTTGCAAACAAGAATAAAAATAGTCCTAAAAATTACAATAGGAACAATAGTAACATTCACTCATCGTAAAAACAAAGAATTTAGTTGTCATAGTAATATACCTATAGCAACAACGTTTTAAATAGTATCAGGGAACAAGAGCAATAATAAGTATTATAAATACCATAGATCAAGACAAAATGAACAGGTTAAATGAAATTAAACCAGAAATAAAGTCATATTAGCAATATAGAACCCTAACTGAGTTAAGAACTATTATTTTTATACAAAATAAAAACAAAAAACAGTGACCAAGTTTTAATAGCAAGAGCGTCAACGAAACTTATACAGAAACCAGAGACAATAGCAGTGTTTATAAAATAGGCACCAGAACGTGGTTAGGATAAGCACCTAATAAGGGTCAAAATAGAAAGAAAAATGATAGGGGTAAGGGTAAACCCTAACAATAGAGAGTGTGACACCCCCTTCTGGGGCACCACATGGTTACTTGTTGCGGAAAATAAACTTTAACTAATTGTGCTAGTTACTTTCGGAAAATAAGATTTTTCTAAGTATTTAACTTATTGTGAAAATTCGTGATAAAACTTTTTCTCCTAACTGAGCTTATCATATAACAACGTTACGTAAACACACATGTAACGAAACGTCAAGCAGAGTATACATAACAAGATACCATAATATGCTACATAGGCCTTATACATACGGCCATACAAACCAGTCATGGCTTTCAGTAGTCAGAGCAACTAACCAACTATTGTTCAAAATAATAGGACATATCCTATAGCTGGTCATACTACTAAAACACTGTGACTTCTCGTACGTTACCCTCCTTCCGTGCCCTCAAGCGTCAGGGAATGGATCCCCGAATGTTCCGGTGCCATCTTGGAACTCCTGTAAAGATGTAATGGTGAGATACCAATATATGGATTCACACACAATAACAACATGGATTACACATCACATAAGCATAGGTAATTATTATGCATAAGGTCCTACTAAATAAACAAGTAGTTTTTCATAGGGTCTCATATCCGACAGTCATCGTTGTTTTCAAAAAAGATGCATGACACTTCAATGTTCATCATCTACTTCTTTACTTAATCTCCAGAGAATTCCAACACCGTTGTATACATAAAACTGAGCTGATCAGGCTCATGGTACATTGGCCCTAGGCAACAATGACCAGCACCTAAGTGCTTATTCAGAAGTACATGAACACCATGACATTAAATGATTACATGGAATTACATTCAGCGGTACTTGATAAATCGTAAATGGTCATACTATATTGTCCAACTCAAGGCACAATATTCGTCATTCGTATGACACCATTGTCCATCAAGGCACTATGTTACACTATGAATTAAAGTCATCACACACTACAAGAAAATAGTTGATTACCGACGGCCAAAAACCGTCGGTAATCAACAAAAACCGTCGGTAACTACACATTTCCGACGGATTTCTGACGATCCATTATCCGTCAGAAATAGGCTTGTCGGTAATATATCGACAGCCTACCGACGGCTATGCCCGTCGATAGTTTACCGACGGCTAGAACCGTCGGTAGTTTACCAACGGGTCGGTAATAGTTACCGACGGCCTAGCCATCGGTAATGACTGGCTGTAATAGTTACTGACGGCTTAGGCCGTCGGTATATATAATTTTTTTTTAATTACATTTTAAATGATTATTGAATTATTAATAAATTATATTTTATATTTATTAAATATTTTTCTTTATTATTAATTATTTATAAATATTAAATAAATAAATAATGCAAAATAAAATTAAAAATAACATTAAAACATTTAAAATTATATCCAAATAATAAATAACATATGTTTTTACAATACATAAAAATATAAATAAAAAAACTAATAAGAAAATCTAATAATCTCTATCATAATGATGAGGAGACTGGATAAGATCATCGAAAGAGTCTTCCTCATCATCATCGGCACTGGTGCGACCGGCTGGCTGATCTGGATAGGGGGGATGCTGCTGAGGGTGCTGCTGTTGAGGAGGCTGTTGGTGCATTTGTAGTATGCTCTGTAGCATTTGCTCCATCCGCCGCTCACGCTCCTGGACACGCCGATCACGCTCCTTGGCACGTCGCTCAGACTCGGCCAGTCTCTGCCTCAGCTCAGCAATCTCCTGATCAGCGTGGCGACTGGCTCCAGTGGATGCTGTGGCGTTGATATTCAAGCTCAAAGATCCTTTCCGATAGTTATCGGAAAGGTCTCCTGCACCGTAAAGATGACCTTTCTTCTTGCCGCCAACAACCTCAGCCCAAACAAACAGTGCAAGCCGCCGCTGCTCCTTGGGCTCAAGTGGGGTGGAGGAAGATGTTGTTACCTGAGACATTCTCTCCTCGAACTCCTCCTGTTATGCATAATCAAATAAATTAATGAAGACTATATATAATAAAACCATACATTTCAAAACTATTAATAAATGAGGTATTACCTGTGTGTGCTTAGAACGCTCATCTACATACTCACCAGTACCCTTCCTAGTATGGGTGTGGCGATGGAGCTCGTTAATTGGCACTGGTCCCTTTCTGTCCCTAGCCTATACGTACACAAACATAAATTATAAGTAAACAATAATTAAAAAAACAATACGAATAACATATGTATTAAATATGAATAAATGTACCAGACGCTCACAGTGCTCCGCCTGGCTAACGGAACCTCCTGTGTGCAGGCTCCAACCCTTCTCTGATGCCCTATTTTTCTTTGCTTGGGCTGAATTTTTCTGGAAATCAACAGTAACCCAGTGGCGGCATAGGACATCCCAGACTTCATCTCCCATCCATGAGGGTCGCTCGCCCCTCAAGTGAGCTGCCCTGAGCATATCGGATAAGCGATGGGAGGCCTTCATATGAAAGTTCCTCTCGACCAATGCTTCATGCTCGGCTCTCCAAGCAAATTTTGTCTGCATTAGAAATACATAAATAGTAATTTATTATATTAATAATTTATATGAAATAATAAGCCAAAAATATTAAGTAAACTGAAAATTTCAACTTACTCTATAAGCGTTAAAGAAACTCAGCTTCTCATTGTCATTGAGCTGTCCCCAGGTGACCCAAGGATAATGGAACATCGACTCAATAACAGCAGTGATGTTCTTCGAAGCTACCTTCGAAGGAAGTAACCTTAACAATAAAAGCATGTGAATCAATATCAAGTAAAAATATATAATTAAAATTGAATAAATTTATTTTATTAATTCTTACCCTTTACCAGATGGCCTGATGATAGGTCGACCATCGGCCATGACCTCAACCTCCTCCTCCTCCTCCTCCACATCCGCCTCTGAAGGTGAGGGTGTATACCCTGGACTATACTCCTGCTCCTGCTCTATAGCCTGATGACCAGGTGACGATGCACCCACACCAGCTGAACTAGAAGCACCCCGATGTGTGTGTGTTACAATCCCCGGGGTGGGAATCATATCGATCCCGGATGCTGTGAATGGCGTAGATGCAGCCGGTGGAGGCGGTGCTGCCCGCGGTGTATGTGGTCGCTGTGTACGTGTAGGCGGGCGTGATGGTAGTGCAGACACAGCAGTGACAGATGTCGAAGGGATAGACACAAAACTGTCTGCAACGTCACGAGTAACAATGCGAGGTGCCCTGGTCCGACGACGAGTCGAACTAGAAGTAGTGTCAACACCCTTACCCTTACCACCTGTGGGTGGTATGGGTGGCGGTGGATCACGTCCTCCAGAAGCCATGTGTCTATAAAGCAATTCAATGTAAAGATGAAATAATAAAGTAATAACATAATAAAATAATTATGAATAATCATCCAAGATAGAACAATAAATATCTAAGTTCCATTCATAGTTTTGACAAGTTACATGATCTAATTATAAAGGTTACATGATTTTAAGTTTTATTCAGAATTTGACAAAAAGTCTCCATCATATTCAGATCTAATTTCAATATTTTCTTCTCCTGAATCAATGACTTCGTCTTCTTCATCCAAATGCTCTTGAACGAATGACAAGTTTTCAGTATCCACTTCTTCACCAGCAGCTTCCAAGTCCCGTAAACCAACAATATGCTCAACTTCAATGCCTTCATTTACACGAGACATTTCATCCACTTGATAAGGCACATCTTCTTGCTGATCATCAGCTTCAATGCGACCCCTTGGTTTTGTCTTGATGACGACACACCAACCTCGTTTTCCTTTCGGGTTGTTGGGTACGGGACATAATACACTTGTCTCACATTTTGTGCTAGGATAAACGAATCAAAGTTCTAATATCTGCTACCCATGCGATTGTCCACCGTATTATATTTGGGATTTAATTTTGTGCCTCTGATGGATGGATCAAACCAATTACAATAAAATAGAACAATTCTTTTAGTATAGTCTAAAGTAGTATACGCCAATTCATATATATGTTGGATTACTCCGTAGAAGTCATCTTCACCCCCTTCTGTGATGCCCTTCACATAAACCCCGCTGTTAATTGTTTTTTTACCCTCCATCCATGAATGGGTATGAAATTTGTACCCATTCACGAAGAATGTGTGCCATTCTTTGACACATGAATACGGATCGTCGGATAAGTTCCTTAAGTGTCTGTTGAGAGGAGTTGGTGCCTCACGGAAAACCTACGTATGGATAAATTCCTTATGTTAGATGCAAAAAAATTATATAATCCTACGTACAGAATTTGAATATACTTACTTGTTGCCTAAACCACATTGAAAAATCTGCATGTATACGTGCAAACTGTTCTTGCTCACTTTCGTTTTCAGATAACAAGAATGCTCTGTACAAATTGGACAATTCATATTTTTAGCACAGTAATATTTATTATTTTATGTAATTGAAAGAAAAATATATGCAATACATACTCAAGGTATGGCTTAACTTCGGTGCAATTAATTAACACATGGACATGAGCTGACTTCCTCTCAGCATCTGTTAACCAATGGGTCAACTCCATCTCGGAATGATGACCCGGTTGACAAAAGATTGACAAGGCTAACGGATGTCTTTCACTTTCATTTTCCATTTCATTCCTACTATTTCTCGGTGACAACATGAAGTTGTTGAAATAATGAGAACAAAAATGAGTTGTCTCGTGATGTAAATAAGACGCACAAATTGATCCTTCAACCCTAGCCTTATTTTTCACCGTTCGTTTTGAATCACCCATGAATCTATAAAATAACACATTGATAATTATATATATTACATTTGATTTCAAATGGAAACAAATATATTTAAAATTGTATGATAGTTATATATACCTTTCAAATGGATACATCCACCTATATTGAACAGGTCCACCAAGCCTTGCTTCATATGCGAGATGAAATGAGAGATGTTCCATGGAATCAAAGAAGCCGGGGGGAAATATTCTCTCCAACTTGCATAGAATGATTGGAATGTTCTGCTCTATCCTTATCAATTCATCGTCCCTTAACTTGTAGAACAAAAATCCTTAAAGAATTGACTCAATTCAGTAAGGGGATTCAAGACATGGACTGACAACAAACTAAAAGCAATAGGAAGTAAAGTTTCCATGAATACATGACAATCATGGCTTTTCATCCTATGCATCCTTCCCTTGCTGACATCGGTACATCTTGCCAAATTCGAAGAATAACCGTCTGGCATCGTTAGTTCTGTTATCCACTCACAAACTAACTTTGCTTCCTCAGCAGATAAACTATAATTGGCTTTGGGCTTTAATATTTTCCCATTAGCATGCTGCTTTAGCTCCAGGTCCGGTCGCCTACAGTACAAAGCTAAGTCCATTCTTGCCTTCTGATTATCTTTGGTCTTGCCACTCACATTCATGACTGTGTTGAATATGTTGTCAAAAAAATTCTTCTCTATGTGCATGAAATCGAGATTGTGTCTCAACAAATTATCTTTCCAGTACAGGAGATCCCAAAAAATACTTCTTTTTGTCCAATTATGCACCTCCCCATAGCCTGGTAATCTAGACACACGACCATTGTCATTGACTTTGGGCAGCTCCATGACTCTCGTCCAAATCTGTTTTGGTGTAAAGCTAGGCGGCGGCTCATCTCTTTCAACTTCTCCCTTTTTGAAGGCGTTCTTGTTTCATCTAAATGGATGATCTCTTGGTAAGAACCTACGATGCGAATCAAACCAGGAACTTTTCCCTCCGTGTCTTAAAGTAAAAGCCTTTGTATACTCCATGCAATGCGGACATGCAAATTTGCTATGAGTACCCCAACCAGACAACATACCATAAGCAGGGAAGTCATTAATGGTCCACATCAAAGCTTCCTTCATTGTAAAATTTCGCTTCCTTGCAATATCATACGTTTCCAAGCCGGTCCACAACGTCTTCAGATCATCGATCAATGGCTGTAAATAAACATCAATACCAGCTTTCGGATTCGATGGACCCGGTATGAAACAAGTCAAAAACATATAAGGTTTCGACATGCACATTTCAGGAGGAAGATTGTATGGGGTAACAATTACTGGCCAACAAGAATACGGCGTAGCCGACGCTTGAATATAAGGGGTAAAACCATCAGAGCATAAACCAAGTCTTATATTACGGGGATCCGCGGCAAAATTTGGATGTACGCGATCAAAGTGCTTCCATGCTTCGCCATCAGAAGGATGGCGTAACACGCCTGAACTTGTTCTGTTCTCATAGTGCCACGTCATTTTTCCTGCAGTTTGCATTGATGCAAACATTTTCTGTAGCCTTGGGATTATCGAAAGATAGAACATTGCCTTAACAGGAACTGGATTGTTCTTACTTGTCCCGGTCTTGCAAGGACAATACCTCAACGCTTGACAAAATCTGCATTCAAGCAGCGCACCGTCATTTTTGCCGAATTCATTATCGTAAAAAAGCAGGCACCCATTCACACAACAGTCAATCCTCTTAGCCTGTAGTCCCAACTTGGATACTAACCTCTTCGCTTCATTATACTTTTTGGGTAAACCGTCTTTTACAGGCGTCACATCCAAAAGCATTTGGGAAAAATAATCCAAACACTTGTCGGCGACATTCCAATTGGACTTGCAAGCTAACAGTCTAACGCACATCGATAATTTAGAATCTGAGGCGCCTTGATACAACAGTTTATTTGTCTCAATCAAAAGATTAAAAAATCTTTGTGCTTCCTCATTCGGCAGTTCTTCGGTGTTATCATAATCATGCGCCCCATTCACTCCGAGAGCATCACCCACCATGTCCTGCATTGACGCAAATTGTTCCCCATATCCCATATCTGCGCAACTGCTTGAGTCACCTGTGCAATTCTCATCAACCCCTAAATCAATATTTGGCACTTCTTCACCATGATCAGTCCAAATCCAGTAATTGTCCTTAAACCCAACTTTATACAAGTCTGTTTTCACCTCATCATCGCTCTTAATCCGTCGACATTGACATTTAAGGCACGGACATCTAATTCCCCCATCATCGATGAAACGTTGTTGTCGCTTCGCTTGAGCAACAAATTCTTCAACCCCATCTACAAAGGATCGTTTCAGACCTCTTCTTCCCGAATATACCCTATCATACATCCAACTACGATTCGAAGAATAAAAATCCATCTTCTGCATGTTAAAAGAATTCAAAACCATTAAATTTGGACAACACGCCAACTTAGATATATCCACATTCACTTTCTTTATTTGGTATGGCCCTATCCCATTCGAGAAGAAACTTTTTCAACACCTGATCTTAGTATTAATAGTTATAACCTAATTCATATGCCTTATATTTGGCGAAATTTCGGCAGCATTTTCCATTGGTCTCTAAGTACAATAGTTGGTTGCAATACTATGGTCAAGTTTGCACCCAGAGAACAAAAGAAAATGTATTGGACCGATATTTCGTCAAATATAAAACATTAGAAATAAACAATATTAATATTACACAAGTGAAGAATTTTTTTTCCCAAACTGTCCTCCTTGAACAATTCAAAGTTCAATACAATGAACGGCACCTGTATGTGATTACATGCCTGCTCAATAATATTGAACCTCAAACGGGAAGCTAAGGTTTTGCTTCAGTATTAATAACTCGTCTAGAAAATAAAACTTTAACCTCTATAAGATAATTTTACTTGAAAGTCAAGTTCATGGGGTAAAGTGCATTGGAACATATCAAAGTTGCAAATAAACCAACAAGTGACTATTCTAAGTCTTATGAACCTTAACACCTATTTTAAGTGATAAGAAAAATTGGTACTGTATTCCTTGTTGCGGACTTATTTATTTTATTAACCTATTTTATTATTTAATCATTGTTGTAATTTAATTTTAATTTCAAATATTTAACCTCTTTATTCAATTAATCAAATATTATTTATTATTTCTACCTTATTTAAATTTTTAATCAATTAAATTTTATTCACTAATTAGTTTCGTCACATCGCACTATCCGCTATCGAACCATCTGCAATTTGCCATGACCCCACCATCACCGTCCCGACATTTATCTTAATTTATTTTATTTATGTTATTGTCTTATTTATTATATTTATTTATTTATTTCACTTTATTTATTTATTTGATTTTACTTGACTAGGTCCTTAGGTCGATGTTTCTAACTTAAACTAAAAAAAAGTACTATACGATGACCTCTTTTATTTTTTAAATCTTATGTAATTAAATATGTAATTTATACTAAAAAATTCTTAAGTGAAATTAAGCACTATTACTACAAACATGTAAATTAAAACATCATAAATATAATTTAAAATAAAATTAGGGAATTAAAACAAATAAAAAAATAACCTAAACCTCAATCCAACCTAAGCCCTACACAGCAAAATATACAATTTTACCAGCAATACATAGTTTGACACTACAATTTAACAACATAATACATGCTCAACAACTACAATTTCAGCAACATAATACATGTTCAACAACAATATAGTAATGCAAAGAAAAACAATATAATCCAATGAGGGCTTTTGAAATGACTCAATAGACGTGGAAGGGAGATGTCTAACAGGGAGGTAGCAAACAGCGGTGAGGTGGTGCGGGGGAAGAGGAGGTCTGGCGAGCTTGTGCTGGCGGTTGATGGTGGCGGCCGACGAAGAGGCGGTGCGGCGAGATGGTGGTGGCCGCGAACAGCAGCTGCAGTGAGGAGAGGAGAGGAGAGGAGAGGAGGGGGCGGTGGCGGAGGAGAGCAGACGCGGTGGCTGGGGGAAGGGACGGTGGCGGAGGAGAGACGCGGAATGGGAGGGGGAAGGGGAGGGGGTCGCGGGAGAAGGAGAGAAATGAGGGGGAGAAGCCGCGGGTCTGGTATAAGTGGAAGCTTACCGACAGCCAAGACCGTCGGTAATTCTAAAATACCCTTACCGTCGGTAATTTGAAATGTGACCGTTACATTACCGACGGGGTAAGGGACAATACCATTACCAAAGGTCACGGCCGTCGGTAATTGAGCGAGAACATTTGCGCCAAAAAATACCGACGGATTTACCGACAGCCTAGTGCTCGGTAAATTTTCCAATGGCTTAGCCCGTCGGAACGTCTTCAATTACTGACGCCGTACCGGCCATTGGTAATAATCCGTCGGTATAACCGGATTTTCTTGTAGTGACAGGGTTTCCTGCCATCAAGATCCCCCGTCCAGATAGCACGTCTGCCTAAACATAAATGCATGAAAAAAAAACGTTTCAAGTGTTGCCACTTTTCTTTGTGTTCGTTCTTTCGTTGTCGTAGCTCAAAGCTCCCGACTATTCACAATTTACACTGTTTTGAAACGTTTCACCGTTAACACCGGACGAAACGTTCGAGTGATCAATCATGAAGCCCTAGACCGATGCACCAGCCCAAGGTCCGTGGTAATAGAAAACATCATTCACCTTTTAATCACATTTCCTCATAACAAGAGGAGGACACATAGTCCATAGGACATGCAGTCCATAACGTCGTTGCACGGCTTCTTATGCTATTTTTGCAGAACACTAGCATCCCGACGTCTCGTATGCTAAGTTCACGTTTTCAACGTTTTTCATTGTTTTTTGTTCTGTGAAACACAAATCCAAAATGAAATCTCCGCAACTCATACAAGTTGTCGGATTTTACACCGTTGGGAAAACTCGTTTTACAGAAAAAACTTTTCTATTTGAAAACTGTTTTTAAACCATTGAATTGCTGATAAAACTTAACCTTGGTTAAAAGTCCCTTCCCAAAAACCAATTTTTTGAAAGGAAACAGCTGAGACCAAAAAACATCGTCCCAGAACAGCATTACTGTTTTTTGAAAACATTTTCCGTAAAACTTTATGGAATTAAAACATTGTTTTAGTGTTAAAAACGTCCTACGTTCCAAAAAACTTGACTTTTTCCTCTAAATGTTACATTTTCCACATAAAGATTAATTTATTCATAAAAAACTAACTTTTCCTACTAACTTCATAAATTAATTTTGGATCCTCTTTTCCTTTAGAAACTAATGCCGTTGCAAATACCCAACATTTCCCAAACAAATCTTTGGCATTTAATTCAAATCTTTTTAAAGCTTTTATCCCCGTTAATTAATTGAACACTGACCACTGTCATGCTTCCCAATCAACAATCAACATCATAATATGTTTATAGCAGATAATACAGTTAAGATACATATTCAACTAATATAACACATATTAACCAACAATTATCAACAAATCAAATAATTGCGGAAAGTAATTAAATCAACCACCACACAGATAAATTACACAATTACGGACCAAATATGATGACAATATGCAGTCATCGAGAGAATCCCTCAAGCATTTCCCCCCTTACCTCTTGAAGTTCCCGGTAAGCGAAAAGTCGTCCGATCTATCCGGAAGTCGTCCGGTTCCTCGTTCGATTACTCGTCGACAACTACACACAATCAATCAATACAACAACTTTAAACCACAAAAATCTCTACTATTCACACCTTCCTAGGTTCGGCCATAGCTAGATAAAATAGCTAGGGAGTTTCAAAAATTCTTATCTCTTGGATTCCATCCTTATTAGGTGTGGTAAGACTAGATCAAAGTTTATTACACCAAAACTCCCTCCGCTCATCAATGGAGATTTCGGCCCCTTTTTCCCAATTGAGCTAGAGAGCTCTTTTAGTTTCCAACTCTTGGATTAGGATAGACAATCATGAACTAGGTTCAAAGAAAGTGGTTTGACATTAAAAGGATTTTTCTACGAATTCTTATGGATTTTTGAAGTTCATGAATCAAAACTAAGTTTTCATGAATCTTGAGTTTTAAGGAGAGAAATAGAGAGATTAAGAGATAAAGATTGAGGTTAATACCTCCTAGATGACAAAGCTTGAGAAGGATTCAACTTTCTTTCACAAAATCCTGAAAGTTTAGAAGGGATTTTTTGAAAAAAAATGATGAAGAAGCTTGGAGGAGAAGAAGGAAGAAAATGAAGAGAAAAGAAAGAGTGAGAAGCGTGAGAAGTGAGAAGAAGAAAAAGTGAGGTGAGATATTTCTTTTATATTATGACAAACTTGTAATTAAGTTTAGGACGTTTTGGTAATTTCATCTCTAAGTTTTAGAAATATCTAGATATTTTGTTTTGATGTAAAAATGGTGATGATAAGGTGATGTGACTTCAACCTTATCCTTAGTGGGTTCCGGTAAATCCTGTATTCTGCTCTGTTGTCTACCCGATTTAGGTTTTATGCCCCAATAATATATAAGGACTTATTTATTTTGAAAATTTTCAAAATAACCAGTATCGTTGGAAATAAAATATAAAACCTAATTGTTTCATTCACGAGTTAAATTAGGTCATTTGAGTAGTAAAATCGTACTGTCAGTGTAAAACGTAGACTGGGCTCTATCTGGGTTTTCGACCAAAATTTAATCATAGTTTCTTACGATAGCGTAAATCATGTCTATGATCTCGGATTATTTTATTACACTCTTGAAATCCTTCGATAAAATGCGAATGAATAAATATTATTTAATTGAAATAAAAAACTCAAAAGCTTAAAAATAAAATGGGGATGTTACATAAAGGATCATATTTATCACCTTCCATTCATGATAAAGAACCCCTCCCATTTACCTGGGTGTGTTCTACGAAGAGTAGGGTCAGACTGGGCTTCTTTGACTGGATTAGCTTCAAATCAGAAAAGAAAAGGTAAGATTTTTAAATAGATAATAGTAAAAAAAAAAAAAGTGAAAGTTAGAGGGGAAGGAAATTAAAAAAAAAAAAAAAAACAATAGAAGAAAAAAGTCGAGACAAGACAGGGACAGAAAGAATGATGAGAAGAATGAAGGACCCGCCGCGTGATAGCTAAAGAAGAGGGAAGAGGACAAGTTTTTTGTTAACACGTCTAGGTTTTTATAGATTGCAAATTCTTGTTTTAATTTAAATTTTTTTTACAACTTGGCCAAAATTTCCACCACAAAATTTACTTGATCCCTATCCTTTCTTATTTACCGACTGCACAGTACACACACCCATTATGTTGCAAATTTTACATCATCCCTTTACGCTTGTCATTTCCCCACATGGTCACTTAGAAGATATTTTAAGAATAGGTAATCATTTCTAGATAAATTGATAACTATAACCAATTTAAATTAATTTTAGAGATACACATTTTAAGAATTAGTAAATCATTTAGAATATTACTTTTCACTAATATAAATTCTTAGTACAACTATATAATCATTATGCACTCCAAAAGTAATAATAATTTACAAACAATATTTATCTTTACAACGTGATAATTTATTTTACACATACAAATATAAATATTAATTGATAGCTTACTAAATTAGTATATAAAAACTATACGTAACTTCCTAATTAAGTTGTATAGATTTCGTGTATATGGGTAAGATATGGATAGGGTACTATAATATTCATATAGTACCTGTTTCCACATCCACGTTTTAAAAATGTATCCATCCCAGTCTCCGTTCCCATACCCGCGTGGGTAGCAACCTTAATACCCGTACCTTCACCCTCTAGGTATCTAAGTATCCGTACCCGCATCCATTACCCGCACTTTACATAAGAAATTTGTGGATTTTGAAAATAAATTAAGTAAATATGGTATACCCAAAGATTTTCGATTGATATAATTTTCATATTATTCACTTTAAACAATAAAATAATTTATTTTTGTAGTTACATAAAGTTACATTCCACATAGTAAATATCTTGCATATCAAACTAAAAATATAATCAGTAGATTCAATAATCAATTTGTGAACATGAAATGTATGAAATGCAAAGGTTCAAATATAAAACGTCAAATAATCAATCTTCAAAATATTAATTAAATATTATAATAAAAATAATACATTATAGTAAAAGGAGTGTTAGTAAAAATAAAAGGAATGCTATTGAATTGCAGAAAAAACAATATTAATGCCTCCTTTTTATTTCATTTGCCAACACTTGATGATTATCATTACTGTCAAATTTGTTCACAAGACATAGGAAAACACGTCGAGATTATTGTAAATATTAAGATACTAAATAGAGAAGGAAAACATAGCAACCCAGACATTTCCATAGGAGATGATTTGATCATATTAATTAAGAAGTAACATACAAAGTATAGGCGACAATGAAGCTAGTCAAGTGGAACTGACGATGAAACTCTTGTTTTATTTTTTTTATTAAATTTTTTAATATAATATATTATAATTAAGGCATGATGAAGTAACATATAAAGTATAGACGACGATGAAGTTAGCTAAGTGGAACTGACGATAAAGCTTTGGAACTGATAATGAAGCTCTAGTTTTTTTTAATCTTTTTAATGTAATATATTATAATTATTTATATATATATAGTGCGGGTATAGGGCGGGGTGGGTACTAGAGTACCCGTACCCGTACCCATCCCCATTAATTTTTACGGATAATTATCCTATCCATCATGGATAATTTTTGCGGATATCCGTTAGATCCGATACCCATTGTCATCCCTACGTGTGTATATATATATATATATATATATATATATATATATATATATATATATATATATATATATATATATATATATATATATATATATATTACTACAACTTTGATGGAGTTATACTATCCGTATTGTTTTTTTATTTTTTATAAGATTAGCTGTTAGAATAAAATCCTACTTAAGACATCCACAAAATTTTTTTGTTGTTAAACACGATAAATTCAAGTGTAAATAAATTTCGACACACTATCTTAATGGCTTTCCGTCCATTTTTTTTCACAGAATATTTTGCCTCTAGAATTTTTACCCCATCTTAGTTTTATTTTTAAATTCTTATGTCTTGTAAGAAAAATATTTTAATAATTCATTCAAACCTTGTTAAAAATAAAATGTCTAATGAAGTGAAAATTGAGGATGTTACAACTTTCCTCCTCTTATAAAAATTCCGTCCCCGAAATTTGCTAACCTTTATTCCTCAAAGAGATATGGATGTTGTTCCCTCATTTTATCTTCTAATTCCCAAGTAGCATCTCCAGTAGTCTCATCCCATATAACTTTGACTAGTGGAATTTGCTTGCCTCTCAAATCTTTAATCCTCCTATCCTCAATCATAACTGGTTTTGTCTCATAAGTTAGGTTTTCTGTTAATTGTACTGTGTTAGGCTCAATAACAAGAGAAAGATCGGAAATATATTTTCTTAATTGTGAGACATGGAAATCATTATGGAGATTATAAAGAAATGGTGGTAAGGCAATCTGATAGGCTACAAGACCTATCTTTTGAAGAATATGATATGGTCCAATGAAACGAGGAATGAGTTTCCTGGATTTTATTGCTCTACCAACCCTAGTCGTTGGAGTGACTTTCAAAAATACATGATCACCTTCTTGGAACTCTAATGGTCTTCTTCTTTTGTCAGAGTGGCTCTTTTGTCAACTTTGTGCCGTCTTCATCTTTTCCTGAATCATTTTCACTTTTTTCTGTAGTTTGTTGTACCACATCTGGTCCAAGAATGAGATTCTCCCTGTTTTCGTACCAACACAAAGGAGTTCTGCATTTTTGTCCATAGAGAGCTTCATAAGGTGCCATTCCAATACTAGAATGGTAACTGTTATTGCATGTGAACTCAATCAGTGGTAAAAATTGATCCCAACTTCCGGAATTTTCCAGAACACACGCCCTTAACAAATCCTCCAATGATTGAATTGTTTGTTTCGATTGTCCATCTGTTTGTGGATGGTATGCCGAACTTAATCGGAGTCTTGTCCCAAGAGCCCTGTGTAAGCTTTCCCAAAATCTTGAGGTGAATCTGGGGTCTCTGTCAGATATTATGCTTGATGGAACTCCATGTAATCTGATTATTTACTTTACATACAATTGTGTTAGCTTCTCCAAAGAATATCTTATATTGATAGGTAAAAAGTGAGTAGACTTTGTTAGCCTGTCAACAATTACCCAAATTGAATCATGCCCACTATGGGTCTTTGGCAATCCTATAACAAAATCCATTGTTATACTATCCCATTTCCATTCTGGGATATCCAATGATTGCAACATTCCTACTGGTTTTTGATGTTCAATTTTAGCCTTTTGACAAATCAAGCAAGCAGCTACATCTTGGGTTACTTCTTTCTTCATCTTGGGCCACCAGAACATTTTCCTAAGGTCTTGATACATCTTGGTTGCACCAGGATGTGTACTTAACTTACTGTTATGTGCCTCTTCTAGAATCTTTTTCTTAATAGTTGGATCATTAGGCACATAGATTTTGTCCTTCAACCTTATTACCCCATCCATTCCTACCATGAAATTAGTAGTCTTCTTATGATCTATCAATTTCCTTATGTTTTGAAGATGCTGATCATTCTGTTGAGCTGTCCGAATTTGCTCTCGCAATCCACTTGTAACCTTTATCATACATAATTGGAGTCGATCCGATGTCATCTCCATAATCAAATTTAGATCTTTAATTTTGTTTCTAGTAGCTCCATTTCTTTAATCCTCATTGTTGACACATATAGGGATTTTCTACTTAATGCATTAGCCACCACATTTGCTTTTCCTGGATGGTATTGTAATTCAAAGTCATAATCCTTTAAAAATTCCATCCATCTTATTTGTCTCATATTTAACTCCTTTTGCTCAAATAAATATTTCAACCTCTTGTGATCGCTGAAATCATCTAATCTAGATTCACAGAGGTAGTGCCGCCAAATTTTCAAGGCAAACATCACTGCAGCTAGTTTTAGATCATGTGTCGGATAATTCTATTCATAGGGCCTTAGCTGCCTAGAAGCATAAGCCTCAACCTTTCTTTCTTGCATGAGCACACAACCTAACCCTTGTTTAAAGGCATCACAATATACCTCAAAATGACCATTTGGGTCAGGCAACACCAACACTGGTGATGTTGTTAACCTATGCTTTAGCTTTTGAAAACTTTCTTCACACCTTGAGTCCATTCGAATGCTTATCCCTTTTGGGTGAGCCTAGTCAAAGGCAGTACAATTCAAGAGAATCCTTCAATAAATCTTCTGTAGTATCCTGCTAATCCTAGAAAACTACGAAGTTCTGTTACTGTCTTCGGGCGATCCCACTGTAGCACTACTTCCACTTTCGTCCGATCTATCGATATTCCCTCTTTCGAAATAACATGTCCTAAGAATTTTACTTCTTCCAACCAGAATTCGCACTTAGACAGTTTGGCATATAATTGCTTATCGCTTAGAATCTGAAGAATAATTCGGAGATGTTCCTCATGTTTCACATGACTCTGTGAATAAATGAGAGTGTCGTTAATAAAAACAACAACAAATTGGTCTAAGTAGGGGCGGAAAATCCTAATCATGTAATCCATGAAAACAACACGAGTGTTTGTTACCCCGAATGGCATCACTAAATACTCATAGTGTCCATAATGTGTCCTGAATGATGTCTTTGGTATATCTTCCGCCTTTACACGTATCTGGTGGTAACCAGACCGTAAATCAATCTTTGAAAAGACTGAAGCTCCCCTCAGTTGATCCATCAAGTCATCAATTCTTGGTAGGGGATACTTATTTTTAATAGTGACCTTCTTTAGTTGACGGTAATCTATGCACAATCTCGAAATCCCGTCATTCTTCTTGACTAGGAGCACTGGAGCTTGCCAGGGCGAAACACTCAGTCGAATAAACTGCTTCCTTAATAATTCATCCAATTCTTTCTTTAACTCTGTCAACTCTTAGGGGTACATTCTATAAGGTGCTATAGAAATAGGACCAGTTCCAGGTCACAAATCTATAGAAAATTCTATTTCCCTTTCCGGAGGTAAGCCTGAAACGTTGTCAGGAAATACTTCAGGAAATTCTTTGACAACCGGCACCTTTGTTAAGTCGAATTCCTTTTCAGCTTCCAGAGAAGATAGTAACAAATATCCTTGAGCTCCTTCCTTCAAAGAAGCTTGAACTTGGTTGGCAATTAAAAATCTAGGATCCTCTGAATTCGGAAAAATCAAAGTCTTTTTCGAACAATCTAACAGGACATGATTGGAAGATAACCAGTCCATTCCTAAAATTATATCCAGATGGAATAGTGGTAAACAGATCAAATTTATCGTGAAATTTCTATTTTCAAGAGTGATTTGGCAATTTAAACAAGCTTGGGTAGTCACAACATGTTTATTTGTAGAAGTCGAAACTATCAAGTCAAAAGGAAAAGAAGATAGGTAGATTTAGTTGGCTCACACAATCATAGGAAATAAATGAATGAGGTGCGCCTGAATCATACAACACGTTTAAAAGTTTAACATTTATAAGACATTTAACTTGTATCAGATCATCGGACTGAGTCACCTCCATTCCACTCATCGTGTACATCCTACCCTTGGTCATTGGCCTAGATGCTCAAGTATTATTCCAATTCAGTTCCAGTTTGGGCTGCTTACTGTCCTTCACAATATGTCCAGGCTTCCCGCATGTAACATCCTCATTTTCATCACCTTGATTAAATACATGAATGTATGTTTAACTTGACAATGTGCTTAGAAGGTAGGTTAAGAGTTGGGGTTGAATTGATAAGAGAAGGATGAAGAGTATGCGATCCAGAGCAAAACGCTCAAGCGTGGACCATGAGAACGCTCAAGCGTTGTAATGCTTTAGCGTGGAGAAGGGTGGATGCTCAAGCGTGGCCACTCTGACCTGTTGACTGGCAGTGATGGGACATAAAGTGACACACGTTAGTTACACGTCGTAGATGGCACGTGAGGAGCGGTGCCTTGGCAGTGAAGAAACGTCAACGCTCAAGCGTTGAGAAGGACAACACTCAAGCGTTGGAATGCTAAAGCGTGGAAAATTCCAAAGCTAAAGCGTGGAGAGTGGAACCTTTGCCTATATATACCTCATCATTTTCACCGAGGGAAGAGTTTTCACTCTTCACCTGCATCCAGAGAACACGAGAGAGAGAGACCAGAGACAAGTCCTTGAGTTGTGATCCAAGTTATGCTCCGTTCGTTGATCCGATTTCAATTCCGTTAGTGTTTTCGTGATCAGCTCGACTTCAACTTCAATTTTACCTGTTTACTTCTTTGATTCGTTGAGGGTTAGCTAAAGTTCCGTATCAACCTACATTGTAGTTATACAATGTTCTTCCTTTATTTCTAGCTTTTAGTCATGGTTATTGCTTCGTACTAGGGTTAATGCTATAGTCTATGTGTTGTTTCCGTGATTAGGGCAAGTTTGGAAGTTGCATTCGGAGCTTTTTGGAGCTAGGAGGCTATGGCTGTGAGGCTAGAGAAGGAGCTTGAAGTGTTCGTGAGTTCGTGATTGTTGCTATACTTGCTACCAGGTGGGAGAAAGAAACACAATATCGTCGGGGAGGCAAGAATAAAATAATATATATTGATATGCATAGGGCGACCTAAACCCTACTAGTGGTCGAGTAACCGACAACACCTAACTCACATTGGCGACTACTAGTTGGTGGTACCGATGTAGTTTTAGGCATTGTAGGTTTATCGCCGATAGGTTGATTTGATGATAAGTCGAGTTTATTTGCTTGGGTGTTGGTGTGCTTAAAATGATACCTGTTGATATGAATTATGCTTCGCAACATGTTTAGGGTTACTTGAGTATATGCCTACGAGTAAATATGATTAACATGATTATAGTTGCTTATGATATGATATTTGTGATCACTGTGGTATGAGTAGAGATAGGCAGTAATTCCTGATCATTTGGGAGATGAACATGTGGTGAAGGTTTCGAGGATGCAGATATGTTGTAGTGCTCAACCTAGAGATCATGTTGATATATTTATGTTGAGATGTAAAGTTGATACCCGGTTATGCCGGCAAACGTTGGTCGTAGTTGTGTATAAGTTGTGGTTAAGGCACTATGTTGTTAATCCCGAGGTGAGTTGATGAGGTTCATGCTGCATTGTTGTTGTTCTTCACTGTGTTAGCGTATGGGCGATCGATATTTTCTGTGGGAATATGATCGTACGCATAGGTTCAGTTGTGAACGGGCAATTATCCCGACCTGGCCTTCGGGAGGGGGGATATGTCGTTGCCGTAAGTTATGTTGCTGATGGACGAATGTTCTGACCTGGCTTGCGGGCGAGGGAATATGTTGTACCCATGAGTTTTGTTGAGCCAAGAGGGTTGTTGATCGAACCCTGCATTACGGGGTGGCATAGTGATGGATGGGACATCTTGATCTGCCAGGGATGTCACGTCGTGGCCGCGTCCATATAGTTGTTAGTTGCATGAGTGTAAGAGATGGTTTTTAAGAGAAAATGACTTGGGAGATGATTGCTTGACACTACATGCTGTTGTGTTGCTATCTATATGTCTTATTTTATAGCTGTTTCCCTATTTATGATGTATTATTGTTTCTTATCTCTCGTACTTTCCCGATGTTGTGTTTTATTATCGATCGCATGAAAAGATCCAGTTGAGGAACTGCCTGAGGAGATAGATGGCACACCTGTTGAGCTTGATGCTGGCGGGAGAGCCCCAAATCCCAGTGTTGGGAGATTTTGAGTTGCTGTGTGAGGATGATGACCGTTTCTGGGAGATTGACTACTCCCAAAGACGAGTAGTGTATACTGGCCCGACTACCGTATACTTCAGGGCATGGGGATCGTCGAGGAGCTATCTTGTCGAAGACTTCCAAATCCCATAGAGGCTACCATTGGAGAGGCTGTGGAACAGGCCATAGGATTATCATCATGAGTCAGATGCTGGTTGGAGATCTCACGCATCCTCTAGGATTGGTTTTGTTGCTCGAGGCCGACGTCGTCGTTCTGAGAGGAGGATGACGGAGTACCGTCGTCGCCGGGTCGTGATATCAGAGAGCGAGACAGAGTATGAGGCGCTGCAAACTTACCGCCGGAGGTAGCGAGCATCTGTGGGGAGTTCTCGCTATCCTCGTTAGAGTCAGGGTTGGGTAGCCAGTCTTACTTTTGTTATGGCCAGTATATAGGTTTGAGTGAAATGTATTTTGGAGCCATGAGAGAAAGTGTGATGTATTTTAGTTGTTACCATACTTCTTATTTGTGTATGTTACTAGCTGTATACGCTGATGTAGCTGATGTTGTTGTAGGCTCTACTGAGAGGGCCAATATATATATATATATATATATATATATATATATATATATATATATATATATATATATATATATATATATGTATGTATGTATGTATGTATGTATGTATGTATGTATGGTTGTGGTATCAGTGTTGGTTGTTTTAATTTATTCCTCAATTTTTTTATGAACATGCTACGCTACAACGTTAAGAATATGAGTTCGGGTTACTAAATGGGACCTCTGAGGAAGGGTTGTCTCATTGAGGTGGTATCAGTGCAGTTTGATTCTTAATCAAGGACTGCTTGGGTTAGGACGTGACTGCTGGCCGTGTTTAGTTGAACCCATCTTGGGGATTGACTATGCTTGGAAGTTGGGTAGAGTGTCCGGTGTGCGAGTTGTCGTAAGAAATAACAGTTTTGGCGTTTTTAAGGCATATACTGCATGCGTATATGATAATGTAGTGTTGTATGTCTTACAAATGTGAGCTGATAATTTCTTCTACAGGAAATTAGATGGCTCGAGGGCGAGGTAGAGGACGTGGCGAAAGAGCCACAGAAGGTGTCGCTGAACCCCGAAACGGTAACGATGAGAATTCCCATGTTGGTGAGGGGATAGAATCAATTGAGACCCTAAGGACAGTTAGGGAGTTAGCTACAACAATGCGGCAATAAACACAGCAAAATGCCCAATTGTTGCAAGTGACCATGCAACAGCAACAGAGGAAGAACTAGAGAGGTGAAGTAGAGACATAAGATGCTGGGTTGAGTACTTCAATCCAGAGGGAGCAGAACTCTGGATACAGGAACTGGAGAACATCTTTTTGGTAATACACTGTCGTGAAGATAGGAAGGTGACTTATGCATCCTTCATGCTGATGGGAGGTGCAGAGTTGTGGTGGAATGTTAAATACAGGATGTTGGGAGCAGAAGGTAGAGTGATTAATTGGGAACTGTTTCGGGAATGCTTTCTGGAAAAGTATTTCCCTAGATTGATGAGAAGAGAGAAAAATAAGGAGTTCATGGGTCTGAAACAAGGAACCATGTCTGTTGGTGAGTACGCTGCAAGGTTCGAAGCGCTACTCAAATTTTCTGAATTTTATCAGAGGTTCCCTGAAGAGGAGTGGGAGTGCAGGCGCTTTGAGGATGGCCTGAAATATGATCTACAGAGGGTGATCACACCACTGAATATCACCTGGTTACCTGAGTTGTTGGAATGATGTTCAGTTATTGAGAATATTGACAAGAAGAGAGAGTTGCAGCAAGGCAGAGCTAGAGGACCTACTCGGAGATTTGATCCGAAAGGTCGAGGAGGAAAAGGAAAGTTTCAGTCAAGACGGAGGCCTTATGACGGTCTGGCGACAAGACTAGCTGACCAACAACAACAACAACAACAACAACCAAGTGGATGCTTCATATGTGGAGGATCGCATCTGATTAGAGATTGTTCGGTGAGGGAGACTCGCCAATGCTTTCGGTGTGGCCAGGTGGGTCACATAGCTTTAGAGTGTTCGCAAGGAGCAAGGTACACAGGTGGGCATGGCCCAGTGACCAGAGCACAAGGAGCAGGACAACAAGCGGGAAGACCGCAAGCCACGGGAAGAGTGTTTACCATAAGAGGATCTAAATCCTCTCAATCCCCTGATCTTATACAAGGTATGTGCCTAGTGTCAGGTAAACTCTTAGCAATACTATTTGACGCGGGAGCTACGCATTCGTTCATATCCCAAGAGTGTGTGGATCATTTGAAACAACCTATTTCTTTACTTCCTCATGACTTAATTGTTTCTACTCCTACTAGTAAGTCTTTAATAACCATGATTGTTTGTTTGAAATGCCCCATTGTCATTGAAAATAGAACTTTTCTTGTTGATCTTGTTTGTTTACCTATGCAATAACTTGATGTGATTTTAGGCGTGGATTAGTTTTGGCTAACCATGTAGTGTTAGACTGTTCTAAAAAGACCTTGATATTTTGTGAGCAATCTAGATTAACGCCTTCCAATGATAGAGATCTCATGTCGAGTAGTGAATCTCATAAACACGTGGCGTTATTCTCTATGGAAGCTAAAGAATATTCTAAGTTGGATTCGTTGCCTATACTGCGAGAGTTTCCGGAAGTTTTCCCTGATGATGTTCTAGGTTTACCACCAGAGAGAGAGAGAGATAGAGTTCACTATAGATCTCGTACCAGGAACTGGACCGATTTCGATAGCACCTTATCGAATGTCTCCAGCAGAGTTGGTAGAGTTGAAGAAGCAATTGGATTACATGTTGGCTAAAAAGTTCATAGGACTAAGTGCTTCGCCTTGGGGAGCGTCGATGTTGTTCGTCAAGAAGAAGGACGGAAGTTCGAGGTTATGTGTGGACTATCGTCAGTTGAATAAAGTGACGATCAAGAATAAGTATACGTTACCCAGGATTGACGACTTGATGGATCAGTTGAAGGGAGCGGCAATATTTTTGAAGATTGACTTACGATCTGGTTATCATCAGATTCGAGTCAAGAAAGAGGATGTACCGAAGACAGTGTTTAGAATTCGGTATGGACACTATGAGTATTTCGTTATGCCATTTGGTGTGACTAATGCTCCAACAATGTTTATGGATTACACGAACCGGATTTTCCGACTGTTCTTGGAAAATTTTTTAGTTGTGTTTATCGACGATATTGTTATCTATTCCCCTAAGAAATTTTTTTAGTTGTGTTTATCGACGACATTGTTATCTATTCCCCTAATCAGAAAGAACATCACGAACATCTTAGGATTGTGCTTCAAGTGCTAAAGGACCGACAGCTTTATACAAAGTTGTTCAAGTGCGAGTTTTGGTTAGAAGAAGTGCAATTCTTAGGTCATGTGATTAACCGATATGGGATAGCGGTAGATCCAGAAAAGGTTGAAGCTGTAATGCAATGGGAGAGTCCTAAGTCAGTAAGTGACGTACGGCGTCTTCTAGGATTGGCTGGTTATTATCGAAGGTTTATAGAAGGATTCTCGAAGATTACGTTGCCGATGACGCAACTAACAAGGAAGGGAACGTCTTTCGTATGGACAAATGTATGCGAGAAAAGTTTCCAAGAGCTGAAAAGGAGGTTAACAACATCGCCAGTTTTGATGTTACTAGATCCCTTAGGACAGTTTTACGTATACTGTGATGCGTCATACCAAGGTTTGGGCTTTGTCCTAATGCAAGGAGGGAGAGTAGTGGCGTATGCTTCGCGATAGCTAAGAATTCATAGGAGGAACTATCCGACTCATGACTTGGAGTTAGCGGCTATAGTGTTTGCTTTAAAGATATGGCAACACTATCTTTATGGAGCGAAGTTTACTGTATACCGTGACCACAAGAGTTTAAGGTACCTGTTCGATCAGAAAGAGTTAAACATGAGGCAGGGAAGGTGGATGGAATTTATAAAAGATTATGAATTTGATCTACAGTACTATCCAGGAAAAGCGAATGTAGTAGCGGATGCGTTAAGTAGGAAATCCTTGCACGTGTCTGCTATGATGGTGAAAAACTTGGAACTGATTGAACAGTTTAGAGACTTGGATCTAGGTATAAGATTGTCTAAAGATAAGATACACCTAGGAATGGTTACGGTGATGAGTGACTTTTGGAAGATAATCAAAGAAAAACAAGAAGTTGATCCGTATCTCCAGAAAGTGAAGGAGCAGATAGTTGGTAGCAGGACTTCTGAGTTTAGGATGGATCAGGATGTAGTCTTGGGGTATGGTAACATGATTTGTGTGCTAATGGATGTAGAACTAAGAAAGATGATCTTGAAAGAAGCATACAAGAGTAGGCTGAGTTTTCATCCAGGAGCAACCAAGATGTATCAAGACTTGAAGAAGATGTTTTGGTGGCCTAGAATGAAGAAGGAAGCAGCTGAGTATGTGTTGGCTTGTTTGGTTTGTTAGAAAGCAAAGATAGAACATCAGAAGCCAGCAGGATTGTTACAATCCTTGGATATCCTAGAATGGAAGTGGCATAGTATATCTATGGATTTCGTGGTTGGTTTGCCAAAGACTAAGAAGAGGCATGATGTAATTTGGGTAATCGTTGATAGGTTGACGAAGTGTGCTCACTTCTTCCCTATTGGTGAAAGTTATACGTTGGAAAGATTAACCCAAATCTACATAAGAGAAGTGGTAAGGTTGCACGAAGTGCCTTCTAGTATCGTTTCCGACAGAGATCCTAGATTTACATCTAGATTCTAGAAGCAGTTACATAAGGCTTTGGGAACTAAGTTAAGGTTAAGTTCTGCTTATCATCCTCAGATGGATGGTCAGTCAGAACGAACAATTCAATCATTGGAAGATCTCTTGAGAGCTTGTGTTTTGAAACACACAGGAAGTTGGGATGAGTTCTTACCGTTGATTGAGTTTACCTATAACAATAGTTTTAATCCCGGTAGGCCCTCAACCTAATGTTGGGCAAGCAGTTTCGAAACCGGTGGTGATATATTATGATGAAAAGGCACCTTTGCCAGTTCTAAATAGGTCAACTCCACTCGCCGTCCAAGTTCCAGGCCCTTTTCCTTACAAAGACACTAAAGCAGTACCATGGAAATATGATTTGCAAGTTCAGCCAAAGCCCTCTAATGACACCACAGTAGTCACCAATATTGTGGGAGTTGGTGGAATGACACAAAGTGGCTGTGTCTATATTCCAGAAAAGCTACAAAAGGATCAAATAGAGAAAGATGAAAGGATTGACAAGGGCAAAAGAAGAATAGAAGAAGTTCCTGTTGAAAATATTAAAGGAAGTGACTATAAGAAAGAAGTGTCTGATGAAGAGGTTTGCGGATTCTTGAAGTTCATTAAGCAGAGTGAATACCGGGTAGTGGACCAGTTGAATCGGACTCCAACTAGAATATCTCTGTTATCTCTGTTACTAAACTCTAAGCCACACAGGAAGGTGTTAATGAAGTTGTTGAACCAAGCTCATGTTGCTCATGATATCACACTTGATAAATTTGATGGCATTGTGGGTAACATTATTGCTGATAATTATGTCACTTTCACTGATGATGAAATACCTGCTGAAGGATTGGGGCACAACAAGGCACTGCATATTTCGGTGAAATGTCGAGATCACATTATGGCCAGAGTGCTTATTGATAATGGGTCTTCTCTAAATGTGTTGCCAAAATCAACACTATCTAAGCTGCCTTTTGATGGGACCCATATAAAGCCAAGTGCAATGATAGTAAGAGCTTTTGACGGCACAAGAAGAGAGGTCATTGGTGAAATTGAGCTGCTCATTCAGATTGGTCCATGCACTTTTCAGATTCTTTTCCAAGTAATGGACCTCACACCAACTTATAGTTGCCTTCTTGGGAGGCCATGGATTCATTCTTCTGGGGCAGTACCCTCTACTCTACACCAAAAGGTGAAGTTCATTGTTGATAGTAAGATGGTCATTGTCTCTGGAGAAGAAGATATGCTAGTGAGCAAACTGGCCACCACCCCTTACATCGAAGCAGCAGAAGAAGCTCTTGAGACTGCCTTCCAATCACTTGAGATTGCTAATGTCACCTATGTAAAAGAGGGAACCATGCTTCTGAAAGCTCAACCATCAAGTGCTTCTAATATGATGGTGAAGGTTATGCTCGAAGGAGGATACCAACTTGGAAAAAGTTTGGAAAAAAATAATCAGGGTATGGCCCACATCATGGTACTCACTGAAAATAAGGACCGATATGGATTGCGATACAAACCTACCAGAGCAGACAAAATGAGGGTGATGGAAGAAAGAAGGAGAAAGAGGTTGGCCCGGTTGGAAAATCATGAATATGAGGCTGAAAGGATTCCCATTTGTGACATACGACAGAGCTTTCGCAGTGCCGGGTTCGTGTTCCTAGACCAAGTGACAGCCATCGAAGATGATTATCCTAATCACAGTATCAATCTGGTGTATCCGTGCTCTCCTAACACAAAGCTCAACAATTGGGAGATCAACGAGTTTCCTAGAACCATAGGATTTTTATCAAAGTAATTTTTGTTATGCTTTTCCCTTTAGCTCTGCCCAAGGCTTTAGGAAATCTTTAATAATGGGCGTACTTTGTTTCCATTTCAATGTTAATCATTAATAAAATGCTTCAGTTCCCATTTGTCTTTCTATCTCTTTGTCTCCATTTTTTTTACTTTGGCTTTTATTCATTCATTCATTTTCCCCTTATAATAACCAAATGCAAATATGAAAGTGACTCTCTTGAAAATGACTGTGCTAGTGGCCCGTCATATGATTTTAATTATCCAGTTCATCATGCTGATGAGGACAGTGATGAGAACGGGGAAATTCCCCCCGAACTAATGAGATTAGTAGAACAAGAAGCCATGGAAATCAGGCCCCATGAGGAGCCAACAAAAGTAATTAATCTGGGAACTGAAGATGATAAAAAGGAAGTCAAGATTGAGATTTCCATGGATGAAAATGAGCGAAGCAGGCTAATCAAGCTGTTAATCGATTACAAAGATGTTTTTGCTTGGTCATATCAAGACATGCCGGTGTTGGACCCTAGCATAGTAGAACATAAACTACCTTTAAAACCCGAATGTCCACCGGTAAAACAGAAGCTACGCAGAATGAAAGCAGACATGTCCTTAAAGATCAAAGAAGAAGTCAAGAAGCAATTGGATGCAGGTTTCCTAGCAGTGGCAAAATATCCTCAATGGGTTGCCAACATAGTCCCAGTTCCAAAGAAGGGTGGAAAGGTCCGAATGTGTGTTGACTGTCGAGATTTGAACAGAGCTAGCCCAAAAGATGACTTCCCTTTACCTCATATTGATGGTCTGGTTGATAATACTGCTCGGCATGCACTGTTCTCTTTCATGGATGGGTATTCGTGATATAATCAGATCTGAATGGCTCCCGGAGATATGGAGAAGACTACCTTCGTCACTTTGTGGGGAACGTTATGCTACAAAGTCATGCCCTTTGGTCTAAAAAATGTAGGGGCAACATATCAACGAGCTATGGTGACTTTATTTCACGATATGATGCATAAAGAAATAGAAGTTTATGTGGATGATATGATTGCAAAGTCCAAATCTAAAAAAGACCATGTAGACAACCTGCAGAAGCTTTTTGAACGGCTGAGAAAGTTTAAGCTTAGATTGAACCCCGCCAAATGCACTTTCGGGGTGAAATTGGGCAAGCTTTTGGGGTTCGTAGTTAGCTAGCAAGGAATAGAGGTTGATCCTGACAAAGTTCGAGCCCTTATTGACATGCCAACACCTCAAACAAAGAAAGAAGTTCGCAGGTTTTTTAGGGCGATTGAACTACATTGCTAGGTTCATTTTGCAATTAACCGCGACTTGTGAGCCAATCTTTAAGCTGTTGCGCAAGAATCAAATAGTAAAATGGAATGAAGATTGTCAGAAGGCATTTGAAAGTATCAAACAGTACTTACAAGAACCTCTAGTCTTGGTATCCCCTATACCTGGGAGACCGCTCATCCTATATTTGACTGTCTTAGATGAATCTATGGGTTGCATGCTGGGGCAACACAATGAATCGGGCAAGAAAGAGCATGCCATCTACTATTTGAGTAAGAAGTTCACTAGTTGTGAAGCCAATTACTCGCTGCTAGAACGTACATGTTGTGCCTTGGCATGGGCTATCCGTCGTTTGAGGCAGTATATGCTGAGTTACACTACCTGGTTGGTGTCAAAAATGGATCCAATCAAGTACATCTTTGATAAACCTGCTTTCACTGGAAGGATAGCCTGCTGGCAAGTCATGTTATCAGAGTACGATATTCTCTGTGTCACTCAGAAAGCAATAAAAGGCAGTGCCCTTGCAGACTATCTGGCCAATCAACCCATAGAAGACTACGGGTCAATGCAATGTGACTTCCCGGATGAGGATATAATGGTTTTGTTTGAACAAGAGCAGACATCAGAAAAAGAAAAGTGGATCTTGTTGTTTGACGGAGCTTCTAACGCACTGGGGCATGGGATTGGAGCCATTTTGATTTCCCCAAAAAATAATTTTATCCCAATCACTACAAGGCTCTGTTTTGATTGTACAAATAATATGGCAGAATACGAGGCTTGTGCCTTAGGGATCTGAGCAGCAATAGAATCGAAGGCAAAGGTGCTAGAAGTATATGGGGACTCTGCTTTGGTCATACACCAGTTAAGAGGAGAATGGGAGACTCGGGATGCTAAATTAATCCCGTACTATGATTACATCAAAGGTTTGGTTGAACAGTTAGACAAAGTCACTTTTCAACATATTCCTCGAGAAGATAATCAGTTAGCCGATGCGCTATCTACCTTGTCCTCAATGTTCAAAGTAGGCGATGAGAAAAATTTGCCACTGATCAAAATGGAAAGTCGTGACCATCCTGCATAATGTGAAGTGGTGGAAGAAGAACTTGATGGAAAAGCATGGTACCATGATATCAAGCGCTTTCTGGAAAGTCGAGAATATCCTTCAGAGGCCTCAGAAAATGACAAAAGAACTTTAAGAAGACTCGCAATGGGTTTCTTTCTAGACGGGGATGTTCTCTACAAAAGAAATCATGATATGGTACTTCTAAGATGTCTTGATGCAAAAGAGGCTAGTCAAATTGTCATAGATGTACATGAAGGATCCTTTGGGACTCATGCAAGCAGTCATGCAATGGCCAGAAAAATCTTGAGGGTTGGTTATTACTGGTTGACAATGGAGGGTGATTGCTTCAACTATGCAAGGAAGTGTCATAAATGTCAAACGCATGCTAATCAGATTCATGCACCTCCAACACCTTTGAATGTCATGTCAGCACCCTGGCCGTTTTCAATGTGGGGAATGGATGTCATTGGACCAACCGAGCCAAAGGCTTCAAATGGGCATCATTTCATTCTTGTTGCAATTGATTATTTCACAAAGTGGGTTAAAGCTGCTTCGTATGCTAGTGTGACCAGAAATGTCGTGATTAGATTTGTCAAGAGAGAACTGATTTGCCGCTACGGATTGCCAAAGGAAATCATCACTGATAATGCAACCAATCTGAATAACAAGATGATGAAAAAGATGTGTGAAAGTTTCAAAATAAAGCATCGCAATTCCTCTCCATATCGCCCAAAGATGAATAGGGCAGTTGAAGCAGCTAATAAAAATATCAAGAAGATTGTTCAAAAGATGGTGGTGACATATAAAGACTGGCACGAGATGTTACCTTTTGCCTTGCACGGTTATCATACTTCCATTCGCACCTCAACAAGGGCAACTCCGTATTCCCTGGTTTATAGGATGGAAGCAGTACTCCCGATCGAGGTAGAGATCCCTTCTTTAAGAGTGCTTATGGAGGCAGAATTAGAAGAAGCTGAATGGGTCCAAACTCGACTCGACCAATTGAATCTCATTGAAGGGAAAAGATTAGTTGCACTATGTCATGGCCAGCTTTATCAGAAGAGGTTAATGAAATCATATGAGAAAAAGGTGCGCCCCAGGCAATTCCGAGAAGGAGATTTAGTGCTCAAAAAGATTCTACCAATCCAAAAGGATCATCGAGGGAAATGGACTCCGAATTATGAAGGAACTTATGTAGTAAGAAAGGCTTTCTCTGGAGTGAAATAGACAGATGCAAACACTAGAAGGGGGGTTGAATGGTGTTTGACAAATTTATGCGGAATTTAGAAAGTTTTTTCGCAAGCACAGACGGGTTATAATAGACAAGTAAACACAGACAGGTCAATCAGACTGATAACTCGTCTGAAGGTTTTCACAGAAAACACGCAATCATGCAAGATAAGAAAAGTTTTGATAAACACAATTATAAACCCCTTCAGTTAGATGATAATTAAGACAAATAATCAAACTAAAGAGTTAAGGGAAAGAGAGATCACTCAGCAGGTTTTATCCTGGTTCACCCCTTAACAATGAGGCTACGTCCAGTCCTTCGCAGCATCAAGTTTTCTCACTATAACTGATTTAGGTTACAGGACAAACAAGTATTATTTTCACACCTAGCCTCTTCAGGCTCCAGACGAGTATTGTTTTCACACCTAGCCTCTCCAAGCTCCAGACGAGTATTATTTGCACACTTAGCCTCTTCAGGCTCAGACGGGTTTGTTTGAGAGAAGTCGTAAAAAGATTACACTTTGCAAGTCTTTCACAAGCACTCAGACGAGTGTATTAAATGTAAAGATTTAAAAGACTGCGTAATAACTTCAAATGATTGAAGAATAAATAATGAAAGAATGAAGATATAAATGCACAGAGTAATTACTCTTGATTGCTTTGATCGTTCTCTTGTCTTGAATCTTCGACGTCTTCTTCATTAAACAGGCTTCAAGATTTTAAAGCCGTTAGACACAAAGTCTGAAGGCTTGGCTTCTTGCAGATCTTCAATAAATGCAATAGAGTCATTCTGATCAGCCATTAAAGCATGGGGAACTTCGCTTGTTCTCTCTCATCAGAGTGATACAAACTTCTGATATACCTTTGGTCTCAGCAGGTCTGTATACGTGCTTTTTGTTTGCAGAGGGAAGACTTTCCCTTTTGGTGTAAGATGCAGTTGTGTTCAGGCAAAGCACTTTGTTGAAGTTCCTTATCAGAGTTGAGCCAGCTTTCATCCAATGTATTCTTTAACATTAGTCATTAGACGGATGAGTGACTTCTTTAGATGGGTTGACTCTTTAATGCAGAGATGACGTCAGTTGCAAAGTCTTTTAGACGGGTGAGTCTTCCTTTGATCAGACGGTTGAAGACTTCATTAGACGAGTGAACTTATCTTAGTTCAGACGAGTGAACTTTAGTTAGTTCAGACGTGTGAACTTATCTAAGTTCAGACGAGTGAACAGTTCATATAGACGCTTAATGTTATAATCTGCACACTAAGTAGACAGTTAAATACCACAGGCGAGTTCAATTAAATCATTGAATAACTGTTTTAATCTCATCAAAACTAAGGTAAATGCACATCAGACATTTGGAGACTCAACAATCTCCCCCTTTTTGATGATGACAAAACATGTTAAATGATTTAATGAATTTAAGAAAATTCACATAAATTAGTCATGTATATCATTAGTCAGATTAAAACATTGTTCCATAATTATAACATACTCAGACAGATAAGCATTTAACTTTTTATCTTAGTCTTATCTTAGTATTTTTTCCCCCCTTTTGACATTATCAAAAGCAATAGAATATAGACAGAGAGAAAAGAAAAGATACATCATATTTAAAGGTAAACATTTGTTCATATCAGACAGTTGTAATATTAAGACATTTTTCATTTAACTTTCTCCCCTTTTTGTCATAATCAAAAAAGAGAAACAGAGGAGTTAATTTGTATTTGACCATCATTGGCTGTGTACAAGGTACTTTTTAAAAAGAAAATTACAAATAAGGTACTAAGAGAACAAAAAGAGAGTTAAAAGCAAGTTTGTCCTTTGGTTTTGCCTAAAGGCTTCTTCAACTGCTCCCCCTGAGCAGATGCATCCTCTTTGATGGTTTTAAAAACGAAGAGAAAGAGATTTGAAAACGTAAGAAGGAAATATCTTTTAAAAAAAAGTTTTCCCTTTTAAAGACCAAAGACAGTTGTAATTTTAAATAAAAACAACAAAAAAAATTGATTTAAAATAAAAACAGCCATGTACACATTTTGCCTCAGAGAAAGAAATGGCATTAAAGATAATAAACATTTAAAAGAAAAAATTTCAAATAAAGAGTATGATTCAAAGAGTCAGACGGTTAAACATAGACGGGTATCATAAACACTCATCAGACAGGTTATTCAACAAAGCAATGTATATTCAAGTTGTCTCTTATAAACTTAAACCTATCCTCAGCTAAAGGTTTTGTAAAGATATCAACCCATTGATTTTCAGTTTTAACAAACTTAACATCAAATACACCTTTTTGAACATAATCTCATATGAAGTGATGTTTGATTTCTATGTGCTTAGCCTTAGAATGTTGTATGGGATTCTTGGTTAAGCATATAGCACCAGAATTATCACACCTATTATGCTCAAATATAGAGTAATCTTCTAGTTGATGTTTTACCCATAATAGCTGTGAGCAACAACTTACAGCAGAGACATATTCTGCTTCTGCAGTTGAGAGTGCAATAGTTGTCTGTCTTTTGCTTGACTAGGAGACTAAGTTTGCTCCAATGAAGTGACATCCTCCACTGGTGCTTTTCCTTTCAATTCTATCTCCAGCAAAGTCAGCATCAGAAAAACCAATTAATCTGTAATCTTGTGTTCTCAAATACATTAAACCAAGATTAGTGGTTCCAAGCAAATATCTAAAGATTCTTTTATTAAGATGAGATTCTTTGGGATCAGATTGGAATCTAACACACATACAGACACTAAATTGACTATCAGGTCTGCTAGATGTTAAGTAAAGAAGAGATCCAATCATACCTCTGTAGACAGTTTGGTCTATCTTTTTACCTTCATCATCTTTGCTTAGATTAGCATTAGTTTGCATGGGAGTTTTCATGATCTTTGAACTATCCATTTTGTATTTCTTGAGAATCTCCTTGATGTACTTTTGTTGATGGATGTAAATTCCATCACACGTCTGCTTGATTTGCAGTCCAAGTAAGAACTTCAATTCTCCCATCATGCTCATTTCAAATTCTGCTTGCATCAACTTAGAGAATTCTTTGCACAATTTTTCATTAGTAGCTCCAAAAATAATATCATCAACATATATTTGAACTACTATGAAGTTATCTTTTGAACATTTCTTAAACAAAGTTGTAGCAACTTTTCCTCTTATAAAACCATTATTCATAAGAAAAGAACTAAGTCTATCATACCATGCTCTAGGCGTTTGTTTTAAACCATATAAAGCCTTTTTAAGTTTGAAAACATAATCTGGTTTTTCATTATCTTCAAAACCAGGAGGTTGTTTAACATAAACTTCTTCTTCAATTATTCCATTTTAAAAAAGCACTTTTTACATCCATTTGAAATAAAGTAATTTGATGTTGTGCAGCATATGACATGAGTATGCGAATGGCTTCTATTCTAGCTACAGGTGCAAAAGTATCAGTATAGTCAATACCTTCTTGTTGGTTGTAGCCTTGAGCTACTAACCTTGCTTTGTTTCTGACAACTTTGCCATCTTCATCTAGCTTGTTTCTAAAAACCCATCTTGTTCCAATAACAGACTTGTCTGTTGGTTTGGAGACAAGTTTCCAGACATCATTCCTTTTGAACTGATTAAGTTCCTCTTGCATAGCAAGAATCCAGCTTTCATCTTCAAGAGCTTCCTCAATATGCTTTGGTTCAATTTCAGATAAAAAAGCCATATTGCTTGACTCTCTTAAGAGAGATCTGATTCTAACACCTTCAGAGGGACTTCCAATGATAAGATCTTCAGGATGATGAGCTTTCAATTTCCAGTCTCTTCTGAGATCATCATTTTGATGTTGATCTGACTGATGACTCGTCTACTCCACTTGTCTGACAGATTCCTCAGCAGACTCAGTTTTTGATACGTCTGGCTGTTGACTCGTCTGCTGGGTAAGATCAAGTCCTGCAAGATCATGTTCTAGATCTGATAGTTCCCTATCAGTCTTTAGATTATCATTGAATTTTACATTAATGGATTCCTCAACAACAGAGGTTCTAGAGTTAAAGACTCTATATGCTTTAGACACTTCAGAATATCCAATGAAGATACCTTTGTCTACCTTGGAATCAAACTTTCCAAGTTGATCCTTGGTATTTAAGATGAAGCATTCACATCCAATTGCATGGAAATAAGATATGTTGGGTTTTCTACCTTTCCACAATTCATAAGGAGTCTTCTTTAGAATAGACCTTATAAGTATTCTATATTGCACATAACATGCAGTGTTTACTGCTTCAGGCCAGAAGTACTTAGGGAGATTATTTTTATTGAGCATTGATCTAGCCATCTCTTGCACAGATCTGTTCTTTCTCTCAACCACTCCATTTTGCTGTGGAGTTCTTGGTGCAGAGAAGTTGTGAGAGATTCCATTCTCTTCACAGAACAGTTTGAATTGCTCATTTTCAAATTCTCCCCTATGATCACTTCTAAGGGTAGAAATACAGAAACCTTGCTCATTTTGTACTTTCTTACAGAATACAGAGAAGGCCTTAAAAGACTCATCCTTGTGGGTTAAGAAAAGTACCCCAAGTAAATCTAGAATAGTCATCAACAATGACAAATCCATATTTCCTTCCAGCTAAACTGGCAACACTAACTGGTCCAAACAGATCCATGTGTAACAACTGAAGAGGTCTAGAGGTTGATACAAGGTTTTTTGATTTGAAACTTGATTTTACTTGTTTACCTCTCTGACATGCATCACATAAAACATCTTTCTTGAAACTAATATCAGGCAATCCTCTCACAAGGTTATCCTTTTTCAATTTCGAAATAAGTTTCATACTAGCATGTCCTAGTTTCTTATGCCATAACCATCTTTCATCCTCTTTAGACATCAGACAGGTTACACTTTGATCTGAGAGTTCAGCTAGCTCAATCTTATAAAGATTTTGCTGTCTATTAGCTGAAAAGAGGGTCTTGCCACTCTTGTCTTTGACTATGCATTCATTCTTAGTGAAGGGTGGATTTGAAAGCCAATGATCCTCCTTGGTATTATAAACAATAGCAAATCTGAATTTTTAATGGATTTGGCTCTTTTAATGTGAGTAAAACTCTAAAATGAGAATATAAGGGGATATTCACCATTCATTTGATTAACTACATAGAGATCTCAACCCATTAAATGATCTAAGGGTGGATAGCCCCTTACTTTATTACTTTAGAGCTCCACTCACTTTAGAAGAGCCAAATTCATTTTTAATAATGATGTTCAGTTATTAAGATTTTTTTCTTTATTGATACTCCTTCCCGTCTGGAATAACTATCAAATCCACTATCACATAATTGACTTATGCTAAGTAAATTGTGTCTTAGTCCTTCAACCATAAGTACATTTGAGATAGAGGGAAGAGGGGGTTTACCACCAATTATACCAACACCAGTTACTCTTCCTTTTTGATTGCCTCCAAAGGCAACAAATCCACCATTCTTAGACTGGATGTCTTGGAACATAGACCTTTCTCCTGTCATATGTCGCGAGCAGCCACTGTCCAGGTACCAGCAGAGGCGTTTGCTTTGTCCTATTAAGGATGTCTACAACAGAAATTATTTTATCTTTAGGTACCCATATTTTTCTGGGTCCTTTTCTGTTAGTTCTAGGAGTCTGTGAAGACTTCCTCCTCTTCTTGTGAAAACACTTAGACATAACATGTCCAGCTTTTCCACAGAAGTTACAGACGGGTCTAAGTCTAACTGGAATGGGTTTAACATAGACAGTTGAAGATTTTGTTGATACTTTATGATCAGCTTGATGATCATATCCAATGCCTTCTTTGTTAAGAGAGTGTCTCTGACATCCTAGCAATTTTGTCAGATTATCTCTGCCATTAACAAATCTAGCAAGATCAGAAGTGAGCTCCTTCACTTTCTGTTGAAGTGTGACCACTTCTTTAGAATGTGATGTTTCACTTGAGATCGAAGCTTCATCAGACTTTTCAGTCCTCAGCTGGCTATTCTCTTTGGCCAGCATCTCAAACTCTTGAGATTTTTGTTTATGCTCACTGAGGAGTTTAACATAATCTCTCTTGAGGGATTTGAAGGCCTTAGATAAGCCTTTGGATTCTTCTACCAGCTCATCATAAGCATCATGCAATTCCTCAAGTTCAGAATGTACCTCAGTTTCAGGTTCTGAATCTATATTGGCCATCAGACAGAGATTGGCTTCCTCTTCTGTCTCTTCTCCTTCAGAAGATGAGCATTCAAGATCTTCCCATGTGGCCATCATTCCTTTCTTCTTCTTTATGAAGAACTTCTTTTTGGAAGCTTTCTTCAAAAGAGGGCATTCAGGTTTGATGTGACCAGGCTTCTTGCACTCATAGCAGACAACTGGACTCTTGTCTGTTGATGTTGATTCTTAGTGAGATTTTCTGAAAGGCTTCTCCTTTCTGAACTTCTTCTTTCTCCAGAGCTTTTTCATCTTTCTGGTCATGAGAGAATTCTCTTCATCATCATCAGAATCCTCAACATCAGACTCGTCTATGTCACAGTCAGACTCGTCTGCCTTTGAAGCTTTTAAGGCTTTAGTTGCCTTTAGATACTTTTAGAGCAATGGCTTTTCTGTTTTTGATTGACACATCTTCATTGAGCTCTTGCTCATGAACAGTGAGTGTGCCAAGAAGTTTATCCATAGTAAAGGAGGTGAGATCCTTAGCTTGAGAAATAGCAGTGACAAGGGGTCTCCACTGCCTTGGAAGACTTCTGAGAATCTTAGCAACTTTCTCAGCATTTGTATATGTTTTACCAAGAGATTTCAAACCATTAGTAATAGTTTGGAATCTACCAATCATTTGAGCAACAGATTCACCTTCATCCATGGTGAACAATTCATATTTTCTAACAAGAATAGAAATTTTAGATTCTTTTACCTTTTCAGTTCCTTCATGTATGACAAATAAGGAGTCCCACATTTCTTTAGCAGAATAACAAGGACATACCTTTTCAAACTCTTCTGGACTGAGAGCACAGATTATAGCATATCTGGCTTTATGGTTTAGATCCCATCTTGTCTTTTCTGCAGGTGTCCACTGAGCCTTAAGCTTGTCTGAGCCATCAGTATTTTGAGGAGTGTAAGGACCATCAGTAATGACATCCCATACATCAGAATTTGTTGACAAGATGAACCAGTGAAACCTTTCTTTCCAGTAGTTATAATTTGAACCATTGAAAAAGGGAGGTCTAGTCATAGAGCCTCCTTCAGGTTGGGGGTTCCCACTTGAGCTTGCTCCAGAATACATTGTCTATTCTTCAGGATCTTTTCTCTACACTGTCAGGTGCTCAACCCAGAGGCTGAGCTCTGATACCAACTGAAATAGACAGATGCAAACACTAGAAGGGGGTTGAATGGTGTTTGACAAATTTATGCGGAATTTAGAAAATTTTTTGGCAAGCACAGACGGGTTATAATAGACGAGTAAACACAGACAGGTCAATCAGACTGATCTTTCACAGAAAACACGCAATCATGCAAGATAAGAAAAGTTTTGATAAACACAATTATAAACCCCTTCAGTTAGATGATAGTTAAGATAAATAATCAAACTAAAGAGTTAAGGGAAAGAGAGATCACTCAGCAGGTTTTATCCTGGTTCACCCCTTAACAATGAGGCTACGTCCAGTCCTTGGCAGCACCAAGTTTTCTCATTATAACTGATTTAGGTTACAGAACAGACAAGTATTATTTTCACACCTAGCCTCTTCAGGCTCCAGATGAGTATTGTTTTTACACCTAGCCTCTCCAGGCTCCAGACAAGTATTATTTGCACACTTAGCCTCTTCAGGCTCAGACGAGTTTGTTTGAGAGAAGTCGTAAAAAGATTACACTTTGCAAGTCTTTCACAAGCACTCAGACGAGTGTATTAAATGTGAAGATCTAAAAGATTGCGTAATAACTTCAAATGATTGAAGAATAAATAATGAAAGAATGAAGATATAAATGCACAGAGTAATTGCTCTTGATTGCTTTGATCGTTCTCTTGTCTTGAATCTTTGAAGTCTTCTTCATTAAATAGGCTTCAAGATTTTAAAGCCGTTAGACACAAAGTCTGAAGGCCTGGCTTCTTGCAGATCTTCAATAAATGCAATAGAGTCGTTTTGATCAGCCATTAAAGCATAGGGAACTTCGCTTGTTCTCTCTCATCAGAGTGATACAGACTTCTGATATACCTTTGGTCTCAGCAGGTCTGTATACGTGCTTTTTGTTTGCAGAGGGAAGACTTTCCCTTTTGCTGTAAGATGTAGTTGTGTTCAGGCAAAGCACTTTGTTGAAGTTCCTTATCAGAGTCGAGAAAGCTTTCATCCAATTTATTCTTTAACGTTAGTCATTAGATGGATGAGTGACTTGTTTAGACGGGTTGACTCCTTAACACAGAGATGACGTCAGTTGCAAAGTCTTTTAGACGAGTGAGTCTTCCTTAAATCAGACGGTTGAAGACTTCATTAGACGAGTGAACTTCTCTTAGTTCAGACGAGTGAACTTATCTCAGTTCAGACGAGTGAACTTTAGTTAGTTCAGACGTGTGAACTTGAGTTAATTCAGACGGGTGAACTTATCTAAGTTCAGACGAGTGAACAGTTCATATAGATGCTTAATGTTATAATCTGCACACTAAGTAGACAGTTAAATACCACAGACGGGTTCAATTAAATCATTGGATAACTGTTTTAATCTCATCAAAACTAAGGTAAATGCACATCAGACATTTGGAGACTCAACATGGAGGAGCTCTAATTCTCACAAGGATAGATGGTGAAGATTTGCCACTGCCTATAAACTCTGATGCAATCAAAAAGTATTACGCTTGAGTGTACTTCCAAAAAAAAAAAAAAAACAAGGGAAAAGAACATGGCTCGCTAGACTGAAAACCTGAGAAGGCGGTCTAGGCAAAAGATAGAACAACCTGCTAAACTGAAAACTTGAAAAGGCGGTTTAGGCAAAAGTAAAGGTTATAATACAATAAAGGAAAGTACCATCAAGCTGGTAAATTGGAGCAATAAATGGTCTAGATATGCACAAACTGGGGCAGTACATGGCCTAAAATATGAAGACTGGGGCAAATCACTTTCTTAGAAGCTGATTAATGGGGATTCAAGATTAAGTGCGAGATGCTAGCATTAATCATTATAGAGAGTGTCACTTGAAGAGATATGATTTCATAGTAGCACTTTCTTTGTGAATATTACAATCTTAAATCCCATTATGATATTCACCTTGTATATCTTTTCACTCTCAATATAAAGCCAATGTCTTCCACTTTGTTTACCCTATCTCATGCTTTCATTCACCAACTGTGTGCATTCAAAAGGATAAATATTTATTGAAATGTGAAACTTGTATATTGTTGTTTATAAGCATTCGAAATTTCTTTGATTTTTTTCAAAGGGTCATAGGAAACATCTTGATCTCCTGACAAGGGGGCAATGTTAAAAAAAAAATAAAAAAATAAAGCAAGTGAGCACCCTCATCCATTGGGATAATCATTATGAAGGGAACATGTTTCCCAAAGGCAGCAAAAGCATAAGTTGAACCAGAAAATGATAAATCCAGTCAACGAGTTTTTGTTCTAGTTCATCCATATCTGGTTGTGATCAAAGTCTTTAAGGGGGCCAAGGACCAAGGAAGGGTTTGAATAAAAAAAGAAAAAAAATAAGAAAAATAAATAAATCACATTGACAGAAGATATCTCTTGCATCATGCACCATCTCATCATTTCATGCATTGACAAGGTCAATACCATTACTTTTGAAAACTTTAGTAGGCACAGGACCTCATAAGCTTCATTCTGGTCATTTTTCAAACTCCGGCAGATAGTGTCTCTTGAAGCTTCTTTTCTTTTCAAGCTCTGGGTGTCTCCGGAAGCTTCTTTTCTATTTGAGATCCGGCAGATAGTGTCTTCGGAAGCTTTCTTTCTTTTCAAAGCTCCGGTAGATAGTGTCTTCGGAAGCTTCTTCTCTTTTAAAGCTCCGACATATAGCGTCTTCGGAAGCTTCTTTCTTTTTAAGCTTCGGCAGATAGTGTCTCCGGAAGCTTCTTCTCTTTTCAAGCTCTGGCAGTGTCTACGGAAGCTTCTTCTCTTTTCAAGCTCCGGCAGATAGTGTCTTCGAAAGCTTTTTTTCCTTTCAAAGCTCTGGTAGATAGTGTCTTCGGAAGCTTCTTTCCTTTTAAGCCCTGGAAAATAGTGTCTTCAGAAGCTTCTTTCCTTTTAAACTCGGACAGATAGTGTCTCCGGAAGTTTCTTCTCTTTTCAAACTCTGGCAGATAGTGTCTTCAGAATTTCTTTCCTTTTAAGCTCCAGCAGATAGTGTCTCCGGGAGCTTCTTTCCTTTAAAAGCTATGGCAGATCGTGTCCCCGTGAGTTTCTTTCATCTTTCCTTTCAAAGCTTCAGCAAATAATATCTCCGTAAGCTTTGACCTTTCATCACCGGGTCTAAGAATTTCTCTTCCAGACAAAATCGTAGTTCATGTCTTTACTCGTGTCTTATAACGATAAAAGGTTAACTACGGTTACACCTATTACCTAATAAGAAACAAGTAAAGAGGGACAACTGTGAATACCCAATTTTGTCCGAATCAATTTTCTTTTTAAAATAAATACTAAAAAAATAATAAAAATCCAATTTGATTTTAAGCCCAGTTAGGCCCATCTCTTTCTCTAAAAAATAAAAAAAAAAAATTAAGAAAAAAATAAATATAAAAATGAAAAAATTGAAGTTTAAGATAGAAGCAGTAAACAGTTGGGTGTTAAAGATGATAAAAAGAGATCAAGGATGATCAAGTTTCAGTTATGTTTAAAGTTATCATCATCTTAATGAGATAAGGATCTTTTTTTTTTTTTTGGATAGCTCTTCACATGAGGAAAATTTGGAAAATTTGTTACTCATTACTTCTATAAATTGGGAACACTTTTACTGAAGAAGGGACCGAAAATTTTACTCTCTCTCTCTTAATCTCATATTTTTTCTGGCATCAGTCTTGAGTACAATCTGAGTCTTCCATTCTTCACTTTCTGGTCTCCCAAAAACAGCCCAAGAGGACCAGGTCTTCTCCTTCCTAACACCCTCACCATACTCATTCATCGCTAAGCCTGCCAACCAGCGTCATTCAGAACCCAGTTATCACCACTACCAATTGAAAACTCCATTGTTATCCTCTCCCTTATCCAGCATCCACACACTGTACTCCTAACCAGAAGCAGCACCGCGATCACACGTCTATATTGCCTTCGTCGATCAGCCGCTGAAGCTTGCAGGTAGGACCTCGCCCAGACGCTGCTCAACACTTGCTGACCAGCCTGGACAGTAACGAGGATCAAAAAGCGATTATCGCCGTGCCCAGGTCATTCTCTGCATCTCTTTTCCCCGCCCTTCTCATAGCACTGCGTCGCGCTACTTCCCCTCTTTATTTGTGTACCAGGTTTGCAAGGAAGAAGAAGCTATTCTTCTTGGTTTTTTTTATTTTACGCTAATTCTTTCTTTGGTTTATTATTAGGTGGGCTTACTTTTATTTGTTCGGGACAAATGGGCTAATCCAGGTTTTATTTTCTATAACTTCAACCATAGAAAACCATAGATATAAAATAGATCAGGCTATTTCTAATAGATAATTAATTAAAAGTTAAAGAATAAAAAATCATTTTAAGTTTAAAAAAAGGATTTGAATTCTATCTCAAATGTGCTTACTTTGTTTCTTCTCATAAAATTATAAAAAATAAAAATATAAAAAACCTTTTTAGTGAAGTCTCTGGCAAGACGCCGAGCTTCACTTGTAATCAATTTAGCCGAGACGGCTTGTTGATCCATTTACAATCTTTTAAAAAATAAATAAAAATCTTTTCTAAAAAAAAGTAAAAAAATCAAACGAATCAAACATTTTCTAGACGAAGTACGTGGGTTTGAGTTTCCCATCGCCCCAGAGAATACGTAGGAGCGAAATTAATCATTTCGTCAAGCTAAAATTAAATTTTCCTATTTTTGTATTGTTTCTCTTCTCTTTATTCTTTTTGGGTAAAACAAATTTTTTGAAGTTATTAAAATATGCACAATTAACTTGAGGTACCGTTCTTAGAACGGACGATGTAGAGTGCTAATACCTTCCGTACTCGTAACCGACTCCCGAGCTCGATCTCAATCCTTTTAAAAAAGGACCAGTTTCCTTAAGTTTATAGTTTTTCCATTTTTTTACAAAAGGCTTAATTGCACTTTTGGTCCCCCAGGTATCACGATTGTGCAATTTTGGTCCCCTAAGTTTCAATTGGGCCAATTGGGTCCCCCACGTATCATGATTGTGCAATTTTGGTCCCCCAGTTATCACGATTATGCAATTTTTAGCGCCAGTAGCCTACATAGGACACGTGAGACTGATTTGACACTTAGTTAAGTTAACTTGACAGTTTACGGGACATTCTTATAAGACATCATTGACATCTCACACAATTTAATGATCAAATGCACATCATTAAGTGTCACATAAGAATAACATGTAAGTTGTCAAACTAGTCTCATTAAGTGCCAAATCAGTCGCACATGTGCTTCGTAGGCTATTGATGTTAAAAGTTGCACAATCGTGATACTTGGAGTACCAAAATTGCAAATCGTGATACTTGGAGGATCAAAATTGCACAATCATGATACGTGGGGGACCCAATTGGCGCAATCGAAACTTTGGGGACCAAAATTGAACAATCGTGATATTTGGAGGACCCAATTGGCGCAATTAAAACCCGGGGAACCAAAATTGCACAATCGTGATACCTGAGGGACCAAAAGTGTAATTAAGCCTTTACAAAAATAAAATTGGTGGCGACTCCTCTTTATCTTCTCCGCGGCTCCCGGACGGGATGGTCGCGACAGGGTTGAATTGGATAAGAGAAGTTGAAGAGTATGCGATCCAGAGTAGAACGCTTAAGCGTGGACCATGAGAACGCTCAAGCGTTGTAACGATCTGGCGTGGAGAAGGGTGGACGCTCAAGCGTCACCACTCTGACTTGTTGACTAGCAGTGATGGGACATAAAGTGACACGCATTAATTATGCGTCGCAGTTGACACGTGAGGGGCGGTGCCTTGGCGGTGAGGATACGTCAACGCTCAAGCGTTGAGAAGGACAACGCTCAAGCGTTGGAACGCTAAAGCGTGGAGAGTGGAACCTTTGCCTATATATACCTCATCATTTTCAGGGAAGATTTTTCACTCTTCACCTGCATCCAGAGAACACGAGAGAGAGACCAGAGACACGTCCTTGAGTTGTAATCCAAGTCGTGCTCCGTTCATTGATCCGATTTCAGTTCCGTTAGTGTTTTCGTGATCAGCTTGACTTCTACTTCAATTCTACCGGTTTACTTCTTTGATTCGCCGAGGGTAAGCCGAGGTTTCGTATCAACCTACATTGTAGTTATACAATATTCTTCCTTTATTTCTAACATCTATTCACGGTTATAGCTTCGTACTAGGGTTAATGTTTTAGTATACATGTTGTTTCCGTGATTAGGGTAAGTTTGGAAGTTGCATTCAGAGCTTTTTGGAGCTAGGAGGCTGCGGCTGTGAGGCTAGAGGAAGGGGCTTGAAGTGTTCGTGAGTTCGTGTGTTGCTATACTTGCTATCAGGTAGGAGAAAGAACCACAATATCGTCGGGGAGGCAAGAATAAAATAATATATATTGATATACGTAGGGCAACTTAAACCCTACCAGTGGTCGAGTAACCGACAACACCTAACTCACATTGGCGACTACTAGTTGGTGGTACCAATGTAGTTTTAGGCATTGTAGGTTTATCGCCGATAGGTTGATTTGATGATATGTCGAGTTGTATGCCTGTGTGTTGGTGTGCTTAAAATGATAACTGTAGATATGCATGTATGCTTAGCAACATGTTTAGGGTTACTTTAGTATATGCCTATGAGTAGATATGATTAACATGATTATAGTTGCTTATGATATGATATTTGTGATCATTGTGGTATGAGTAGAGATAAGCAGAAATTTCTGATAATTTGAGAGATGAACATGTGGTGAGGGTTTCGAGGATGCAGATATGTTGTAGTGCTCAACCTAGAGATCATGTTGATATATTTATGTTGAGATGTAAAGTTGATACTCGGTTATGCCGGCGGACGTTGGTTGTAGTTGTGTACAAGTTGTGGTTGAGGCACTCTGTTGTTAATCCCGAGATGAGTCGATGAGGTTCATGCTGCATCGTTGTTGTTCATCACTGTGTTGGCATACGAGCGATCGATCTTTCCTACGGGGAGATGATCATACCCATAAGTTGTGTTGTGAACGGGCGAATATCCCGACCTAGCCTGCGGGCGAGGGGATATGTCGTTGCCTTAACTTGAGTTGTTGACGGGCGAATGTTCTGACCTGGCCTACGGGCGGGAGAATATGTCATACCCATGAGTTGAGTTGAGCCAAGGGCGCTGTTGGCCGAACCTTGCATTACAGGGGTGGCACAGTGATGGATGGGACATCTTGATCTGCCAGGGATGTCGCGTTGTGGCCTTGCTCATATAGTTGTTAGTTGCATGAGTGTGAGAGATGGTTTTTAAGAGAGAATGACTTGGGAGATGATTGCTTGACACTATATGCGGCTGTGTTCCTATCTATCTGTCTTATTTTATAGTTGTTTTCCTATTTATGATGTATTGCTGTTTCTTATCTCCCGTACTTTCCCTATGTTGTGTTTTATTCTCGACCGCACGAGATGATCCTGTTGAGGAGCTGCTTGAGGAGATAGATGACACACCTGTTGAGCTTGATGCTGGCGGGAGAGCCCCAGATCCCAGTGTTGGGAGATTTTGAGTTGTTGTACCAGGACGATGACCGTTTCTGGGAGATTGACTACTCTCATCAACGAGTAGTGTATACTGGCCCGATTATCGTATACTTCAGAGCATGGGGATCGTCGAGGAGCTATCTTGTCGGAGACTTCCGGATCGCACAGAGGCTACTGCTGGAGAGGCTGTGGAACAAGCCATGGGATTATCATCATGACTCGGATGCTGGTTCGAGATCTCACGCATCTTCTAGGACTGGTTTTGTGGCTCGAGGCTGACATCGTTGTGCTAAGAGGAGGATGAGGGAGTACCGTCGTCGCTGGGTCGTGATGTCGGAGAGCGAGACAGAGTACGAGGCGCTGCAGAGTTACTGTCGGAGGCAGCGTATATATATATATATATATATATATATATATATATATATATATATCTGTGTGTGTGTGTGTGTATGTTTGGTTGTGGTATCAGTGTTGCTTGTATTAATTTATTCCGCAATATTTTTATGAACACGCTATGCTACAACGTTAAGAATATGAGTTCGGGTTACTAAATGGGACCTCTGAGGAGGGGTTGTCTCACCGTACCGAAAGCAAATCGGTTCCCTTATCATATAGAACTTTGTTTCATGCGGTTTTCCACACTTTAACACTTTATCCCAGGTACATAACTTGGTCCTCCTCCGTAAATTTGAGGTGGCCGTTGGTTCCCCTGGGGTCGTACATATAGTTTCTTTTTGAATTTTCATCCCTTTTCTAGAATCGTTGAGGCCCAAAGTATCTCTGTTACATCTCTGTTTCTCTCATTTTCTTCAATGAGACGACACTTGTTTACTAATGCCGGAAATTCCCTAATTTCTAGTGGTCCCACAACCTTGCGTACTTCATGTCGAAGGCCATCTTCAAACTTCACACATTTCCAGCGCTCATTTGGATGATGCTGATAGTACATGGAGAATTTCACCAGTTCCTCGAACTTAGCAACGTATTCTCCAATGGACATTCCTCCTTGCTTCAATTGTAAAAATTCGAGTTCCTTAGCGTGCTTCAGATCGTCAGGAAAATATTTTTCCAGGAATCTATTTCGAAATTTTTTCCAAGTTACTTGTATTCCATTTGCTTCCAAGAGCCTACGAGTTCCGTCCCACCAATACTCGACTTCTCCCACTAACATAAAGGTGGCAAAAGTTACCTTTTGCTCATCGGTGCATATCATAGCTCGAAAAATCATTTCCATTTTTCTTGTATCCAGAGTTCTGTTTTCTTTGGATCATAGCCTCCTTTAAATTGTGATGGATTGTTTCGTCAAAATTCCGATAATTCTTGAAATTCTACGACACCAACAATTTGTTGATTATTTTGCTGCGCTTGTTGTAACATGGCAGCAACCATTTCCCTAGTAGCTTGCACAACTTCTGACATTTCAGTGTTGGGTCTCAGAATTATCTCCCTCAGCCATCTTTTCCCGGAATTTCTTAAATTCATCAATATATTTTCTACCGACAATATTTATCTAAAGAACTATATTAGCTTCATATCACAAGCGTAGCTAGTCCATACCCCGTGCCAACTAGGAAGGATAGCTCTAATACCATAAAATGTGATGCTCACAAATTATATAATTATTTTCAGAAACTTAAATGTAATTTCTATAAACAGTTTGTTTATTTATTTTTTATTATTATTATGATTATTATTAATATTTGTTCTTTCACTGATCAAACCATCGTTTCGGTTAATTTACTATGTTTGACATATCCATTTTATTTTCTTTCTAATAAGCTTTAAGTGTATTTTTTTTATAATGACATTTGTTTGAGTGTATTTGAATATATATTTTCATCTTATCATATTTAAAACACATCAAAGCCCACTTTTAACTTAATTTGTTGCTAAATACTTAGCTGTTTAGTATATTTATTCTTCTCCAATAATTCATTCGTTCTGGCCTTGATACACTAAGATTATGTTTGAAAGTTTTAAAGGAGATAAAGTGAAGTGCTTATTAATAGAGTGGTTAGTGATGGAGTGGAGTGGTGTAGTAAAAGTATATCACTGTATTGTTTGGAGGTTTAATAAGGGAATCCCAAACCCCCCAATTTGGAGGTTATAAAAATTGGGGGTTTAGGTGGGGTGGAGTGGTTTGGGTTACCATCCTAAATCATCTCACTCCATTACTTATTAAACTCCCAAATAATGAGTTAAGTCATTTTAACCATGATACTTTATTACTAACCGCCCTATTCCTTCCTCCCAAACATAACCTAAGTGATGAAGAAGAATAGGACACTCAATTGTTATTGCAGGTGGTAACAGGGTAAAGCTTCCAACTACGTAATTCTTATTATAGTTGTCATCTATTTTGGTATTTGACTACTCTTTTTTTTTTTCTTATATTTCTAAACAATTATTATTTTGGATTTCTTTAGATAAGAATGAAAATATAAAATCAGCATTTTTTTTTTCTATCAAATATTAAGACAGATTTCCAACTTTTTTTTATAGATCCTTTCTACCTCATAAAATTCTACCCGTTGCTTTAAATACTACTTTTTTATATTTTGAAAACAGTTCTAATAACACATTAAGTCTTAAAAGGAACCAAAAAAAAAAAAAAAACTTCACACCATAGTTTTTATTTTATTTTATTTTCAACTTCATAAAAACCTGATTGCCAATATTGATTCCTAACTAGATTTGGTAAAAAAAATAGTTAAATAATTAAAGGATATAATGATCACTATAAACCTTATCATAACTTTTTTCTATAAAAATCAATTTCAAGAGGATATTCCCCTCCTCTTTATACGGCTAAAAGCAGCAAGCACACATCATTCTTTTCTTCTTCTTAATTCATTATCATATAGAGTAACCAAGAATCAGTTCATACGTTGAAACTAAAAAAAATTCGATAAACATCTTAAAGCATAAAACTAACAGCAACCTCTAAAAACAAATCAGCAAGCATCTTAAAACATAAAACTAACAGCAAACTTGAAAAGTAAACTATAAGCGTAACATTAAGAACAACCATGAAACTCAAGAAAACAACCAACACCGTGTCTCTAAGGCTAATTTAGATGGCCTAAAAAAAGATTCACATTAGATAATGTAAATATCTACTAGGGATAACCCCTAATGTAAGATGCTTAATTGGGAGGAAATAGGTGAGTAGTATACAGCTGGTGGAGGTGGTGGTGGGGTGCCCACATCATTTCAAATGGGAGATGGAAGTTCAAAAGAACAGGTCCTTGTCATATCACAGGCGGAATAAGTGGAACAATCCATGGTAGAAATAGCCCGTAGTCAATGTCCCGATTTTCATTGCCAAACTCGAGGTCAATAGGGAACACGTAGGTCATCTTTAATTAGTGTTTAATAAGTACATACATGGTACAAAATAGAAGGAGTGAGATTACATTTATCATAATAAAAGAATGAACGAATAGTACATACAATCAAAGATGAATATTAAAAGTCAATTTGATAATATTAATTTTTGGTTTAAAGAATTCAAGCAATATCTATATATACTCTTTTTATTATTATTGATTCATCTTATTAACTAGTATGCTTATGACATGAATATCATGCCATGTAGATGCCATGCATGGGCCCAAAAACAATTCTACTCCATGGAGAGATTCTTTTTCATCCGAGGTGCAATCGGGAGTACATGTTTCGCATCCGATGGCTAAAAAGTGCAATAACTTATTTCAATTCACGAACATTACGGCCTATCGGAACACTCTTCCATCGATCATGAATAGATTTAGTGATTAGTCGGGATAGCCATGCTGGGTTTTGGGGAAACGACACATGGGAGCTACCACCTGACCACATGTGGAATTCCGCACATAGACTTTCCCAAGGTCTGATACTTTAGACCTCCACTATCTTAATTCTCGCCTGCACTAAGACATGACATCCTCTCTTATAAAACCATTTGCTATATATGCAAATTTAAATGTGATTTGGATGTTATAATACTAATAATATTTTCCCATACTCTTTATTGTTTACGAACCATTGTGGTCTTTTCTTGGTAATTTACCATTACAGTATCATATTTTCCAATATAGTATATAACTAAAAGGTATAATCCTCGTTAACCTTATCACTTTTCCATGATTATCAATTTCAAGAAGAATTTGGTCTCCTCTTCTCATGGCCAAGAAAACCAATCCTCTCCTCCTCCTTTATGATGTTGTTTGTTCATATAAAATAGAAGATAATCATTTAAGTATTTCCATATCTCTTCCAAAAAATAAATTAAAAGAAAACATTATAGCATTTTACCAATAAAAAAAATTATAAATTATAGTTATAACAAAGTATTAGTCCAGAACTTGAGTTGCAAACAAGAATAAAAAATAGTCCTAAAAATTACAATAGTAACATTTGTAACACCCCCGTCTGGGACATCACATGGTGACCCGTTGTGGAAAATAAAACTCTTTAGTAAACTTGCTGGTTACTTTTGGAAAATAAAATTTTCTAAATATTTAACTTATTTCAAAATCAGTGATAAAACTTTCTCGTGATTTCACCATACAATCAACATTGTTGAACGGACGTTAATATATATTAGATATTCACACATACTAAGTCATTCTCATTTTATACATAAGGCCTTTATACAGACGGCCATTCTCAAAAGTCATGGCTCTCAGTAGTCAGAGCGGACTGACGAAGTCACTACCCAAAATAAAAGGACTTATCCTACCCAAAAAGGTACACCGTTGTAAAACCATTTCACACTGTCCAACATAAGGCACAGGTGATCACCGTTTATGGTTTTTCATTGTCCATCAAGGCACAGTGATATACATCGTCTTGAATATCCTGACCACCAAGATATCCAAATAATACATGTAAAAACGTTTCATGTCTTGGCACTTTTCTTTTTGTTCTTTCTTTCCTTGTCATAGCTTAAGGCTCTCGACCATTCGTGATTTGCAATGTTTTAAAATTAACACAGGACATAAAGTCCGAGTGCTCAATTGCGGAACCCTAGACCGATACACCAGTCCAAGGTCTGTGGTGATACAAAACAATATTCACCTTTAATCACGTTCCCTCATAACGTGAAGAGTACACACAGTCCACAGGACACACAGTCCACAACACCGTAAAATGGATCCCAGATCTACGTCCTATTCTCCTAGAACACTAGTATCCCGATATCTCGTTTACTAGGTTCACGTTTCAACGTTTTCATCGTTTTTCATTCTGTGAAACACAAATCAAAAACAAAATCTCCGCAACTAATCCAAGTTGTCGGATTTTACACCATTAGGAAAACTCGTTTACAGAAAATCCTTTCTGTTTGAAATTCATTTATAAACCGTCGAATTATCAATGAAACTTATTTTCCTTTGAAAATCTTTTGCAAACCTTAGTTCTTGGAATAAAGCATTTGAGACTAAATTGCCATTTCAAAAAGAATGTTGCTGTTTCTAAAACACCTTCCGAAAATATTTCCTGAATTAATCGTCGTTTAGCGTTTAAAAATGTCTTAAGTTAAAATTGGCATTGAACGTTTCCCAAATAACTATTTGGCGTTACTTATAAGACTTTTTCAAGGCTTTAATCTCTGTTAATTAATTGAGCACTGACCACTGTCAGGCTTCTCAATCACCACTCACCATCAATAATATTGATACAACATCATTATAGCAGATAAGACAATTAGAACATGTATTAAAACACTATAATACATAATAGCAGATAATTATCAACAGATAAAACAATAACTGAAAGTAAATCAACCAAGCACCACACAGCTCAAATAAATTTATACAGACCAAATATTGATAACACATAGTTATTGAGAGATCCCTCCGGTAATTCTCCCCTTTCCTCTTGAAGACAAATCTTCTGGATACGCATCGTTCGATCGGTCCGTGAATCGTCTGATTCCTTGTCCAATTACCCAACGATAACTACATACGCACAATTAATCCAAACATCAATACTACACAACACAAATTTCCCTATTCCCTTCCACCTAGGGTTTGGCCATAGGGTCCCAAAATTAGCTAGGTGTGTCTAAAAATTCCTATATCTTGGGTGGAGGATCTATAGGTACTCCTAATACCAAATCAAGTGTCATTACTCAAAAATTGAAACAAAACTCATACTTTCCCCAATATATAGGGTTCGGCAACTCTTCATTAAAGGTGCTAGGGAAGTTTTTTGATCACATGCTCTTGGATTCACTGACTTCTAAGCATGATAGAACTAAATCAAAGCTTATTATACAAAGGAAATGAACAAAACCCTATTTAACCAAAAGGGTGAGATTCGGCTATGACATACCCATATGGGTTCTTAGATTATGAAAGAGGGCAATGAAATTAGCTCATAGAAATTAGCTCTTAGATTTTTCCACAATTTTCATGGATTTTGAAGTTTAAGCTTCCAACTTGAACAAAGCTTGAAAACATGGAATTTCAATGGAGAAAGATGAAGATTGAGAGCTCAAGAAAGAGTCTTTACCCCGTAGAAGATGAAGGTGAGTAAGGTTATCAACTTTGCTTCACAAAATCTCTTGAGAATTTCTTAAGAAAATTAGAGAAAGTGAGAGAAAATGGAAGAAGAAAGTGTTTTGGAAAAAAAGAAATGGATGATGATGCTGATGAAGGGAGAGGCGTGAGGCTTATGGAGGTGGGGACAAGGAAGTCCCAAAATTTTCACTTCAGGGACAAAATGGTCTTTTCACCCAAGGACATAAGTGGAATTCCATAAAAGTTCAAGGGCATTTCCGTCTTTTCGTATCCAAATATGTTGAAAATCCATCATAACTCCGGCATGCTTCCCAATGTGATTTGACCTGATGTGACATCAAGATTATCCATTAGCGGGTCCCGATAAATCCATATCTAGCTCTGTTCGTCACCCGGTTTAAGGATTCGCCCGAATAGTTTATTATTATTCTGATTTTTAGAGCGCGAAACCAATTTTAGCAAAATTGTAGAAAATCCGATTCTAAGACTAACTGTCTCGTTCACGAGTCAATATTAGGTCGTTTGAGCAGTAAAATCATACTGTCAATGAAAAATGCAGATCGGGCTCCGCTTGAGTTTTTGACTCTAAATTTAGCCGTAACTCCCTACGATAGCATAGAGCGTGACTATGGTCTCAGTTTGTTTTATTTCACTCTCTAGACCCTCTAATAAAATACAAACTCATAAATACTATTTATTAATATTAGAAGGCTTGAAAATCGGGGTGTTACATTACTACCTCTCTCAAAAAAAAAAAATTCGTCCTCGAAATTACGTACCTTCAAAAATATCAGGTTATTGCACCCTCATTTTGTCCTCTGTTTCCCATGTTGCTTCTCCAGTTGCATCATCCCAAATAACCTTGACTAATTAAATTTGTTTACCCTTGAGTTGCTTAATCATCTTATCCTCGATTCGTATGAGTGAGTCTCATAAGACAAGTTCTCTTTTAAAGATACTTGATCAGGTTCGATTACATGAGATGGATCTGGAATGTACTTCCTTAATTGTGAAACATGAAAGACATTATGAAGATTCAAAAGAAAAGGTGGTAAAGCAATTTGATAGGCTACTGGAACTAAACGACAAAGAGTTTGGAAAGGTCCAATGAATTTAGGAGTGAGTTTTCTAGATTTAATTACCCGGCCAACCCCAGTCGTAGGCGTGACTCTCAAAAATACATGATCACCTTCCTCAAACTCAAGAGGTCGTCTCCTCTTGTCCGCATAACTTTTCTGTCGACTCTGAGTCGTCCACATCTTTTCCTGAATCATCTTCACCTTCTCGATTGTCTGTTGCACGATATATGGTCCCAACAGCAGGCTTCCACCATCCTGGTACCAACATAAAGGTGTTCTACACCGTCGACCATATAAGGCTTCATAGGGTGTCATTCCTATGCTCGAGTGGAAACTGTTGTTCTAGGTGAATTCTATCAATGGTAGAAATTCATCCCAAGAACCAAGATGTTCTAACACGCAAGCTCTCAACAAGTCTTCAAGTGATTGGATTGTCCTCTCTGATTGTCCATCCGTCTGTGGATGATATGCCGAACTCAATCTGAGTTTCGTTCCTAGTGACTCGTGTAAACTTTGCCAGAACCTTCACGTAAACCTCGGATCACGATTCGAAATGATACTCGAAGGTACACCATGTAATTTGACAATTTCCCCGATGTATAACTGAGTCAATATCTTCATCGAATACTTTATGTTGATGGGAAAAAGTGAGCCAACTTGGTCATCGATCAATTATTACCCATATGGCATCATGTCCCTTCCGGGTTTTCAGTAAACTTGTCACAAAATCCATCGCAATACCATCCCATTTCCATTCCGGGATGTCCAAAGAGTGTAGCATTCCTACTGGTCTTTGATGTTCAATCTTAGTCTTTTGACAAACTAAACATGAAGAGACATATTCCATTACGTCTCTGTTCATCCCATACCACCAATACAACTATTTGAGGTCTTGATACATCTTTCTGGCTCCTGGATGTAAACTTTGTTTACTCTTGTGAGCTTCCTCCAAAATTAGCTTTCTAAGTTCGGGATCGTCCGGTACACAAATCCTTTCACCGAACCTTAAAATTCCATCTGTTCCCTCTTTGAATTCTGATACTGCTCCTTGTCGCACTAATTCTCTTTCTCCTTGTAGGTACTGATCACTTTCTTGTTTCTCTCTTATTTGTTCCATTAATACATTGGAAATAGTAATCATACCTAAGCAAAGTTTTCTGCAAAGTTTTCCTGGCAACATCTTAATTGTCAAACGCATATCTCAGAATTGTTCTATCAACTCTTGCTCCTTGACCATCATTGCCGATGCATGCATTGATTTTCTACTCAAGGCATCCGCTACCACATTTGCTTTTCCAGGGTGATACTGTAATTGGAAATCGTAGTCCTTTAAAAATTCCAACCAGCATCTCTGCCGCATGTTGAGCTCCTTTTGATCAAACAGGTATTTCAAACTTTTGTGATCGCTGAAAACATTGAATATTGCTCCATTGAAATAATGTCTCCAGATCTTCAACGCAAAGACTACTGCCGCTAACTCCAAGTCATGCGTAGGGTAATTCCTCTTGTGAATCTTTAACTGTCTGGAAGCATAAGCTACTACTTTCCGATTTTGCATTAATACGCAACCTAACCCTTGATGTGAAGCATCACAGTATACATCAAAAGGCTCTTTGTGATCAGGCAATACTAACACAAGCGAATTACTCAACCTCCTCTTTAATTCTTGAAAACTTTCCTCGCATGCTTCGGTCCAGATAAATGCTTGATCCTTCCGAGTTAGTTGGGTAAGAGGTCCTACTATTTTAGAGAATTGCTTAATGAATCTCCTATAGTATCCGGCTAAACCCACGAAACTACGGATTTCTGTTATCGTCTTAGGTCGCTCCCATAGCAAAACAACTTCAACTTTCGATGGATCCACTACGATCCCTTCACTCGAGATGCCATTCCTAAAAACTGAACTTAATCTAACCAAAACTCACACTTTTCGGGTTTCGCGTATAACTGTTTCTCCTTTAAGATTCGAAGAACCACACTGAGATGTTCAGCATGGTTCTCTTCATCAAGAGAATAGATTAGAATGTCGTCTATAAAGACAACGACAAACTTATCTAGATAAGGAAGAAAAATCCTATTCATGTAATCCATGAATATAGCAGGAGCATTCGTCACTCCGAACGACATCACAAGATATTTATAATGCTCGTAGCGTGATCGAAATGCTGTTTTCGAAACATCCTCCGCCTTCACACGCATCTGATGATAGCCCGACTGTAGATCTATCTTCGAGAAAACGGCCGCTCCACGTAACTAGTCCATCAAATCGTCGATCCTTGGAAGAGGATAATTGTTCTTGATCGTTACTTTGTTTACCTGTCGAAAATCTACACATAAGCGAGAACTTACATCTTTCTTCTTTACCAGTAAAACTGGAGCTCCCCACTGTGATACACTTGGTCTAATAAATTCCTTTTCCATCAGTTCCACCAATTGCTTTTGCAAGTCCTCCAACTTTGATGGCGACATACGATATGGTGCCATTGATATTGGTCCAGTGCTCGCTACTAGATCAATCGCGAACTCAATATCTCGAACAGGCGGTAGCCCCAATACATCTTCAGGAAACACTTCCAGAAACTCATTAACGATAGGTATGGACTGTAAATCTAACTTACTCTCTACATCCAAGGAAACAATAACATGTATCCTTGTGCTCCCTCTTTTAAAGAAACTCTTACTTGATTAGCAGATAAAAATCCAGAAATCTCATCCTTAGGAAAGACTAAGGTTTTATGAGCACAATCTATGAGAATATGGTTGGAAGATAATCAATCCATGCCTAAAATTACATCTAACTATATTAAAGGCAAGTATATCAGATTAACGAGAAAATGTCTATCCTGAATAACAATAGGATAGTTCAAGCAAACAGAATTGACAGTAACAGGTTTAGCAGTTGGGGTTGAAACAATCAGATCATATGATAACGAAGAGACATGCAATTTCAGAAGTTTCACACAATCTATCGAAATAAAGGAATGAGTCGCACCCGAATTGAAGAGTACAGTCAAGAGATTACCCGCTATGTCGTAACTACCCTATATGAGATCGTCGGAGTTCGAAGCTTCAGCACCGCTCATAGTGTAAACTCTTCCCGTTGTTGTTGGTTTATTGGTTCTTGTGTTGTTGACAGCGAATCCACGCTTTGGTGCATTGCAATCCTTTGATAAATGTCCCAACTGATTACAGTTGAAGCATTTGACTACACTCATTGGACAAGTGTCAACTCTATGGTTTGTTCTCCACACCTGTAGCATTTCCTAACTTGGCCTTGGCTCTGGTTCTTTTGGCCTCCACTCCCCGATGCAGAAACATTTGATCCGTAAGGTTGTTGACTCGGATTATTTCCCTGAGGTCGGAAATATGGTTTCCTGTGATCCTGCTTCCCCTTTTGGGTCTGAGTTTGGAATTGGTTCTTGAACCGAGAGGGTCCTCCGGCACAGATTCTTTGATCTCGAACCTCAAGCCTGCTTCAAATCTTTCACACTTCCAGCTTTCATTAGGTTGAGTCTGAAAGAAACGGAAGTACTTGGCGAGCGATTCAAACTTCGCTGCATACTCCCCAACAGAAAGATCTCTTTGCAGTAGACAGAGAAATTCTCGTTCCTTCTTGACTCTAGCACTTTAAGGAAAATACTTATCAGAAAATGTGTTTCGGAACACATCCCAAGTAATTTCCTGATGATCAGCTTCTAACAGTTGTCTGGTGCCATTCTACCAATACTCTGCGTCCCCTATCAGTAGGAAAACAACATATTGAACCTTAACTCCTTCTAGACTCAGAATAAGCTCAAAGATCTTCTCCAATTCTTGTATCCACAAGTCAGCTTTCTCAGGTTTAGCATCCTCGTGAAATTGTGGAGGATTCTGACGTTGAAATGTAGTTAGACCTCTACCTTCTGCAGCTTGCTGGTTCTGGGCAGCCATAGCAGTTGTCTGTAGAGCAATAGCAGCTGCAACATTCTCCATTGCTTGTGCAGTATAATCCACTACACCCTCATAGTTCTCCTCAGCATAATCATGGTCACCGACAGGACCACCTCGACGACCCTTACCACGATCGTGTCCACGTCCACGTCCACGTCCACCCTCCGGTTCCATAACTGACCTACAAGACAAAATCAGTTAAACGGCAACCAGAAAATGGAACATGTACTCACTTGTTAACCCACATTACTTCTAAGAAGTAATTCAAACAAGTCTCAGTCAGAGAATACATAACATCAACACAACAGACCTATTTCCCAAAGAATTCCCGAAAGACTCGACCAGCTCTAATACTACTAATGTGACACCCCCGTCTAGGACATCACATGGTGACCCGTTATGGAAAATAAACTATTTAGTAAACTTGCTGGTTACTTTCGGAAAATAAAATTTTCTAAGTATTTAACTTATTTCAAAATCAGTGATAAAACTTTCTCGTGATTTCACTATACAATCAACATAGTTGAACGGACGTGAATATATATTAGATATTCACACGTACTAAATCATTATCAGTTTATACATAAGGCTTTTATACAGACGGCCATTCTCAAAAGTCATGGCTCTCAGTAGACAGAGCGGACTGACGAAGTCACTACCCAAAATAAAAGGACTTATCCTACAGCTGGTCCCACTTCCAACGTGTCCATGACTTCCCATATGCCGTCATTCTCCATGCGTTCAGACGTTAGGGAAAGGATCCCCAAATGTTCCAGTGGCATCTTGGAACTCATCTAAAGATGAAAGGGTGAGATACCAATATATGGATTCAAGCACGATAACTACATGTGTGACAGACCAATAGTATATATATATATATATATTCATGATGCATAAGATTCTACTAAATAAACAAGTTGTTCATCATAAGGTTTCATACCCGACAGTCATTACCATTTATAAAAATGCATGACACTTCAACGTTCAACGTTTAGTTTTTTACTTAATCTCCGGAGATCCTAACACCGTATAAATGAGCTGATCAAACTTGATTGCCAAAAAGGCACACCGTTGCTAAAACCATTGCACACTGTCCAACACAAGGCACAGGTGATCATCGTTTATGGTTTTTCATTGTCCATCAAGGCACAATGATATACATCGTCTTGAATATCCTGACCACCAAGATATCCAGATTAACACCGTAGGCACGTCTTCCAAATAATGCATGTAAAAACGTTTCATGTCTTGGCACTTTTCTTTTTGTTCTTTCTTTCCATGTCGTAGCTCAAGGCTCCCCGACCATTCGTGATTTACAACGTTTTAAAATTCCTCATCGTTAACAGAAGACATAAAGTCCGAGTGCTCCATCGCGGAGCCCTAGAACGATGCACCAGTCCAAGGTCCATGGTGATAGAAAACAATATTCACCTTTAATCATTTTCCCTTATAATGTGAAGAGGACACACAGTCCACAACACCGTAACACGGATCCCAGATCTATGTAACACCCTGCTTTTTCGCTTCTATGTACAAATGTGTTAATACTTGCTTATAGATGCTTGCATATGTCGTTTTTGCTTGTTTTTGGTGCATAAGTTCATAGTTGTAATAGTTCAGCCTTTAGAATAATCAATTCATCTGAGTCTAAATAACATGTTTCACGGTTTTGGCCATATCATGAGTTCTAGACATCCGATCGAGATAATCTAGGATGCGTTGGAAAGCTTAGAGGATTACCTACAAGTTTTATTCAGGTGTCGATGCCAAAAATCGATTGGGAAATCGATTTGAGAAACCAATTTGGGAAATCGATTTCCAGGTAAAGAAATCAATTTCCAGAAGGAGGAAATCAATTGTTTGAAGGGCAAAATCGATTTCTTTGATAAGAAAATCGATTTGGCCAATCGATTTCCATGATTGTTGAAATCGATTTTCATGCGTGTCAGAGCTTACGCGTTTGGGTCACCGGGCTATGCTGTGTACGGCCCATTCGTCCTAAAACGTTCCTAACAGTTATATATACATAGCGTATGACCTAAACCAAGTATCCACACCCTATTGTACTCACTAGTTGCCTCTTCTCATCCCTAAGAGCTCTAACTAATCTCTTGCTCTAGAAAACCCAAAGGACGAATCCTGCTTTGGTGTTCTTCGTCAAGAACACGCCGTTGTTTGGCCAGTCTATCCCTGCTGCTAAAGTTAACCTCCGAAGTTAGAAACCAAGGTGAGTTTCCAATCCTAGATTTGTTTTCCCTTTCAATCCTTCACTTAAAGATCGACTCTGCCTTTCAGTGTTGCGATCGTGATCAAGTGCTGAACCCGTAAGAAGGAGCCGTAGAAGATCTTGGCTCTGTTCTCTTTCCCTTAGGCTATGAATCGTCATACCAGGTATGGGGGGGAGAAAATTGGTCATGAATATGTGGGTTTTGGGATAGGTTAAGATGAAGGGATTAACCCATGACCCCTATGTATGCCTGCGTATGCCTATGAATGTTGTTATGTTGTTTTCTAGCTATATGAGTATTGATTGATGAATAATTTGATGTTATAACATGTTTATAACTATGATTTCTTGATTTATATGATTGTTGATGAATTGATGATGATGAACATGCTGTTTATGCCATGATATGGTGTTTTGTTAACCCTATGCTATAAGAACATAGTTATAGGGAGAAAATAATTAGACAATGTGAGGTTGATGACCAAGGATTAGTTTAAGAACCCTTAGGATATGATTTATGAGTGTTGGACTAATCAAATTGGTGATAAATAGCTTAGACTCGAATGATATGTCAATTAGAGAACGTAGAGTGGTCCGATAGCAGAGGAAACCCGCTGCTGTATGATCTGACACCCAGAAATCGATTTCCAGCACATGGAAATCGATTTGAATCAACCAAGAATCGATTTCCAAGGTGCGGAAATCGATTTGGCCTTGTAGAAATTGATTTCTAGAATCGATTTTCCTTGTTCAAAATCGATTGGGGAAATCGATTTGAACATGTTGAAATCGATTTCTAGAGATTGGAAATCGATTTGAAGACTTGAGAAATCGATTCCAGAGATTACAAATCGATTCTCACGTACCCAGGAGCAGTTTTGACCCCTTATGCTTGATGGATAGTGTTATGTAGGCTTGTTATAATCTTAATAAGATATGAATTGTGGTTTAGATATTAAGATTAAGTTATGATTTTAATAGGATATGAATTGTGGTTTAGATATTAAGATTAAGTTATAATCTTAATAAATATATGACTTGGGATATAAATATTAAGTTTAAGTTATAATCTTAATAAAATATGGATTGAGGGTTTAGATAATAAGATTAAGTATAATGTTTAATAAAGGTAATGTTAAGTTAAGACTTAACAAAGAGAATAGTTAGTAAGACGATGATGTTATTGGTAACGACGCACTGTTACCGATGTTGTTGATTAAATCATTCTTGATGCTTATTGGTCAAGTTTGATGTTGATAAATCATCTTTGATGCTTGTTGGTCAAAGTTGATAGCCATGTAATGGTATGATGGTGGATGGTTGGACATGTGTTTGCATGTTGTTGACCATAGCATGCATCATACGTTGACGTTGATATGTTGGGTGGAAAGCAAACGATGAATCGCGATAGTGGAGGCCACGATGGGTATTATCCCGGCCTTGCGGGTACATTGGGTAGGGAAATTCCAGGTGACATGGGCTAGCTACCTATTGTCGGAGTGACCTAAAGGATAAGCTTGAGTACCCTGACTAGCCACTATACGTTATTAGGATTACTGAGAGTGTTCGGGGATGGCCCATGGTCTGGCATATCATCCACGTTGATAACCGGACATGTACTCCTAATCGTCTTTCCAGAGTCAGAGTTGTTGGCCACATGCATACGGAGTAGTGATGTTGCATTCGCATTGACATGCATCTTTGGTATATATATATGTATTGATTATACATGTGTTGGTTGATGTATGTTGTATGTCATCTTAATTACTATTCCATTCCGTTTACATATATTTATGATCGTATTTCTCACCCCTACCTTTTGTTGTTCTTGTGCATATGATGTTGCATGTGCAGAGGAGGGTGAGCATGCTGACGAGGAGTGATCCCGTGGAGATCTCTCTTAGTAATAGTAGTTAGGATTTACGTTCAGTTGTTTAGTTTATTCCGATGTATTATCGGTATATGTATACCAACTCTGATATGTGACATCGGGTTTTGGGTTATGTTATTATTTATGTTTTCCGCAGTTTGCTTTTAAAGGATTTTGATTATTTCAGATTCCTACGTTTGAGTTATAGATGATGTGATGCACATTACCCTTGAGGAAATGTTTTTTTTATTTTAATCACTTTTTTAAAGACATGTATGATTTTATTTATATTTTATTTTATGCGGGGTAGTGGGTGTCACATGTAGTGGTATCAGAGCCGGTCTGTCCTACAGGCCGGGGTATGTGTCTGTTGTGTCCTCTTCTGTGTACTCTTATGTGGTATAGAGTATTAAGTGTTTAGTTTTGTTTTGCTTGACTTCCGATATTGAGCAGTTTGCTTGAATAATGCAGGAAGTTATGGCTGGTAGAAATGATCGTGCGATTGTTGATGCCCTGGAAGCATTAGCTAATGCCATAGGGCAGAATCAGAATCACAACGGAGGTGGACCTGCTGAATTTCAGGGTTTGGATAAGTTCCAGAGGAATAATCCACCATCCTTGAAGGGAGCTTATGACCCTGAAGGTGCTCAGACATGGATCCGAGAGCTTGTGAAGATCTTTCGAGCCATGGCATGCACCGATGCTCAGAAGGTTACCTTTGCTACCTTCATGTTGGTAGAAGAAACTGAACATTGGTGGGAGAATTGCCGCCAACGTTTGGAAGCTGAAGGCGCCGTTGTTACTTAGGATGCCTTCAAGGAGATATTCTTGGGGAAATATTTCCCTGCTGATATACGCGACAAGAAGGAGATGGAGTTTCTGGCTTTGACTCAGGGAAACATGTCCGTTGGGGATTATGCCGCTAAATTTGAGGAGCTGTCACGTTACTATCCACTCTACCAGTATTGTAATGATGATCGCTCCAAGTGTGTGAAGTTCGAGAATGGTTTGCGTCCGGAGATTAAGCAAGCCATCAGCTACCAGGAGATCCGTGTTTTCCCCACCTTGGTGAACAAATGCAGAATCTTTGAGGATGATTACAAGTCCAGAGTTGCCCAGTTCAAGAATTCTGGTCCTCAAGGGAGTAAGAGGATGACCCAGCAAGATAGAGGGAAGCAGCAGTTGGCACCAGTTAGCCATGGGTTCAAGCATGCTGGCAAGAAACCGCATTATACATCGGGACCAGCTAGTGGCGGAGGATTTGCCTCTTCTAGGCCCATAAGGTGTGGCAAGTATGGTAAGGAGCACTTTACTCGTGACTGCAAGGAGACAGACATCATCTGCTTCAAGTGTGGGAAACCTGGTCATATCAGTAGTGATTGTAGTGGAGCAAAGACGGAGCCATAGAGTGCCAGCAAAAGTTCTTAAGCCAATCGATCGAGGACAAGTGGAAGAGTCTTCACTCCCAGTGGAGCTGAAGCCTCAGAATCTGAAGACCTGATTCAAGGTAAGTGTCTCATCAAAGGGACTCTTTTAATAGTGTTGTTTGATTCGGGTGCGTCACATTCCTTTATATCACATGACTGTGTTGAGTACCTTAGATTACCTGTTGCCCAACTTGAATTTGATCTAGTTGTTGCTACCCCTACCAATAAGCCTGTTATTACCTCACATATTTGTAAAGGTTGTTCCATTGTCATTGATGATAGAAATTTCATAGTTGATCTGATATGCTTACCCCTTAAACAACTTGATGTTATTCTTGGTATGGATTGGTTATCTGCCAATCATGTCCTTTTAAATTGCTTTGATAAAACTGTTGTTTTTGGAACTGCTGTCGATCCTAAGGATCCGAGTTTTCTGACTGCCAACCAAGTCAAGGCTTCTATTAGAGAAGAAGCCCAAGTATACATGATCTTATCTTCCCTGGAAGTAGAGAGAAAGGTTGAGGTTAAGGATGTGCCAGTTGTGAGAGAGTTCCCAGAGGTTTTTCCCGAGGATATTTATAGTTTGCCACCTGAGAGAGAGGTTGAGTTTGGCATAGACTTAGTGCCAGGTACAGGACCTATATCCATAGCAACATACAGGATGTCCCCTCTAGAGCTAGCTGAGTTGAAGAAACAGTTAGAGGAATTGCTCCAGAAGCAGTTTGTTAGGCCTAGTGTGTCTCTGTGGGGAGCGCCAGTGTTGTTGGTGAAGAAAAAAGATGGCAGCATGAGGTTGTGTGTCGATTACCGACAGCTCAACAAAGTGACTATTAAGAATAGGTATCCTCTTCCTAGGATAGATGACCTTATGGACCAGCTGATAGGAGCTTGTGTGTTTTCTAAGATAGATTTGAGATCAGGCTATCACCAAATTCGAGTCAAGTCTGAGGACATTCCAAAGACTGCGTTTAGAACGCGCTATGGCCATTACGAGTATCTAGTTATGCCTTTTGGTGTGACTAATGCCCCTGCTGTGTTCATGGACTACATGAACAAAATCTTCCATCCATACTTGGATAGGTTTGTAGTTGTCTTCATAGATGATATCCTAGTATACTCTAAGACTAAGGAAGAACATGAGGAACACTTAAGGATAGTTTTGGAAACCCTTAAGGAAAAACAGTTGTATGCCAAGTTGTCCAAGTGTGAGTTTTGGTTAGAAGAGGTGAGTTTCTTAGGACACATCATCTCTAAAGGAGGGATAGCCATGGACCCAGCTAAGGTAGAAACCGTGCTCCATTGGGAAGCACCTAAGTCAGTGATCGAGGTTTGAAGTTTCTTGGATTTGGCCGGATACTATAGGAGGTTTATAGAAGGATTCTCTAAGATAGCTTTGCCTATGACCCGCCTTACTAAGAAAGGTCAGATCTTCGTGTGGGACTCTAAGTGTGAGGACAGTTTTCAGGAGTTGAAGAATAGGTTGACATCTGCACCTGTGTTAGTGTTACCTAATCCTAATGAACCTTTTGTAGTATACTGTGATGCTTCGAAGCAAGGTTTAGGTGGTGTGTTGATGCAGAATGGTCAGGTAGTAGCTTATGCTTCTAGGCAGCTTAAGACCCATGAGAAGAACTACCCCACTCATGACTTGGAGTTAGGAGCTGCAGTGTTTGCCTTAAAATTTTGGAGGCATTATCTCTATGGAGCTAGATTTGAGGTCTTTAGTGATCATAAGAGTTTGAAATACCTGTTTGACCAAAAGGAGCTAAATATGAGACAACGTAGGTGGATGGAATTTCTTAAGGATTATGAGTTTGAGTTGAGTTACCACCCAGGTAAGGCCAATGTAGTGGCTGATGCTTTGAGTAGAAAAACCTTACATATTTCAGCCTTAATGGTTAGAGAGATGGTTTTGATAGAGGAGTTTAGAGATTTGAGTTTAGCTTGGGAATTTACCCCTAAGAGCATTAGGCTAGGAATGTTGAAAATCACTAACAGTTTGATGGATCAGATTAGAGAAGGGCAAAAGATAGATGTATACCTTTTAGACCAGAGGGAGTTGATTGCTCAAGATAGAAATCTCAGTTTTAAGGAAGGGACTGATGGAATTTTGAGGTTCCAGGATAGAGTTTGTATACCTGATGTTCCAGAGCTTAGGAAGTTGATCCTTGAGGAGGGACATAGGAGTGGTTTGAGTGTTCACCCAGGAGCCACAAAGATGTATCAGGATCTGAAACGGATGTTTTGGTGGCCTAGGATGAAAAAGGATGTGGCTGAGTTTGTGTATGCTTGCTTAGTGTGTCAGAAGGCTAAGATAGAGCACCAGAAACCTTCAGGTAAGTTGCAACCTTTGAGTATCCCTGAGTGGAAGTGGGATAGTATCTCTATGGATTTTGTGTCTGGACTCCCTAGGACTCCAGCTGGTTGTGATGCCATATGGGTTGTTGTGGACAGGTTAACCAAATCTGCCCATTTCATTCCTATGAACATGGAATATCCATTAGAGAAGTTGACTGGGTTGTATATCAGGGAAATAGTTAGATTGCATGGAGTACCCTCTAGCATAGTTTCAGATAGAGATCTTAGATTTACCTCTAGATTTTGGAATAGTTTGCATGAGGCCTTAGGAACTAAGCTTACATTGAGTTCAGCTTATCACCCACAGACCGATGGTCAGTCTGAGAGAACAATCCAATCCTTAGAAGACTTGTTGAGGGCGTGTGTGCTAGAGCAGTCTGGTAGTTGGGATAAGTGAGAGTTCACCTACAACAATAGCTTCCATTCCAATATTGGGATGGCACCTTATGAGGCTTTGTATGGGAGGAGGTGTAGGACACCCTTGTGTTGGAATGAGCCTGGAGAGAATGTTGTGTTAGGACCTGAGGTAGTGCAGGAGACTACAGAGAAAGTGAGGATGATACAAGATAAGATGAGAGTGGCACAGAGTAGGCAAAAGAGTTACCATGATAAGAGAAGAAAAACTCTCGAATTCCAGGAGGGGGATCATGTGTTCTTGCGAGTTACTCCAACAACTAGGGTTGACAGAGTAATGAAAGCGAGGAAACTTACTCCTAGATTCATTGGCCCTTACCAAATTCTAAAAAGAGTCGATAAAGTCGCTTACCAGATAGCCTTACCCCCGTTCTTGTCAAACCTTCATAATGTGTTTCATGTGTCTCAACTTCGAAAGTATGTTCATGATCCAAGCCATGTGATAGTACCCGATGTTATTCCACTAAAGGATAACTTGACCTTTGAGGTGTTACCACTTCGGGTTGAAGATCGAAGGGTCAAGCAGCTGAGAGGGAAGGAAATTCCTCTTGGTCAAGGTCATTTGGAGTGGAGCTACAGAAGAAAGTGCTATGTGGGAGTTGGAGAGCGAGATGAAGGAGTCATACCCGCATCTGTTTACTCAAGGTGAGTAGAAATTTCGAGGACGAAATTTTTATAAGGGGGTGGAATTGTAACACCCTACTTTTTTGCTTCTATGTACATATGTGTTAATACTTGCTTATAGATGCTTGCATATGTCGTTTTTGCTTGTTTTTGGTGCATAAGTTCATAGTTGTAATAGTTCAGCCTTTAGAATAATCAATTCATCTGAGTCTAAATAACCTGTTTCACGGTTTTGGCCATATCTTGAGTTCTAGACATCCGATCGAGATGATCTAGGATGCGTTGGAAAGCTTAGAGGATTACCTACAAGTTTTATTCATGTGTCGATGCCAAAAATCGATTTGAGAAACCGATTTGGGAAATCGATTTCCAGGTGAAGAAATCGATTTCCAGAAGGAGGAAATCGATTGTTTGAAGGGCAAAATCGATTTCTTTGATAAGAAAATCGATTTGGACAATCGATTTCCATGAATGTTGAAATCGATTTTCATGCGTGTCAGAGCTTACGCATTTGGGTCACCGGGCTATGCTGTGTACGGCCCATTCGTCCTAAAACGTTCCTAACAGTTATATATACATAGCGTATGACCTAAACCTAGTATACACACCCTATTGTACTCACTAGTTGCCTCTTCTCATCCCTAAGAGCTCTAACTGATCTCTTGCTCTAGAAAACCCAAAGGACGAATCCTGCTTTGGTGTTCTTCGTCAAGAACACGCCGTTGTTTGGCTAGTCTATCCCTGCTGCTAGAGTTAACCTCCTAAGTTAGAAACCAAGGTGAGTTTCCAATCCTAGATTTGTTTTCCCTTTCAATCCTTAACTTAAAGATCGACTCTGCTTTCCAGTGTTGCGATCGTGATCAAGTGCTGAACCCGTAAGAAGGAGCCGTAGCAGATCTTGGCTCTGTTCTCTTTCCCTTAGGTTGTGAATCGTCATACCAGGTATGGGGGAGAAAATTGGTCATGAATATGTGGGTTTTGGGATAGGTTAAGATGAAGGGGTTAACCCATGACCCCTATGTATGCCTGTGTATGCCTAAGAATGTTGTTTTCTAGCTATATGAGTATTGATTGATGAATAATTTGATGTTATAACATGTTTATAACTATGATTTCCTGATTTATATGATTGTTGATGAATTGATGATGATGAACATGCTGTTTATGCCATGATATGGTGTTTTGTTAACCCTATGCTATAAGAACATAGTTATAGGGAGAAAAAAATTAGACAATGTGAGGTTGATGACCAAGGATTAGTTTGAGAACCCTTAGGATATGATTTATGAGCGTTGGACTAATCAAATTGGTGATAAATAGCTTAGGCTCGAATGATATGTCAATTAGAGAACGTAGACTGGTCCGATAGCGGAGAAAACCCGCTGCTGTATGATCTGACACCCAGAAATCGATTTCCAGCACATGGAAATCGATTTGAATCGACTAAGAATCGATTTCCAAGGTGTGGAAATCGATTTGGCCTTGTGGAAATCGATTTCTAGAATCGATTTTCCTTGTTCAAAATCGATTGGGGAAATCGATTTGAACATGTTGAAATCGATTTCCAGAGATTGGAAATCGATTTGAAGACTTGAGAAATCGATTCCAGAGATTAAAAATCGATTCTCACGTACCCAGGAGCAGTTTTGACCCCTTATGCTTGATGGATAGTGTTATGTAGGCTTGTTATAATCTTAATAAGATATGAATTGTGGTTTAGATATTAAGATTAAGTTATGATTTTAATAGGATATGAATTGTGGTTTAGATATTAAGATTAAGTTATAATCTTAATAAATATATGTCTTGAGGTATAAATATTAAGGTTAAGTTATAATCTTAATAAAATATTGATTGAGGGTTTAGATAATAAGATTAAGTATAATGTTTAATAAAGGTAATGTTAAGTTAAGACTTAACAAAGAAAACAGTTAGTAAGAAGATGATGTTATTGGTAACGACGCACTGTTACCGATGTTGTTGATTAAATCATTCTTGATGTTTATTGGTCAAGTTTAATGTTGATAAATCATCTTTGATGCTTGTTGGTCAAAGTTGATAGCCATGTAATGGTATGATGGTGGATGGTTGGACATGTGTTTGCATGTTGTTGAGCATAGCTTGCATCATACGTTGACGTTGATATGTTGGGTGGAAAGCAAACGATGAATCAAGATAGTGGAGGCCACGATGGGTATTATCCCGGCCTTGCGGGTACATTGGGTAGGGAAATTCCAGGTGACATGGGCTAGCTACCTATTGTCGGAGTGACCTAAAGGATAAGCTTGAGTACCCTGACTAGCCACTATACGTTATCAGGATTACTGAGAGTGTTCGGGGATGACCCATGGTCTGGCATATCATCCACGTTGATAACCGGACATGTACTCCTAATCGTCTTTCCAGAGTCAGAGTTGTTGGCCACATGCATACGGAGTAGTGATGTTGCATTCGCATTGACATGCATCTTTGGTGTATATATATATATATATGTGTTGATTATACATGTGTTGGTTGATGTATGTTGTATGTCATCTTAATTACTATTCCATTCCGTTTACATATATTTATGATCGTATTACTCACCCCTGCCTTTTGTTGTTCTTGTGCATATGATGTTGCATGTGCAGAGGAGGGTGAGCATGCTGACGAGGAGTGATCCCGTGGAGATCTCTCTTAGTAATAGTAGTTAGGTTTTACGTTCAGTTGTTTAGTTTATTCCGATGTATTATCGGTATATGTATACCAACTCTGATATGTGACATCGGGTTTTAGGTTATGTTATTATTTATGTTTTCCGCAGTTTACTTTTAAAGGATTTTGATTATTTCAGATTCCTATGTTTGAGTTATAGATGATGTGATGCACATTACCCTTGAGGAAATGTTTTTTTTTTTTTATTTTAATCATTTTTTTAAAGACATGTATGATTTTATTTATATTTTATTTTATGCGGGGTAGGGGGTGTCACAATCTACGTGTTATTCTCCCAGAACACTAGTATCCCGATGTCTCGTTTACTAGGTTCACGTTTCAACGTTTTCATCGTTTTTCGTTTTGTGAAACACAAATCCAAAGCAAAATCTCCACAACTCATCCAAGTTGTTGGATTTTACACCGTTGGGAAAATTCGTTTACAGAAAATCCTTTCCGTTTGAAATTCACTTATAAACCGTCGAATTATCAAGGAAACTTATTTTCCTTTGAAAATCTTTTCCAAACCTTAGTTCTTGGAATAAATCATTTGAGACTAAATTGCCATTTCAAAAAGAATGTTGCAGTTTCTAAAACACCTTACGAAAATATTTCCTGAATTAACCGTCATTTAGCGTTTAAAAACGTCTTAAGTTAAAATTGACTCTTTTTGTAAGACTCGCATCATTGAAAACTTTCCAACGTTTCCCAAATAACTATTTGGCGTTACTTATAAGACTTTTTGAAGGCTTTTATCTCCGTTAATTAATTGAGCACTGACCACTGTCAGGCTTCTCAATCAACACTCACCATCAATAATATTGATAAAACATCATTATAGCAGATAATACAATTAGAACATGTATTAAAACACTATAATACGTAATAGCAGATAATTATCAACAGATAAAACAACTGAAAGTAAATCAACCAAGCACCACACAGCTCAAATAAATTTATACAGACCAAATATTGATAACACGTATTTATCGAGAGATCCCTCAGGCAATTCTCCCCTTACCTCTTGAAGACAAATCTTCTGGATACACGTCGTCCAATCGGTCCGCAAATCGTCCGATTCCTCGTCCGATTAACCAACGATAACTACATACGCACAATCAATCGAAACATCAATACTACACAACACAAATTTCCCTATTCCCTTCCACCTAGGGTTTGGCCATAGGGTCCAAAATTAGCTAGGGACGTCTAAGAATTCCTATCTCTTGGATGGAGGATCTATAGGTACTCCTAACACCAAATCAACTGTCATTACTCAAAAATTGAAACAAAACTCATACTTTCCCCAATATATAGGTTTGGCCACTCTTCATTAAAGGTGCTAGAGAATTTTTTTGATCACATGCTCTTGGACTCAATGACTTCTATGCATGATAGGACTAAATCAAAGCTTATTATACAAAAGAAATGAACAAAACCCTATTTAACCAAAAGGGTGAGATCCGGCCATGACATAATCTTATGGGTTAGAAAGCTCTTTTGGTTACATACTCTTAGATTATGAAAGAGGGCAATGAAACTACCTCATAGAAATTGGTTTGACATTAAAAGGATTTTTCTACAATTTTTCATGGATTTTTGAAGTTTAAGCTTCCAACTTGAACAAAGCTTGAAAACATGGAATTTCAATGGAAAAAGATGAAGATTGAGATCTCAAAAAAGAGTCTTTAACTCTTAGAAGATAGAAGGTGAGTAAGGTTATCAACTTTGCTTCACAAAATCTCTTGAGAATTTCTTAAGAAAATGAGAGAAAGTGAGAGAAAATGGAAAAAGAAAGTGTTTCGGAAAAAAAGAAATGGATGATGATGTTGATGAAGGGAGGGGCGTGAGGCTTATAAAGGTGGGGGCAAGGAAGTCCAAAATTTTTTACTTAAGGGGCAAAATGGTCTTTTCACCCAAGGACATAAGTGGAATTCCATAAAAGTTCAAGGGCATTTCCGTCTTTTAGCGTTCAGATATTTTGAAAATCCATCATGACTCCAGCACGCTTTCCAATGTGATTTGACCTGATGTGACATTAAGATTATCCGTTAGCGGGTCCCGATAAATCCATATCTTGCTCCGTTCATTATCCGGTTTGAGGATTCGCCCTAATAGTTTATTATTATTCCAATTTTTAGAGCGCGAAACCAACTTTAGCAAAATTGTATAGAATCCGATTCTAAGACTAACTGTCTTATTCACGAGTCAAAATTAGATCGTTTGAGCAGTAAAATCATACTGTCAGTGAAAAATGCAGACACGGGCTCCGTCTGAGTTTTCGACCCAAAATTTAACCGTAACTCCCTATGATAGCATAGAGTGTGACTATGATCTCAGTTTATTTTATTTCACTCTCTAGATCCTCCAATAAAGTACAAACTCATAAATATTATTTATTAATATTAGAAGACTTAAAAAATCGGGGTGTTACAACATTCACTCATCGTAAAAACAAAGAATTTAGTTGTCATAGCAATATACCTATAGCAACAACATTTTAAATAGTATCAGGGAACAAGAGCAACAATAAGTATATTAAATACCATAGATCAAGACAAAATGAACAGGTTAAATGAAATTAAACCAGAAATAAAGTCATATTAGCAATGTAGGACCCTAACTGAGTTAAGAACTATTATTTTTATTCAAAATAAAAACCAGAAACAGTGACCAAGTTTTAATAGCAGGAACATCAACGAAACTTATACAGAAACCAGAGACAATAGCAGTATTTATAAAATAGGCACCACAACGTAAAAATGTTAGGGGTAAAGGTAAACTCTAACAATAGAGAGGATCATATTTACCACCTCCCATTCATGATAAAGAACCCCCTCCCTCTTACCTTGGTGTGTTCTACGAAGAGTAGGATCAGAGTGGGCTTCTTTGACCGGATTAGCTTCACATCAGAAAAGAAAAGGTAAGATTTTTAGATGCATAATATTGAGGAAAAAGTCAAAGTTAGAGCGGAAGGAAATGAAAAAAAACAAAAGAAGAAGAAAGGGAGACGAGAGGGGGACAGAAAGAATGAAAAGAAGAAAGAAGGACCCACCATGTGATAGCGAAAGAAGAGTGAGGAGGACGAGTTTGTGGAGAATATAACATCCCGATTTTTCGTGCTTTCTAAGAACAATAAACTCGATTAATGAATTTACCTTTTTATCTGTATTTTAGAAGATGATTTTGGAAAAACTAAAATCATATACATGCTTGACATAATCGTAGGAGCCTACGGTTAAATTTTGGGCCGAAAACTCAACGGAGCCTGATTTATGTCTTACAGATGATAGTGTTTTATTACTATCGAGACCTCATCTTGATTAATTGACGAGACCATTAGTCTTAGAATTCAATCCTCTACCTTTTTGCTAAAATGCAACCTAACGTTCAAAAATAAAAATAATATATTATATTCGGACAAAAAATCGAACTGGGAGACGTTTGGAGCCGTATGAGGGTTTTACGAGACCCACGAACGGATAATCTTCATGACAAAACTGTGTTAGATCATCTAGGGAATCATACTAGTGTCGTGATGATTTCAAAATATCGGGACGCGAAATGACCAAATTTCCCTTGGTCTTTCTTTTTACTAAATTACCATTTTACCTTTCTTAACTCTTAAGTCTACTTACGTTGAAAATATCTAACATTTTCACTCTCATCACTCACCAAAATTTTGACCCACCCTCACCAAAACTCATCTTCACCATTTTCTCTCTTTCTCTCTTTTCTCTTCATAGAAAACTCCATTTTTGGAGCTTAGAAGTTTGATTTTCTTGAAGCAAATTCATTGATCTTTGAAGGAGAATCTCTTAGGAGGTAGCTATCCTTATCCATCTCTCTCAATCCCTCCTTTCTCTCCTCTAGAAATCAATTTTCATGGAGGTTAGGGTTTTTGCCCCTAAACTTCAAAAATCCATGAAAAATTGTAGAAAAATCCTTTTAATACCAAACCAATTTCTATGGCCTAGGTTCATGACATACTTTCATGATCCAAGATCTTAGAGCCAAGAAATCTCTCTAGCCTATTTTATTTAAGAGAGGCCGAGACCCCGTTGTTAGTGAAGGGTAGGATTTCGGTTCGTTTTTGATGTTTTGAGTTGGTATCTAGGGTTATCTCACTTACTTAGGGTGGTATCCAAGAGATGAGAATTTTTGGAGCTCCCTAGATATTTTTCATACAATAGGGCCGAACCCTAGGGGTAATGAAATAGGAGAAATCTTTGTATTTTTGAGTTAATACCTTGATTGATTGTGTGTCTGTAGTGATCGGCAGATAGTCCAGCGAGGTTTCGGATCAATCGGGCGGCTGCTGCTTACCTTGAAACTTCAAGAGGTAAGGGGATAAACTTGAGGAATTCCAATTCCGATAGCTATATGTTGCTTTTGTGTGTCTGTTATGTAAATAAATATCTGTATCTGATTATTGGTGGAGTGATTTATTTATTGCTGTTTTGATTTGCCTATGCATGATATACCTGCTGATGTATGTGGATACATGGTATAGCTTTTGAATAAATGTATGGATGTATCGTGTGTCCTGCTGTGGGATTTAAGACATAAAAGGACCTAATATCGATTACGATTCGATATCGTGTAACATAAAAGCTATAAAAGCTTAAGATGTGGAATGGAAAAAAATAATAATGTTTTATTGTTTTTCAAATTTAATTTAAGAGAAAATAATTAATTATCTCTTTTGGAACAAAATAATAATAAATAGCTGCTTTTAAGGAAAATTTAACTAAAAGAGAAAATTGTGGAAGAGGTGTTTTTAATAACGAAAAATGAAGTTTTAAGATAAATAGTGTTTTAGAAAATTTTATTAGTTTTTAAATTAATAAAGTTAACCGCTTGAGCAAAAGCGTTTTGAGAAATGTGATTTTCAAGTTATTTGGTTTTATCCAAGAAAAAGGGTTTTTACAAGCTGTATTTCAAGGTTTGTGTTTTACCGAAAAACGACGAAAGGAAAAGAAATGGTCTTTAGATCAAGTTTTGTTTTATGGAAAACCAATCCCGAGGACTTTGTGTAAGTGTCAGAGATTTGGGTTTTAGTTTTTGAGTTTTCAAAAAAAAGTGATTTTTACTTAGAAACTAAAAACCGAGACGTTGGGGTTCTAGGATTCTGTAGAAACACGTGGATCAAGGATCCGTGTTAGTTGGGGTTCTATCGGCTTAGGGACGATCTTTGTGGTCCTATAAGCTTGAGGACATTTTTATGCTCTTGAATCCAAAATTCTAAACTGGTGCATCAGTTAGGGATGTTTGGGTTTGAGCTGTTTTGGACTAGATGTCCCGTTTTGAGAAAAATGTTTTTGAGGCTTAAAGAGTCTAAGACATTATGGTGGTTGTTAGCGTTGATGCTACAACGAGGAAATATTGATGCGACAAAGATCAATTACCGAAAAACTAAATAGTTTTCTCATGCATTTTACGTGGGCAGACGTGCCGTGAAAACGGGGAACCTTGTGGGCAAGGAGAATCTGAGATGACTTATTGTCATGACATTGTGCCTTGATGGACAATAGTATCATACGTGTTCTGGGAACGTATTGTGCCTTGAGTTGGACAATATAGTATGATCTAATTCTGTTGAGTACTTCTGATTGCGCTTCCATGTGAGAATCGCGTAGTGTCATGGGTTCAAAGTACTTATTTTTGGGCCAATTATTGCTGATAATCACTATGGCCTGCGGGTCAATGATTTTGGAGCTTGATCAGCTCATTGCGAATGTTGATGGGATTTCCGGAAATCTAGAATTGAATATTAGTTGAGATATATGGAAGTGTTCATGCATACGTTTCGAGAACAACATTGATTGTGGGGTAGGAAACCCTTGTGTTTTTACTGTTAGTATATGGATATATATGTTGTACTGTGTGATGCATGATAATGTTCAGTGAGATATACTGTATGAATCTGCTGTTTGTGTTTGGGCATGCATGTAGTTGTCGTTTTTGGATTCATATATTGGTTTTTCACCCTTGCATATTTTTCTGGACTGGTCTGTTCTTTTGGTATATATATTATATCCTGTTTACAGATGGAGCCGATACCAGAGCAGCTAGCCCAATCGGGGGTGCGCTCCCTGGTTTTTGATCAGAGGGAAGACCCGGCTGCGTGGGTCATTCATCTTGGAGCACAGAGCGTAGCGTACACTGGACCGGTTTGCATGCTGAGAGGGACGGTGGAAGTGGGACCTCAGGAGAAGACCCATACCGTGGAGACGATCCAGATACCTCTGCCGCCCATCTGGATGTTGCTGCAGGCTCTTATGCATAAGGGCTGTTTGAGCATCCTGTCCCCGCTGGATAGCCTCTACAGCAGCAGCCACCACAGACACCTCCCCCGCCTTTTGTGTTGGTGGCGATCAAGCAAGTAGTGGATGATGAGGAAGAGGAGGAGGAGGAAGACCTCGAGGAGGATCCTTACGAGGTTCCGGAGTACCATCCGTTGGATACTCCTGAGCCTCAACCCCAGGAGAACGGACACGTAGGTTCCTCTCCTCACTCTAGTATTGTACCTTCCTTCGGAGGATTGTCCAATGGGTTTCACTAGATGTTGACCAGCTTAGGGTGTGGACTCTTTCTTTTGAGGTAGCGATTTTTGGCTAGTCTGTTAGGGGGTACTGATGGCCATGGGTTTTAGTGATATGGTTCCAAACTATCGCTATCTAGTTTTTAGCGTTTTAGCATTTCCTTTTCTAATTTCTTTTGTAAAGGGACATGTTGTCCATAGTTCTTTGCATTGGACTAGTTGATAATGTATATAATATATATATATATATATATATATATATATATATATATATATATATATATATATATATATATATAAGTATTCTGTTATTACTCTGAGTTGTGGTTAATGATAGTTATTAAATATGAAAAAAAAAATTTATCACGATTTTCAAGACTTAATAAGTTATATTAAATAATTTATTTTTCCGAAAGTAAAACCAGCAAGTTTTATAAAAGCGTTTTATTAGAGTTTTGACTTACAAAGTAGTACCGTTTTGAGGGTGTCGCAGGGAACCGGTCTGAGTTATTATAGATTGAAAATTCTTATTTTAATTTAATTTTTTTTTTTTTTTACTACTTGATCAAAATTTCCTCCACAAAATTTACTTGATCCCTATCCTTTCTTATTTAGTGACTGCACACACATTATGTTGCAAATTTTACATCGGCCCCTTTACACTTGTCATTTCCCCACATGGTCTCTTAGAAGATATTTTAAAAATAGGTAATTATTTCTAGGTAAATTGGTAATTATAAGCAATCTAAATTAATTTTATAGATACATTAAAGGAGTAGTAAATCATTTAGAATATTACTTTTCACTAATATAAATTCTTAGTACAACAATTCAATCATTATGCACATCAATAGTAATAATAATTTAGAAACAATATTTATCTTTATCAACATGATAGTTTATTTTACACATACAAATGCACACATAAATCTAACAATACCAATTCTAGTACCAATATAAATATTAATTGATAGCTTACTAAATTAGTATATAAAAGCTATACGTAACTTCCTAATTAATTTGTATAGATTTCGTATATATATATTACTATGACTAATTTAATTGTTAAATTTACCGCATATATATATATATATATAGTATTATTTATTTATTTTTCATAAGATTAGCTATTAGAATAAAATCCAAATTAAGACATCCACAACATTCTCTTGTTGTTAGACAGCATAAATTTAAGTGTAAATAAATTTCGACACACTATCTAACAGAGGTGTTCGCGGATTGGATTGAATCGATTTTGAACCAAAAAACCATTCAATATAAAGATGAAAACAACTTGCGGTTTGGATTGGATTGGATAATTCGGTTTTTACCGATACATCGTTACATAGTTATATTAAGTCAAAAAACAACATTAAACCTATATATACTAGAATTAATGTAGTTCTAGTTACTAAGTACATGTATGAAATCTTCTAGTACATGAATAACTATTGATTCCTAGGTATAAGAATAACTATACAAATTCCAATACATCTAGTATTTGACAATTACAACAAAAATATTAAAGAGAATGAGAGTGTTCGTTCATAAAAGTATGAAAAACAATGCATAAGTATGAGTAGTACTATAATTTAAAAAATAATAGTATATATATATATATAATAGGACGATTTGGATTGGATCGGTTTTCACTAGAGGATCCGAAATCCGATCCAATCCAATGAAAAAAAAACAGTTTTTGTTGTTTTCGATTTTTCGGTTCGGTTTTTGTGGTTTGAATTGGTTTGGATCGATTGATGAACACCCCTACCATCTTAATAGCTTTAAGTTCATTTTTTTCACAAAATATTTTGCCTCTATAATTTCTATTCCATCTTAGTTTTATTTTTAAATTCCTATGTCTTGTAAGAAAAATATTTTAATATTTCATCGAAACCTTGTTACAAATAAAATGTCTAATGAAGTGAAAATTGAGGATGTTACATTATACAACAGACCCAAATTAGTAGAATCTTTAAGGTATCTAAAGATTCATTTAACTACTGAGAGATGAGACTCTCTTGGATAAGATTGAAAGCAAGCATATAAACAAACACTAAACCTGATATAAGGTTTGGACGCAGTTAGATATAAGAGGGATCCAATCACACTTGTAACACCCCGATTTTGACTGTTCATCAATCACGGTAAATATATTAAATTTTATCCGAGATTTAGAAAATGATTTTAAATAAACCAAAATCATATTTATACTCTACATTATCCTAGAGAGTTACGATTAAATTTTGGGTTGAAAATTCAGACGGAATCCGGTTTGCGTTTTCACTGACAATAAAATTTTACTGATCAGAAAACCTAATTTTGACTCGAGAATGAAACGGTTAGGTCTTAAATCGAATTTCCAACGATTTTGGTTATTTTGAAAATTTTCAAAATAAATAAGTTATTATACTTTATTCGGACGTAAAACCTAAATCAGGAAATTGACGGAGTCGAGAACGGACGTGCAGAGACAAAATCAAACACCGAACGAGGGACACATGCACCTGAGTATGGTGAGTCAGAGGGTGAGTCACCACCATGACTCACCACAAGTCATCATTGCCTTCTAAAAATATCTGAGATATTTATGGCCATAAAAGACCATTTTGCCCCTAAAAATTAATGAAAATACATTTTTGCCATATGACTCACCACAAGTCATCATTGCCTTCTAAAAATATCTAAGATATTTTTGACTTTAGAGGTTGTGGGACATTTATGTCCTTAGCCTTTTTGTTAAATTTCAATTTTGTCCCTACGTGAAATTACTCTTTTGTCCCTAAAATGAACAAAATTTGGACACCCTTGTCCCTTGTAACACCCCGATTTTTCAAGCTTTCTAAGGACGATAAACTCTATTAATGAGTTTATATTTTTATCTGTGTTTTAGAAAAATGATTTTGGGAAAACTAAAATCATAGTCTTGTTTCATAAAATCGTAGGAGCCTTCGGTTAAGTTTTGGGCCGAAAACTCAAACAAAAATCGATCTACGTTTTTCAGATGATAGTGTTTTCTACTATCACGATCTAATCTGGACTAACGGACGAAACCATTAGTCTTAGAATATATTCCTCTAGCTTTTTCCTAAAATATGTCCTGACGTCCAAAATATAAATAATATTTTATATTCGGGCCGATAATCGATCGAGGGGACGATTCGAGCTGTCTTAGGGTTTTTCGAGACCCACGATCAGATGTTTTTCATGCCAACATTGTGTCAAGTTATTTGAGGAAGTCATACCAGTGTCGGGATGATTCCAAATATCGGAATGTGAATTGACCAAATTGCCCTTGGTTAATTTTTATTACCAATTTACCTTTCCTATTATTAAACTAATAAAACCCTAAATATCTATCCACTTTCACTCTCATCCTCTCACTTTTCTTCTCTCAATTTCGGCAACCCCCTCTCTCCCCAACACTCCATCTTTTTCCTTTCTCTTCTTTCTCTTTTCTTCTCCAAGACTCCATTTTTGAAGGTGAAAAGCTTGAGTTTTTGTGAAGCAACCTTCATCAAACATGGAGTGGATCATCATAGGAGGTAGTATTCCAACTCTATCTCTCTCAATCTCTCCTTTCTTTCCTCATATGTTCATGATCAAGGATGTTAGGGTTTTGTCCCTAAAATCTTTGAAAATCCATGAAAAATTGTAGGAAAATCGTATCTGTACCAAACCAATTTCTATGGCCTAGGTTCATGACATACTTGTATGATCCAAGAGCTTAGAGCCAAGAAATCTCCCTAGCTATGTTTTCTAGGTGGAGGCCGAAACCCCCTATGTGTGTAGGGTAGGGTTTTGGTTGGTTTTTGATGATCTGATCTGATATCTAGGGCTGTCACACTTAGTTAGGGTGTTATCCAGAAAATGAGGAATTTTGGAGCTCCCTAGCTATTTTTAGTGTAATAGGGCCGAACCCTAGGGGTGGTGCATTAGGAGAAATCTTTGTTTTGTAAGTTAATGCCGATATGTTTTGCGTGTATGTAGTAATCGGCAGCGTACTGGGACAGTGAGCAAGTTGATCGGGTGTTCAAAGTTTAGCTGGAAGCTACAAGAGGTAAGGGGATAAACCTGAGGAATTTCATTCCCGACAGCTATGTGCTGCATCGGTGTCTGTATTGTATTTAAATAGTTTATATCTGATGTTGGTGGATTTCTTGATTGACTGTTGTTGATTGGGATATGTATTGATGTATTGATATAACTGTTGATATAGTTGAATGCATGTTATACTTGCTGAATGGTTATATGGATGTATCGTGTGCCCTGCTGTGGGATTTAGGCATTAGAGGACCTAATTTTGATTAGGATCCGACATCGTGTAACTTAAAAGCTTTAAAAGTCTGAAATGTGTTTTAATAATGAGAAGTGAAGTTTAAAAGCAAAAAGGGCATTAGAAACCTTCAATTGTCCTAATTTGATAAGTTAACCCTTTTGAGAAATGTGGTTTTCAAAGTTATATTGAGTTTATCCAAGAAAAATGAGTTTTCGCGAGTTTTTGTTTTAAGTTCGTATTTCACCGAAAAACAACGAAAGAAAAAGAAATGGTCTCTGGACCAAGTTTCGTTTTATGGAAAACCGATCCCGATGACTTTGTGTAAGTATCGGAGATTTGGGGTTTTTGGTTTTCGAGTTTTCAAGAAAAGTGGTTTTGAAGTTTGGAAACTAGAAACCGAGACGTCGGGGTTCTAGGATTCTGTAGAACACGTGGATCAAGGATCCGTGTTAGTGGTGATCCTGTCGGCTTAAGGACGATGTCTGTGGTCCTGTAAGCTTGAGGATGTTTTTATATCTTGAATCCGGCGTCCTAGACTGGTGCATCGGTTAGGGATATTGGGATTTGAGTTGTTTTTGGACTAAATGTCCTGTTTTGAGAAAATGTTGTGAGATTTAAAGAGTTTAAGATATTATGGTGGTTGTTAGCGTTGATGCTACAACGAGGAAATATTGATGCGACAAAGATCAATTATCGGAAACTAGATAGTTTTCTCATGCATTAAATGCGGGGCAGACGTGCCGTGAAACGGGGGACCTTTATAAGCAAGGAGAACCTGAGATGACTTATTTGTCATGACATTGTGCCTTGATGGACAATGGTGTCACATGTGTTCTGGGAACGTATTGTGCCTTAAGTTGGGCAATATAATATGACCGTATTCTTGTGGAGTACTTCTGATTGCGCCCCCATGTGAGAATCGCGTAGTGTCATGGGATTCAAAGTACTCGTTTCTGGGCCAAATATTGGTGTTAATCTTTAGAGCCTGATCAGCTCATTGCGAATGGTGATGGGATTTCCGGAAATCTAGTTTGAATATTAGTTGAGATATATGGAACTGCCATGCATACGTTTTAGGAGATAACGTTGATTGTGGGGTACGAAGCCCTCGTGACTTTACTGCTATTGTACTTGCTCATACATGCTATGCTTTATGATGTGCGATGATTTGAGTGAGTTACATTATATGAGTTGTTGTGTGGATTGGGTATATAGTTGTCGTTTATGTATTCATATATTGGTTTCTCACCCTTGCATGTTTTTGGACGGGTTGTCCTTTGGTATATATTGTATCGTATTTATAGATGGAGCCGACGCCAGATCACCTAGCGCACTCAGGGATACGCGTCCTAGTATTTGATCAGAGGACGGACCCAGCCGCGTGGGTTATCCACCCAGGAGTGGAAAGCGCGGCATACACCGGATCGGTTTGCACCGTAAGCGGGACGACTGAGACGGGACAGCGGAAGAGCACTCGTACCGTGGAGACCATCCAGGTGCCTCTCCCTCCCATCGGGTTGATGCTGCAGGCCCTTATGGAGCAGGGTGTGATCGAGTCGGTCGCCCCTGCTGCACAGTCCCGCAGCAACAGCCGCCCCAGACGCCTCCCCCGCCTTTTGTTTTGGTAGCGGGCGAGCACGTAGTGGAGGATGTGGAGGAAGAGGAGGAGGAGGAGGAAGACCCTGAGGAGGATCCTCAGGAGGACCCGGAGGATCATCTTTCGGATGCTTCCGAGCCCCATCCACAGGGGAACGAGAACGTAGGTTCCCAGAGTTCTTCCCCTGGTTCCAGCATTGGACCTCCCTCCGGGGGATTGTCCAATGGCTTCCATTAGTTGGACCAGCTTAGGGTGTAGATCTCCTTTTGAGGCAGCGATTTTTGGGTAGTCTGTTAACGGCTATTGATGGCCATAGGTTTTAGAGATATGGTTCCAGACTGTCGCTGCCTAGTTTTATAGCTTTTTAGAAGTTTAGTATCATTCGTTCTTTTGTAAATGGGACGTGTTGTCCATCATATATATATACCTTGTTATTATTACATATGAGCAGTTCTATACTATCTGGAGTGGTGTTTATAAGTATTAATAAGAAAAAATTTTATCACGATTTTCAGAATCTGCTTATATAAAGGATTTATTTTTCCGAAAGTAAAACCAGCGAAATTTTATTTATCGTTTCATTCAGTGTGTTGAGTTACGAAAGTGGCACTGGGTTTGAGGGTGTCACATCCCTCCTCTCCCACGCCTAACCCCCCCCCCCCCACAAAGGCCATTCACTCAATGTTCTTCATACCATCATCAACTTCTCAAATTTTCTCACTTTTCTCAAGTAAACCCTAGGCAAAAATTGTGAACAACTTGCTTGATTCTTGTAATTTTTCATCATCCAAGAGGTGAACCTTACTCTCCTTGATCCATAAACTCTATGTTCTTCATTCATTTTCTTGATTCAAGGCCATGATCAACATGTTTCAATTCTAGGGTCTTATATTCAAAAATCTCTAGAAAATCATAGAAAAATCTTATGATCATGAAACCAATTTCTATGAACTCATCATGATGTATATATTGATCATCTAGAAGCATGAACCCAAAAGAAATTTCCTCCCTATTTTCCCCATGGATGGCCGAACCCTAACCTAGTTGGTTGGATGGGTTTTGATTCAAATCTTTGACAAATGATTATTGATTATGTCTTCATCATACTTAAGGATCATTAATCCAAGAGTTAGTGAAATTTTAACATCTTTAGCCTAATTAATTAGTGAAGGCTGGACCTACATCCTAATGGATTAACAAGTTTTTTTTCACAGATTAACTTGTACTATGTTGTTTGGTGAAGGATTGTTAAGTAATTGTAGTTTGGTGATTCGTGGAGTACGCTGAGTTTTGGAGGATCGTTTCAGACCAAAGACCGTGAACACACTTGGTAGTTTCGCTTGATTTACTGGAGTTAGTGATTTATGGAGTCGAAGAAGTGTTGAAAGAGCAAAGAGGAGAACCTTACTTGTCTTCAAGAGGTAAGGGAAGAATATCTCCAATGAGTTTGATGGCCGCATAAGATTATTTGTTGGTTGATTGTGATTATGTTGTTTGGAGTGATGTAGATGATTCTCTTGCGAATGTATTATGTGATGTATATACTTGATTTATTTGGTGAATCTGTGATTGGATATTTAAACATGAATTTTGGCGTTGTCGCCTTGGATGAGATATATGTATGATGTTGGTTTAAAATTTGATGCATATATATGTATATCTTGGATTGTGATCTTTGACTGAATTGGTTGAGAGCATAGCATCAGCTATAGCTTGATAATGAAGATTACGCTGCTTAAAAGCCTTAATAAAAAATTTAAAAATGTTTTGGTTTGAGAGATGAAAAGCTTTTAAGTTAAATGGTATAATGACCAATTTTACTAAAAAGTCACTAAGTTAAGAATTCAAAAGGAATTTTGAATAAGACTTAAGAAGTTGAGAGTTAGTGAGGGAAATAGTGAAAAGTTGCTTTATCATTATTTTCTAAACATGTTTTACCAAAAGAAAGCCTTGAAAAATATTTTAGTTTTATCACAGGAAGAACCTTCTCAAAGTATTTGACTTTTCAAAAAGAAAAAGTCTCCTTAAAAAAAAAAGTTTGCTCCAATGAAAATCTTTAGCAAAAATGTTTCAAATGATGGAACTTTTAGAAAAAGCTTTTCAAGTCAAAATCCTTTTGAAAATGAATTTTGAGGATTTAAGCTTTGAGAAATAGCTTTGCAAAGAAAAGATTTTGTGGATTAATGGAAAATATTTTTGAGTTTTGTTTTCAACATTTGATTAACGAAAATGAAACTTTGATGAAACTGGTGATTATCCCTTCACGTTGTGAAGCTTGACCGAGACGTCGGGCTAGAGTTCTGTGAATTGAGCAGCCGGACTACACGTCCTATGTTTTGGAATGAACGGACTTAGTATCCTATATGCGAGTCTAGTGTCCGCGATGTCGGCCTAGTACTTCGTGGATTGAGAATTTGGACTACGTGTCGTGTGTTTTGAATGAACGGGCTAAATGTTCTTTAAAATGAGTCATGGGCTATGTGCCTTGACAAGAATGAACGAACGAAAAAGAAAACAGAAAATCATGTGTTACATACATGAGCCGGCCGACGTGCCATGGAAACGAGCAACAATCCAAATGGTTGAAAATATGAGCCAGTTAAGACCACTAGGTCTATAGGGGCATCTTGTGTTCGAAACTCCACAAGAAGTCGAGGCATCACGACCCCGTACTGTGGTAATCAGCTGCCAAACACGGATGAACTCGATCGGAGGCTGGACTATTCATGATATGGTTGAGACGTGATACCCTTGAACAATTGGAGATCAGACCTAAATTTGAGAGACCGACTCATGAGAACAATTGTGTTATGGGAGTATTCATGGCCTATCGCTCGATGAAGGGAAGTTAGGAATCTTCGAAAAACATGAACTAGAAAGTTGATTGAAGTCTCATGTATTCTTTTAACTTATCTTGATGAATGGGTGTGATTCCACTGAGTGAGATTCTCTTGTTGTGATATGTTGAATGTTGATATTCTATAGCATGACTGTGTTGTATATCGATGTATTATTTGTATTTTGTTTTACTTGTGTAGCTATTATGATAAAATTGTGAACGAGTATCTCACCCTTGCCATGTACTTGTTGGACACTCTGTTGTATTTTTGGATACATGTACAGATGTTTCCCAACGGTCCTCTGGGTCAATTCGTGTCCCTGTATGTGTTTCTTGAAGTCAATGACGAAGATGTGTGAACAGTTGACAATGAGGCCTAGTCTCATTTGTATGATGTATGCTAGGTAGTATGCTCTCTTGTCCGTAGAGTTCTTTTTATCAGACCAGCTCTTAGAAATTTTTATGTTTAAGTAAGATCTTTCAACTGTGACTAAGTATGTTGTGTATTAAGAGATTAAAGATATGTACGCCTTATGGTGAAGTTGAATTACTTTTTCTGATGATAAGCTTCAATTTGTTGTCATTTTGGTTGTGAAAGTTTTCCTTTGGTATCATATTTCCACAACTACTCTATTGAGTAATTTTCGAAAAAGTTTTTAATTAACCAGAAAGAAAAAAATTTGGGATACGAAATGTGACACCGAGGGGGTGTTACAACACCTTTGTATACCTTTTGGTCTACCTTTTTGTCTTTATCATCTTTGTTTAGAATGGACGTTGGATGCATTAGTATATTCATTGGTTTGCAATCATCCATTTTGAAGCTTTTCAGAAGCTCCTTTGTGTACTTTGTCTGATGGATGTACACTCCGTCCGATTTTTGTTTGACTTGCAGTCCGAGGAAGAATTTTAGTGCTCTCATCATGCTCGTTTCAAATTCTCTCTGCATAAGCTTAGAAAACTTTTGGCAGAGAGATTCATCAGTTGCACCAAATATTATATTATCAACATAGATTTGAGCAACAATAAAATCCTTTTAATTAGTTTTTCTGAAAAGAGTTGTATCGACTTTTCCTCTTGAGAAACCATTGTCCATTAAGAAAGTACTGAGTCTCTCATAACAAGCTCTAGGATCTTGTTTGAGTTCACATAAAGCTTTCTTAAGCTTGTATACATGCTCATGATGGTTTTGATCTTCAAAACCTGGTGGTTGTTCTACATAAACTTCTTCATTAATAAAGTCATTTAGAAAAGCACTTTTTACATCCATTTGGTAAAGCATGATGTTATGATGTGCAGCATATGAAAGAAGAATGCGTATGGCCTCTAATCTAGCTATAGGAGTGAAAGTTTCAGTATAGTCAATACCTTCCTCTTGTGAGTAGCCTTGAGCAACGAACCTTGCTTTATTTCTTACTACTTTGCCATCTTCGTCCAACTTGTTTCGATAGGCCCACTTTGTTTCAATGACAAACTTATCCTTTGGCAGAGGAACCAGAGTCCAAATGTCACTGCGTTGAAACTGGTTGAGCTCCTCTTGCATAACAAGGATCCAACTTTCATCCAATAAGGCTTTTGAATCAGCTTGTTCTCTGAAGGCTGACCTTGTCCGAATTTTATCATTTGGTTTACCAATGATTTGATCCTCGAGATGATAAGTCCTGAATTGCCATGAACGTGGAGTATTATCAACTTGCTAAGACGTTGAAGCGTCCAATGCGTTTTGAGTTGCGCTTGATGCACCATCCTCTTTTATCGTTGGACAATATTCTACATCGTTTAGATTCATATCTGCAAAAGATTCATCTAGCTCTGATAATCTCTTATCAGGCTGTTTGTCATCAAACTTAACATAGATGAATTCTTCGACAACTAAAGTCCTAGGGTTGTATACTCTGAAAGCTTTGGACGTTTCTGAATATCCTAACAATAATCCATTATCTACTGTAGCATCAAACTTTCCAAGTTGATCCTTAGTATTTAAAATGAAACATTGACATCCGAAAAGGTGGGAATAAGATATGTTGGGTTAACGTCCTTTTCACAATTCATAAGGAGTCTTATCCAAGATAGGTCTTATGTATATTCTATTTTGAATGTAGCAGGCAGTATTTACAGCTTCAGCCTAGGAGTGTTTGGAACCAGAATCATCACTGAGCATAGCCCTTGCTATCTCTTGAAGAGATTGGTTCTTACTTTCAACAACACCGTTCTGTTGTGGTGTTCTAGGTGCAGAGAAATTGTGATGAATACCACTTTCATCATAGAACCTTTGGAATAACTCATTTTCAAATTCGCCTCCATGATCACTTCTGATTGAGCTAATACATATGCCATTTTCATTCTGAACACGCTTATAGAATATAGTAAAGACTTTGAATGACTCATCCTTGTGGGCAAGGAACTTAACCCATGTCCATAGTCATCTATTATGACAAGCCCATATTTCTTACCATTGACAGAAGCAGTTCTTGTTGTGAGATGACCCTCCTTCCTTAGAAGGATAATCCTATTAGTCCTAAACTCCTATGATTATTAACTATGCCTTACCGTATTATAGCGATAGCGTGGTATTCAAACAACGTAGCTGAAACACGCACATTTAAAACATACAACATACGGAAATCGTAGGTCACATCAGCGTAAAAGCACAACATAAAGATAACCATACATCAACCATGCGTATCATAGCCCCATCAGTAGGGCATTGTACATATATATACAAACTGTATAAGCCAAAAACTGGAAAAACTGAAAATACATCAACAACAAAAGAAGACCCTCGCAACTCACTAGTGTAACCCATCCCATGCTCAAAAGGTACATAGAAAGCTCTCAGCTCACGACCTAGGAGGCACTGGCAGGCTCCCACCATCAGTGATGAGGATGCCTTGAACTACCCTGGCCCTCGCCATGAGTACGCCTATACCTCACCAAGGGCTCATACTCCGACGAAGAGCTGGACACAACCACCCTATGCCTACGGTAGGTCCTCAAGAACTGCTCCATCCTCCGGCGCTGACCTCGGTAAATGAAGCCTCTCCTGCTGGACGCATGCAAAGATGCTGGCTCGACCTAGGTGTAGTCCCGCGCATGACGCCTCGACGGCAGCCACATATGTGGAAAGGGTAAGAACTGCATAACTCTGAAGGGTATCACGATGTCCTCCCTGTGCGATGCCCCTCCTTAGAATAGTATACTCATCGGTCTAGTGTAGACTGTCAGAAAGGTCGAGGGGTCCACACTCCACCCCCGATCATCGTGATAGATGATCTCGATCAGACCCAACACCGACATCCTCGGTGTCGACGTGATATAGGGGTGTGCCCTCGGGTCCATCAGTTGGCTCCTCGTCTTCACGCGAACCAAGAAAAAACAGACAGCACAAATAGTAGGGAGATAAGAAATACAGTGTAGGCAAAGTCGGAATAGCAATGGTAATGCAGTAAACAACAACATGTAGCATGTAGCAGATATAACAGATATAGCAGTTACTGCACTCCAACAAACGTCTCTTGAGACAACACATGCAACGAGCATCCATCTCCATGAGTCTCACACTCAGATCAATCCCCTAGACCGGGATACTAATCCCATGCAGCATGTCAGCCGAAAACACACAAAGCTGGTTCTACACCGGAACAGTTCCACACCCGAACAAGTCCACGCCGGAACAGGTTCTGTGTCGGAAGGGAGTTAGTCTGTCCACGAAACCGAACCGCTTTTCGTGACCAATAAGAGTGCATCCCCCTTCCATACCGGAACCAGGGTGTCTTGGTTGCCTCGGAATGTTAGCCTAAAACGTGGAAAGCTCAGGGATTAGTCGGGCAAACTGGACTGGATTAAGCATCATGACCGGATAGGAGCTACCTCATCCTTCACTGTAAACTATTCTCGAGATCGGCAACATACCCAAGGTCACTCACTTGACTGCCCCTTCTACTCTCCGTACCTGCATTTAGGTACAACTAACCTCGTATGACGCTGACTGCCCATACTACCTGTCATACGGCCTTGCCACTTGGCAGCTGATGATATGCAACAAACTCCTCAACGGGCTTGATATCGGATCTCACACCTAAACACTCAATCATGAATAACACGATGCCGCTGCATCCACACGGCCACAGCCTCGACGCCACGCGTCCACGAGCCACAGCTCAAACATCACAGCCACAACCTCAAGAAACCAGCATAACAGCAACGACACCATCCACAGTATCAACCCGATAACAACACGGCACACAGCCAAACTTAACTCTAACGACATTCCGCCACAACACAACATTTACCACAACAAGCATAATAGCAACGGTGATAATATCAATAGTAGTAATATGAACAATAACACATAGCAGCGTATCACATATACCAAGTAGCATATAGGCACTTAGACAGATAGAAACAATAGCAATCAACATCACGATAGTCATACGAAGCAGATCATACTCAATCAACAGTTTGTTAACCTAGGGTTTCCAAACTTAACGGTGATAGCCCAAAGTAAGCTAAACCTAGGGTTTAGGTGCTTTATCGGGGCTCAACCACTAGTAGGGTTAGGGCTTCCCTACACATAGCAGAAAGCACAACTACACTATACTTTGCTTCCCGACGGCAGAAGTACTCTTTCTCCCCACCTGAACAGTCGGCGCGAAAATCAAGATGAACACAGGCACGCTCTCCCACACAGCCATGAACATCTCCAAGCTCCTCCAGCAGTCGCAGCCTTGAGCTCCAATCCAAGAGAAGCCGTGAGCACGAACTTTGCCCTAATCACGAGCACAACATGTATACAACAGTGTTAGCCCAAGGACAAGCTCAAAGATCAAGAGAAAAGGCAAAGACACGAAGAACCATGAAGAACACGTGTTAGGGATCCGAGTTTACCTTTGGTGAATCGAGAAAGTAATCCGTCAAGGTTGTAGAAAACTTCATCACGATCATATCGTTGTAGTCGGAATCTCGATCCGAAGCTTCAATCTCCTCCAATCCCCACTCTCTCACTCTAGAAACTTTGTTTCTCACACTAGTTGCAGAGAAAAGATTTGGACTTTAAGATAATTTCGAGCAAGAATTGAAGAGGAGAAGGGAAACTGCTAATTTCATCCTGCTGAGAACGCTAAAGCGTGGATCTTCAGCACGCTTGAGCGTACCCATGCTTGAGCGTGGAGCCTTGTCCACTCCACCTTCACCCTGGCTTGACACGTGTTGCACATGTATCAGAAAGCACTCCAATTAGCAAACGCATTCAGCACGCTTGAGCATGCAACTTGCCAACACTTAAGCGTTGACACGCTAGGGCATGCTCCATTCCCACGCTTGAGCGTGCCGCTCAGCTGGGAAGAGCCTTCCAAACCTCTGACTTCCACAGTTTCTCGTTTAACACCTTAGGTACTTCCAACCTTGTTCAAGCTTATTCCTAAGCTTCTAACTAGGTCTTAAACTAGCACACAACAATTCACACAATCATCCAAAGCCCTAATCGGGATTAACCAACTCGATTAAAGTTACAAAAAATCGGGATGTTACATGTTGGATCAAACAAATCAAGATGTAACAGCTCTAGTGGCCTTGAAGTACTAATAATGTTCTTGGACTCAAAAGAGTTCTTAACTTGTTTTCCTTTTTGGCACGTATCGCAGAGAGTGTCCGATCTATACACAATCTTTGGTAAACATCTTACGAGGTTATGCTTGTTTAGTCTTGAGATTAATCTCAGACTTGCATGACCAAGTCTTTTATGCCAGATCCATCGTTCATCTTCAACTGACACTAGGCATGATACACTCTGATTTGAGAGTTCCCCTAAGTTAATCTTGTAAAGATTATTTTGCCTCTTGGCAGTGAATAAGATGGACCCATTAAGGTTATTGACTATACACTCACCTTTATTGAAGGAAACATCTGACCCACTGTCACATAATTGGCTTATGTTAAGTAAGTGTGTTTTAAACCTTTAACCAAAATAACATTACCCATAGAAGGAAAAGGGTGCTTATCAATCTTACCAATTCCAACAATCTTCCCTCTTTGGTTACCTCCGAAGGTAACACATCCTCCAGTCTTATTGCGAAGGTCTTGGAACATAGACCTTTCTCCCGTCATGTGACATGAGCATCCACTGTCCAAGTACCAGGACTGGGGTTTCCTTTCTTTTGCTAAGCAAATCTACAACAGGTATGATCATATTTTTAGGTACTCAGATAGACTTGGGTCCTTTCTTGATAGTTTGCGTTCTTCGTCCATGCATAATATTTTTCTTTCTATGTATGCACTTAGATGAGTTATGACCAGGTTTACCACATATGTTGCAATAGATATGAGATGCATGAGGTTTAGTTTCTTTTGAATGTTTCTTAAACTTAGAAACCTTGGGATAGCCTAGGCCTGACTTGTCATGAGGTGATCTAGTGTACCTCAGTATCAAATTCAGCTTCTCTGATCCTCCAACCAACTTAGATATGCTCTTAGTTAGGTCATTTACTTCTTGTTGAAGTCTTACTACTTCACAAGGTGCATTGGACTCAGAGGAGAGTTTATCAATCAGATTGACATTCTCAGCTTTTAGATTATTTTCTTCAATAAGCTCTTTATTTTGATTGTAGGAATTTTCAAATTCTCTGCTCATTTTGGAAAACTTCTTTTTAAGTAATATATATTGATGATGTAGTAAAGAAGAATCACTAAAAAGCTCATCATAAGCTTCCTATAAAGAGTCAAAGTTAAATACCTCATCTTCGTCCAACTCATCATCCAAAGTATCATTGGCCATCAGGCAGAGGTTGGACGTAGGAGGGCTCCTTGGTCCGTAGAGGGCATCTAAGGTTGCTAGCTTCTCCTTTGAAGTTTGGAACTGCAACACCATCTCCAATCTTGGTTGATCCAAGGCATTCATGAGACACCAATTAGCACGAGCATTCAAGAAGTACCTTCTGACATCTTCGTCCATCCAGTCAGCTTCGAGCTTAGATGTTGTTGAGCCATTTTCAAGAATTATTGTCGGATGATGATCACCATCAATGAATACATTCCATAACTCAAAGTTTTGAGCTTGGACGTATATTTGAAACATGGATCTCCATTAAGGATAGTCAGTTCCATTGAAGGTGGGTGGAACATTCCAGCCTTTTTCAGGAGTGACTTCCTGAGTTCTTTCTTCGGGAACAACAAGTTGTTCATCATCCTAAGAGTCTTCATTTTGCGCATTTGACCTAAGACAGAGGTTTGCTTCCTCATTTGCTTCTTCTTCTTCAGAAGAAAAATCAACGTCTTCCCACGTGGCCATAAAGTTCTTCTTCTTCTTTTTGAAGAACTTCTTCTTATCCTTTAACATAGGATAATCAGCTTTGAAGTGGCCTGGTTTGTTGCACTCGAAGCAGACCGTCCGATCTTTGTCTTTGGACTCAGCATGATCTTTGAAGTTTTTCTTTTGGAATGAACTTCTTTTTAAGCCATTTTTATTTCTCCACATGTTTTGAATCTTCCTGGAGATGAAGGATAGCTTGTCATCATTTGGTGCTTCGTTATCGGTTTGATCAGCATCATCGCTTGACTCATCAGCTTTTAAAGCCTTTGAGTTGTTGGACTTTTGAGCTTTTAAGGCAATCCCTTTATTTTTCTTTCCTGGATTGTCAAGACTGAGCTCTTGCTCATGTACTTGTAACGTACCCACCAGATCATCCAAGGTCAACGTAGAGAGATCTTTGGCTTGGGTGATTGCAGTAACAAGTGGCCTCCACTCCTTAGGTAAGCTCCTAAGGATTTTAGTGACATTCTCCTTTGTAGTATAGACTTTCCCAAGGGACTTCAAGTTATTGATGACCGTATGAAAATGACATGTCCAGGATGGACTCTCCTTCATCCATAGTGAACATCTCATACTGGCCAGCCGGCATGATAATTTTAGAATCCTTCACCTTGGTAGTCCTCTCATAGAGATTTGACAAGGTATCCCAGATTTGTTTAGCTAACTCACATGCGTGATGTGACACTCGCTACCTCGCATATGATAAATATAAATTAAAGCATGCAAGTTAAAAATATAAACTTTAACATAAAAGGTAGCAAGTACCACATGATCCGAAAACGTTTAAAACATAAATAATAACTGTAGAAAAACATAACATAAAACAAAATCCAAAACCCAATGTCACATAATCAAAGATGGTAACCACTACCGATATTACATCGGAAAATAACTAACATAAACTATACTATACTATGAGCAAGCGATCTCCTCGGGATCACTCCTCAGTTGGCTGCTCACCGTCCTCTGCATAACTAAAGGTACATGCAAAACACAACAACAACAGATAGGGAGTAAGGAACTGTATGTATAAACATAAGCGGTAATAGAGCAGTTAGTAAGATGATCATGCCGCACATAAAACATCATAATATAACATACATATTATAACGCATACCATCATCTCACATTAATAACATGCTATGCGATGCATGACTACTCCATTACTCTATATGCAATGTGAATCCAACAACTAATTCAGGAAGACGATTCGGAGTACATCAACTTGTTGACCATCATGCATCAACACTGGCTGTTCATCTTACTCTTGGATAAACCCCCATGAGTAACGATTCACCATACTCTCGGATGAATCCCCACGAATTGCCTATCCACCAAACTCTCGGGTGAACTCTCAACACTGGTTGTTCACCTTACTCTCGGATAAATCCCCATGAGTAACGATTCACTTTACTCTCAGATGAATCCCCACAAGTTGACTGTCTCCCAAACTCTCTGGTGAACTCTCAACATTGGTTGTTCACCTTACTCTCGGATGAACCCCTATAAGTAACGATTCACCTTACTCTCGGATGAATCCCCACGAGTTGCCTGCCCACCAAACTCTCGGGTGAACTCTCAACACTGGCTGTTCACCTTACTCTCGAATAAACCCCCATGAGTAACGATTCACCGTACTCTCGGATGAATCCCCACGAGTTGCCCGTCCCCCAAACTCTCAGGGTGAACTTTCTTGTCTCCACATTTCCTTCCGTCCATCTAACAACTCCATGTCCTAAATGCACGCAATGCTAACATAAACAACATGGCAACCACCTCCATCAACACCATTAACAATAGCTATCGAACTTTGAGCAATAAGCATGAAAGGTGATTTATCAACATCAATCTTGACCATTAAGCATCAAGATTGATTTAACCAACAACATCGGTAACAGTACGTCATTACCGATAACATCATCTCCTCATTAATTAATCTCTTTATTAAGTCTCCGTTATTATATTGTACAATATCATTGTTCTAATTCATTAACTATCCTCAAGGTCGTGTTTTATAATCTTATATGTCATACTTTTATTCCTAAAAAAAGTATTAAATCTCTCTTTATTTAAAACAGTGAAGTTTTCTTAATTCTGACAGTGGCACGGCCTAAGTACGGGCGTGCTAAATACCATCACTTTTCTCGTTTTTCCGACACGGATGTACTACTGAGAGCACGGGCGTGCCGATAATGAGCACGGGCGTGCTCAACACTGTTACATCGTCTCAATTCTGGGAACTTAGCAGCTTTTCTGGATTTTTGACACTCCAATCAATCATAAGGTTCTTGACTAATCCGTTGGCAATAATCTTACCCCTCATCAACATCTTTTTGTCTTATGTACATCAATTAGACTAATCCTAGTTTTAGGCTTAGCGCTAACATCACTATGTCTTTTATTAACATAGATTTAACAGCAGTTCCAACATAACAATTCATACAATCATGGCATATCAACAACATCATAAACATCATGCCAAGGTCATATATACCAATTAAGCAATTAATATCATGTATAAACAACCATAACAACTTCATACAGCAATTAAGGCATATAGCACACAAATAGGATCATGGGTTAACCCTCATCTTACGCTACCCTAGAACCTATATGCTATACTAATCCTTTCTTCCCATACCTGGCGTGACGACTCCAGCCTATGAGCCAACAAAAAGCGAAGTCCACACTTGACTCCTCGATCAGGTTCAGCAAGCTCGATTAGATCCCTAGTGAACTAATCTGCTAGTTGCCGTTCACAGCACTAGGGCACAAACAACGAAGTATGGTTTGACAGGGAGAAAACGATTCAACACTAACTCAATGGATTCAAGGGAAAAAGACGAATAGGGTTGGTTTCCTTACCTCAGAGTAACACTAAGCTAGCAGCTTAACCCCAAGCGCAACAGCAAACACCAGAGGGATGTGTTCTTGATGAAGAACACCCAACAAGAATTGAAGAACACTCAAGAATTCAATGGGAACCCAAGAGAAAGGTCAAAGACGGTTGTTTCTAACTTTAGGATTGACAGCTATGAGTTTTAGGTCGAGTAAAAGAGGTATAAAAAGGATTCGGATGAAACGGGTCAACCTAAAGCCCGAAACGCGTTTCTGGTGCAAGCATAGAGCACGGGCATGCTAACTTTTAGCATGGGCGTGCTGATCAACTGGCACAGACATGCTGCACGGGAGCACGGGTGTGCCACCCTGACAGGATCACTTATCTAACTCGTTCTAAGGTTAATTACCCTAAAACATGTCCCTAAACATCTAAGGCAAGCATAACAACACATAACATATCTATAACAACACTTTATAACAAGCAAGCGAAAACTGGGGTGTTACACATGAATCTTGTGGAATTCGTCTGGACTTAGGGCGCACATCAAAGCATATCTTGCTTAGGTCTAGTCATGGAAGTGCCTTCCATAATAGGTTTACTCCGACTTGGCATGCCTTGATCTACTATATCTGTTGTAGGATCTTTCCTCTAACACGGCTAAGTGCTCAGCCCAGAGGCTGAGCTCTGATACCAATTGAAGGAACCTGTTTGAAACACAAGAAGGAGGGTTGAATTGTGTTTAAGTTTTTAAAAACTTTTTCGCAAGCAGATATATTTTCGCAAAGGGTTGGACGCAAATATGTTAACAGACGTAGAGATCGTGTAAAAGCAAAGGTTGGACGCTCGCTGTGAATATTTTCTTTTAAAGAAAAGCACGTTAGGAAAATAATTCAATCCCAAGGAGTTAGTTATAAGCAAACTAAAACATATATAAGGGAAAGAAGAAAGACACAGATATTATCCTGGTTCACTCTTCACCAAAGAGCTACGTCCAGTCCCCTCTACTTGGGAGCTTTTTCCACTAAAACAAAAACTTTGTTAGAAGTATTTAACACCTCTACAGGCAACTCTAAGTATTCTTTTACAGACAATCTTCTTCAGGCTCAACCAACAGTGGTTTGAAAAGAGTTTAAAGTTCAACTAACTCACTATATGAGAGAGTATGAAACTTAAGAACAGAACTCTGAAACTATAACTCTACGCAGAGAGTGATATGAAAATTAAGCTTGTAAGCGTTTGTTTGCTTTTGATAGCTGGTTCGCTCATATGAAAGATTGTGCGTTGATGTGTCACTTTGCTTCTTCAAAGTTGAAGGTATTTATAGCCTTGAGTCTTTGAGCACACTTGAAACTTCAACGGATGGCAAAAGAGCCGTTCTGATTGAGCATTAAATGCATTATCCCGTTGAGTCTATGGACTTAGAATTTCCTGCACACTTAAGATAAACTCATTAGTCCATAACAAATCTTTTTTTACTTAAATTAGTTTTTTGTTAGCATCAAAATCTTTAAGAGTTTACGGACCATAACCACTTTGGTTCCAACAATTAAAAAATGAATCTATATCTTGACTTAGGCACAAAACACAGACGCTTCTTGTCTTTTGAATAAGAGTTTTCTTTAGATACAAAGATGACTTTGATCTTTGATAGGAGCATCTATCAGACGCATATATAAAGTAACTGCTTCACTCTTTTGATTTTAAGGGAGGTTTGACTACCCTTTATATGCTTCTCTGATCTTTGATATATTAGATGCAGTCATTTGAGAAAAGCTTGATCTTTGAACTTGAAGAGCATTATCTGACCAAAACGCTTGAAGGGCGGACACTTCCATTAGTGCATTAGTTCAGAAATTTGAAAGATCTAGTGGAAACATATGATCAGATAGGTGCGTGGCTCTTAAGACTTTGCCTTCAGTAAGTACTGACTTTAAGACTTCACTTAGACGCTTATCTTGAAGCTTGAGGAGACGCAAAGACTGTAAGACGTATATCTTATTTCGTTGATTTAGACGTTCTGGTGAGTGATCACAAATCAGCTTTTTATATGAAGATCGTTGTTAGCCAAGTACTGCACACTTAAAGTAGATCACCAGCAATGTTCATAAGGTTCATTTTAACCATGCTTATCTTGTTTGGTTTCATCAAAACCTTAACAAAACTTTAAGGAAAAACGGAGACTTAACATTCTCCCCCTTTTTGATGATGACAAACAATCCTTATGATTAAATGAACTTTGTATAATAAGGATATAGACATGTAAAGTAGTTTGATAATATCAGACATTTAAGCACATATAAACGTATTTTGATCTTATTATCAAGTAGGCAAATTATTCACATTCAAAGTTTATTCATTTAGCACAGTTCATTCGTTTAAGCATACATAGTCTTTCTCCCCCTTTTGTTATCAACAAAAAGGAAATAATGCAAAGAAAACGAATAGACAGAAAAAAGAAAAAGAAAAAAAAAGAATAGACACTTAGATAATAGACACAAAAAGTTTCTTTCATTCAGTCATATAATTAAATAGACCATCATTGACTGGTCATTGTAATCTTTGTCAAACACAACATGAAAGAAGTTTTTAAGTCAAATGTTCTTCTTAACAGCTCCTCAAGCACAACTTCTATGCTATCCATTTTGCCATTCAATGATGAGATTTTTGCTCTGGCAAGGGCATCAATGGCAATCAACTCATCATTCTCAGTGAAAGGAGCGATTGTAGAAGCAGCAGGAGTGGTAGAACAATGACCAACTTCTTGGCAAGGAGAGGAGTTGGAAACAAGTTCCGGTGCGAGGATGACATAAGGAAAATCCTCAAGGAGATGATCAAATCCATATAGCAAGTGGTTTCTTCTCAAGAAGGCAAAAGAGATCTTTTTGTAGCAGGAGGAGTGTGTGTGTGTGTGTGTGTGTGAACCCAGTGAATAAATTAAGGCAGTCAAAGATAAAGTTTACAAACACATCTGATCCAGACATAACTATTATAAAGGGATAGAGATTTGTTAAAACACATGTGTTAAATGACAGAATGAAAAGAACATAAGGGAGGTGTTCAACCAGAGAGAAGGCTTTCCTTCAGATGAACCCCAAAGATATGAGTCATGGCAGAAACTCATCATCCTTTCTTCAACTTCAGTTATTCTTTCTTGATAATCTATACATTCTCACAAAAGCAGTGGTCTTCCTGACCTTACACATTCCCTTGGTCCAAGATGAGATGCATGTTCAGAGATTCTTATTTATTTTCTGCTGATTCCCTCAGAATTTCTGTTCATAGCAACAACTTTTGATCTTTTTGTGCGGACTGCTTCCTCATGATCTTCTGAGTTCTTCCTTTTGGAGGTGCATCCTATTCTGAGTCTTTTTGGGATAAGCCCAAAGAAGGTAGACTCCCCCTGAACTGATGTATGGTTCAGAGTTCTTTCTTCATAATTTCCAGATTCATTTTCTTCACTTGTTTTATTCCTTGAAAATGTCTCTATTTGAGTGGGGGTGCTTGTCCGGACTCATATTATTCATCAGACACACAGAGGAATTCCAATAAATCCTCAATACACGGTTCTTCATTAGGGTTTTCAACCAGTCCAGCTTCCATATGGGCTTTAGGATTTGTTAACCCAAAGGATTCCATGTCAACATAGGAACTTTGGATGACATCCGAATCATCTATTGAATAGAGAAATACATCCGAATCATCTTAAAAGTCTTGAGATTAATAACCCATAGGGAAATACATTTTTCTTTATAGAGAGAAATCTTTCCATGTATTTGAAGATCAAGTTTGGTAGACTCGTCTTGACTTTGTGAATCAGATGGTAGATGGCAAATCTATCCATTGGACTCACAAAGCCCATTGCCCCTTTTTGAGGCATAAGACAATAAATTTTAATGACATGCAAATACTGGCATTTTGAGATCATATGGGATGCATCAAAGTTACCAAGGTTTGGACACCCATACAGAGTAGAGTTAACAACATCTACTCCAACTGTAGCTTCCTAGTTCTGTCTGTATCTTACTCCATCATTAGAGCAGTTTGTTACAATCGCTAGGGCTTCCTTCGAGATAGCCAAGAGATCTTCATTAACTTCTCCAATAATAAAAGGTGTTGTATTCTCTTCCCTTGAAACAAAAACAGTTTTCCAGAAACTTTGAACTTCAGAGGGAAAAACATCTTCCATAAGTTAAAGAAGTTTGTCCACCCAGCAACTTGGATTTCTTCGACAACGTCCACACCTCTTCTTCTAAGGTCAAAAATATTAATCATTTTTCCTACCAAAATATCCAAAGAAGAGATAGAAGATGAGTTTTCAGATGCCATGACAGAGAGAGAAGATTTTTTAGGAGAAGGACTAGGGCTCAAAAGAAGTGATTTGCAGAGGAGAGTAACAGAACTTTTTATTTTGTCAAAATAAGGAGATATAGAGATTGTAAGGGCTTCGAAGAAGATGAGCGGTTGACATATGAAAAGACATGATTGAAAAGGTGACTCTTTTGAAAGGCGCGTGACATTGGAAAATGGTAGACACTTTCACATCTACAATTAATTCTATTAGACATACCTAAAGGCAATGATGTACTCAAGTCTCAGTCTTTAAACAAAGCTTATTAAAAAAAAGAATTAGGCATTGCAAGTAGACACATATTTTTCATAATTTAAATACAATTATATTTTTGCATTTCATGAAGTAGAGAGAATACTTTACCAAAAGAAGTTGTAAATAACAACTTATTGCAGAGACGAGCTTTGACTGGATTCTGCTTGGCTAGATCAAGACGACTACTGTCTTCAGTTGCTTTCCTGAACTAGTTCCTTTGAAGATGATGTGTCTTTTCATCTTAATGTTGAAGGTTCAGAAACCTAGATTTTCCTTCTTTAAGAAACATGAGCATTTATTGCTAGGTGCCTTTAGAAAGATTTCTTAAACGCATTTGACATTCCGAGTCTTCATTTTCTTGTTGATTTGTCAGCTATTATCTGTTTGCTTTGACAGGGTCTTTCCTCCACACCGTTAAGTGCATAACATAGAGGCTTTGCTCTGATACCAACTGAATGTTAACAAAGCAAACACTAGAAGGGGGTTGAATAGTGGTTACCTAAAAACTTTTCGCAAACAGATCTCTTTAACAGATAATCAAAAGCATGACTCATCTGATTATATTTTTGATAGAGCACGTTATAAGTTTAAAACACAAAGAAGCTTTGTTTAAAAGAAACTTATTCAATCCCCTGTTAGTTAAAGCAACAAGAATAGAGATAGGACTCTTTCACGACATTATAAATATTGTAATTATTAGAGACAATAAATTCAGTCAAGTGTAAAAGAGATAGGGAAGAGAAAATTGAACACAAGCGATTTATCCTCGTTCACTCACAAAAACCATGAGTGAGACAATCCCACTTACGTAGGATAATCCCATTAGTCCCAAGCTTATATTATTAACTATACTTTAATCGAATTATAAGGTTAGCGCATTATTCAAGAAGCGTAGCGAAATAAACAACATAAACATACAGAGTAGGGGTGTACACGGGTCGGGTTAGGTCGGTTTTAAACCAACCCGTAACCCGAACCAAATCGAACACTATGTGTTGGGTTAGGTTGGGTTGGGTCGGGTTCTTCAAAATTTTTGTAGCAAACTAGAACTGAACCAACCCGATCAAACTCGTTTCGGGTCGGTTCGGGTCAATCGGCTTAGCCTTTTTTGTACCTGATTCAATTCAGCCATAAAATTCCATAAAAAACTAGTATTTCAGTGACAAAGATGAACAAAACAGTGAACAAATCAGTGGATGATAAACAAATCAGTAACAATGATAAACAAATCAATATAAAATTTGTAACAAATCAGTGAAATCATTCAAAGTGAGAAAAGAATCGAATCATTCAAAGTGAACAACAAAATGGTTAGAGATAGCTCCAACAGAGAAAATGGTTATCTGCGACTCTGTGTGAAGGTGAGGCGACGCTCGAACGGAATGACGTGAGGTGGCCATCAGTGGACGTAGCTGGCGGGTAGCGGCAGAGATGTGTCTCTGAACTGATGGATTACTGAATAGGGATTTAGTTTTAGGGAATAAAGATAGAGATTGAAGTCTCACACGTGGGCTCTAGGGTTGGGATGTGGGGCTGTTTGAGTGTTTGCATTTAGTGGCTTGTTAGTAAAGGTTTTTTTTTTTTTTAAAAAAGAGTAGTCATCGGGTCGGGTCTTCGACTGTGGACGGGTCGGGTTGGACCCGACCATTTAAAAAATCTGAACCAATTGCCTCATGGTGGTTTGGGTCGTCGGGTTCATCGGGTCAACCCGGACCCATGAACACCCCTAATACAAAGCTCACGGTAAGGCATAAAAGCAATCAGAGTTAAACGCAGACATAAGATAACTATATACATCAACATGCATCACCACAGCCCCATCAGTAGGGCACTGTAGTACTGCACATAAACAAACTGACTGTACACAAAAAGAAAGAGATAAAACATATACAATCAAAAGGAAAATAGCTCTCATAGCTCACCAGCACTACCCACACCCATCACTCAAAAATACATGAAAAGCTCTCAACTCGCACCCTAGACGCACTGGAAGTATCCCACCCTCAGCGGTGCGGATACCCGGAACTACCCTGGCCCTCTGCATGAGTATGGTGATAAACCACCAGCAGCTCATACTGTGAAGATAAGCTGGACACCACCACTTGGCGTCTCCTGTAAGTCCTTAAGTACTGCTCGGTTCTTCTTCACTGGCCTCATAGCACGAACCCTTTACGGCTAGATACGTGAGATGTGACACCCCGATTTTCTTATTCTTTTAATTAATCAGTATTTAAGTAATTGTATTTTATTGGAGGGTCTAGAAAATTAAATAAATTATTTCGAGACCATAGTCACGCTCTACGCTATCGTAGGAAGCCATAGTTAAATTTTGGTTAAAAACTCAGACGGAACCCGGTCTGCGTTTTACACTGACAGTATTATTTTACTGCTCAGACGACCTAATTTGAACTCGTGAACGAAACCATTAGGCTTTAAATAAAATTGCGAACGTTATCGGCGATTTTGAAAAATTTCAAAATATAAAAGTTTTCACGACTTTCGGAGAGACGATTCGAGCCGTGATATGGTTTTTCGAGACCTATGAGCCGATAATTTTCATATTAAGGTTGTGTTAAGTCATCTAGGGACTCATGCCAGTGTCGTTAGGATTTTCAAAATGTCGGGACGTGAAATAACCAAATTGCCCTTGGTTATTTTTACTAATTACCTTTTTACCATTGCTTAACACTTAAGCAACCTTAAGAAAATATCTTCTCACACTCATCCTCACCCACTCACTTCCTCTCTCTCTCATCCACTCGGTGGTCTCTCTCTCTCTCTCCTCCTCCTCCTCCTCCTCCTCTTCTTCTTCTTCTTCTTCTTCTTCTTTTCCCCCATTTCTCTTTTCTTCCTCCATTTTCAACTCCATTTTTCTCAAGCTTCCTCAAGCTTTTTCAAGAAAGTTTGTGAAGCAAATTTGCTCCTCTCATCCTCCTCTATCACATAAGTGGTATATATTTCATTCTTGAGCTATCAATCTTCATTTTTCTTCATTGAAAGTTCATAGTTCAAGTTTATGATCCAAACTTCAAAAATCTCTAGAAAATTGTAGAAAAATCTTTGTAATGCCAAACCAATTTCTATGAGCTAGTTTCATCCCCTACTATCATAAATCAAGAGCTTGGAATCAAATAAGCTCTCTAGCCTATTTATCTTTTAAGGGCCAAATGTATGGGTTTTGGGAGGAAAATGGGTTTTTTTGTTCTTCGTTCTTGATTTCACCTATTCCATTCCTTAATCATGTAGTCCAAGGGATTAGGAAACCAAATCAAACTCTCACCTAATTTTTGGGTGATGGCTGAAACCCTCTTTTTGTTGGATTAACGGAATTTGGTTCAAATCTTTGATAATTGATCACTGATTATGTATTAGGTATGCTTAAGGATCATTGATCCAAGAGTTGGTAGAATTTCAACATCCCTAGCCTAATTAATTAAATAGGGGCAGTAGCTAATCCTAAGGATAAGGGAGTTTATGAATTAACTGTTTTAATTTCTGGTTGTGTTTTGCTGTATAGAATCTGACAGGACTCGAACGCTTGATCACGCACCCGATTGAAAGTTGCAGAGCCACATCCGGATTCTCACGGGAACTTTACTAAGGTGGGGGAAATAACCACAATATCGTCGGGGAGGCAAGCTTTAAATAATATATATTGATATGCATAGGACAACCCAAACCCTACTAGAGATCGTTTGACCGTTAGGTTGATTTTACTGCATATTGAGGATGTATGCTCTATGATTGGTATTTAATATGTTATATGTGATATGCATGATATGTTTACCATAATTATATGTTTATGATTAATTAAATGTTATTTATATGTACATTGATTTTAATGTTGAATCTATTGCTGGTTGTTGCTGGTTGTTGTTTTTACGCTGTTGTGACTGCTGATGTCTGAGTAGAACTAGGAAGTGATTTATGATAAGTTGGGAGATGATTGTGTGGCGAGAAATTCAACGTTATATATATGTCATAGTGCTCAACCTAGAGATACCATTGATTTGTTTATGTTGTGATATAATGTTGTTACCCAGTTAAACCGGATGAAAGTTGGTCGTGGTTGTTTATAAGTCGTGGTTGAGGCACTAAGTGTTGATCTTGAGATGCGTCAGTGAGATTCATATTGCATATTTGTTGTTCATCACCGTGTTGGTACACGGACGATTTCGATCTTACCTGCGGGGAGATGATCGTACCCGTTAGTCAATTTATAGATGGACAGGTGAATGTCTCGACCTAACCTGCGGGTGGGGGGATATGTCGTTACGGAAAGTTGAGGTGTTAACGGACAAGCGAATGTTTCGACCTAGCCTGTGGGCGGGGGAACATGTCATTACCGTAAGTTGCGTTGTTGACGGGCAAATATTCCGACCTAGCTTACGGGCGGGGGAATATGTCGTACCCATGAGACGAGTTGGGCCTGCAGGCTTTTGACCGAACCCTACCTTATGGGGGGTGGCATAGTGATGACTGAGACACCTTGATCCGTTGGGGATGTCGCGTCGTGATCGCGTCCATGTAGTCGTTAGTTGCATGAGTGTGAGAGACAGTAGTTAAGAGAAAATTATCCGGGAGTTGTTTGGTTGCAATTGTTGTGCTTTTGAGTGTGCTATCTATATAAATTATTTATATCGTTGTTGTTCCCATTTATTACATATTACTGTTTCTTATCTCCTCTATTTTCTATGTCGTATTTTATTATTCTTGACAGTACGAGAAGATCCTGTTGAGGAACTGCCGGAGGAAATTGACGGCATACCCGTAGAACCAGATGCTGGCGGGAGAGCCCTGGATCCCGATGCTGGAGGACTTTAGATATTGGGGGTTAGTATTTGTAGCTGTTATGGCCAGTATATGGGTTGAGTGACATGTATTTTTGGGGTCAGGAGAGGAAGTCGTCTATATTTTTATTTCCGCTGCTATGCTTTTAGTTTTTATTTGCTGCGTGTTCTGAAATCTTTTATATTTGGTATCAGTTGTTGCAGGCTCTAATGAAGGAGCTAGTACCCTTATGTCTGTATATATTATTATGGTATTAGTATACTTAATGTTTTAATATTTCCGCAATTTTGTATTATCACGCTATGCTGTAACGCTAATAATTGTAAGTGGGGTTACCAATGGGACCTCTGAGGAAGGGGTTGTCTCATTTTATTGTATCAGAGCAGTTTGATTCTTAATCAAGGACTGCTTGGGTTAGGTTGTAATTTCTGGCCGTGTCTAGTTAAACCCGCATTGGGTATTGACTATGCTTAGAAGTTGGGTAGAGTGTCTGATACGCGAGTTATCGTAAGAGGTAACTGTTTGATCATTTGTGAGGCATATGATGCATGCATATGATAATATAGTCTTGTATGTCTTACAAATGTGAGGTGTCAATTTATGCTACGGGAAATTAAATGACTTGCGGATGAGGTAGAGACAGGAGATGCTAGATTGAGTACTTTTGTGAAAGGGAAGCCGCTAACATTTAATGGTGACTTCAATCCGGAGGGTACAGAACTCTGGATACATGAGCTGGAGAAAATCTTTACGGCAATGCACTGTCGTGAGGACAAGAAGGTGACCTATGCATCCTTTATGCGGATGGGAGGTGCAGGGCTATGGTGGTACGACAAACAGAGAATGCTTGAAGCAGAAGGAAGAGTGATTAACCAAGGACTATTTCGGGAATGTTTTCTAGAGAAATATTTCCCCAGATTGATGAGGAGAGAAATAGAGTTCGCTAGAGATATCGTACTAGGAACTGGACCGATTTCGATAGCACCTTATCGAATGGCTCCAGCGGCGTTAGCAGAGCTGAAAAAGCAGTTAGATGACATGTTGGATAAGGAGTTTATAAGACCGAGTGCTTCACCTTGGGGAGTGCCGGTACTGTTCGTCAAAAAGAAGGATGGAAGTTCAAGGCTATGCATGGATTATCGATAGCTGAACAAGGCCACAATCAAGAATAAGTATCCGTTGCCTAGGATTGACGATTTGATGGACCTGTTGAAAGGAGCAGTAGTATTTTCGAAGATTGACTTAAGATTTGGTTATCATCAGATTCGAGTCAAGAGGGAGGATATACAGAAGACGGCATTTAGGAGCCGGTATGGACAGCACGAGTATCTAGTTATGCCTTTTGGTGTAACTAATGCTCCAGCTGTGTTCATGGATTACACGAACCGGACTTTCCGACCGTTCTTAGATAAGTTTGTTGTGGTGTTTATCGACGCCATTCTTATTTATTCCCTTAATCAGGAAGAACATCAGGAACATCTTAGGATTGTGCTTCAAGTGTTAAAGGACCGATAACTGTATGCAAAGTTGTCCAAGTGTGAATTTTGGTTAGAAGAAGTACAATTCTTAGGTCATGTGATTAATCGTGATGGGATAGCAGTAGATCCAGCAAAGGTTGAAACTGTAGTACAATGGGAAAGCCTTAAGTCGGTAAGTGAGATACGAAGTTTTCTGGGCTTAGCTGGTTATTACCGAAGGTTCATCGAAGGATTCTCGAAGATCGCATTGCCGATGACGCAACTGACTAGGAAGGGAGTATCCTTTGAATGGACGGATGAATGTGAGAAAAATTTTCAGGAGCTGAAAAGGAGGTTGACTACATCACCAGTACTGACGTTACCGGATTCTTTCAAACAGTTTGACGTGTACTGTGATGCGTCATACCAAGGATTGGGCTGTGTCCTAACAAGAAAGGAGAGTCGTAGCATATGCTTCGTGACATCTAAGAGTTCATGAGAGGAATTATCCGACTCATGATTTGGAATTAGCAGCTATTTGGCGACACTATTTATATGGAGCTAAGTTTACGGTGTATAGTGACCATAAGTGTTTAAGGTACCTATTTGATCAGAAAAAGTTAAATATGAGGCAAAGAAGGTGGATGGAATTCATCAAAGATTATGAATTTGATCTGCAATACCATCCAGGAAAGGCGAATGTAGTGGCAGATGCGTTAAGTAGGAAATCCTTACACGTATCTACTATGATGGTAAAAGAGTTAGAACTAATTGAACAGTTTAGAGATCTGAATCTAGGTATGGAATTATCTCGAGATAAGGTTCACCTAGGAATGGTCACAGTAACAAGTGACTTTTTGAAGACGATCAGGGAAAAGTAGGAAGTTGATCAGTATCTTCAGAAAGTAAAGGAACAAGTAACGGAAGGCAAAACTTCTGAGTTTAGGATGAATCAAGATGGGGTTTTGAGGTACAGAGATAGAATTTGTGTGCCAATGGACATAGAGCTAAGAAGAATGATCTTAGAAGAAGCACACAAGAGTAGGCTAAGTTTTCATCCAGGAGCAACCAAGATGTATCAAGACTTGAAGAAGATGTTTTGGTGGCCTGGAATGAAGAAAGAGGTAGCTGAGTATGTGTTAGCTTGCTTGGTGTGTCAGAAGGCGAAGATAGAATACCAAAAGCCAGCGGGACTGCTAATCTTTCAATATCCCAGAATGGTAATAGGATGGTATATCTATGGATTTCGTGGTTGGTCTGCCAAGGACTAACAAGAGGCATGATGCAATTTGGCTAATCGTTGATAGGTTAACAAAGTGTGCTCACTTCTTACCAGTTGGCGAAAGTTATACGTTGGAGAAGTTGACCCAAATCTACATCAAGGAAGTAGTAAGGTTGCACGAAGTGCCTTCTAGTATTGTTTCCGACAAGGATCCTAGATTTACATCTAGATTCGAGAAGCAGTTACATGAAGCTTTGGGAACTAAGTTAAGATTGAGTTCTGCTTATCATCCTCAAACGGATGGTCAGTCTGAACGAATGATTCAGTCATTGGAAGACCTCTTAAGAGCTTATGTTTTGGAGCACACAGGAAGTTGGGAGGAGTTCTTGCTGTTGATTGAGTTCACCTATAACAATAGTTTTCATTCAAGTATAGGTATGGCACCTTATGAAGCGTTGTACGGCAGGAGGTGTAGAACACCTTTGTGTTGGTATGAGAATGGAGAAAGTCAAGTACTAGGACCGAAGGTAGTAGAACAGATGACAGAACAAATCAAGAGGATACGGGAAAAGATGAAAATCGCACAGGAGAGGCAAAAGAGTTACAGCGATAAGAGGAGAAGACCGTTAGAATTCCAGGAAGGAAACCATGTTTTTCTGAGAATGACTCCGAGAGCTGGAATCGGCAGGGCATTAAAAGCTAGAGAGCTTACTCCTAGGTTCATAGGATCATTTCAAATTCTTCACCAAATTGGTCTTGTAGCCTATCACATCGCTTTACCCCCAAACCTATCCAATCTCCATGATATCTTTCATGTTTCTCAGTTGAGAAAGTATTATCCTAATCCTTCAAACGTTTTAGAACTAGAGTCAATACAATTGAGAGATAACCTTGAGTATGAGGCTCTACCTGTAAGGATAGCGGATAGAAGAATTAAGGAACTCCGAGGTAAAAACATTCCGTTGGTCAAGATCATTTGGGATGAAGTTACCGGAGATGCTACCTGGGAACGCGAAGAGGACATGTAACGGCAATATCCGAGCCTATTTTAAAAAGGTACGTCGAATTTCGGGACGAAATTCTTTTCAAGGGAGGTGGTAATGTAACAGCCCGATTTTCTTATTCTTTTAATTAATCAGTATTTAAGTAATTGTATTTTATTGGAGGGTCTAAAAAATTAAATAAATTATTCGGAGACCATAGTCACGCTCTACGCTATCATAGGAAGCTATGGTCAAATTTTGGTTAAAAAAATCAAACGGAACCCGGTCTGCGTTTTACATTGACAGTATTATTTTACTGCTCAGACGACCGAATTTGAACTCGTGAACAAAACCATTAGGCTTTAAATAAAATTGCAAACATTATCGGCGATTTTGAAAAATTTCAAAATATAAAAGTTTTCGCGACTTTCGGAGAGACGATTCGAGCCGTGATATGGTTTTTCGAGACCTATGAGCCGATAATTTTCATATTAAGGTTGTGTTAAGTCATCTAGGGACTCATGCCAGTGTTGTGAGGATTTTCAAAATGTTGGGATGTGAAATGACCAAATTGCCCTTGGTTATTTTTACTAATTACCTTTTTATCCTTGCTTAACACTTAAGCAACCTTAAGAAAATATCTTCTCACACTCATCCTCACCCACTCACTTCCTCTCTCTCTGCTCCTCCTCTTCTTCTTCTTCCTTTCTTCTTTATCTCCATTTCTCTTTTCTTCCTCCATTTTCAACTCCATTTTTCTCAAGCTTCCTCAAGCTTTTTCAAGAAAGTTTGTGAAGCAAAGTTGCTCCTCTCATCCTCCTCTATCACTTAAGAGGTATAGATTTCATTCTTGAGCTCTCAATCTTCATTTTTCTTCATTGAAAGTTCTTAGTTGAAGTTTATGATCCAAACTTCAAAGATCTCTGGAAAATTGTAGAAAAATCCTTTTAATGCCAAACCAATTTCTATGAGCTAGTTTCATCCTTTACTATCATAAACCAAGATCTTGGAATCAAATAAGCTCTCTAGCCTATTTATCTTTAAGGGCTGAATTTATGGGTTTGGGGGGGGGTGGGGGGAATGGGTTTTTTTGTTCTTTGTTCTTGATTTCACCTATTTCATCCCTTAATCATGTAATCCAAGGGATTAGGAAGCCAAATCAAACTCTCACCTAATTTTGGGTGATGGCCGAAACCCCCTTTTTGTTGGTTTAAGGGGTTTTGGTTCAAATCTTTGATAATTGATCATTGATTATGTATTAGGTATGCTTAAGGATCATTGATCCAAGAGTTTGTAAAATTTCAACATCCCTAACCTAATGAATTAAATAGGGGCAGTAGATAATCCTAAGGATTAGGGAGTTTATGAATTAACTGTTTTAATTTTTGGTTGTGTTTTGCTGTATAGAATCTGACAGGACTCAAATGCTCGATCGCGCACCCGATTGAAAGTTGCAGAGCCACATCCGGAGTCTCACGGGAACTTTACTAAGGTGGGGTAAAGAACCACAATATCGTCGGGGAGGCAAGCTTTAAATAATATATATTGATATGCGTAGGGCGACCCAAACCCTACTAGAGGTTGTTTGACCGTTAGGTTGATTTTACCGTATATTGAGGATGTATGCTCTGTGATTGGTATTTAATATGTTATATGTGATATGCATGATATGCTTACCATTACTATATGTTTATGATTAATGAAATGTTATTTATATGTAAGTTGATTTTAATGTTGAATCTATTGCTGGTTGTTGTTTTTATGCTGTTGTGACTGCTAATGTCTGAGTAGAACTAGGCAGTGATTTCTGATAAGTTGGGAGATGATTGTGCGGCGAGAAAGTCGAGGTTATATATATGTCGTAGTGCTCAACCTCGAGATACCGTTGATTTGTTTATGTTGTGATATAATGTTGTTACCCTGTTAAGCCGGATGAAAGTTGGTCGTGGTTGTTTATAAGTCGTGGTTGAGACAATAAGTGTTGATCCTGAGATGAGTCAGTAAGATTCATATTGCATAGTTGTTGTTCATCACTGTGTTGGCACACGGACGATTCCAATCTTACCTGCGAGGAGATGATCGTACCGATTAGTTTAGCGTATGGGCGATTCCGATCTTACCTGCGGGGAGATGATTGTACCCGTTACTCGAATTGTAGACGGACGGGCGAATGTCTCGACCTAGCCTGCGGGCGGGGGGATATGTCGTTACCGAAAGTTGAGTTGTTAACGGACAGGAGAATGTTTCAACCAAGCCTGCTGGCGGGGGAACATGTCGTTACCGTAAGTTGCACTGTTGACGGGCGAATATTCTGACATGGCTTGCGGGCGGGGGAATATATCGTACCCATAAGACAAGTTGGGCCTGCGGGCTTTTGACCGAACCCTACCTTATGGGGGTGGCATAGTGATGACTGTGACACCTTGATCCGTTGGGGATGTCGCGTCGTGATCGCGTCCATGTAGTCGTTAGTTGCATGAGTGTGAGAGACAGTAGTGAAGAGAAAATTATCTGGGAGTTGTTTGTTTGCAACTGTTGTGCTTTTGAGTGTGCTATCTATATAAATTATTTATATCGTTGTTTTTCCCATTTATTACATATTACTGTTTCTTATCCCCTCTATTTCTATGTCATATTTTATTATTCTCGACTGTACGAGAAGATCCTGTTAAGGAACTGCAGGAGGAAATTAACGGCATACCCGTAGAACCAGATGCTGGCGGGAGAGCCCTGGATCCCGGTTCTGGAGGACTTTAGATATTGGGGTTTAGTAGTTGTAGTTGTTATGACCAGTATATGGGTTGAGTGACATGTATTTTTGGGGCCAGGAGAGGAAGTCGTCTGTATTTTTATTTCCGCTGCTATGCTTTTAGTTTTTATTTGCTGCGTGCTCTGAAATTTTTTATATTTGGTATCAGTTGTTGTAGGCTCTACTGAAGGAGCTAGTACCCTTATGTCTGTATATATTATTATGGTATCAGTATACTTAATGTTTTAATATTTCCACAATTTTGTACTATCACGCTACGCTGTAACGCTAATAATTATAAGTGGGGTTACCAATGGGACCTCCGAGGAAGGGGTTGTCACATGAGAATTCGTTGACGCCACCAACATGTAGTCCCTCTCATGGCGTCTCGGCGGATGCCACATCTGGGTGAATGGTAGGAATTGTACTACTCTGTAGGGTCCAATGATGCCCTCGAGTTGTGGAGCCCCTCCTCTGAACTGCAAGCTAATCGGCCCTGTGTAGACCATCAAGAACGTCGAGGGATCCACCCGCTACCCCTGCTTATCGTGATATATGATCTCTATCTCCCCCCTGTACCATCATCCTCTGTGCCACTGTGATGAAGGGGTGCATCCTCGGGTCCATCGTCAAAAGCAGCAGGCTCGTCGTCTTCACACGAACAAAGAACAGGAACGACAACATACAGAGGAAATATAGGAAGATAAGAATACAATGCCATGCATACCGATACAACAAGAATAGAATAGATGAAAAAAAATAAATAACAAATAGCTCATATAGCAGGTAGCATGTATGACAAATATGACAGATGCAGCAGAACAGGAGTTAGCTTGTCCAAGAAACTTAACCGCTCGCCGTGACCAATAAGAGTGCATCCCACTCCTGAGCCCGAGACCGGGTTTCTTCGTCGCCTTAGAACGTTAGCCTGGAACATGAAAAGCTCAAGCATTAGTTGGGCAAATCGGACTAGATCGAGCATCACGATATGCTAGGAGCAACCCCATCTGTCACTGAAGATTATTCCCGAGACCGGCAATATCCCCATTGCCACTCATTTGAGCGCCCCTTCCGCTCTCTGTACCCGCACTCAGGTACAACTAACCTCGCATGACATGGGCAGCCCATACTACCTGTCATACGGCCACGCCACTTGGCTTCTATGATATGCAGCAAACAACCTCCACGAGATAATACACGATCCTCACGCCTAAACACTCAACATCAGATCCATCACACAATCCCACGTATCAACACGGCCACTGACACGACGCCACGCCTCCACAAGCCACAACTCCCGCTTAATCAACACAACTCAACATATCCCAGCGAAACCATTCACGGTATCAACTCGATCGCACACACAAGGCTCACAACCACTCAACAACACAACTTAGGCATACCACCATAGCATCACAACATATGCAATACAGTAATAACAACAACATAGCAAGCGTAGCATATCAACAAGCCAAGTAAGCATATAGGCACGTAAATAAGTAGCAATTATCACAATCATCAACATAGCAGTCATGCAAAGCATTTCATCCTCGATCAACAGTTATCTATCTGAAGGTTCAAACTTAGCGGTGATAGCCCAAAGTAAGCTAAACCTAGGATTTAGGTACTTTATCGAGGCACAATCTCTAGTAGGTTTAGGGCTTCACTACACAGAGCAAAATCAACAACTAAGCTACTCTTGCCTTCTCGACTATAGCAGTACTCTCTCCCCCCACCTGAAACGATGGCGCGAACTTTGACCCGATATTCAGATCACTCTCCAAGTTTGAGCTTGCAGCCTTCCTCCAATGGCAGCTCCAAGAACAGCCGCGTGTCCACCTCCCAAAATTCACATGATCACCCGCACGAACTTTGCCCTGATTAAGAAAATAATACGTATGCAATAGTGTTAGCATTAGGGCAACCTCAAAGCTCAAGAGAAAAGGTAGAAACTCGAAGAAACATGAAGAACACGAAGAACGCATGTTAGGGATTCGAGTTTACCTTTGGCGAATAAAGAAATCAATCTAGCGAAGTTGTAGAAAACCTTGTCACGATCGCACCGGTGTTGTCGAAATCATGTTCTGACACCTCGATCACCTTGAAACCAAGCTTTCTCTCTAAAGAAACTTAGAGTCACTCTCTCTACATTCAGAACTTCAAGCTTCAAAGTGTGAAAATGGGGAAGTGTGAGTGAAAGGGAAAAACTTTGACTTATGGCATCCTACTGAGAACGCTTAAGTGTGCAGAAATGCCACACTTGAGCGTGCCCATGCTTGAGCGTGGGGTTATTCCACGCTTGAGCATGGAGCCTCATCCACTCCGGCTTCTCCCTGGCCTGACACGTGTCGCATACGTGTCAAAACCCACACCAGCTGGCAAACGCACTCAGCGCGCTTGAGCGTGCACTCTTCCCATGATTGAGCATGCTGCTCACCTGGGAAAAGCCTTCCAATCTCCTGACTTCCCCAATTTCTTGTGTTACACCTTAGGTACTTCCAACAGTATTCAAGCCTATTCCTAAGCTTTCAACTAAGCCTTAAACTAACACCAAACAGGCACACAATCAACCAAAGCTGTAGTCGAGATTAACCAACTCGATTAGAGTTATAGAAAATCGGGATGTTATAATGAGATACGTTCAGTCCCCAGTATTCACTGAGTTTTCTTTCATTATCAAAATAGATAACTACAGTGAGTATTCTTTGAACACCTAGCCTCTCCAGGCTCAAGTATTATTTTCACACCTAGCCTCACCAGGCTCAAGTATTATTTGCACACCCAAACTCTCCAAGCTCAAGTATTATTCATAACCGACCTCTTCAGGCTGTTAAGTATTCTTTGCACACATAGCTTATCCAGGCTCAACAAGTATTGTTCTTAATAGACCTCTCCAGGCCATTGAGTATTCTTTTCACCTAGCCTCTCCAAGCTCAATGAGTATTCTTCTTAACCAGCCTCTCCAGACTATTGACAGTATTGTTTTCGCCTAGCCGCTTCAGGCTAATTGAATTTTGATGAAGGTTACATAGAAATATTCTGCCAACACTCACAGAGTGTATTTACAATGAAGTACATAGAAAATGTTCTTCCTACACTCACTAGAGTGGATATATAATGAAGTTCATAAGAACTAAATAAAAGTCTCTCATAGCACTCACTTGAGTGAATATATAATAACTATGTTGAGAAGAAATTCCTATTGTGATGAAGATTACAATGTCTCCATTTCTCACTTTTTTGCGATGGTAGTGATACACACTAATTTGTGCATTTTCATTTCTTTAGGTTTCTCATATACCATGTCTCTTCATTTTTCATTTTCTACCTTTTAGCTCGATATAGCATACACACACATATCTGTGCATCATCTCTCTATTTTCTTCAAGCACACTATCTTGCTCTTCAGGTTCTCTATTTATATTCTTCTCAACAATAGATCCGTTGAAGTATTCTAGCTATTAAGATGAAATAGATTTGTTCTGATGAACCATTAAATATGGAGAAACGTTGGTCTCACTTTAAACAGAGGAGAGAGATTTTCAGATCATGGCAAAGACCTTTTGCTTCAGGTAGTTGAGGCTTTTTGCTATTTTAGTGTAAGTCATAGGTGCCTCAGAAAATGTCTATTTGTAGACTTCTTAAACGAGCTAACTTTATTTCTGAAAAGCAACATTCACCGGATATTTGACTTTAGGCTTTTGAAATACCTTCCTTTATATAAAGACATTTTTGTCCTTAGATCTTTTTCTGCAGATACTCATTAAAGATGCGTCTCATGATCAGTTGTCATTATGATGCTTTTCCTTTAGATTTAATGGAAGAATTTGTTCTGTAGCACTTTCTGCTTTTACGATACGCATGACCAGACGGTATAGCTCAATGTGACAGACGCTTGATAAACCTCAATTCTAGGCATTTTATAGGGGGTATTTGGGTAGAATTTCGATGTATTTCATGATAAATATTATTGTATTTCACCCCTTTTACTTAAGTTTTGACAGAATTGATGTTTGGAGGCAGTTTGACGAGCTTATGAAGATTAATTAAGGTTTTTGAGCTAAAATAAAGAAGAATACTGAAGTTCTGAGGTTAGCACGGCCGTGCCATACCTAAGCACTCCCGTGCAAGCCCTCCCAAGTCAGCTATCCAAACAAAGCCTTACAAAAATGCTTAAAGCTGTGCCACGCATGAGAACGGCCGTGCCATGCGTGAGCACGACCGTGCCAAAGTGAAGCAAGGCATAAGCAAGGGCTGATTGAAGCGAGCACGGCCTCACAATAGAAGAGCACAACCGTTCTGAATAAAGAGCACGCTCGTGTTGAACACCAGAAACCAGCAGGGTTATTGCAATCACTGGATGTCCCATAATGGAAATGGGATAGCATTGCAATGGATTTTGTTTCCGGACTACCAAGGACGCAAAGGAGGTGCGATGCAATTTGGGTAATCGTTGACAGGCTTACGAAGTGTGCTCATTTCTTGCCGATCAACCAAAGGTATTCTTTGGAAAGACTAACCCAGATTTACATCTAAGATTGCATGGAGTACCTTCGAGTATCATTTCAGACAGGAATCCGAGATTTACTTCTAGGTTTTGGCAAAGTTTAAATAGTTCTTTAGGAATTAAGCTCAGAATGAGTTCAACTTATCATCCACAAACGGATGGTCAGTCTGAAAGGACAATTCAATCTTTGGAGGATCTTTTAAAAGCATGTGTTTTGGAAAACATCGGAAGTTTGGACGAATTCCTTCCACTGATTGAGTTCACGTACAACAATAGTTTTCACTCGAGCATTGGCATGGCGCCATACGAGGCACTGTATGGACGAAAGTGCAGAACACCGCTTTGTTGGTATGAAACCGGGGAGAATTAGTTGATAGGACCAGAGATGGTGCAGCAAACAACGGAACAAGCTAAGAAAATTCGGGAAAGGATGAAAGTCGCACGGGATCGGAAGAAGAGCTACAGTGACAAGAGGAGGAGACCTTTGGAGTTCCAAGAAGGCGATCATATCTTTATGAGAGTCACTCCAAGAACGGGAATCGGCAGGGAAATCAAATCCAGAAAGCTTACACATAGTTTCATTGGACCATTTCAAAGTCATGGCCGAATTGGTCCAGTTGCCTACCAAATTGCTTTACCTCCCAACCTATCCAATCTTCATAATGTATTCCATGTATCCCAACTCAGAAAATACCATCCTGATCCATCACACGTGATAGAGCCTGAATCAATCCAGATAAGGGAAAACTTAGAATACGAAGCATTGCCTGTACGGATTGAAGATACGAGGGTGAAAGAACTCCGCGAAAAGCAGATTCCCTTAGTCAAGGTCATATGGGATACTACAACAGGAGATGCTACCTGAGAGCGTGAAGAAGATATGCAGCAGCGATATCCACATTTATTCTAAGGTATGTCGAATTTCGAGGACGAAATTCTTTTTAAGGGGGTAGTAATGTAACACCCCGTTTTTTTTTAACGCTTTCTAAAAGCTTTCTAATATTAATTAAACAGTATTTGTGTGTTTGTATTTTATTAGAGGGTCCAGAGAGTGAAATAAAATAAATTGAGACCATAGTCAAGCTTTACGCTATCGTAGGAAGCTATGGTTAAATTTTGGGTCGAAAACTCAGACGGAGCCCGATCTGCGTTTTTCAATCTGCGTTTTTCACTAATAGTAGTGTTTTACTACTATCAAGACCTAATTTGGACTCGTGAATGAGACAGTTAGTCTTAAATCCACGTTTCCTACATTTTTGCTAAAATGGGTCTTGACCTTCAAAAATGAAAATAATATAAACTATTCGGACGAAAACTCGAACCGGGAGCCAAACGGAGCCGAATAGGGATTTACCGGGACCCGCTAACGGATAAACTTGATGTCACATCAAGTCACATCACATTGGGATGCGTGACAGTGTCATGATGACGTTAGAAAATATCTGAACGCGTTCATACTATAAAAAGACCAAAATGCCCTTGGTCTTTTACCTAAAGAACATTTGTGCCCCTAAAATATCTAAAAAATTAGACAAAATGGCCCTCACCCCACCCATTTCACTCGGCAGCCTCTTCTCTCTCTCCCCCTTCATCTTCTTCTTCCTTTCTTTTCTTCTTCTCCATTTTCTCCATCACTTTTTCTCCATTTTTCTCAAGCTTCCACGAGGATTTTCAAGAAACTTTGGGAAGCAAAGTTAATCACCTCATCCTCCTCTATCATGTTATAGGTATAAACTTCACTCTTGAGCTCTCAATCTTCATTTTTCTCCATTGAAAGTTCATGATTTCAAGATTGTTCTTCAAACTTCAAAAATCTCTAGAAAATTGTAGAAAAATTCTTTTAAAGCCAAACCAATTTCTATAATCTAGTTTCATCCTCTAATTTCATAATCCAAGAGCATGAAATTAAATAAGTTTCCTAGCTTATTTAACTTAAAGGGGCCGAATCTAGCTATGTTGGGGGAAAAGGGTTTTGGTTCAATTTTTGTGAAATGATTCTTGATTTCACCTATTTCATTCCATAATCATGTAATCCAAGTGATGAGGAAAACAAATCAAGCTCTCACCTATTTTTCATGGTGATGGCCGAAACCCTAAATTGTTAGTTGAAGGGGTTTTGGTTCAAATCTTTGACAATAAATCATAGATCATGTCTTAGGTGTGCTTAAGGATCATTAATCCAAGAGTTGATAGAATTTCAACACCCCTAGCCTATTTAATTAAATAGGGCAGTAGCCTAACCCAAAAGATTAGAGAGTTTGTGATTTAACTGTATTAAATTCTGGTTGTGTTTTGTTGTGTAGAATTGGGCAAAACTCGAACGTTCGATCGTGCACCCGATTGGCAGTTACAGAGTCGTAGTCGGAGCCGCACGTGAACATCACTAAGGTGGGGAGAAAGAACTGATATCGTCTGAAAGGCAAGCTTAGTATAGAATATATGTATGTGTGTAGGGGACCCCTTAAACCCTGCTAGAGGTTGAACCCTGGATAAAGTGCTTAGACCTCAGGTGTAGGTACTTTTGGGCTATCACCACTAAGTTGATAATATGGATGATGTAATTGATTGAGGTTGACGTGTTGAATTATTTAATTGATTATCTGTTTACTTGTTATTTTGAACTGGTTGTGTGATATCTGTACTGGTAAAATTGTTGTTATGAGATTTTATTGTGATTTGGCTGGTTGAATGTTGATGAGAGTATGGTGAGTGATGATGTTGTTCGGGTTGATACCGTTGTGGTCCCGATCATGGAGCTGTGGCTCGTAGATGCATGGCGTCGTGATGCTGATGTTGATGATGATGTTGATGTGGATGCGGTGCGTCGTGGTCGTGGCCGAGTTGGTAGGTGTGAAGTCCCGGTATCAACTTGCGATGGATGTATGTTGCATATCATAGCATTTCATACCACAACATATTTTTCCCAAAAGGGGATGTCCAATTGGGGACATGATGTTTTTAATCCCGAGGAGGGATGTCCAATGGGGGACGTGATGTGATGTTATCCCAACGGGGATGTTCAACTGGGGACGTGATGTATCGGCTGACATACATATAGGAAAGTCAGCATATACATAGGAACTAGTATCCCTCTTATAGGTTTATCTGAGAGAATGACTTTTGAGATGGTTATGGTGTATGACTTAAGAAATGGGTGATGTTGTGTTGTATAGTTTATATGTGTTGTGTGATGCATGTATATATATGTTGTACTGATGCCCCTCTCCCATATTGATGATATATGTTTCTTATCTCCCATTATTTTATGGGAAGATCCCATGGAGGAGCCACTTGCTGAAGAACTGGATGGCATTCCGTATGAGCCAAATGCCAGTGGACGAGCCCAGGATCCTAACCTCGAGAGGTTGGGAAGTGATCATGGTTAACCAGAGAATTGTCTTTCTTTCCCTATTTTTATTTTTGGTCTGTATTAATATACTTTGTACGTATACACTGTTTCTATAGCTCTACTAATGGGGCAACCGATGTATGTGATATATCTCTTTATATTTTATAGCTGTGTACTATGAAACGATGCATGCCTTGATTTCGTTTCACTTCCGCCTTTAATTTTCCGCTTTGCTTCGTAACAACAAGGCGCACTAACGATTATAATACGATTAAGGTTAGTTAATATCTTAAGTTCTCCAATGGGACGGCGGGTCCTCTCATCGAGTGTGGAAGTCAATGCCCAAGCATGGGAGGAGAGAACACTTAAGCGTGGAAGGACACGTGTCAGTCATTATGCACCTGTGTCAAAACGAGGCAGTGCCTTTGCGGTGAGGAAACGCTCCATGCTCATGCTTGAGAGCAGGCCACGCCTAAGCGTTCCCACGCTCAAGCGTGGAGGAGCAGCACGCTTGAGCGTGCTTAGTGGAGATAAAAAGTGGAGTTTCAATCCATTTTTCATCTTTTATGCAAAGTGACTTTTCTTTTTCGCTTGGGAAACACAAAGAGACGCAAAGAAGCCATTGTTGGAGCTTCCGGAGTTTGATTCGTGCAATCCGACTATCGTAACCCTAATCACTTTTATTTGAGTAATTCAAGTCAATCTATTGACTAAATAGAAGATTTACTTTTATTTGAAATACATATGATCGTTTCTCATTTAATGCTTAGTCATTCCATTGAGTTGTTTCACTCAATCGATTGAGTCATGAAAATTCCATTTTCTATGAAACTCAAATATGACCGTTGGACATTTAATATTTGGTCAATCCATTAAGTTGTTTCACTCAATCGATTGAGACATGAAAAACTGATTTTCGTAGAAAACTCATGTCAGTCATTTAATATCTAGTCAATCAATTGATATTATTTAGTCAATTGATTCAGTGCTTTGAAAAACAATTTTCTTAGAGCGAAAAACATATGCTTTAGGTTCCTTGAAGTATTTTCTTTCAAAAAAACTTTAAGAGATATTTTTCATCATTAATCAAATGAGCCATACCAAGTATTAATTTAATAATGCTCTTACTTAAGTGTCTAAGACCCTAAAGATTACCCTTTCTTGTTCTTGGCCTTGATGCTTGAGCTCTTGGTACTTTTTGTTACTTCTTGCTTCTTGACTTTATACTTGAGTACCTTGAGCAGCTGCGTGCTCGTTATTTATATTTCCTTTTTGTCCTGCATACTTATGGTTTATAATCACAGAGCACTCAGTTGCTCTTAACATTTGCTGGTCTTTCAATACATCCAAGAAAAGGATGTTACAAATTGTTTCCCAAAAGGTACACTTATAGCTTCTGCTCATGGTTGGGAAGTCCCAACTCCTCGCAGCGCAAACACACGTCCCGTTGTTGGAAATATCTCTGCTCTCTGTTCTTGTCCTTCATCATCACAAGGTCTCCTTGCCATCCCTTTTCTTCAATCACGAGCTATGGGTCCTGACTTCCCACATCCGAAACACACCGAGTCTCATGCCCGGCAGTCCTTGATCAAGTGTGGTCCTCCACATCTAAAACATCGGAACCTTCTCTGTCCTTCTTCCCCAGTTGACACAGCTTGCTGCCTAGGACTATCATACTGTCAAGACCCAACTCGGCCTCTGCTTTTTTTTTTTAGGCTTCTCCTCTCTTTCCCTCTGATGGTTTCTCATTGGCCCTTTGTTCTTCTTCTGTTGACGAGCTTCCATAAAGCGTCAAGATTTTCTAGAGCAGTACATCTTTCGAGCATCTCTGGGAACCTGGAAATCCCCAAAGGTAGCATTGCCCTTTGCAGTTCATGCCTTAACCCATCTTCAAACCTCTTGAATATCTAGCTAGCATCCGGACGCACTTGATAAAACTTTGTGAACTTGAGTAAGGACTCAAACTTCATCGCGTACTCACCAACTGATAGGTTCCCTTGCTTTAGACTAAGGAATTCTTTTTCCTTCTCATGCCGAAGGGTTTCAGAAAAATACTTCTCCATAAAGCATGTCCTGAATAGTTCCAATGTGATTACTCTTCCTTCTGCCTCCAACATTTTCTATTGATTCTTCCATCAGGATTCCGCTCCTCCCACCAGCATAAAAGATGAGTAGGTGACCTTCCAATCTTCTCTACAACGCATAGCCAGAAAGATTTTCTCTACCTCTTGTATCAACAGCTCTACTTCTTCTGGGTTATACTCTCCATGAAACTAGGGTGGCTTGCCCTTCATGAATGCATCAAGCCCTGCATCCACCACCCCTTCTTCTCTCCCCTGATTTTGCGTCCTCTGCAAGAATTCTTGTTGTAGTTGCATCAGCTATGTATTCTGCTGTGACTGCTGCAACATGGTTGCCCTCATATCCCTCAGGGTTCTCATGACTTCAGATTCCTCTCCTCCAATCTTGGGAGGTCCACTGATCTCAGCACCACCATCCTCATACCTATCACTTTCTTTCACTGTGAGTCCTTCGAACCATTGGTTCCTGGTAAAAGCAACCTTTAAGTCATATTCATAAGACGTATAACATAGTCAACATGTAAATACAGATCTTATGAATAGCCGAGACAGTTATCATTGCTTCTCAACCTAGAAACAATAGACAACTCTCGAATCAGACACTTTACCCAACTTCTAAACATAGTCAATACCCTGTGCGAGTTCAACTAGATATAGCCAGTAACAACACTACAACCTGACAGTCTGGATAGAATCAAACAGCTCTGATACCACCTAATGTGACGCTCCCAAGACTTAATCTTACTATATCTGATACCAAAAACACGACATGAAAATTTATTTTAAACTTAAGACATGTAAGCAATTATAACAACTTAAAACTTTGCATCAGAGCTCCGCTTGAAATCCATGGCGTCAAAACAATATACACAAAAAGACGCCCCACTGGCAGTGGTACAAACACCATGAAAGACTTAAGGATACCTCTAAGGTCTTCTTCTCTTCTCGAGAAGTACCACGGTCAAACTTGTTGCGTAAGGAGAATCCCGCCTCAATTCAGCGTCACCCACTGCAGCACTCTCGCCAGCCAACCACCATCTTCGTCTTCGGATCACGACCCGAACAACACACATAAAGAAACAAGGAAAACATGTACGAGAGGTAAGAAACTCTACAACTATCATGCATAGGGAAAACACGTGGAATATAACACGCCAACATGCACAACCAACAAGCACAAACATCCCTCGAGATCACCACAACTGTCAACCTCCAGATTATCACAACTAGGGATCACCGCCTATTCTACATGCACAACTGAGTCGACATGATTGGCCAATTCTACAACATGCACTCTTAGCCATAAGAATATAACAATCAACCTCCAACTGTGAGGAATGACAAGCCAATCTCCAACTGTGTGGGTGGTTGTTCAACAAAGCAAGAATGTTGCCTCCAACTCTGACGACTTCGAATCGGACATTCAGGTAACCGCTTCCTAAGTTTCCAAGACAGTGCAATAGTGGTTCCTCCGACTGTGAAAAGCACTGCCTCCCCGAGCCCTTCCAACTATGAGTTCAGCCATCTTGGTCGCCCCGGACTGTCCATCTCGAACACCTAACTCGTGTGACAACCACTCAAACTGCTGTTGTAGTTGTACACACGACTTTTCACCACAACAATGCAAATGCTATGATTATGCATCCATCACCTTAACAACAGCTTAACCAATGTCTTAAAGGTCCACATCCTCCAACTGCAAGGATGTCACTCTCCAACTATGAGAGCCACCTTCAACTTAGACGAACTTACTTATTCTACCAGTCGGATACCATCAATTACTCTATCACTCTAACAACACACCAATCATCTCCAAATTCAACCAAGATCAGAGCACTCACAAAGTAGTCACATCAACAGACATCATGTCATCATAGTAAGCATCTCATAAAAGCATCATATCTAGCATGTTATCATATATGACATCATTTAAGCATGTTATCAATTATAGCATATAGGCATACAACCTCAATCAACATATATCATAGATCAAACTAACGACAATAAACCTACAATGCCTAAAACTACATTGGTACCATGATCCAGTAGTCCCCAATGTGAGTTAGGTGTTGTCGGTTACTGAACCACTAGTAGAGTTTGAGGAGCCCTACACATGTTAACAGTTATACTCTATGCCTACTTTTCCCCGATACTTGAGGTTCGTTCCTACTCACCTGGTAACAGATATATGTAAACTCCTGAATTAACGAACAACCTTGACCCTCGATCGCAACCGATCACAAACACACCAACGTGCACGTTCTCCAAGGTCACGGTTCTGCTACAGTTCATACAAGCATACCCACCGATCCGATTCCCATTCCGATCACACGCACGAGTTCTCCGATCACAGCTCCGTGACCGGTACCACTTTGGCGCGCCATCCAACAACACCACCAAACACAACCACAACAAAAAGATCAAAGATGGTAGAAATTTTTCGGAAGCTTCCCAGACTCGTACGGCACCGTAACAACCTTAAAAACCATAACCCCAACAAGGATCAAAACTGTGAGTGAACTCAAAAATCTAAGGGAAAAATAAGTGACAAAACTGTCACTGTGAAAGCTTTCCAGACCTCGCACCTACAATCCCGATGGTGAAAAGAAAGAACCATATATCCCGAACTGGCTTCTAAAATTTCAACCCCATCCAACGGTGAACGAATCTCTGGCGATGATTTTTACGGTGACAGGTTGAACTACATACGGGTTGAGCTCTTTTCTCTTCTTTTCTCTCCTTTCTTACTAGAAACTTGCTGGACTTGTGAGACAATGGGTGAAATCCAAAACCTTGAGAAAAGACACATGCAAAGACGCAAAAACGAAGACGTCAAAGCCACGATCCCGAATACGCAATCGATTTGAAAATCCGATGACCGAACTACCCGAACCAAGGTTCCAAAGTCTTCAACAATGGATGCCTTCTCTGTTGGAATAGGTGGCTTCGACTCAAGAGGGGAGGGGTGAATTGAGTCTCAAAAAATCTTCTTTAATTTTAGAAAATTACTTCTCTCAAATTCAATTGTAGAAGCTAACACCAACGATTATAATAATATGAATAAGTAAAGAGTGTAAGGCAAGAAGAGCGTGCAAACCAAAGATTTATCCTGGTTCAGTTCACCACCGTTGGTGACCTACGTCCAGTCTCCAGAATACGTTTCCGAGTTTTGTCCACTATAGTCAAGCTTCCAAGGCACTTGAAAAACCGTTACAACCAGAGCTCTCCTTACTTGGGATACCCCACCCTCGTATAGGAGCCTCAATCAAATAAATAAGGGATACCTCACCCTTTCACAAAACTGAGGGATACCTCACCCTCAACCTAGGGATACCTCACCCTTTCACAAGGTTTCAGCAATAAGAATAAGATGACACACTCCACTAGTGTAGATGGATACAAATTGAAGTCCTATGAGATTGATAGTAATAAGAACAATAGATGGCTCAAGGTGATTTCAGAAACTGTTTGCAAAAACTCTTGCTTTATGGAATTGCTCTCGTGTTATATGCTCTATGTTTTTTCAAGAGATGCTAAAAACCCTTTATAAAGGAAAGGAAAATATGTTCGTTTGTCTTCGAAAATGGAAGGAGAGTAATGCGCATGAATTTTCAGATTTTCACAATAAATGTGCCAAACAATCGATTGGCTTAATTTCACAATCGATTGGCTTTTCTAAAAGAAACAATCTTGACCGATTATAACCGATTTATCTGATTATGAAAATCGATTGCCCAAATCGATGTTAGGAGTTGGCAAATCGATTGATGCACAATGTAACGTGGTTTTAGGCTCAACAATCGATTTTTATAAGTGAAAATTGATTTTCAAAATCTGTTTTGCTAATTTGTTTGTATAGGTGAAAATTGATTTTGTAAACCTGTTTTTACAAGTGAAAATCGATTTTGCAAATCTGTTTTTGTAGGTGCAAATCGATTTTGCAAATTTGTTTTGTAAATATGTCATTGTAAGTGTAAATCGATTTTGCAAATCTGTTTTGAAAATCATTTTTTGTCAATGGATCATGATTCGCATGTAATTAATCTTTGAAATTGATATGCCAAGCTCTTAAAGAGCAGCACGCATGAATATCCTTTTTGCTTAACTTAGAGAAAAGGTTTTGGTTATCATCATTAACACCTTGAGCCATAATGGAACCTTAATAAAACAATCTCTTACAAAAGTATCTAAGACCTAATAATTTACCTATTCGATCCTTTGGTCTTGATACTTGAAAATCTGGTACATGATAGTTTGAACTTTTGCGTTTTGTACCTGTAAGAAATACTAAAACATCCTTTTGCCTTTTATTAGTGTTTGTCATTCATCAAGATATATAAGTAGGTAATTACATACTCCCCCTTTTTGATTATGACAAACCTTAGCTTCTTTCCTGAGTAATGTAGTGTCAGAGTTATATGAGCAGCTTGTGAGCGTGGGATGGATCTCCCCCTTTCTAAAACACATTACTCAATAGATGCATTAATAGACTATAGAAGGCATAAGATCAAATTATAAGGCATTATAAGGCAATGTAGGTTTTATTGATTTGCTCCCCCTGAATGATTCAAGTTTATGCATCGACAATAGTTCAATTTTTCTCCCCCTTTTGGCATGATAAAAAAGAAGGTAAATGGAGAAAATAATTCATTCATTAAAAATACTTAAAGGATAACAATCATTCATCAAAATGCTATTGATTCATAAAATCGATTTAATAGATTGAAGAAGAGAGATTAATACCAAAATGAGAACAAAGGGAAATCAATTAAGCATATATAAAAATAAATTTAGCTTATGCAAGATAAATCCAAAATGCCTAATTCCTTTCGAATATAGAAGAAACTCTCCTTATTAAGGGGTTTGGTGAGAATGTCAGCTAATTGCCTAGTGGTGTCCACGTGTTCTAAGACACAATCCCCATTTTGCACATGATCTTGAATTAAGTGGTGTCTAATCTCAATATGCTTTGTCCTAGAGTGTTGAATGGGGTTCTTAGTCAAGTTTATAGCACTAGTGTTATCACATCGAATAGGAATGTGATCAAGTTGGACACAGTAGTCCAACAATTGTTGTTTCATCCAGAGGATTTGGGCACAACAACTGCCTGCGGCCACATATTCTGCCTTAGCAGTAGACAATGCCACACTGGCTTGTTTTTTGCTAAACCAAGAAACTAGGGCACTACCCAGAAAATGGCATGTCCCACTGGTACTTTTCCTATCTAACTTACATCCTGCAAAGTCAGAATCGGAATACCCAACTAAGTTACATGTGGCGCCTTTGGGGAACGACAAGCCCATATTTTTGGTTCCTTTTAGGCTTAATTGCACTTTTGGTCCCTCAGGTATCACGATTGTGCAATTTTGGTCCCCCGGGTTTTAATTGCGCCAATTGGGTCCTCCAAGTATCACGATTGTGAAATTTTGGTCCCTCAAGTTTCCATTGCGCCAATTGGGTCCGTCACGTATCATGATTGTGCAATTTTGATCCCCCAAGTATCACGATTGTGCAACTTTTAACATCAATAGCCTATGAAGCACATGTGCGACTAATTTGGCACTTAATGAGACTAGTTTGGCAGATTACGTGTCATTCTTATGTGACACTTAATGATGTGCATTTGATCATTAAATGGTGTGAAATGTCAATGATGTCTTATAAGAATGTCCCGTAAACTGTTAAGTTGACTTCACTAAGTGTCAAATCAGTTCACGTGTCCTATGTAGGCTATTGACGTTAAAACTTGCACAATCATGATAATTGAGGGACCAAAATTGCACAATCATGATATGTAGGGGACCCAATTGGCGCAATTGAAACTTGGAGGACCAAAATTAAACAATCGTGATACTTGGAGGACCCAATTGGCGCAATTAAAACCCGGGGGACCAAAATTGCACAATCGTGATACCTAGGGGACCAAAAGTGCAATTAAGCCTTCCTTTTAAGTATCTTATTATGCATTTAACAGCAGCAAGGTGGGACTCTCTAGGACTAGCCTGATATCTAGCACACATGCAGACACTAAACATGATGTCAGGCCTACTTGCAGTAAGGTACAAGAGAGAACCGATCATACCTCGATATTTTGTCAACTCAAAAGGCTTACCGTTTTCATCTTTGTCTAAGTAGCATGATGTGCCCATTGGAGTAGATATTTCTTTGAGCTTTCCATTCCAAATCTCTTTAAGAGTTCACGACAATACTTCGATTGATTGATAAAAATGCCATGGTTTGTTTGTTTGATTTGGAGTCCAAGGAAGAAAGTTAACTCACCCATCATTAACATTCCAAATTCTTCCCCTTTTGAAATATCACCAATAATGTTATCTAAGGGATGATCTTTGGAAGCTCTCCACTCTTTTGGAAAATCTTCATGTGCTTCTTCCTCCTCTTTGATCTCATCAATATTGCTGTCTTTGTTTCCTAGATCTCTCTTATCATCCAAGTGGAGATGTTCTAAGGAATCTGCAAGATCATCAAGAGTATCCTTTCCCATCCTTTTGGGGTTAGTCTCATCGAAAGAAACATGCACTGATTCTTCAACAGTTAAAGTTCTTTTATTATATACCCTAAAGGCTTTACTAGATGATGAATAACCTATGAATATCCCTTCATTAGCTTTGGCATCAAATTTTCCTAGATTATTTTTACCATTGTTAAGCATAAATCAGTCGCATCCAAACACACGAAAATGAGAGATATTAGGTTTTCTTCCTTTGTATAACTCGTATGGGGTTCTCTTTAAGATTGGTCTAATTAAGACACGATTGAGAACATAACAAGCAGTGCTAACTGCATCTGCCCAAAAATATTTTGGGAGACTTACATCGCTTAGAAGTGTTCTAGCCAGTTCCTCTAAAGCCCTATTTTTCCTTTCTACTACCCCATTTTGTTGAGGGGTCCTAGGCGCAGAGAAATTATTTTGTATTCCATTTTCTTCACAAAAATTTTCAAACGCTTCATTTTCAAATTCCCCGCCATGATCACTTTTAATTGAGACAATTTTTAAATCCATTTCGTTTTGAATTACTTTGGCCAATTTCTTAAATGCTCTAAAAGTGTCACTTTTGTGTGCAAGAAATAAAGTCCAAGTGAACCTAGAGTAATCATCTACAATGACTAATGCATAAGAGTTCCCCCCCAATACTTTTAGTTCGAGAAGGGCCAAAAAGGTCCATATGTAGGAGTTGTAATGGCCTATTTGTTGAAACTATATTGATTGGTTTAAAAGAAACTTTTGTTGGTTTGCCCTTTTGACATGCATCACATAAACAACCCCTTTTAAATTTCATTTTTGGTATTCCAATCACAAGTACTTTTGAAATAAGTTTGTTCAAGTGCTCAGTGTGAATGTGTGCAATCCTACGATGCCAAAGAAAACTGTCTTCTTCTCTAGAGACAAGACAGCATACATCATTTGAAGAGATATCATCTAAATCTATCATATAAATATTATTAATCCTATGTCCAATTAATTTCTTATTTGTGTCATGCATGTTTTCAATCAAGCAAGATTTTGAGTCAAAAATAACTTTGTTACCTTTGTCACATAGTTGACTTATGCTCAGAAGGTTGTGCTTTAGCCCTTCCACAAAAAGTACGTTATCAATTGTCATTTCTGGACTTTTGCCAACACTTCCAATGCCAAGAATTCGACCTTTGTTATTGTCGCCATATGTTACATGTCCACTAACTTTTGGTGTGAAGGATTTGAATTTGCTAATGTCTCCTGTCATGTGTTTCGAGCAACCACTATTTAAGTACCAGTGTGTGATCTTGCCTTTTAAGCACACATACAAGAAAGACATTTATGCTTTGTTCTTAGGTACCCAAATTTTCTTGGGTCCTTGGTTGTTAGTGCCAAATAATGTTCCCCTGGGAACCCATAGTTTCTTTTCATTTGCCCTTCTCATGTTACAAGTAGATGCATAATGTCCTTTTCTAGCACAATAATAACATTTGATAAAAGGGCTGACATATGTATGAGCAGGCACAAACATTTTCTTTAAAAATGATTTTTCATGATCCTTGGGTTTATATCCTAAGCCAGCTTTATCATACACACCTTTTTGTTTACCTAACGAAACATTTAAGTTGTCTCTACCATTTGTAAACTTAGCAAGAGTGTTCTCTAAATCATTTATTTGTTTTTCATACTCACTACAATTTTTGCATGCATAATTTGCATGAAAATGCCAAATGCTATAATTTTCTCTTATCAATTCTAATTTTTCTTTGCTGAAGGCGATTTCTTGGATTTGCAGATATTCAATTATTTTCTTGGATTTTTCTAATGCTTTGGCCAGCCTTATAGAGTCATTGTGTAATTCAAAAAAGGCATCATGCAATTCATCATATGCAGGGACAGAAGTAATAGATGTTACCTCATCATCTCTGTCATGATCAGCCATAAGACACAGATTAGTTTCTTCATTTTCTGAGTTGTCTGATGAGTCCATGTCATTATCATCCCAAGCGATATATGCTTTTCTTGGCCTGCTGTCTTTCTTTTCTTTCAAACTTGTCTTTTTTCTGCAATTTTGGACATTCATACTTTATGTGACCGGTCTTACCACATTCACAGCATGTGGGAGTGGAGCTTAGGCCATCTTTGCTAAAGAACCTTTTTGAGGAGGAGAATCCGGGTTTTCTTTGGTTGCTTTTCTTCATGAATCGCTTGAATTTTCTAACCAAAAGTCCCATCTCACCTTCTGAATTTTCATCTTCCTCAAGATCCTCTTGACTTTCAATTTCTATTTTAGAAGAGGATGCTTTCAGTGCTAAACTTTTCTTTTTCTTTTCTTGTTCTTCATGTTCAGCCAGGCGGGCCAATTGTTGTTCATGCTCTTGCAGCTTCCCAAATAGTGTGGCTATAACACCCCGATTTTCGAGTTTTCCTTATTATTCAGTATTTATGAACTTATATTTTATTCGAGGCCTTAGAAATGGCAATTAAATATTCTGACCAGATAGGAATGTCCTACACAACCATAGGAAGCCATGGTTAAGTTTCGGGCGAAAGCTCAAACGGAGCCCAATCTGCGTTTTTCACGAATAGTAGTCTTTTTCTACTATCAAGACCTAATTTCGACTCGTGAATGAAACAGTTAGGTTTCATATTTTATTTCCAACAATATTGGTTATTTTGAAAATATTCAAAATAAATAAGTCGTCATACGACTTTTGGGCGAAAACCTAAATCGGGTGAAGAACGGAGCTGAATACAAGATTTCAGTGACCCGCTACGGATAAGGTTGAAGTCACATGATGTGCTATGACTCATTAGTGACTCATCAGTGTAATGATTACGTTTAGAAAATATTTGGACGTGAAATGACTAAAATGCCCTTTTTGCCCTTTAGAATTTATGGAATAACCATTCTAATCCTATGACTCACCATGTCACCATTACCTTTCTAGAAATATCTAGATATTTATAAGGGAAATGACCAAAATGCCCCTAGTCTTTGAAGGAATTACCAAATTACCCTTTTGGTTATTTACAAGTTTGCCTTGACATCAGTATATATATTTCTCTCTCTTGGCCATTTCGGCCATCACTCTTTCTCTCTCTTGTTCTTCATGTTCTTCATGAGTTCTTGAGTGTTCATCAAAAGTTCTTCACAAAAACCCTAGTTTGATCTTCAAAAGTTGAAGTTTTTGAGTGAAAACTTGTTTCTTCTTCACTAATCTTTGATCCTAGGAGGTATGATCCTCATCTTAACTCTCTCAACCTCTCTATTTCATCTCTTGAATCATTTGATTCATGAAGATCCAAGTTTAGATCTAGAACTTTGAAAATCCATAGAAAATGGTAGAAAAATCCTATGATCATGAAACCAATTTCTATGAACCCATCATGATGTGTACTTTGAGTGTCTAGAAGCATGAACCCAAAAGAAATTTTTCCCTATTCTTCAATGGGAGGGCTGAATCCTAAGAGTGGTGCAAGGATGGGTTTTGTTGCAATTTTTGGCTATATAGCACTTGTTCTAGCTTACTTGATGTCTTTGAACCCTAAACCCAAGAGCAAAACATCAACCAAAGCTCCTAACCTATTTCTCCTCTTCATGGCCGAATCATATAGCGTGTAGAACCATGAGTTTTGTCTCAAATTTTTGGGTCATAGGACTTGATTTAGTGTTAATCATGCTTAAGGATCAACCATCCAAAAGTTTGGAACCAAATGAGATCCCTAGCCTTTTAATCCTTTCATGGCCGAAACCTATACCTTCTTGGGGAAGAAAACTTATGTTTTGATTGATGTTGCTTTGCTGTTTGAATTGAATTGTGTTTGATTGTTTTAGGTGACGCGAACGGAGCCGGAGCCGAGAAGCGATCGAGTTTGCATTGAACTTCTTTTGTGAGGTAAAGGGAGGTAGTTCATTTTGAGTTTGGTAGCCTCATGGTATAAGATTGATTAGTGTGTTATGATTGAATTAAGACTTGATGTATATGTATACTTATATCCTGGATTGATTGGATGTTAAGTGTTGTGCATAGTTGGTTATTTGATATAACTGTGGCATGGATGCCTTGGATGATATCTTATTGTGATATTGAACTGTTGATATATATATATATACATATATTTATATCCTGGATGAGCATAGGACTGGCTATGTCTTGATAATTGTTAAAAGATTCGGAATCGAAAACAAAGTTTTGAAAAACGCATTTTGAAATTAAAAGTGATTTTTGGAAAACGTGTTGCTTTTCAAGAAAAGTTAAGTTCCCTTTTGAAATGTATGTTCTTTTGAAATTTATGTTCTTTTAAAAAGTGGTTTTGTGAAAAGTCGTGCAAAATGTGTTTTATTTTGTAAAGTGTTTAAAAAGGGCGTGAAACCTTAGAAAACGGTTTTGGTTTCAAGAAAGGTGTTTTTCCCGGAAAATGTAGAAATGTTTTATTTCAAGAAAACAAAAGTGTATTTTGTTTTCCAAAGTTGTTTTGAGAAAGTTTGACCGAAAAGAAAAATGATGAACCTTCGAGACGAACCCAAACCTAGTGGCCGAGACGTCGGGGCTAGTGTTTTGTTGATTGAGCACTTGGACTTCGTGTCCTATGTTTTTGATTTGAGTGGGCTTAATGCCTTTTTGAAACGAGTCGTGGACTTTATGTCTCGACATTTGAAAGAATGAACGCAAAGAAAACAGAAAACTTTCTTTGTACATGCATGAACCGACAGACGTGCCATTTGAAACCGAGCTACAACTCTAGTAGTTGAGAATTTAATTAGTCAAGACCACTAGGTCTATAGGGGCATTCTGTGCTCGAGATCCCACAAGTGGCCGGTGGCGTAGCAACCCCGTGCCGTGGTAAATCGGCTGCTAAACACGAATGAACTCGATCTGAGACTGGCGTATTCAGGATATGGTTATGACATGGTACCCTGGAACAATTGGAGTTCGGACCTAAATAGAGAGGCCGACTCATGAGACCAATTGTGTTACGAGTGTTACTACGGCCTATCGCTCGATGTTGGGTAGTAGTAATCTCCGGAGTACATGAATTAGAAAGATGATATTGAAGTCTCATGCATTATTATAACTTATGATTGTGTTTGAGATATTATATTGTGTTGTATAGATACCTGTTCATATAACTGTATTTATGCTGTTTGTCGCCTATGCGGCTATCATGATAAACTTATTATATGAGTATCTCACCTTTGCCTGTACATGTTGGACACCCTGATGTGTTTTTGGAACAAATGTACAGATGTTGATCATAGGTCCCCGCGAAGACGTGAGGACTCGGATGACGGAGCGTTCTGATGAAGTTGACATTGGGTTGTACCCCAATGGCTACTTTTAGCCGACCAACTTAGGAGTCTCTTATTTTGAGCAGTCTTATATTATATTACTGCACGCTTTTGGACTTATGTTTTCAAGTTGTAATATGTTATATATTAGACCAGGATTTATGTTATGTTTACGTTTTATGAACAGTAAATATCAACGTGTGATATGAAGTTTATTCCTTCATCTTGAGTTTGTATTGTCTATGCATGCAGAAAATTTTTAGAACCGCGTTTTCGAACGTAGCTACTTAATTAAAGTATTTTCCGAAAGCAACCAGCATTTTATTTTCTTGATTTATTTCTGCGTTAGAGTCCTAGTATGTAGCACCCGTGAGGGGGGTGTTACAGTGGCCAAGTCCATAGTTTCAAGGTTTCTAGATTCTGCAATTGCTGTTACCTTCGGCTGCCAATCCCTACTTAGACAGCGTAAGACTTTGTTAATTAAATCCTCATTTTTAAATTCCTTGCCTAGACTAGCAAGCTAGTTAACAATGAGCTGGAAACGTTTGGCCATGTCCTGAATTGATTCTCCTTGCTGCATCATGAACAACTCATATTCTCCAATCATCTTGTTCATTCTGGCACGCTTGACGTCGCTTGTCCCTTCATGGGTGACTTTCAGCATATCCCACATCTCATTTGCAGTCTTGTAGTTTGATACCCTGAAAAACTCTCCTCTACTCAAAGCAGATGTTATTATATTGCGTGCACGTAAATTGTATTGAGCTTTCTTATAATCATCTTCAGTGTACTCACTTCTAACTTTATCTACTAGTTTTCCTTGTACATCCTTTTTAGGAACATAAGGTCCATTTTCCACAGCATCCCAGACATTCCAATCAATGGACTGAATAAAAATAATCATATGTTCTTTCCAATAAGCATATTCTTGTCCACTAAAGGCAGGGAGTCTGCCAAAAGAGGCTCCTTCCGGAAGGAAATCACTATCTGAAGCCATTTTCTTGAAGCTGCTAAGCTCTTTGTGCAAGAGTCTAGCTCTGATACCACTTGTTGGAATAGGTGGCTTCGACTCAAGAGGGGAGGGGTGAATTGAGTCTTAAAAAATCTTCTTTAATTTTCGAAAATTACTTTTCTCAAATTCAATTGCAGAAGCTAACATCAACAATTATAATAATATGAATAAGTAAAAAATGTAAGGGAAGAAGAACGTGCAAACCAAAGATTTATCCTGGTTCAGTTCACCACCGTTGGTGACCTACGTCCAGTCCCCAGAATACGTTTCCGAGTTTTGTCCACTATAGTCAAGCTTCCAAGGCACTTGAAAAACCGTTACAATCAGAGCTCTCCTTACTTGGGATACCCCACCCTCGTATAGGAGCCTCAATCAAATAAATAAGGGATACCTCACCCTTTCACAAAACTGAGGGATACCTGACCCTCAACCTAGGGATAACTCACCCTTTCACAAGGTTTCAGCAATAAGAATAAGATGACACACTCCACTAGTGTAGATGGATACAAATTGAAGTCCTATGAGATTAATAATAATAAGAACAATAGATGGCTCAAGGTGATTTCAGAAACTGTTTGCAAAAACTCTTGTTTATGGAATTGCTCTCGTGTTATATGCTCTGTGTTTTTTCAAGAGCTGCAAAAAACCCTTTATAAAGGAAAGGAAAATATGTTCGTTTGTCTTCGAAAACGGAAGGAGAGTAATGCGTACGAATTTTCAGATTTTCACAATAAATGTGCCAAACAATCGATTGGCTTAATTTCACAATTGATTGGCTTTTCTAAAAGAAACAATCTTGACCGATTATAACCGATTTATCTGATTATGAAAATCGATGTTAGGAGTTAGCAAATCGATTGATGCACAATGTAACGTGATTTTAGGCTCAACAATCGATTTTTATAAGTGAAAATTGATTTTCAAAATCTGTTTTGCTAATCTATTTGTACAGGTGAAAATTGATTTTGTAAACCTGTTTTTACAAGTGAAAATCGATTTTGCAAATCTGTTTTTGTAGGTGCAAATCGATTTTGCAACTCTGTTTTGGAGTTGTAAATCGATTTTGCAAATCTGTTTTAAAATCTGTTTTTGTCAATGGATCATGATTCGCATGTAATTAGTCTTTGAAATTGATATGCCAAGCTCTTAAAGAGCAGCACGCACGAATATCCTTTTTGCTTAACTTAGAGAAAAGGTTTTGGTTATCATCATTAACACCTTGAGCCATAATGGAACCTTAATAAAACAATCTCTTACAAAAGTATCTAAGACTTAATAATTTACCTATTCGATCCTTTGGTCTTGATACTTGAAAATCTGGTACATGATAGTTTGAACTTTTGCGTTTTGTACCTGCAAGAAATACTAAAACATCCTTTTGCCTTTTATTAGTGTTTGTCATTCATCAAAATATATAAGTAGGTAATTACATTCTCTTCTTTTATTGTTTTACTCCCTATGACTGCACCTTGTCTGCGAGAAGAAGAAATGAAGCAAATGTCTTTCTTTTGCTTTCATTTTCCTAGGCCATGTTAGTTTAGGTGTTAGAGGAAGTTTAGGTGTCATTAGGAGATTAAGTTAGGTGGGTTAGTGGGGTGAGAAGTCGCCGCATGGCCACCTCCCCTCCTTGCCTTGACACGTGTCCAAAAGTGACACGTGTCGTCCTCACGTGTCACCGCATGTTGTTCCGTAGGCACGCCCGAGTCTATTCTTCTGCATTTTCCTGCGTAAACTGCTGCTAGGATATTTTTTTCCTAATTCATTCCAACCTTTGCACCAATCCAAAGCCTTCTTCAACACTTCTTTTAAACATATGATAACACATATCTAAGCTTCATTAATCACTTGATTACCCTTAACTAAGGCTTGGAAAAACCAAGATGTTACATTAAACATAAAGAATGTTTGACTGGAAATATTCAAACGTAGATCATTTATGTAGAAAATTGTGCAATATTTATCTTTAAGATCTTACAAATTCTTAATGGTATTTTTTTTATTATTTAATTTGGATACTCTCTTAGGGTCTGTTTGGGAGTTTGGAGGGGAAGGGATGGGAGAGGATTGAGGTGCAAGGGAGGAGAAAGAGATGGGGAAGGGAGGATAGTCCTCACCTTGTATGGAGGTTTATTTTCCAACAAAAGAACCAAAATCCCCCAATTTGGGGAAAATAAAAAAATGAACTAGGGAAGGATTGTGGAGGGGTTTGGAAGACTTTCAAATTTTTTTACATCCCCCTTTCTTGTAAAAAACTCTCAAAATGTCTTCCCCTCCTCTGCCTTCCCCTCCAAACTTCCAAACAAACCCTTAGAGATTGTTATAAGACTAACCTCTCCAAAGTGCTTGATTAGGAGGTTTTCTTAACTATTCATAAAAGACTTTTTTTAATATTGCACTACTTGAATTTTCAAATGTCACTAACAATTTAAAATTTAGAACTAAATATTTATTTTATTATTGAATGTAGTGATGAGCTAATTGCACTTTTAAAGGATGATAATATTAAATTATTATTATTCTTTAAATGCACAAGAACTTTTGAAGTGCTCTATGGGATGGGTCAATTTGGGCCCCGAAGTTTATATCGGTTATGGCATAGAAATTAGTCACGGGTTTCATTCTTAAATATCTTTCAAGTTCAACATGGGCTTTATGATAAATAAAAATAATTAACATGGATCACATGAATCAGATCCCAAAGGAAAGCATACCAAGCTACTTCAGAAAATAGACTTATGAAGCATGTTATGAGTTCATCATCTAGCCAACCAATGGACATAACATGTGGCAGAAAACTGAATTCAGTGACATACTGCCACCTCCATGTAAAAGGCCTTAGGGAAGACGCAAGAGATCAAGGAATAAGGAAGAGGGGTGAGAAGAATAAAGAAGACCCAAAACAAAGCAGAAGAGGTATGCAAAATAAGTGCTCCAAGTGTGGTCAACCAGGACACAAAAAGGGAAGCTGCAAGGGTCCAATTGGAAGTTAGCAAGCCAAAACACAATCCCAACAACAAACTGTGATAGCAGTTTCACCTTAAGCACAAATACAAACACAACAAGTTGCACCATCTACTGGAACAAGAAGAAGGAAGAAGGGACCAGCTGCAACTGCACGTCAGCCAATGGCCCAACCGGTTGCCCCATCTCCAAGCCAACCAACTGCACCAACTGCAAGTCAACTAGCTGCACTAGTTGCAATAATGGCCCAATCTGTAATAGTGGCCCAATCTGCAACAGTGGCAGAATCATATGCAGCACCAACAGTGGCCCAAACAGTTGCAGCACCAACAGTGGCCCAAGCTTGAATATGACTAGGGATGGCAATGGGTAGGGTATTATAGTACCCGTCCCCATACCCGCGTTTTACAAAAATACCCGTACCTAGACCCTTACCCGCGTGGATAGCAAATTAAGTACCCATACCTTTACCCGTTGAGTACTTAAGTACCTATACCCCCACTCATTACCCGCACTTTAATTAACTATGAAAAACCAATAAATAAAAAAAGAGCATTATTAAAGTCTAAAATATCATTATAGTATATAACAAGGCATACTATGCTAGTATGCTCTCAACCAAACAACAAATATTACAATTAAATAGGAATTAGGAAGAAGAAAGTTATGGTGAAATGGTGAACGGACAAAACGACGCTAGGAGTAGGAACTCAGGAAGAATAAGAAAGTAGTAATAGGCTAACTTTCATTTCAATTTTTTTAATTTAATATATTATTAGTTATATATATATATATATATATATATATAATAATTAAATAAATATTAATATATAGGTATGTGGGTATGGGCTGGGGTGGGTACTAAGGTACCCGTACCCGCACCCATACCCATCAAATCTTGCGGGTAATTACCTACTTCCGTACCTATACCTATTGTGCGGGTAATTATCCTATCCATCATGGATAATTTTTGCGGATACCCATTGGGTAAAGTTCTCATTGCCATCCCTAAATATGACCTCTAAGAAAGCTTACTCCAAGAAGACAAAAGACTTAACACAAGGTTGATAGTTATGGGTTTTTTGGAACTGTAGTACTTTCACTTAAGTCTTTTTGGAATTTTTGTAATAGACTTAAGTATGTTTGATTATGGGTTTTTTTAAGATGGAGATGAGTTGGTCTTTTTGGAATTGTAGGCACTTTGGTTATAGTTTTTTCTTGGATTATGTTATCACAATTGTAATGAATTTAGCTATGGATTTTATGGAATGTACTAGAATTGGTTATTGGAATCAATGTTGCAATTTTGTTGCCATTTGAAATTTTGTTGCAATTTAGTCTTAGATTTTTATGGAATGATTCTGTTGCAATTTTGATTTGTTACACAAATGGCATTATAAACAAATGTCCAGGAACTATTGTAATCAAAGATAACACCAACAACATTTCATTCAAAATACATTTAACAAATTTGGTTGAGTACAAGCATTTGACACAATTAACAAAATGTCTCTCTCAATTCCTAATAACAGAATGTCCCTCTCAATTCCTAATAATGGGATATCCCTCTCAATCACCTACTTTCCATTACATAACATCAACACAAGTAAAACATTTTATACAATCAACAAAATGCAAGTAGTTATTAACATCTTCATCCATTTTCTTGTTCTGTTCAAGTTGCTCTGCAATAACAGAATCTTCCTATGCTGCTTTACTGTCAATAACATTCTCACCATCTACATCCTCCGACAACCACTAAAAAAATTGCAAGCCTTGACACCATATCTGAACAACACATAAAAAACAAATGAGAAGTTAAGTTAAAAAGGGATAAAGAAAACCATAAAAAACACCATGATTGATAGAAAATGTCTTACCCTGAAGTGACTACAACCCCAGAATCTCCTTCCAAGATTGGTAGGGGTACCCGCTGTGCGCACTTGGGCACTATCACCGCAAAAGCACAATGGTGCCCACCTTGAACTATCACTACCGTAACTCATGCATGAACACTCACAATCCATACTCAGAGAACGATTTTGCCTCGAATAACCTTTTGATTTGCAGGAATCACATGTTTCAGACCTACAAGAAGCCATTGTTGCTTAATAATTTGGTCCCAAATCAGGAACCCTAGTTTGGCTTAAAAGGGGGAAGATGGAAGAGGGAGACCTTCCAACGAATAGATCCACGCCAGGAGATAGGAGGCACATGCCAACTAGGTTCGGGAACGCCACATAGGAGAGACACTAACAGACTTTGACGAAAAGACAAACATTGTTAACCGAAGCTAACTTATGAGACCTAATTGACAAAAAAAACTTATAGGACCAAATCGTAAAAAGAAAATAAACTTAAGGGATCAATTCACTAGTTTTGCCAGTAAACAAATATCGGAAAAATGCAACATATCATAAGGTATTGAAGACATGAAACATAAAAGAATGTTTGACTGGAAATATTCAAACGTAGATCATTTATGTAGAAAACTGCCCAGTACTTTAAGATCTTACAAACTTTTAATAGTATTTCTTTAATTATTTGATTTGTCTATCCTCCTAGACATTGTTGTAAGACGAACCTCTCCGTAGCGTGTGATTAGGATGTTCTCTTAATTATTCTTAAAAGACTTTTTTTAAATATTGCACTACTTGAATTTTTAAATGTCGCTGACAATTTATAAGTTAGAACTAAATATTTATTTTATTATAGAATGTAATGATGAGCTAATTGCACTTTTAAAGGATGATAATATTAATTTTTATTATTTTTTAAATTTTTAAATGCGCAAGGATTTTTGAAACCTCTATGGGATTGATCAATTTGGACTCCGAAGTTTATATTGGTTAAGGCATGATAATTAGTCATGGGTTTCATTCTTCAATATCTTTGAAGTTCAATGACATGGGCTTTCGATAAATAAAAAAAAGTAACATGGACTTTCGGACAGGCTAAAAAATCTTTGGTCCGTGGTTTCGGGCTCCTGTGGGGTTTCGGGTCCCTTAAGAAGGCGAAGAAATGTGGCATAAGATCCACTTTCATAACCTAAAAGGCGCGAGAGCAGAGCAGAGAAGCTTAGGAAAGTGACGGCTCCACCGCGTAAGCGCCATGGTGCACGTTTCGTTTTACCGCAACTGTGAGTCTCTTTTAGATCTACACTGTTCTCTTTAGTTTTTAGTTTTCAATACTAAAACTATGTCGATCTATAAAGTTTTTAATTCGTGACCTGCCATAACACAACACACGAAAACAATGTTACAATGTTTTGGTTTCTTTTTTATGAATAGATGGGAAAACATTCAAGAAGCCTCGTCGTCCGTACGAGAAGGAACGGTTGGATGCGGAGTTGAAACTGGTGGGAGAGTATGGGCTTCGGTGCAAGAGGGAGTTGTGGAGGGTTCAGTACGCCCTCAGCCGTATTCGTAACAATGCTAGGAATCTTCTGACCCTTGACGAGAAGAACCCACGTAGGATCTTTGAGGGTGAAGCTCTTTTGAGGAGGATGTTCCGTTACGGGCTTCTTGATGAAACCCAGAACAAGCTCGATTATGTGTTGGCTCTTACCGTTGAGAACTTCCTTGAGCGTCGCCTTCAAACCCTTGTTTTTAAGTCTGGGATGGCCAAGTCTATCCACCATGCTAGGGTCCTCATAAGACAGAGGCATATCAGGTTTTCTATTTCTCTCTTTTTTTTTTGTCTTTTCTCAATTTGATATATATTAATCTGAATTATGTATTCAACATTTGAAGAATGGTACTTTTTATGTGTTTACATTATGTAGCGACAACTAACAATCTTTGAGTTTTGTATTTGTATCAAATGTGTTAAGTGAAAATTACTGCTTCTCTGTTTGTTTCATTATGGGATTCACTTTGTGCTACTTGATTGGGATTTTCAGCTTCGTATAGGAACTACTTTCTAGAAATTTCTATTGTTTTTATCCTATTACACCATCAAAACCAGATTGTGTTGATTCTATCTTTAGATTCAAAGACCAAAAAATCTTGTATGTTGTTTGGTTACTGTGTTGTTGTTTCTTGTAAGTCGAACCTTAGTTGATTTTCTAGTCAAAGTTAATAAGCTAGTTTCTTTTCTTGTCCATTGGCCCTTCTAGAATTTTGAACAATGTAGTTTATCCATATGCAAATATGGCCTGTTGACCCTACTTTCAGGACCTCCACTTTTTAATTACTGATAATAAGACCCTTTTGTTTGCTTTATAAATTCTATGTTGTTCAAGATGAAGTTCCATTTCGTGTCTTCCAGCTTCCATCTGTGCACTTTTGAGAAGACATAAAAGCTGCTATCATTTTCGCTTTGTATGCCTTATGTTCAGAGATTGACATTTTTTTTCCATTTCTGGTTTGGCAGGGTTGGTAGGCAGGTGGTGAACATTCCATCTTTCATGGTGAGGGTTGATTCACAGAAGCATATTGACTTTTCACTTACAAGTCCCCTTGGTGGTGGACGTCCTGGAAGGGTCAAGAGAAAGAATCTCAGGGCTGCTGCTAAGAAGGCTTCTGGTGGAGATGGAGACGAGGAGGATGAAGATTAAATTATCAATGTCTTTGGGTAGTGCTTTTAGATCTTGCGCCAGCTTATTTGCTCCCTCGTCTATCATTTTTTAGTGTTATACTTGTTTGAGAAAGTACTTTGCCTGATATATGTTGTTTTGAACATGAGTTATTTTTAAAGTATCAAAGATTTTCCCCAATAATGGTTGTCACTGATTTGTTAAATGGTGTCAACTCCTACTGTGTGGTTTCTGAGCTTCATTTTACTGTTGTTAAAAATTCATCGTATATGAGTTTGAATGGATCAAAATTTTGTGGGTGGATATTTGGCGATAGAACTTGAAAGGTTTTGAAGGCTTCAATTTTCGACCTCTGCAATATTTGCATCATTTCCTCAGGTATATAGATGAATAAGCAAATGCCCATCCACAGCAGGTATGTTGACGGTAAAGGCCATTGGTGAAGCCTGTAGCATGTAGTGTACAACTTCTACTCGAACTAGTGTGCTATTAAGGATTGCATTTGGAGCACCTGATAAGAATGACCTGATAGTATATGGATATAGTATCATGCCCCTTACATGTGTTTGACTGACACAGGATTGCATAATTATATCCTATCAACCAATTTTATCCTTTTATAACATGATAACTCTCATCTCCTTCACCCTAGGGTAAGACATAACCTTTATCATCGACTCTCTTATTGTAGACGCTACCTTTGCCAAGATCAACCACCACTACCATTGATAACTTTCCTGATGACCACCATCGAGCCACTTCCGTTTTCAACCACCACAGCCATGTCCAACATTTTGTGCTTTTCAACCACTGTGATATACAGAAGGGCCAATTAATTGAATCCAAATTCCAAACGCATTTCACTTGACGAAATTGGATAACATTGCAATTAAGGGGGTCTTTCAAGAATAAATGTTGTATAATAAATCAAATTCCTAAGATAACTTTAAAATCGTTATCTATAAAATTGAGGAAGTCTAGGGCTAATTAAGGGTAATTTTGTAGATTGTCTTAGGCAATTTAGTAAATTCAATAATAATTAATATTTTTTTAAAAATCTTAAAGTAGGTAAATAAAATCAATTTAAAAGTAAGGTATCTTTATATCTAAAAGTAAGGTAGTCTAGGGATATGTCTTAGGGATAATTATTAATCTGTTTTTAAAAATCTTAAGTAGGTAAATAAAATCAATATAAAAGTAAGGTATCTTTATATATAAAAGTAAGTTAATCTAGGGTTAATTAGGGGTAATTTTATAGATTGTCTTAGGAGCAATTTGGTAAATTCAATAATAATAATTATTAATCTTTTTAAAAAAATCTTAGAGTAACTAGGTTAATAAAACCAATATAAAAATAAGATATCTTTATATATAAAAGTAAGATAGTCTAGGGTTAATTAGGGGTAATTTATTATGACAAAATATAAAAGGTTTAATCACTCTAGTGGTCCCGAACTATTTGGGAATTTTTAAATAGGTCTTTAAACTAAAATTTTTTGTAATTGGGTCCCTGAATTTCTAAATACTTTGTAATTGGGTTTCTGCACTTTAAACGTTTGTAATTGGGTCCCTAAATTTGTAAATAATTTGTAATTAGGTCCCTGGGGCAAGAGAAGAACCTTGTAATTAGAGTACAGTATAAATCTCTTTCGAGGTTTCTTGTCGGTCTTGAAGTTTAATAGAACTATTGGATCACCACAATGACAACGGTTTTAAAAATGCTTCATATCGGAAGGATATAATTACAAACTATTAACAAGTTCAGGGACCTGATTACAAACGTTTAAAGTGCAGGGACCCAATTACATAATATATCAAAGTTTGGGGATCTAATTACAAATTTTTTTAGTTCGGGGACCTATTTAAAATTTTCGAAATAGTTCGGGGACCTGCGAAGTAATTAAACCAATATTAAATTGTTAGTAGTTGTTTTATTTTGTTATTATTTTAAATTTACAAAAAAAAAATTGTCTTCCAGATACTACATAATTAAATTCTTGAAACATTATCCGTACATCACACGAGTTCATTGTCTAGTAATTTTAGTAATAGTTTTTTTTTTGTCTTTTTAAATTATTATTTTAGCGACTATTGAGGTTTTGATTGGTTTTGCCCAATAGGCACTCTCCATGCAATATATCGTTTTCTAATATATGGGCAAGAATGGTGTAAGTATATTCAATTGAATTTTGATGTTTGATGAATATAAGTATACCAACCAAATATGCAAGGAAGTTTGATTTGTTTATACAGGAATGCAAGAAATCAAGTTCAGCATTATTTCTTAAAAGAGCATTAAGTTACAAAGCATCAAGACCAAGTAATAACATTTGATAGATATTTTTGTACCCAAAAAAAAAAAACATTTGATAGATATTTAAGTTTTAGATGCTTGTGTAAGAGAAAATGAGTTTGCTCACATGATAGCTCTTTTATTTGCATGAAAATATGTTTTACAAAGGTTTCATGAACTTAGTTTGCATCAAAATGTGTTTGAAAACAAGTTATGCATGAAAATTTGATTTTGACAAATTTATACATACATGTATATTTTAAGTCTGAAAACATTTATTTGAAAAATCGTGTAATACATAGATATACCAGTTTGAACATCCATGTATAATGAAAGTCAGTAATGCATCGATGTATTCCATAATACATCCATATATAATCAAAAGATAGAACCGATGCATTGACTGAAACATTAAATACATTGATGCATTAATAGCATACATTGATGCATCCTATATAAAAAACTAAGTCATATGTTCTGAGTTGATTTATACATCAATGTATGGGTTCTATGAATTGATGTACTCAAGAACTACATCGATGTACTCAAGATATACATTTTTGTACATGTGTCTGAGATAGTCAATTCTTGTTTAATACATTTATATACCAGAGTGTAAATTGATGTACAACATTCTGAAACTGAAAAACAAAACTTTCCTAAGATTTAGGGAATTCTTATCTTCAATCATAACGTTCATATTTTTTAATACTTTATAAATAGGAATTGAAAAAGCATATCTTTGCATATGAAATCATATTGAAAACATCATATCAAAAGAGTTTTGATTCATTGAGCTATCATTGTGAAAGTGAGCTTTTTCCCATAGTTCTTCAAGTTGTGAATTCTACTGTGAGTTTTTCATATGAATTCCATCTATTGTTTTTGAAAAGAGAGAGTGAGGGATCTCGCTGGTTGAAAGAAAAAGTTTGTAGCGTGAGGTATCCCTTCGAGATTTGAGAGTATTGAAGCTTGTTCATAAGGGTGAGGAATCCTGTAGTCTATAGGTGAAGATTTCTCTTTCATGTAAAGGTTACAAAAACTTGGTTGAAGCTTCTTGATTGGTGGACAAATCTTGAGAAGAGGTTCTTAGATGTAGGTCACCAATGGTTTGGTGGCTGAACCCGGATAAATCGGTTTGCGAGTTCTCCCTCTCTTAAACTTTTAGGTTTTGATTTTAAGTCTTTTCTATCTAAATTGTTGAATTACTTTTTGTTGTTATTGTGGTTGATAAACACTAGTTATTTCATGTCCATTATACAACCTTAATAAAGATTGTGATTGAAATTGTTTTTGCAAATTTTTTTTCAAAAGTCTTGAAAACTCTTAGAGTCCAGAGCCACAACCAACAAGTAGCATCAGAGCTAAAACTTTTGTTTAATGCTTAATAGCTTCAATAGAATGACTTCAAACGATTTTATTTCGGAAGGGGTTTCCCTTGCACACCCCTTGATTTTAACGGGACTGAATACATTTATTGAAAATAACGAATAATAATATTTCTTGAGGCTCCTGGTTTTTACATTTGGGATGCTACTGAAATTGGACCTTATGTCCCTTTTACACATACTCAAAGTGGTGCCCCAAAAGTCAAACCTAAAAGCCAATGGAATTAAGATGATAAAAAGAATGTTCAATATAATGTTTGTGCTAAGACTATTATATATAACTTCTACTTTGAGTAGAAATGAGTTTTTCACGGTATCAAATTGCAAAACAACACAAAGGTAATGTGGGATACTCTACAAGTCAATCAAAAGGCACAAACGATGTAAAAAGAGCGAGAATGAACACTCTAACACATGAGTACGAATTTTAGAATGAAACAAGGAGAAGCAATGCAAGAAATGTAGAAAAGGTTCATACACATTCACTACAACAATTCATAGATTTATTGATGGCTTATTTAATTAATATTTTTAAATAATTAATAGAAAATATAATCATTTAATTAATATAAAATATAATTAAAATATTTAATTAAATATAATTATTTCATTAATATGAAATATATATTTTTAAAAAACAATAAATAATCATTACCTACGAATACGGCTGAGACCATACTGCTAAGCCATCGATAATACGGATGAGAGCATACTAACGGGCAATGCCGTCGGTAATTTAGATGAGCTTAATGACGACCTCAATCGTAGGTAATTACCAACAGTTTTAACACAAAGTCGTTGATAATGTATACCGACGAGCATTTTTACGACAGACGAAGTGAGGTTGTCGGTTGGCCGTCGAAAAAGGGCCATTACCGACGGCCTTAGGGTTGTTCTGAGGGCTTTTGGTCGTTGGTAATAGACTTTTTTCTTGTAGTGATTTTCAATCAACTTGCTAGACTTGGAAAGACAATTTCCAATGACGACTTGATCAACAAGGTGATGAGATGCTTGAATAGACAATAACAACTAAAAGTGACTGCAATTGTTGAATCAAAGGATCTCTCATCAATGACAATTGCAACTCTTTTTGGCAAGCTACAAGAGCATGAACTTGAATTACATAAGTTAACTGAACATGAGGAAAAAGATAAGAAGAAAAAGGATCTAGCATTGAAAGCTCAAGCAGCCAGAGAGGAGGCTGAAAGCAATGATGAAAAAGATGATGAACGAGATGTGGCCATAAGAACTGAAACTAGAATAACGAAATTATAGGCATATTGGTTTTTCCAATGAATAAACAAATATATGCCTACCATTTACGATTCTTGGTCAACTATCTTGTTCGACTATGTTTTTATGCATCTCGCTGCACACGACGGCATTGCTCGATTCACAACCAATAACCTGTCTGTTGGCTAATCGTTAATGGATGAATACGACAATGCCCGAAGAGCCTTCTTTTTCAGCTAAGATTTTTCTCTCAGACAACCTCACCAAACAAACACACATGGAATAGACAACGTAAGGATGGCGTACAAGGGTTACTGAACTAAAAACAAACAAGCAAAAGGGAATGAAGGGAAAGAAAGGAGAACGACGATGTGTTTCCAAATGAAGGGAGTTCGAAGCGCGCCTTGGAGCCTTCGTTCCCACCTCACCGAAAACTTGCTTGGATCGGTCCTCAACTCCAATTTTGGAGGACATTAGACACACCCCAATATTGGGGTATGCCTAAGGATGAGTTGACCTTCTTGAGAATAATGTTAATGACTGTCATGTCCTTGGGTGGTATTATACTTCTAAATTCACAAAATATAATAAATAGTGTTATGAAAAGTACTAATTTTTTTATCTACCCAACTTATTAAATTATAGTATATTTAAACTGACTTAGTATTTTATTTTTTATTTTTTTAGCAAAGGAAAGAAGATATGCAAAAGCATCACTACCCTTCAAGGCATCCCAATTAGGTTGGCACCCCTAGAAGAGCTAATCATCTGCAGCATATCGACATGATTTATTAATAAGAATAAAAAAATACAAGAATGGGGGGCTAGACCTGACCCAACAAAACACAATTAAGAAAATCTATAACTAGGCAATCCATATCTATTATGGTTAAAAACATCCCTAATAAAATCCGGAATAGTGTTCCACCAACTAAAACTATTAATCAAAAGACCATGAGATGCCAGCTTATCTGCACAACTATTTCCTTACCGAAATATGTGAGTACAATGGATGTTCATTTCTTTTCTGAGCAACATGCAACTTTCCCATCGGTTTCTTAGCTTCCAAGGAATGTTAGCCGAACCATTAAAAGCCTTAACCACCAGTATAGAGTCACCCTCTAACCATAAAATTCTCCAGCCTCTCCTATGAGCTATTTCCACGGCATACATGGCTCCTGTGAGCTCAACATGATAAGCTATAGAAGACCCCAACTTCACATCAAAAAAGCCAAGAGCTGAAGCTCTATAGTCCCTAAAGATACTGCCACAGCTTGATAAACCCGAAGATCCCAAAGCAGCACCATTCGTGTTACACTTAATTCAATTACAAGAAGGAGGATACTAATTCACTTCTATAATTGATGGAGTTTTTCTTGGATGACCAGCAATAGAGAAAGATTTTAAAATCATAAACTCTGTTATATCCGAGGACATGATTCTTTTGCTGAGGTTTCCTGATAATGAGACGTTTGCCAACACCATATTCTTAGCTGTTCTCAAAGGAATAGAAGAGTTATCAAATCTGGATTTGTTTCTACAATACCAAATGACCCAAGTAACATTCACTATTGCTGCAGCAATCACATCCCTGACCTGAGTGCACCAGTTTCTGTAGCAAATAGAAAGAATCTCCTCCATGTTTAAGTTTCCAATGCTGACATTTAGAATAGAGAATAGCCAGTGCCACATACTCATAGCAAAGCAACAATCAAAGAACAGATGAGAAGTATTCTCCTCACTGAAAAAGCACAAAGAACAAGCTGAAACAACAAAGCAACCTCGCCTCTTTAAATGATCATTTGTTGGCATTTTATCCTTCAGGATTCTCAAGACTATGAAGGACTTTGATGGGGGAATGCAGCTATTCCAAACTATTTTTGACCAATTCACATTTTGTCCAGCTGGATAGATGACAGAATAAGGTCCTTTCAGAGTTAACTCACCTGAATGATTCATCCATTTTCTACAATCTTCCAAATTATTCTCAGCAGGAATATGGATTTTGTGCAGCTCTGCAGAATAGTAGGGCATTTGTTCAGCAGAGAGTCAGGGAAAATCATAATACCATTATCTATGAAGTCACTTAATGTTGCCTTCAGCTTTGACTGAACATTGACAGGGAAATCTAGATACTCCACTAAAGGCTTATCAAGCCAATTGTCATGCCAGAATCTAATGAGCTCCCTATTGCCAATTTACCAAGATGAATTTTCATAAACAATGTGAATATTAGCTCTCAAACTATTCCATAAAGATGAAGTAAGATGATAGGACATTGGAACACCATTTTTAAAAGCTCTGGCTCTTAACATACAAGACCATTGACAGTTTGAGGTCACTAACTCCCAAGCTAATTTCAACATTGATGCTTTATTGATGGATTGGATAGATCTCATTCCCAAACCACCTTCAGAGAGAGGTTTGCAAAGAGCCTTCCAAGCAACTGTCACTATCTTTCTTTAATCAATGTTACCAGACCATATAAAATTCCTTAGCCAACTGTCCACTTCTTCAATGCACTGAACTGGCCACTTATAGACCTTTAAACTATATATCAACATGCTTTGAACCACTATTTTGACCAACAACACCTTTCCCATGATAGATAATATATAGGTTAGCTTTCCAGGATGCTAGTTTAGACTTGATTCTATCCATGATAGGCTGCAAATAGGACTTTTTAGGCTTTCCTTTAAATAGAGGAATTCCTAAATATGTAAAAGGGAGAGAGCCTGCAAGGAAGCCAAGAAAAGTAGCTATATCTGACTTCCTCTTTGCTGTCATGGATCCTGCATAGAACTTGGATTTGGCATGGTTGATTAATTGACCCGAGGCTTCACCATAAGAACTAAAAAGCTTCATCAAATTCCTCATATTTTTCTGAGTTCCTCTACAAAACAACATTATGTCATCTGCATATAATATGTGGGAGAGAGTTACATAATGGCTTGAACCTGTCATAAGCTGAAGTTTGCCAGAATTCACAAGTTTAGAAACACCTCTGCTAAGAACCTCCTCTATTACAAGAAGGGGAGATAATGGATCTCCTTGTCTAACCCCTCTATTACAAGAGAAAATCCAACTATTTTCCCATTAACAGAAATAGACAGCTTTGCTGATAGAAGAATCACCCTAATCCAATTGCAAAATTTCTCATTGAAGCCAAAACAATGCAGAACTTTCAACAAAAAATTCCAATCTAAGGTGTCAAATGCTTTCCTGATGTCAATCTTCATTGCTCCATTGCCACGAAACACCCTCTTATCTAGCAAGTTACTGCTTCTGAAGCTGTACAGATACAATCCTCAATGTGTCTTCCTTTTATAAAACCCTTTTGATTTTCAGAGATAATCCTAGGGGCTATTTTTGCTAATCATTCTGCTAGAACCTTAGTGATGATCTTTAACTTATAATTGGCCGAAGCAATAAGTCTGAATTGCTCCACCCTATCAGCTCCTTGCTCCTTAGGAATTAGAACCACAATGTTTGCGTTATAATTAGGTAACAACCAACCTGTTTTGAATAATTGGAGCACTGCACTATAGACATCTTAAGCAATTAAATCCCAATAGGTTTGGAAGAAAAGACCACCAAAACCATCAGGTCCGGGTGCACCATTAACATTCAAAGAGAATACTGCATTTTTTACTTCATCAATTGTTGGCAAATCAGTTAAGAGTCTATTGTCTTCTACTGCTATTAGCTCAGGAATCATCTCTTCAACAATGCCATTGTCCACACATGAGTTACTTGAAGCAAATAAACCTTCATAGTAGTTAATAACATGCTGCTCAATATCTTCTATTCTGGTCAGCACCTGATCTTCATTTTTTAGCATAGAAATTGGTTCGATGACATGCCTAACTTTAGCCAACTTGTGAAAATATTCAGTATTCCTATCACCCTTGCTACTCCAGTCCACCCTTGATTTTTCTAACCAGAATTCCTCTTGATATTGAAGTGCCTACTGCAGCTTTAATTAAGCCTATTTCTCTTGGGAGTTTAGTATTTCAAAAGAGCTGTCAAGATCCAATTCTTCCTGGATTCTGCATAATTTAGTTTTAGCAGATAGCACCTGCTCATTGACATTACCAAAATCTGTTTTATTCCAAGATTTTAGTTTGTTTTTAACATTCTTTAATTTTTCAGATAACACAAACATTGGACAACCAAAAACTGGAATCTTCCATGCTTCCTCTACCATCTTTGCATAATCCGGGTGGCTTGTCCACATTTTCATGAATTTGAATGAAGAAACAGATTTTCTCAAGCCGTCATCCAAACTTAGAAGGATTGGATAGTGGTCTGATCTGCTTCTAACCAAAGTACAGCAACTAATAGAAGACCAAAAGTCTATGCTCTCACTGTTTACAATTTGCCCTATCCAGCCTCTTCTCAGTCAAAGCTGCTCCTCTTCTACCGTTAGCCTAAGTGAACTGAGATCCTCTAGTGATGACATGGAGAAGATTATTAGAGTCTGACCAGATTCTAAACTCTTCACAAGCAGTCCTTGGAGGCAAGCCAGTACTGCCTCTATATTCATGTGCACCAAGTACCACATTGAAGTCTCCTATAAAACTCCATGGACCATTATGACTATCTTGAAGAGAGGTTAATTCCTGCTACAAAGTCCTTCTAACAATATAATCATGTTCCCTGTTTGCTATCCCTCTAGCATTCCAAAAGAGGGCTTTCATTGAGAATGATTCTGCATTGCAGCCCTTGAACGGGTAATAACCTGCTGACCTCTCAACTTCCTTTGTATCTTTTTTTGGGACTATGAAACTACTTGTGTAAATTCTGCATCAGGATTTGAAATCTCATCATCGTCTTCACTGACATTTCCATCAGCCCAGAACTTTGTTACCAGTCTTACATCCTGCTTAGCTTGGCCCTTCAACTTGTCATTTGAACAAACTTGGTTACTTGAATTGATCTCCATCCCAGCATCCTCCGAGCCCTTCTTGTCTCCATTTGCAGCGGATTGAGATTCAAGAACTGTGTCTGAAACATGATCTTGAAATGCATTGTCAACATTTCTTGGAGATTCTGGGTGGATGAATCATCATAATCAGAATCTCTGTCCTCACCTCTATCCACAAATTCTTTTGCTGAATTATAATCCTTTTCTAATTTTTTTGAAGGATCATCCTATTCTTTATTTGAAAAGTTTAAACCATCCTCAACCAGATTGACATCAACTTGATCATTAACCTTTTCATGCATTTTAACCTATTTAGGCACATATACCTTTTTCATCTTTTCTTTAACTGGCTCCTTTTCTTTGACTGGCTTCTGACCATCATGCTTCTTCTTGCAGCTCCTAGAGTCATGTCCAATCATCTGACAGAAATCACAACAGGGAGGAAGATTTCATAGTCAATATTAACATAGAATGCAAAATCATTCCTCTCAGCCATCAACACATTAGGCAACTCCCCATTCAAATCAACCTCAACAAGAATCCGAGCAAAGTGCCTCGAGGTTCTTGTTTTTGTGGCTTCCTCTAATGTTTTGGAGATCCAATGCCATTTCCTATTTCAAAAAGAATCTTTCGCCTCCAATATTCTTGAGGCAAATCATAAATCCTGACCCATCTTTGCACATGCGACTGCCTTTGCCGATTAGGATTAAAGTCTGGGCTCCATCTAGACAACCTTAAGATTCTAGGACTCTGCGGACCATATTCTCCTCAGATCTTCTTGTGAAGCAAAAAAGAACTCAAAGTATCCTTTCCCAAGAGGATTCATGCGCCATTGAGCGGAGGGCTTCCAAAGAACATCCAGTTTCTATCGTAAATCAACAGCCTTTAAAGGCTGATTGCCTTTAGCAACAATCAGCCTTCCATGAAGACAATTCATGGATCCTTCCAATCCAAGCCTATATTCTTCCTCCGAGATTTTGATTGTGACTGAGTCTCCTTTGATGCAGGGCTTCGGTAGTTGGCTGAAGGAAACATCCAAGGCAGAATTACTAACTATTTGAGCAAAAGATTTGCTCTCATCAACAGGTTTGAACACGCCGCCTTGCTGAACAAGATTCACATTTGTTGCACCATGAATGGAAGTAACGGCAGGAGCCGAAGATGATGGAGGAATAGGGGGAGTAGACGAAGGGGGGAGAAGGTCAGGGAATATGAATTCCCATGGTAAATCGGAAGCCATGGTTGTTCTCATGCAAACCCTAGCCTCTCATGCAAACCCTCCTTTCTGAAACTGTGTTCTCACCATAAATAATAATATTAAATGATATACAAATCCTTAGTATTTTATTTTACTGTCTCTCAAAATTGAAATATATTATTTTTATTAATTATGAATATCTCTTTTATAATTTTCATTTTTTAATCTATAATGTTTTCCTATCTGAATTTAAGAAAACCTAAATAGTGTACAAAATACTTAGGCTATGTTTGTTTGATAAACATTTTTCTCACTAGCTTATATCGTTTTTTTTTCTCAAACTTATAGTGTTTTTTCTGGATGCTACTTGAAGTAGTATTTGATCTTGTAGTTTTTTTTTTTTGGTTACAAGAGAGAATAAAAAGCAAAACAACAAAACTACTCTCTCACATAACTCACTCCCATTACATCAACAAGAAGTGCAATGTTTAATGCAAGAGGAGGAGACTCTAGAATCACCAAGGGGTCCTCAAGTTGTGCTCCCGGCTAGGGATGGCAATGGGGCGGGGCGGGGCGAGTACGGATAGTGATTCCCCCACATCAATTTCCATCAATATCTATGGATATTTATGCCGTTAAGTATCCATAGATATTCATGGGTATTTAAGAGTCTAAAATAAGAGGAAAGAAAATAAAATTATACAATATAATATAAAAATATATTATATTAACATTCTATTGTTTTGATCAAGAAGAAAAAAAAAGAAAGAAACAAAAGAACTAAGGCTGAAGCCTAATTACACCAGTTGCATCAGAAAGTAACAGATGCTGCATTTGAGGCGGGCAAGTGTCCCAGCTGAGAAAAACTTGATCCATACTTGCTCCAAATTTCGCTAACCAATCGGCATAAAATTGCCTTCACGAAGGGTATGCTGCAAAACCAGGACCCAAGGTCTCGTAAGATATTCTCTGATCACATTAATAAGGGGGATATGAGGATGGAAAGACTCAACTCCTTTGGTAACAAGTTGCAAGGCAAGTTGCGAGTCTGACTCACAGATGACAAACTTGTGACCTCTGCTCCAAGCTATATTATGACCATTGTAAATTGCCAAGAGTTCAGCATTTAAACAAGAAGTTAAACCACAAAAGCCTGAGAAACCACAGATCCATTCTACAAAGAAGTTTATGATTAGAACGCCAAACCCTGACCTGCCAGGATTACCAAGAGAGCTGCCATCAACATCAATTTTGCAGAAATTCTCAGTTGGAGGTGACCATTTAACCTCTCTGACACAATTAGAAACCGAAGTTAAAACTAAGGTCCTGTGAATGAGATCATGTAAGGAATAAATTTGGTTCAAGATATACCACATATCCCATTTGGTATCAGTAAAGACCACTGCATTCATAGCTTTCCATATAATCCATCAAGTTATCATAAAAAGGGTCCCTCGGGTGCTAAGATATTCCTTTTCAGCCAAGCATTACAGTTTTGAACAAAGAAATTTTGAATATGATTGAACCTCAGTAGCTCCCAAATCCTTATAGAGCTTGGGCAGTCACGAAGAGTGTAAATAATTGTTTCCTGGCTAGCACCACACCTGATGCAGGAAGCATCATAACAGGTGTGTCTTAAGACACGAACATAATTAGTAGGTAGGCTATCATGCAGAGTTAACCACATAAAGTGTTTGATATTCTCTGGAATCTTAAGGCCCCAACACTAAGTCTAAGAATCTGTATTACTCAAAACATTTTGATGGTCATGAGTAAGCCAATGATAAGCATCCCTTGCAGTGTAAGTACCTGAAAGAGAATGCCCCCAAATTAACACATGTATAATATATTAACATTATATAATATATTATATGTATTTTAAAAAATGTATTATTATGGATTTAACCACTAAAAAGTATGAAATAATAAAGAAAATAAAGTTTATTTCATCTCAAATTAATATAAATTTAATAAAAAATATTTATTGTTAATATGCGGGTATCCATGAGGTGGATACTATGATCCCCATCCCATCCAATAGATATCTATTTACTATCCATTATGGGTAATCCATACGGATATCCATAGATACGGATAATTTTGCCATGCTTACTCCGGGCTTTGCCAACAAGTCTGCACACATGTTGCCTTCTTTGAGGTTGTGAAGCAACCTGCAATCCCAATCCCTTGAGAGGAACTCTCTAATAGTGGCTAACTCGTTGCCATATTGATGGAACAAACAGTCTCTAGTGTATTATTTTTTCTTCTGATTTTTATTCTTCTTATTTTCTCATTTTTCTAGTTTTTTAGAAGATAAATGATTTGAAATAAATTAAAGTATTAAAATTGATAATTATTTTAAAATAAATTATATATACAAATAAATAGAATTTATATAAAAAAGTATGGATTTAATTTGTCTGGATTGTCAATGTAAAGATTATTTACACATTCAACCAATCAGAAATTGTCACTAAAGCTAAAATGTTTGACTTCTATCCTAACTACCTTAAAAGTCACTAATATCATAATTTCTGATTGGTTGACAGTGCAAAAAAACTTTATACTAATAATGCATAACAATTAAACTCAAAAAATATATAAAATGTCTGTTTATATCATTTTATTTTTAAAGTTTAATTGTTATACACTAACAGTGTAAAACGGATATCCAATAAAAAAATTGAAACATCAGAAACAATTTTTGACTCTTACTCTAATTACCTTAAAAATCATTTATATCATAATTTATTTATACCGTCAGTATATAACAAATAAACTCTTATTTTTATCAATTAGTTCAACTATCAATCCCCAACACTTCAAATCCAATAAGTTGATTTATCTGGTATTAACAAGTTTATCATCTATCAATTATAGATTCATCCCCTATTAAGTAGTTTATCTATCATCCACTGGTTTTTATCAATGAGAACCTTATCGGCTACTTTATTTAAAAACACGTAGTAATTTTTTTAGTGTAAGGAAAGACCAATTAAACATTGAAGTAATTTTAACTTATATTTTATTCTTTTTTTGGTATTAATTTATATTTTATTCTATTACCCCTTTATTGATTCTGCTGCCGCAAATCGTATTGAAAAGGTCATAAATTGCCAATTTCTCAATACCTAACCTTTTGATTTTATTTTGTTATAAAAGTCTAAAACTAATTTACACCCTTGACCTGGACACTGGATTTTGAAATCCCCACTCAAAAAACACGCTAACCAAAATTATGACTTTATTTTGGATGAGTGATTGAAAATTACGGGAAATTTGAAGTTTTAAGGAATTTAAAATTTTACAAAATGCAATTACTTCAATTAAAATCGTTTTATTTTAATTTTTTGTGTTTGGATAGACTAATTGAATTTTTTCATTCTTAAAATTCTTTATTTAGATAGAGTAATTAAATAAATGTTATGTATAAACATAAAAATACAAAAAAGCATATTTTTTATCCTAATAAAAAATATGGCGACGGTTTGACAGCGGCGGTCTGTTATGCATGGGCCACTCAAGGAGAGAGCAAACAGCCCAAGAAGGAGGATTGGGCCCATTAGTGGGAATGACAAGCCCAAAAGAGAAATTAGGAGACCAAAAAGATTTCTAGACTAAGCAGTTGCAACCTGAAATATATTCCAATAATAAAAGTAGTTAGGGATTTTACATTTATGCTTTCTAGAAGAATGTTAGGATGGAGCCAGGTGTCTCCAGATCCTAATTATCAGGAACCTTTTTGTATTCAGTTTGTTATAAGCACAGCAAGGAGTAATGAAAAACGGCAGAAAATTTGATTCCAAAAACTCTTCTCTCTCTCAGACTTCCTCCTCTAGTAGAGGGATTTAATTTCTCTAAATTTAACTCTTAACATTTGGTGCTCTCGTACACTTCTCACTATGCCTCCCCACATTCAACCCCCTTCCTGAACCTGACCTTCACCAACTCCATGAAGCTATTATCTCCTTGACCGCCGCCTTCCAAGAATCCCACACCTCCCAAGACTAGCACCACCAGTCTTACTATAACACCTCTATTTTTGCTGCTTTCTAAGATCAGTAATTTATATAAATAAACTTATATTTTATCCGAGATTTAGAAAATTATTTTGAATAAAACAAAGTATTTATACTCTACATTGTTGTAGAGGGTTACAGCTAAATTTTGGGTTGAAAATTCAGACGGAACCCAGTCTGCGTTTTCACTGAAAGTAAAATTTTACTGATCAAAAAACCTAATTTTGACTCGTGAACGAAACAGTTAAGTTTTAAATCAAATTTCCAACGAATTTGGTTATTTTGAAAGTGAAATAATATATGTTATTTGGGCGAAATCTTAAATCGAGTGAACAATGGAGCTGAATACGGGATTACCGAGACCCGCTAACGAATAAACTTCAAGTCACTTCAAGCCAACTCACTTAGGTGAGTCATGCAAGTGACTCACCAAGTTCATGATGATGAGGAGGTGAAATGACCATTATGTCCTTAACCTTTTGTTTTAATTCCAACTTTGTCCCTAGGAGAAATGACTCTTTTGCCCCTAAAGTGAACAATTTTGGACCCCCAAATCCCTCCTCTTCCACGCCTAAAAGACACCATGCAAGGCCATCCTCTCATCTTTTTCTCACAACTTCATCAACTTCCCAAAGTTTCTCACTTTTCTCAAGTGAATCTTAGGCAAAATTTGTGAATGAAGTGCTTGGATTCTTATACATTTTCATCATCCAAGAGGTATAACTTACTCTCCTTGATCCATAGACTCTATGTTCTTCATTCAATTTCTTGATTCAAAGCCATAATAACTATGTTTCAATTCTAAAATCCTATGTTCAAAAATCTCTAGAAAATCATAGAAAAATCCTTTTAATATGAAATCAATTTCTATGATCTAGTCTTATCATCCTCTATCACTATCCAAAAGCATATAATCAAATAACATGCCTAGCTAATTCTTATAAGAGTGGCCGAACCCATGACCTTTGGGGGTTAAGAGTTTTGCTTAAAATTTTTGTATAATGTAACTTGATCTAGTGTTGTGTACACTTGAGGATCATTTATCCAAGAGCTTGAAATTTTTAGACATTTCTAGCCTTTTTAAGTCACCTTGGACGAACTTAGACCCTATGAGGCAAGGAAATATATTTTGTTAATGTTAAAGCTTTGAATTGATTATGTGAAGGTGGTTGTTGTTGAGTAGATCGGGCGATTAATCGAAGGATTAGCGGATCAAATCCGATAACGTTCATCCAGAGAATTACCTTCGAGAGGTAAGGGGAGATGACCAAAGGAACTTAATTTCCGACGGCTATGTACTGTCTTTGTGTGTAAACTGTAAATTGTGATGTAATGTCTTGAGTTGTGGAGTGTTTTAATTTATGCTTTAGTTAATTGCCTTGATTATGCTTGATATGACATGTCGATTGAATTGGTGATTGATGTGGTAGGAACCTAACATTGGTTAGTGTTCAAAATCAAGTAAAGTTAAAAGCTTCAAAAAGCTTAAGACATAATATTAAGCGGATAAAAGATTTAAAGATTTCTTTTAGAAAATATTTTGAAGACGAAGTGTCTTGACCGTCTAAATTGGGAAAAATAAAGTGGAACATACTTTACTAAGGAGATAAAAAGACATAAACAAGGAAGTTGGTAAAACAATTTTAATTGAAGAGAAAACTAGTTTTAAAAAAGAAAAGTTCTTTTACAAGTCATAAGTGAAGTCAAAATGATAAAATGAGTTATTTCAATAAAAAGGATTTTCAAAGATCAAGTTTTAGAAACAAGTTGGTTTTTATTTGGAGAAAAAGAGTTTTCATGAGCGGTATTTCAAAAGTTATTTTCTTTGGAAAAAGATTTAGAAAATTTAAAGGAGATAGGATTTCAAAGTTTTGATGGTTTATTAAAGTATTTCAAAAGAAAAGTGGTCTTTAATAAAGAGTTTTACTCTATGGAAAACCGATCCCGATGACTTTGTGTGTAAGCTTCGGAGATGTGGGTTTTGTTTTTGTATTTCAAAAAGAATAGTTAATTTGAAAGTGAACCTAAAAACCGAGACGTCGGGGTTCTAGTGTTCTGCAGAACATGTGGATCGAGGACCCGTGTTAGTGAAGTGATCTTGTAAACTTGTGGATAATTTGTATGCTCTAGAATCCAAAACCCGAAACTGGTGCATCAGTTTGTGGTTTTGTGTTTGAGCTGTTAGACTGTGTGTCCTTTTTGGTTAAATGTTGAAAAAATTTAAGAGTCTAAAAGTTCTGGTGATTGATAGCCTTGAGCTTCAACAAGGAAATAATTCTACGAAACAGAAAAACTTGCGAAAACAAAGGTTTTCTCATGCATTTGTTTTTTGGCAGACGTGCCATCAGATGGGGGACCTTGATGGCAAGGAACCCTGTGATGACTTTAAGTCATTGTGTAACTTTGTGCCTTGATGGACAATAGTGTCATACGTATAAAACATATTGTGCCTTGAGTTGGACAATATAGTATGACCATTTACAATTATGGCACGTTGGTGCTAGATATTATGGCACGTTGGTGCTAAACATTGTATCCTGGTGGCCAATGTACCTCGAGCCTGATCCGCTCTTTTGAAAGAAGTTGGAATTTCCGGAAATTAAGAACTAAGTACTAGATGATATATATGGAAGTGTCATGCATATATTTTAAAAATGACGATGACTATCGGGCATGGGACCCTTGCTTTGTCTATATTGTTATAATATCCTGTTTTATACTTATGATGCTTATGAGTCGTATTGGATATACATGTATCTGTTGTTTTGTATGTTGTGTATGTGGTCATTGCATCTTAAGTTCATATATTGGTTTCTCACCCTTGCCTTATATGTTGGACACCCTGTTGTGTTTTTGGATACGTGTACAGATACTTTCCAATGGTCCTCTAGGTCACTTCGGGACTCTATAGCTTGAGTTTCTTGACGTTGACGACGAAGATGTGTGGACTTTTGACGAAGAGGCCCAGTCCCTTTGGTATGATGTATGCTAGGTAGTACACTCTATTGTCCTTAGAGTTCCTTTATCAGACCGGCTCTTAGGATTTATAACATTTAAGTCAAGTCTTTCGACTGTGGCTAAGGATGTTTTGTTTTAAGATATTGAAAAGGATATACGCCTTATGGCGAAGTTGAATTACTTTCATAGACGATAAGTTTCAATTTTTTTCATCTGGCTGTGAAAATTTTCCTTTGGTATCAGATTTCTGTAACTACTCTAGCGAGTTATTTTCGAAAAAGTTTTTAGTTAACAAGGAAAAGGATATCTGGGTTATGAAATATGACACCAAGAGGGGGTGTTACACTTACCCCCAAACTTTGCAACCCATTCAACATGCACCTGATTCCTCCACTAGCACACCGTCTACCACCTCTACTGAACCCACCCTCAAGCCACCCAAACTGCACCTCCTCCCTTTCGATGGATCCAACCCATTGGTTTGGCCAAACTTGTTGAGTCCAAGATCAGTCACCACAGACCTTCGGGTACGTCCTTGCCGCGATACCTATTCGACGCCTCTCACCCACCGAGATGCAACAACGTCGAGCTAAGGGATTATGTTTCAACTGCGATGAACGCTTTCACACGAGCCACCATTGTAAACCCAAGCAGTTTCTCTTGCTGCTGACTGATGAGGAAACTGCTAGTGATTCCCCCACTACACAAGAGAAAGTTGACTGCCTATTAATACAACCTGACCCTCCCCCAATGCCCCCTATTCCCACAAATTTCCTAAATACTATGCCTACATACTCACCACAAAACCCCGACTTTAACCCCCTTCCCCACAACCTGAGCATTTTCACCTTTCCTCTAATGTTGTCACGGTTTTCCTTCACCTCGCACACTGTGTTTTTCAGCTTTACTCCAGAGGCAACGAGTTTCCGTGTTAGTGGACACGGGGAGCTCTCATAACATCATATAGTCGCGAATTGTTGCATTTCTCAGCTTACCAACACAGACCCTGCCTACCTTTTTGGTCATGGTGGGCAATGGTGCGCATTTACAGTGTTCCGGATACTGTCCCAACATTTGCCTCTCTGTAAATCAGCATACTTTGACCATCCCATTCTCTGTGCTACCCATCCAAGGAGTGGATGTCGTGCTTGGAGTACAGTGGCTCCAAACTTTGGGCCCTTTTGCATCTGATTACATGGTTCCTTCCATGCAGTTTTACCGCAGAGGGTCTCTTGTCACAATCAGTGGTTCTCCATCCTCTATCATCACACATGCATCCTTTCACCAACTAAACCGAATGCTACATACTGATGCCATTGCCACCCTCCACACCATATCCATGATTCCATCATCATCTAAACCTTCCTCCCCATCATCTCCTCACACCAACCTTAGCCCCGATGACCTGAACCTCATAAACATTGCCCACCTAGATTTAGCCCCAATCCTACATAAATATAACCAAGTCTTTACAATTCCCCATGGCCTTCCTCCGACCCCATGACCACCACATACACCTTTTACCAAACTCAGTCAAAGCTGTTTACAATTTGCCCTATCCAGCCTCTTCTCAGTCAAAGCTGCTCCTCTTCTACCGTTAGCCTAAGTGAACTGAGATCCTCTAGTGATGACATGGAGAAGATTATTAGAGTCTGACCAGATTCTAAACTCTTCACAAGCAGTCCTTGGAGGCAAGCCAGTACTGCCTCTATATTCATGTGCACCAAGTACCACATTGAAGTCTCCTATAAAACTCCATGGACCATTATGACTATCTTGAAGAGAGGTTAATTCCTGCTACAAAGTCCTTCTAACAATATAATCATGTTCCCTGTTTGCTATCCCTCTAGCATTCCAAAAGAGGGCTTTCATTGAGAATGATTCTGCATTGCAGCCCTTGAACGGGTAATAACCTGCTGACCTCTCAACTTCCTTTGTATCTTTTTTTGGGACTATGAAACTACTTGTGTAAATTCTGCATCAGGATTTGAAATCTCATCATCGTCTTCACTGACATTTCCATCAGCCCAGAACTTTGTTACCAGTCTTACATCCTGCTTAGCTTGGCCCTTCAACTTGTCATTTGAACAAACTTGGTTACTTGAATTGATCTCCATCCCAGCATCCTCCGAGCCCTTCTTGTCTCCATTTGCAGCGGATTGAGATTCAAGAACTGTGTCTGAAACATGATCTTGAAATGCATTGTCAACATTTCTTGGAGATTCTGGGTGGATGAATCATCATAATCAGAATCTCTGTCCTCACCTCTATCCACAAATTCTTTTGCTGAATTATAATCCTTTTCTAATTTTTTTGAAGGATCATCCTATTCTTTATTTGAAAAGTTTAAACCATCCTCAACCAGATTGACATCAACTTGATCATTAACCTTTTCATGCATTTTAACCTATTTAGGCACATATACCTTTTTCATCTTTTCTTTAACTGGCTCCTTTTCTTTGACTGGCTTCTGACCATCATGCTTCTTCTTGCAGCTCCTAGAGTCATGTCCAATCATCTGACAGAAATCACAACAGGGAGGAAGATTTCATAGTCAATATTAACATAGAATGCAAAATCATTCCTCTCAGCCATCAACACATTAGGCAACTCCCCATTCAAATCAACCTCAACAAGAATCCGAGCAAAGTGCCTCGAGGTTCTTGTTTTTGTGGCTTCCTCTAATGTTTTGGAGATCCAATGCCATTTCCTATTTCAAAAAGAATCTTTCGCCTCCAATATTCTTGAGGCAAATCATAAATCCTGACCCATCTTTGCACATGCGACTGCCTTTGCCGATTAGGATTAAAGTCTGGGCTCCATCTAGACAACCTTAAGATTCTAGGACTCTGCGGACCATATTCTCCTCAGATCTTCTTGTGAAGCAAAAAAGAACTCAAAGTATCCTTTCCCAAGAGGATTCATGCGCCATTGAGCGGAGGGCTTCCAAAGAACATCCAGTTTCTATCGTAAATCAACAGCCTTTAAAGGCTGATTGCCTTTAGCAACAATCAGCCTTCCATGAAGACAATTCATGGATCCTTCCAATCCAAGCCTATATTCTTCCTCCGAGATTTTGATTGTGACTGAGTCTCCTTTGATGCAGGGCTTCGGTAGTTGGCTGAAGGAAACATCCAAGGCAGAATTACTAACTATTTGAGCAAAAGATTTGCTCTCATCAACAGGTTTGAACACGCCGCCTTGCTGAACAAGATTCACATTTGTTGCACCATGAATGGAAGTAACGGCAGGAGCCGAAGATGATGGAGGAATAGGGGGAGTAGACGAAGGGGGGAGAAGGTCAGGGAATATGAATTCCCATGGTAAATCGGAAGCCATGGTTGTTCTCATGCAAACCCTAGCCTCTCATGCAAACCCTCCTTTCTGAAACTGTGTTCTCACCATAAATAATAATATTAAATGATATACAAATCCTTAGTATTTTATTTTACTGTCTCTCAAAATTGAAATATATTATTTTTATTAATTATGAATATCTCTTTTATAATTTTCATTTTTTAATCTATAATGTTTTCCTATCTGAATTTAAGAAAACCTAAATAGTGTACAAAATACTTAGGCTATGTTTGTTTGATAAACATTTTTCTCACTAGCTTATATCGTTTTTTTTTCTCAAACTTATAGTGTTTTTTCTGGATGCTACTTGAAGTAGTATTTGATCTTGTAGTTTTTTTTTTTTTGGTTACAAGAGAGAATAAAAAGCAAAACAACAAAACTACTCTCTCACATAACTCACTCCCATTACATCAACAAGAAGTGCAATGTTTAATGCAAGAGGAGGAGACTCTAGAATCACCAAGGGGTCCTCAAGTTGTGCTCCCGGCTAGGGATGGCAATGGGGCGGGGCGGGGCGAGTACGGATAGTGATTCCCCCACATCAATTTCCATCAATATCTATGGATATTTATGCCGTTAAGTATCCATAGATATTCATGGGTATTTAAGAGTCTAAAATAAGAGGAAAGAAAATAAAATTATACAATATAATATAAAAATATATTATATTAACATTCTATTGTTTTGATCAAGAAGAAAAAAAAAGAAAGAAACAAAAGAACTAAGGCTGAAGCCTAATTACACCAGTTGCATCAGAAAGTAACAGATGCTGCATTTGAGGCGGGCAAGTGTCCCAGCTGAGAAAAACTTGATCCATACTTGCTCCAAATTTCGCTAACCAATCGGCATAAAATTGCCTTCACGAAGGGTATGCTGCAAAACCAGGACCCAAGGTCTCGTAAGATATTCTCTGATCACATTAATAAGGGGGATATGAGGATGGAAAGACTCAACTCCTTTGGTAACAAGTTGCAAGGCAAGTTGCGAGTCTGACTCACAGATGACAAACTTGTGACCTCTGCTCCAAGCTATATTATGACCATTGTAAATTGCCAAGAGTTCAGCATTTAAACAAGAAGTTAAACCACAAAAGCCTGAGAAACCACAGATCCATTCTACAAAGAAGTTTATGATTAGAACGCCAAACCCTGACCTGCCAGGATTACCAAGAGAGCTGCCATCAACATCAATTTTGCAGAAATTCTCAGTTGGAGGTGACCATTTAACCTCTCTGACACAATTAGAAACCGAAGTTAAAACTAAGGTCCTGTGAATGAGATCATGTAAGGAATAAATTTGGTTCAAGATATACCACATATCCCATTTGGTATCAGTAAAGACCACTGCATTCATAGCTTTCCATATAATCCATCAAGTTATCATAAAAAGGGTCCCTCGGGTGCTAAGATATTCCTTTTCAGCCAAGCATTACAGTTTTGAACAAAGAAATTTTGAATATGATTGAACCTCAGTAGCTCCCAAATCCTTATAGAGCTTGGGCAGTCACGAAGAGTGTAAATAATTGTTTCCTGGCTAGCACCACACCTGATGCAGGAAGCATCATAACAGGTGTGTCTTAAGACACGAACATAATTAGTAGGTAGGCTATCATGCAGAGTTAACCACATAAAGTGTTTGATATTCTCTGGAATCTTAAGGCCCCAACACTAAGTCTAAGAATCTGTATTACTCAAAACATTTTGATGGTCATGAGTAAGCCAATGATAAGCATCCCTTGCAGTGTAAGTACCTGAAAGAGAATGCCCCCAAATTAACACATGTATAATATATTAACATTATATAATATATTATATGTATTTTAAAAAATGTATTATTATGGGTTTAACCACTAAAAAGTATGAAATAATAAAGAAAATAAAGTTTATTTCATCTCAAATTAATATAAATTTAATAAAAAATATTTATTGTTAATATGCGGGTATCCATGAGGTGGATACTATGATCCCCATCCCATCCAATAGATATCTATTTACTATCCATTATGGGTAATCCATACGGATATCCATAGGTACGGATAATTTTGCCATGCTTACTCCGGGCTTTGCCAACAAGTCTGCACACATGTTGCCTTCTTTGAGGTTGTGAAGCAACCTGCAATCCCAATCCCTTGAGAGGAACTCTCTAATAGTGGCTAACTCGTTGCCATATTGATGGAACAAACAGTCTCTAGTGTATTATTTTTTCTTCTGATTTTTATTCTTCTTATTTTCTCATTTTTCTAGTTTTTTAGAAGATAAATGATTTGAAATAAATTAAAGTATTAAAATTGATAATTATTTTAAAATAAATTATATATACAAATAAATAGAATTTATATAAAAAAGTATGGATTTAATTTGTCTGGATTGTCAATGTAAAGATTATTTACACATTCAACCAATCAGAAATTGTCACTAAAGCTAAAATGTTTGACTTCTATCCTAACTACCTTAAAAGTCACTAATATCATAATTTCTGATTGGTTGACAGTGCAAAAAAACTTTATACTAATAATGCATAACAATTAAACTCAAAAAATATATAAAATGTCTGTTTATATCATTTTATTTTTAAAGTTTAATTGTTATACACTAACAGTGTAAAACGGATATCCAATAAAAAAATTGAAACATCAGAAACAATTTTTGACTCTTACTCTAATTACCTTAAAAATCATTTATATCATAATTTATTTATACCGTCAGTGTATAACAAATAAACTCTTATTTTTATCAATTAGTTCAACTATCAATCCCCAACACTTCAAATCCAATAAGTTGATTTATCTGGTATTAACAAGTTTATCATCTATCAATTATAGATTCATCCCCTATTAAGTAGTTTATCTATCATCCACTGGTTTTTATCAATGAGAACCTTATCGGCTACTTTATTTAAAAACACGTAGTAATTTTTTTAGTGTAAGGAAAGACCAATTAAACATTGAAGTAATTTTAACTTATATTTTATTCTTTTTTTGGTATTAATTTATATTTTATTCTATTACCCCTTTATTGATTCTGCTGCCGCAAATCGTATTGAAAAGGTCATAAATTGCCAATTTCTCAATACCTAACCTTTTGATTTTATTTTGTTATAAAAGTCTAAAACTAATTTACACCCTTGACCTGGACACTGGATTTTGAAATCCCCACTCAAAAAACACGCTAACCAAAATTATGACTTTATTTTGGATGAGTGATTGAAAATTACGGGAAATTTGAAGTTTTAAGGAATTTAAAATTTTACAAAATGCAATTACTTCAATTAAAATCGTTTTATTTTAATTTTTTGTGTTTGGATAGACTAATTGAATTTTTTCATTCTTAAAATTCTTTATTTAGATAGAGTAATTAAATAAATGTTATGTATAAACATAAAAATACAAAAAAGCATATTTTTTATCCTAATAAAAAATATGGCGACGGTTTGACAGCGGCGGTCTGTTATGCATGGGCCACTCAAGGAGAGAGCAAACAGCCCAAGAAGGAGGATTGGGCCCATTAGTGGGAATGACAAGCCCAAAAGAGAAATTAGGAGACCAAAAAGATTTCTAGACTAAGCAGTTGCAACCTGAAATATATTCCAATAATAAAAGTAGTTAGGGATTTTACATTTATGCTTTCTAGAAGAATGTTAGGATGGAGCCAGGTGTCTCCAGATCCTAATTATCAGGAACCTTTTTGTATTCAGTTTGTTATAAGCACAGCAAGGAGTAATGAAAAACGGCAGAAAATTTGATTCCAAAAACTCTTCTCTCTCTCAGACTTCCTCCTCTAGTAGAGGGATTTAATTTCTCTAAATTTAACTCTTAACATTTGGTGCTCTCGTACACTTCTCACTATGCCTCCCCACATTCAACCCCCTTCCTGAACCTGACCTTCACCAACTCCATGAAGCTATTATCTCCTTGACCGCCGCCTTCCAAGAATCCCACACCTCCCAAGACTAGCACCACCAGTCTTACTATAACACCTCTATTTTTGCTGCTTTCTAAGATCAGTAATTTATATAAATAAACTTATATTTTATCCGAGATTTAGAAAATTATTTTGAATAAAACAAAGTATTTATACTCTACATTGTTGTAGAGGGTTACAGCTAAATTTTGGGTTGAAAATTCAGACGGAACCCAGTCTGCGTTTTCACTGAAAGTAAAATTTTACTGATCAAAAAACCTAATTTTGACTCGTGAACGAAACAGTTAAGTTTTAAATCAAATTTCCAACGAATTTGGTTATTTTGAAAGTGAAATAATATATGTTATTTGGGCGAAATCTTAAATCGAGTGAACAATGGAGCTGAATACGGGATTACCGAGACCCGCTAACGAATAAACTTCAAGTCACTTCAAGCCAACTCACTTAGGTGAGTCATGCAAGTGACTCACCAAGTTCATGATGATGAGGAGGTGAAATGACCATTATGTCCTTAACCTTTTGTTTTAATTCCAACTTTGTCCCTAGGAGAAATGACTCTTTTGCCCCTAAAGTGAACAATTTTGGACCCCCAAATCCCTCCTCTTCCACGCCTAAAAGACACCATGCAAGGCCATCCTCTCATCTTTTTCTCACAACTTCATCAACTTCCCAAAGTTTCTCACTTTTCTCAAGTGAATCTTAGGCAAAATTTGTGAATGAAGTGCTTGGATTCTTATACATTTTCATCATCCAAGAGGTATAACTTACTCTCCTTGATCCATAGACTCTATGTTCTTCATTCAATTTCTTGATTCAAAGCCATAATAACTATGTTTCAATTCTAAAATCCTATGTTCAAAAATCTCTAGAAAATCATAGAAAAATCCTTTTAATATGAAATCAATTTCTATGATCTAGTCTTATCATCCTCTATCACTATCCAAAAGCATATAATCAAATAACATGCCTAGCTAATTCTTATAAGAGTGGCCGAACCCATGACCTTTGGGGGTTAAGAGTTTTGCTTAAAATTTTTGTATAATGTAACTTGATCTAGTGTTGTGTACACTTGAGGATCATTTATCCAAGAGCTTGAAATTTTTAGACATTTCTAGCCTTTTTAAGTCACCTTGGACGAACTTAGACCCTATGAGGCAAGGAAATATATTTTGTTAATGTTAAAGCTTTGAATTGATTATGTGAAGGTGGTTGTTGTTGAGTAGATCGGGCGATTAATCGAAGGATTAGCGGATCAAATCCGATAACGTTCATCCAGAGAATTACCTTCGAGAGGTAAGGGGAGATGACCAAAGGAACTTAATTTCCGACGGCTATGTACTGTCTTTGTGTGTAAACTGTAAATTGTGATGTAATGTCTTGAGTTGTGGAGTGTTTTAATTTATGCTTTAGTTAATTGCCTTGATTATGCTTGATATGACATGTCGATTGAATTGGTGATTGATGTGGTAGGAACCTAACATTGGTTAGTGTTCAAAATCAAGTAAAGTTAAAAGCTTCAAAAAGCTTAAGACATAATATTAAGCGGATAAAAGATTTAAAGATTTCTTTTAGAAAATATTTTGAAGACGAAGTGTCTTGACCGTCTAAATTGGGAAAAATAAAGTGGAACATACTTTACTAAGGAGATAAAAAGACATAAACAAGGAAGTTGGTAAAACAATTTTAATTGAAGAGAAAACTAGTTTTAAAAAAGAAAAGTTCTTTTACAAGTCATAAGTGAAGTCAAAATGATAAAATGAGTTATTTCAATAAAAAGGATTTTCAAAGATCAAGTTTTAGAAACAAGTTGGTTTTTATTTGGAGAAAAAGAGTTTTCATGAGCGGTATTTCAAAAGTTATTTTCTTTGGAAAAAGATTTAGAAAATTTAAAGGAGATAGGATTTCAAAGTTTTGATGGTTTATTAAAGTATTTCAAAAGAAAAGTGGTCTTTAATAAAGAGTTTTACTCTATGGAAAACCGATCCCGATGACTTTGTGTGTAAGCTTCGGAGATGTGGGTTTTGTTTTTGTATTTCAAAAAGAATAGTTAATTTGAAAGTGAACCTAAAAACCGAGACGTCGGGGTTCTAGTGTTCTGCAGAACATGTGGATCGAGGACCCGTGTTAGTGAAGTGATCTTGTAAACTTGTGGATAATTTGTATGCTCTAGAATCCAAAACCCGAAACTGGTGCATCAGTTTGTGGTTTTGTGTTTGAGCTGTTAGACTGTGTGTCCTTTTTGGTTAAATGTTGAAAAAATTTAAGAGTCTAAAAGTTCTGGTGATTGATAGCCTTGAGCTTCAACAAGGAAATAATTCTACGAAACAGAAAAACTTGCGAAAACAAAGGTTTTCTCATGCATTTGTTTTTTGGCAGACGTGCCATCAGATGGGGGACCTTGATGGCAAGGAACCCTGTGATGACTTTAAGTCATTGTGTAACTTTGTGCCTTGATGGACAATAGTGTCATACGTATAAAACATATTGTGCCTTGAGTTGGACAATATAGTATGACCATTTACAATTATGGCACGTTGGTGCTAGATATTATGGCACGTTGGTGCTAAACATTGTATCCTGGTGGCCAATGTACCTCGAGCCTGATCCGCTCTTTTGAAAGAAGTTGGAATTTCCGGAAATTAAGAACTAAGTACTAGATGATATATATGGAAGTGTCATGCATATATTTTAAAAATGACGATGACTATCGGGCATGGGACCCTTGCTTTGTCTATATTGTTATAATATCCTGTTTTATACTTATGATGCTTATGAGTCGTATTGGATATACATGTATCTGTTGTTTTGTATGTTGTGTATGTGGTCATTGCATCTTAAGTTCATATATTGGTTTCTCACCCTTGCCTTATATGTTGGACACCCTGTTGTGTTTTTGGATACGTGTACAGATACTTTCCAATGGTCCTCTAGGTCACTTCGGGACTCTATAGCTTGAGTTTCTTGACGTTGACGACGAAGATGTGTGGACTTTTGACGAAGAGGCCCAGTCCCTTTGGTATGATGTATGCTAGGTAGTACACTCTATTGTCCTTAGAGTTCCTTTATCAGACCGGCTCTTAGGATTTATAACATTTAAGTCAAGTCTTTCGACTGTGGCTAAGGATGTTTTGTTTTAAGATATTGAAAAGGATATACGCCTTATGGCGAAGTTGAATTACTTTCATAGACGATAAGTTTCAATTTTTTTCATCTGGCTGTGAAAATTTTCCTTTGGTATCAGATTTCTGTAACTACTCTAGCGAGTTATTTTCGAAAAAGTTTTTAGTTAACAAGGAAAAGGATATCTGGGTTATGAAATATGACACCAAGAGGGGGTGTTACACTTACCCCCAAACTTTGCAACCCATTCAACATGCACCTGATTCCTCCACTAGCACACCGTCTACCACCTCTACTGAACCCACCCTCAAGCCACCCAAACTGCACCTCCTCCCTTTCGATGGATCCAACCCATTGGTTTGGCCAAACTTGTTGAGTCCAAGATCAGTCACCACAGACCTTCGGGTACGTCCTTGCCGCGATACCTATTCGACGCCTCTCACCCACCGAGATGCAACAACGTCGAGCTAAGGGATTATGTTTCAACTGCGATGAACGCTTTCACACGAGCCACCATTGTAAACCCAAGCAGTTTCTCTTGCTGCTGACTGATGAGGAAACTGCTAGTGATTCCCCCACTACACAAGAGAAAGTTGACTGCCTATTAATACAACCTGACCCTCCCCCAATGCCCCCTATTCCCACAAATTTCCTAAATACTATGCCTACATACTCACCACAAAACCCCGACTTTAACCCCCTTCCCCACAACCTGAGCATTTTCACCTTTCCTCTAATGTTGTCACGGGTTTTCCTTCACCTCGCACACTGTGTTTTTCAGCTTTACTCCAGAGGCAACGAGTTTCCGTGTTAGTGGACACGGGGAGCTCTCATAACATCATATAGTCGCGAATTGTTGCATTTCTCAGCTTACCAACACAGACCCTGCCTACCTTTTTGGTCATGGTGGGCAATGGTGCGCATTTACAGTGTTCCGGATACTGTCCCAACATTTGCCTCTCTGTAAATCAGCATACTTTGACCATCCCATTCTCTGTGCTACCCATCCAAGGAGTGGATGTCGTGCTTGGAGTACAGTGGCTCCAAACTTTGGGCCCTTTTGCATCTGATTACATGGTTCCTTCCATGCAGTTTTACCGCAGAGGGTCTCTTGTCACAATCAGTGGTTCTCCATCCTCTATCATCACACATGCATCCTTTCACCAACTAAACCGAATGCTACATACTGATGCCATTGCCACCCTCCACACCATATCCATGATTCCATCATCATCTAAACCTTCCTCCCCATCATCTCCTCACACCAACCTTAGCCCCGATGACCTGAACCTCATAAACATTGCCCACCTAGATTTAGCCCCAATCCTACATAAATATAACCAAGTCTTTACAATTCCCCATGGCCTTCCTCCGACCCCATGACCACCACATACACCTTTTACCAAACTCAGCCACTATAAACTGTAGACCATACCGCTACCATCATTTCCAAAAAAGAAACAATCACTGTCCTCATCGCGGATATGTAAAAAGACGGGATCATTAGGCCAAGCACCAGCTCATATTCTTCCCCAGTTTTGTTAGTTAAAAAAAAAAGATGGGTCATGGTATTTTTGTGTGGATTATAGGGCCCGTAATGCAATCACTATAAAAGGATGGTTTCCTATTCCTACTATTGATGAGCTACTTGATAGCTCAATGGTGCCTCTTTCTTTTCAAAGATTGATCTCTGTTCCGGTTATCATCAAATACGTTCGGCTCAATAAGACATTCCAAAAACAGGGTTTAGAACCTTTGATGGCCACTATGAGTTTTTGGTGATGTCGTTTGGGCTCACTAATGCACCCTCCACATTCCAATCTGTAATGAATGATTTGCGTAGACCCTATTTGTGCAAATTTACTTTAGTATTCTTTGATGATATACTTATTTTTAGTGCTACTTGGGCTGATCACTTGTTTCATGTTGAACAGGTACTTTCCCTCCTAACGGTTCATCAAGTCTATGCTAAGATTTCTAAATGCCAATTTGGGGTACGCTTAGTTGATTATTTAGGCCACATAATATCAGCCCAAGGCGTGCAAGCGGATCCTAGCAAGATTGAAGCCATTGAGCGATGGCCCATACCTACCTCTGTCACTGAATTACGTGCTTTCTTAGGCCTCACGGGTTTTTACTGGAGACTTGTGCAGAATTATGCTACTATTGCAAGCCCATTAAGTGACTTATTGAAGTCACATATGTAACGCCCCGATTTTCACGTTTTCTAATTATTCCGTATTTTAACGTTTTTATTTTATTGGAGGGTCTAGAGAGTGAAATAAAATATTCTGAGAAGATAGGAATGCTCTACACAACCATAGGAAGCCATGGTTAAGTTTCGAGCGAAAGCTCAAACGGAGCCCAATCTACGTTTTTCACGGATAGTAGTCATTTTCTACTATCAAAACCTAATTTGGACACCTGAACGAGACAATAAGTCTCAGAATTTAATTCTCTACATCTTTGTTAAAATCCGTCCCGACGTCCGAAAAGTAATAATAATATATTATATTTGACTGTATACTCGAACCGGGAGGCGTTTGGAGTCGTAAAGGGATTCAACGAGACCCAACAACGGATAGGCTTGATACCACATCATGCCAGGACACTTGGGAGAGTATGCCAGAGTCGTCAAGACGGTCGGAAAAATCTGGACGCAAAATTACCAAAACGCCCCTAACCTTAGTCTTTTACACTTTTACCATTGTACCCTTGAACCAAATGACCATTTTGCCCTTAAGTGAGTTTTTAAAAGGCTGAACTCAGCCCATCCAGCCCCTCATTCACGCATAACAGCCCCAAGAATAGAGCCAAGAACACCCATCTTCAACCTTAGAGAAAACCACCATTGATCCTTGAGAAAAAGCTTGAAAACTTGTGAGAAAACCTTGAATCTTTGATCAATCTTCATCTATTCTTAGGTAAGATCACTTCTATGACCTCCTAGCTTCTTGAATCTCTCTCAATCTCATGATCAAAACCCATTTTCATGAAAATCCATTCTTAGATCCAAAACTTTGAAAATTCATAGGAAATTGTAGAAAAATCCTTTTAATGGGAAACCAATTTCTTTGGACTCACTTCAACATTTTCTACCTAAACCCAAGAGCTCATGATTCAATTCTCATCCTAGCTCTTAATCCCAATATGGCCGAACCCTAGACAAGGATGATGAATAGTGTTTTTGATCAAATTTTTTATTTCTAACTCTTGATTCCATCCTTAGCTTTCCTATTGTATTTGAATCCAAGTAATGGAAAACCAAATCAATTCCTAGCCTTATTTTCCACATAGTGGCCAAAAACTCTTTGGTCAAAAATAGTTGAGATTTGTTTTGTTTGTTGTTTAATGTTTGATTGTTGTGTTATTTGTAGTTGGTGACGAGTATCAGGAGGTTCACAAACCGATCAACCGACTTCTATCCGGATATCTGCTCATCAACAGGTATGGGGGGTGAACCTCATCACACCAAAATGGTGGTGATGAAGATGGTTGTTTACTTTATGTGTGGGTGAAACCCTTTGGTTTGGTTTCACCATTTAATTTGGTTCTCTTGGAGAACAAAGTGTAATAATTGTAGTTTATGCTTTATATTGCTTATCATGTATTTTGATGATGTTGATTAGATGAGAAAACATTTTCATGGATGTTGAAAAACCTACTTTGATCTCTAGATCAAGTATGGATTTTATGCTTGATTATGATGCAATGATGTTATTTATGCTTGATTATGATGCAATGATGTGTGATTGTATTTGTCATAATTATGTGAGCATTTTGAGCTATAATTTGCTTCGTTGGGGAAGCAAAGTCTCTACTTTTCATTGGAGTAGGCTTGTGACCTTAGTAAGAAGAAACATAAGAACATGTTTTGTTCTTGATCTATCAGAGTCTTGAAGTATGAAAAGTATTTTCATAAACCTATGTTTCAAAGGAAAATAAAAAGTGATTTCGATCCAAAGATCAAATGAAAAACAAAAAAAAGTGATTTTGATCCAAAGATCAAATGGTCTCAACCTTTAAAATGTGTCACCAAAGTGGAAAATGTCTTTTACTTTAGCCATAGGTCATTTAATTAAACTAAGTATTTCAAAAGAGAATTAACGAAGAGGTTAAGAAAAAGTGAAAACAGGGTATTCGCCTGGCTAACCATATCTCGCCACGCGAGATAGAGGGCTAGCCCGAGCAGCAAAGATACAACTTCTCGGCCTCGCGATGCAAAGACATTATCGCCTCGTGAACCAGAAGGACCTCTAAGCAGCAAAGATACAGCTTCTCGGACTCGCGACGCGAAGACATTATCGCCTCGCAAAGCAGAAGGGAAGTTTAAAGAAGTGAGAATAGTCTCTCAGCCTCGCGTCGCAAAACCTGCATTTGTAACGGCCCGGACTACTTTAAGGATTGCCGACTGTCCCCACAAACCAACACGAGTCTCTTCAGCGTGCTTTGTCCGCACTCACATGCTTCCTAGGAAAACTTCCCAGCAGGTCACCCATCCCAGAATTACTTCAAGTCAAGCACGCTTAACTTTGGAGTTCTTAAGTGATGGGCTACCGAAAAGAAGATGCATCTTGTTGATATAGGTAGTACCAATCAATTCTTATAAGCCTTCCTTCAACTGTACAGTCCCATACCTGCACAGCCTCAGGATCCCTCTCATTCCGGTGTGAATCGGTTCATTCATGTATCCCTCCACCTAGAAGCCTGCCAGGAGCCGCTCCTTGTCCGTGCCTCATGCACCGACGATCACTCTTCGCCCTCGTCAGCCCCGGGTGTTACATGCCCACCAGCTTCCGCTTGGTTTGTCCCCGAACCACACCGTAATGGGAGAGGTCCGCTCTGATACCATTTAAAACGGCCCGGACTACTTTAAGGATTGCCAACTGTCCCCACAAACCAACACGAGTCTCTTTAGCGTGCTTTGTCCTCACTCACACGCTTCCTCGGAAAACTTCCCAGCAGGTCACCCATCCCAGAATTACTCCAAGTCAAGCACGCTTAACTTTGGAGTTCTTAAGTGATGGGCTACCGAAAAGAAGATGCATCTTGTTGATATAGGTAGTACCAATCAATTCTTATAAGCCTTCCTTCAACTGTACAGTCTCATACCTGCACAGCCTCAGGATCCCTCTCATTTCGGTGTGAATCGGTTCATTCATGTATCCCTCTACCTAAAAGCCTGCCAGGAGCCGCTCCTTGTCCGTGCCTTATGCACCGGTGATCACTCCTCGCCCTCGTCAGCCCCGGGTGTTACATGAATGAACACCCCGTTTTTCGTATGAGTGTGTATATGTTGCTATAATTATATGTATTATTATTATTATTATCGTTATTATTAGTATAATATTTGATAATTTGCTTGTTTACATCGTCACTGCATTTTATAAGTATCTATATGAATGTATATTTATGTGTGTATATTTTAAGTGATAACGTGCACGCTTATGTTTGTATGATTATAAGTATGTTTACATTTTAATATTAAAATGTTGTTGTTATCATCATCATCATCATCATTATTATTATTATTATTATTATTATTATTATTATTATTTATTTAATATGTAATTGATTCTTATTGATATGTAAATGATTTATATTAATTATACTTATATTAATATACGATTGACTGTGTTAATGGATAATTGTGCATAATTATATTTATGTTATTAATTAAGAATTATACTGCATGTATTAATACATGATCTTATCTATATGAATATATAATTGATTATATTAGTATGTAAGTACGTGATCTCGTGTGATTATATGTGGTCTTGTATGAACTAATATGATGTGTGTAATTAATGTTTGATCGTATATTTATTTACATATCATCAATTATATATATGTTTATATTAACACTGGATCACTTGTATTAATGCACAATAGAATTATATTAATATAAGATACCTATATTTATGATAATTGTAGTTGTGTTGGTATAAGATCAATTAGATGTCATAGAGATTCAATCATTGAATAGATAAGATTATCTTATCTTAATCTCCTATAAAATCCTATCTAGAAACAACTATCTTTTTTATGCTCAACTTATATCGTATTTTTGACCCTGTTAGAGTCCGAATTAGGAATAGATCGTGGAACATGATTTTGTAGAAAATTCTCTTAGCTTTCCAACGCCACCAAAAACACCTAAATCGGACACTCATACCTAAAGTTAGGGCAAAACCAGTAAGCACGCATTTTGGGCTCTTTGGTTAGCCCGTTTCGCTCTAATCCTTTTTATACCTCTTTTGCTGACGTAAAACTCATAGCCGTCTTTCCTAGAGTTAGAAACAGCCGTCTTTTACCTTTCTCTTGGGTTCCCATTGAATCCTTGAGCGTCCCCAATCCTTGTTTTGGTGTTCTTCGTCAAGAATATATCCCTATGGCGTTTGTTGTTGTGTTTGGGGTTAAGCTGCTAGCTTAGTGTTACTTTGAGGTAAGGTAACCAACCCTATTCATCCTTTCTTGGAATCCCTTGAGTTAATGTTGAACCGTTTTGTCCCTGTCAAACCAGACTTCGTTGTTCATGCGCCAGTGTTGTGAACGGCTGCTAGCAGATTAGTTCCCGCGGGACCTAATCGAGGTATGTGCATAACTCTTGTGTTAATTCCCTTCCCTTTCTTTGTTTGGGAATTAACTACCTTTGTCCTTTCTTGTTGTTATTGGTCAAAGCTCGCTGAACCTGTTGAACCTGTTTGGAGGAGTCACACTTGGACTTCGCTCTTATTGACTCATAGTGCAACACCCTTTCCCGAGTGTCACATTCCCGAACGTTTATAAGGCCGAAAATATTTCTTAATACGGAAAACACGATTTTCTTTTTTTTTCTTTTCACAAGATGCAATGGGATTTAGCAAAGGTAAATAATACTAATAACGAACTTAGGTTCGCCATACATTTCTAGAACAATATGCATATTAAATACAGGGACATAAACAGAAAAAGGAATAATACTATATACAGACATAAGTCTAATGTATAACTGATACAATAAGTACTAGGAGTCGTAGCTCCCAAAATATACTACAAAAACTAACATAGCCTGGCCGACAACAAAACTAAACCACAAAAAGAAGGTCCGCCTCAGGGCACAAGGAAACTACTGGACTGAATCATCATCACATCCATCTGTTCAAACAGCAACAGCAAGTACCAACAGAAAACATACAGATATAGGTGAGATTCCCGTTCATCAACACAGCAAAACAGCAATAGTAAAAACGGGACGACTCACCGGGTAACAGCGTACCCAACATGCTTACAAGAATTCTCAATGTCAAACATATTAAGCAGTTGACAACATAATATCATGTTAAGCAGTTAACAGCATAAAATAAGGTATTCTTAAACAGTACAGCGATGTGTAACAGTAAATGTAAACATCAATAGCTATGCAATGCAATGCAATGTAGATGACTCAATGTCAATGTCACTGGGTACTACTCTGACCCCTACTCCATGGAGCTAACAAAACATTCGGAGAGAGTGAATGGGAGGACATGTTCCGTGCGAGCCAGCCTTGGGCAAGATGCTACAACATTCGTAACGTGCACGTATCTGGCTTTTACGGAAACACTCTCGACCAAACATGAAAAGTATGGCATCTAGTAGAGGATATCAGTGTATTGCACGGATTCGCCACGACACAGAAGAGCTACCAACTGGTCACATGTCAGCCCTTCCAACCCTGATACCTCCAAAAAGACCATTGAAGATCATCACCGTAAGATTCGCACCTGCATCAAGGTGTAAGCTCAACTCCTAGGCTCAAGGCCTTACGACTATGCAAATGAAATGCCAATGCTTACACAAAGCAGATGCGATCAAGCAATGTCTATCCCCCGGATAAACCTCAAAGTCTACTAAGATTCTCTTCCTTAGGAACTATACGTGTCTTTTTGAAAACAAAACCTTTATCCACCGGATAAATCTCGTGATCCCTCCGGGATCGAGTCATCACAAGACTGAAACAATTGAACGACTGATCGGGGTCCGAATCACCGGTCCGTCATCGAACTACTGTTTCAAAACCCAAAACGTTTCATGTTTGTGTTTATGTCTTATGAAGTCATTGATGTATTAAGTCATCAATGGTATAGCATGTGGTCTTGTTCCACTACATACCATACTTAATTATCCCTTGTTTTCAACTCTAAGTCAAATACTTAACTTAGGTTTTTAAAACGTAAAACTTTACAGTTTGAGTTGAAAAACACTCTTTATAAACAAACCATTTCTCGCGAGGCGAAGGTCTATGTCGCGACGCGAGGCTGAGAAGTTATCTTTACTGCTTGGAAAGTCCTTCTGCTTCGCGAGGCGAGGATTGTATCGCGACGCGAGGCAGAGAAGTGATCTTTTCTATTCAGACAGTCTTTCTGCTCCGCGAGGCGAGGATTATATCGCGACGCGAGGCAGAGAAGCTGCATCTTCACTATTTAGGCGGTTCGCGGGGCGAGAACTGCTTCGCTACGCGAGGCCGAGAAGTTGCATCTTTGCTACTTAGGCGGTTCGCGAGGCGAGACGACTTCGCGACGCGAGGCCGAGAAATTTCATCTTTGTTGCTCGGGCTAGTCCACTGTTTCGCGAGGCGAGACAATGTTAACCTGGCGAATGCCTTATCTTCCCTCTGTCTCGCGAGGCGAGACATGGTTCGCTGGGCGAGTGCCCTGTTTCTCCTTTTCCCTAACTCCTTCATTATTTCTTCTTTTGAAAAACTTAGTTTGATTAAAAGACCTATGGCTAAAGAAAAGACATTTTCCCACTTTGATGACACACTTTAAAGGTTAAAACTTCATTTGATCTTTGGATCAAAAATCACTTTTGTTTCTCTTTGAAATCCTAGGTTATGAAATCATGTTTTGTTGCATCAAAACTTTGCCAAAACAAGAACAACATATGTTCTTATATTTTCCTCTTACTAAGGCCACAAGCCTACTCCAATGAAAAAAATGGAGACTTTGCTTCACCAACAAAGCAAATGTAGCTCAAAAGCTCACACAATTATGGTAAACCACAATACACATTACTACATCATAATCAAACATATCCATCACACATCATGGTCTCATAATCAAACAATAAAAGTCCATACTTGATCTAGTGATCAAAGTAGGTTTTCCAACATACATGAAAATGATTTTCATTCAATCATATCTTCATCAACATATGCTAAAGCACACTACAACATACTTAAGCATAAACTCATCATGACAATCTTGTTCTCCAAGAGAACTTAACAAAACTTAACATATAAAAGTGAACCCAAACTAAAGGGTTTCACCCACACACAAACTTAAACAACCATTCTCACTACCACCATCTTGGTGTGATGAGGTTCTTCTCCCCATACCTGTTGATGAGCAGATTCCCGGATCAAAGTCGGTTGATCGGTTTGTGAAACTCCTGATAATCGTCAACAACTACAACAACACAACAACCAACATTAAACAACAATCAAAACCAATCTCAACTATCCTAAAAAAGAGGATTTCGGCCACCCTAGGTTAAAAAGGTTAGGAATTGGTTTTGGTTTTCCATTTCATGGATTCAATGGCATTAGGAAAGCTAAGGATGAAATCAAGTGTTAAAAATCAAAAATTGATGAAAACACTATTCATCATCATCCAAAAGGGTTCGGCCAAAAATGCTTTTTGAGCTATGATGAGAGTTGAATCATAAGCTCTTAGGTTTAGGTAGAGATTGATGATGTGAGTTCAAAGAACTTGGTCTTACCTCAAAAGGATTTTTCTACAATTTCCTATGGATTTTCAAAGTTTTGGATCTAAGAAATTATTTTCATGAAAATGAAGATTGATCTTGAAATAAAGAAAGATTCAAGAAGCTAAGAGATCATAGAAGTGATCTTACCTTGAAATGAAGAAAGATTGATCAAGGAATCAAGTGAATCCAACAAAAACTCAAGCTTTTCTAGGTGAAAATGGAGTTTTCTCTCAAGAACAACTATGGAGCTTCTAAAGATGAGGGGCTGTGCGAAAATGATGAAGTGAGGGGCTGAGTTCAGCCTCTTAAAAGTTCACTTAAGGGTAAAAAGGTCATTTGCCAAAAGGGTATAATGGTAAAAGTGTAAAAGACTAAGGTTAGAGGCATTTTGGTCATTTTGCGTCCAGATATTTCCGAACGTCATGACGACTCTGGCATACTCTCCCAAGTGTCCTGGGATGATGTGATATCAAGATTATTTGTTGGCGAGTCCCGGTAAATCCATATGTGGCTCCGTTCGTCACCCGATTGAGGATTCCGCCCGAACGAAGGTCAGGAAGTGATTTTTCTGAAATTTTTACGAAATTTAACCAAAACGTAGATAATCGAATTCTAAGACTTACTGTCTCGTTCACGGGTCCATCTGAGGTCTTCTGAGCAGTAAAATCATACTGTCAGTGTAAAAACGCAGACCGGACTCCGTTTGAGTTTTCGACTCAAAACTTAATCGTAGCTTCCTACGATATCGTCGAGCATGACTATGGTCTCGGAATATTTTATTTCTATTCCTAAGACCTCGAATAAAATAAAGACATTAAAATACTAAAGAATTAGAAAGCGTGAAAATCGGGGCGTTACACATAGGCTGGTATCGTCACGCCAGGTATGGGGAGAAGGGATTAGTATAACATATAGATTCTAGGGTAGCGTAAGATGAGGGTTAACTCATGACCCTATTTGTGTGCTATATGCCTTAATTGCCGTATGAAGTTGTTGTGGTTGTTTATACATGTTGTTAATTGTTTAAATGGTTTGTATGATCTTGGCATGACGTTTATGATGTTGATGATATGCCATGATTGTATGAGTTGGTGTGTTGGAACTGCTGTTAAATCTATGTTAATAAAAGACATAGGGATGTTAGCGCTAAGCCTAAAACTAGGATTAGTCCAATTGATGTTCATAAACACGAAGATATGGGTTGAGGTTTAGATATTAAGATTAAGTTATAATCTTAATAAATATATGACTTGAGGTTTAAATATTAAGATTAAGTTATAATCTTAATAAGATATGAATTGTGGTTTAGATATTAAGTTTAAGTTATAATCTTAATAAATATATGACTTGAGGTTTAGATATTAAGTTTAAGTTACAATCTTAATAAATATATGACTTGAGGTTTAAATATTAAGATTAAGTTATAATATTAATAACTATATGATTTGTGGTTTAGATATTAAGATTAAGTTATACTTTTAATAACTATATGATTTGAGGTTTAGATATTAAGATTAAGTTATAATCTTAATAAGATATGAATTGAGATTTAAATATTAAGATAAGATATGAATTGTGGTGTAGATATTAAGATTAAGTTACAATCTTAACAAGATATGAATTGTGGTTTAGATATTAAGATTAAGTTATAATCTTAATAAGATATGAATTGTGGTTTAGATATTAGGGTTATGTTATAATCTTAATAAATATATGACTTGAGGTTTCAATATTAAGATTAAGTTATAATCTTAATAAAATATGAATTGAGGTTTAGATAATAATATTAAATATAATAGTTAATAAAGATAATGTTAAGTTAAGACGTAACAAAGAGAACAATTAATAACACGATGATGTTATTGGTAACGACGTACTGTTACCGATGTTGTTGGTTAAATCATTCTTGATGCTTATTGGTCAAGTTTGATGTTGATAAATCATCTTTGATGCTTGTTGGTCAAAGTTGATAGCCATGTAATGGTGTTGATGATGGATGGTTGGACATGTGTTTGCATATTGATGAACATTGCACGCATCATACGTTGAAGTTGATATGTTGGGTGGAAAGCAAACGATGAATCGCGATAATGGAGGCCACGATGGGTGTTAACCCGGCCTTGCGGGACATTGGGTATGGAAGTTCCAGGTGACATGGGCTAGCTACCTATTGTCGGAGTGACCTAATGAATAAGCTTGAGTACCCTGCCTAGCCACTATACGTTATCAGGATTGGTGAGAGTGTTCGGGGATGGCCCATGGTCTGGCATATCATCCATGTTGATAACCGAACATGTACTCCTAATCGTATTTCCAAAGTTAGAGTTGTTGGCCACATTGCATATGGAGTAGTCGAGTAGTTATGCATTGCATAGCATGTTTATAACGTGATATGATGGAATGTGTTATAACACGTATGTTATATTATGATGTTTATATGCTGCATGATCATCTTGCTAACTGCTCTATTACCGTTTATGTTTATACGTACAGTTCCTTACTCCCTATCTGTTGTTGTTGTGTTTTGCATGTACCTTTGGTTATGCAGAGAATGGTGAACTGCAAGCTAAGGAGTAATCCCAAGGAGATCGCTTGCTCATAGTATAGTTTGGTTTATGTTTAGTATGTTAGTTGTTTTCCAATGTAATATCGGTAGTGGTTACCAGCTCTGATTATGTGACATCGGGTTTCGGGTTTTGTTTATGTTAATGTTTCTCCGCAGTTGTTTTATGTTTAAAACGTTTTCGGATCATGTGGTACTTGCTACCTTTTAAGTTAAAGTTTTTAAGTTTTATTTAACTTGCATGCTTTATTTAATTTTCTCGTATGCGGGGTAGCGGGTGTCACAGTATTCGTCCCACGAGAAAAGGTTTTGTTTATAAAGAGTGTTTTTCAACTCAAATTGTAAATTTTTACGTATAAAAACCTAAGTTAAGTAATTAACTTAGAGTTGAAGACAAAAGCTAATTAAGTATAGTATGTGGTGGAACAAGACCATGTAGTATACCAATGATGACTTAGTATATCAATGACTTCATAAGACTTAAGTGAATCAACACTTATTTCCTTAATTAAAAATCAAGGAGTAATATCTTAGAAAGGATTAAAAACTTATCTAAGAGGATTCTCAATCCTTATTCATAATGATTAGGACTTGAGACATAATTCATAAGACGTAAACACAAGCATGAAACGTTTTGGGTTTTGGAACAGTAGTTAAATGGCGGACCGGTGATTCGGATCCAGGTCAATCGTTCAATTGTTTCAGTCTTGTGATAACCAGAATGAGAGAGAGATCCTAAGATTGTGCAGTTATGGGACTGTACAATGGAAGGAATCCTGAGGCTATGCAGATATGGGACTGTATAGTTGAGGGAAGGCATATAAGAATTGAATGGTACTACCTATACCGACAAGATTTATATTCTTTTTGGGAGCCTAGAACATAAGAACTCCATAGTTAAGCATGCTTGACTTGGATTAATTATGGGATGGGTGACCTTTGGGAGGTTTCCTAGAAAGCGTGTGAGTGAGGACAAAACACTTTGAAAAGACTCGTGTTAGTTTGTGGGGACAGTCGGCGATTCTGAAAGCAGTCTGGATCATTCCAAAGGGATCACGAGATATTTATCCAATGGATAAATGTTTTATAAAACAAAGACGCGTATAGTTCCTAAGAAAGAGAACCTTAGTGAACCTTGAGGTTTATCCAATGGATAGACATTGCTTTATTGCATCTGCTTTGTGTAAGCATTGGCATTTCATGTGTATAGTTGTAAGGCCTTGAGCTTAGGAGTTGAGCTTACACTTTGATGCGAGTGCGAATCTTACGGTGACGATCTTCAATGGTCTTTTGGAGGTATTAGGGTTGGAAGGGCTGACATGAAACCAATTGGTGATTCTTCTATGTCGTGTCGAATTCGTGCAATACACTGATATCCTCTACTAGATGCCGTACTTTTCATGTTTGGTCGAGAGTGTTACCGTAAAGTCAGATACATGCACGTTATGAATGTTGTAGCATCTTGCTCATGGCTAGCAATAACCGGAGCATGTCCTCCCATTCACTCTCTCCGACGTTTTGTTAGCTCCATGGAGTAGGGATCAGAGTTTTTACCCTTGTGGCATATGACATTGAGTCATGTACATTGCACTGCATTGTCTGGTTGTTGATGATTTCATTTACTGTTATACATCGCTGTTCTGTTTTAAGAATGCCTTATATTACGCTGTTAACTGTTTAACATGATATTATGCTGTTAACTGCTTAACCTGATTTATATTGAGAATTCTAGTAAGCATGTTGGGTACGCTGTTACTTGGTGAGTCGTCCCGTTTTTATTGCTGCTGTTTTGTTGTGTTGATGAACGAGAATCTTACCCATACCTGTATATTTTCTTGCTGGTATTGTTGTTACTGCTTGAACTGATGGACGTGACGACAGTTCGGTTCAGTAGTTCCTTTGAGTCCGGAGGTGGACTCCTATTGCTGTTTAGTTTTGTCTTGGCCAGACTGTGTCAGTATCTGTTGTACCTTTTGGGAGATACGACTCCTAGTACTTATTTTATTCTTATGTCAGTTATACATTAGACCTATGTCTGTATACAGTATTATTTCCGTTTCTGTTTTCTGTTTCTGTATTTATCATACAGTATGTGCTAGAAATGCATGGTGAACCTAAGTTCATTTATTAGTATTATTTACCTTTATTAATCTCATTATATCTTGGTGAAAAGAAAAAAAAAACCATATTTTCCGCATTAATAAATATTTTCGGCCTTATAAACGTTCGGGAATGTGACACTCGGGAAAGGGTGTTGCAACAAACATTTCTATGGGATTCTTAGGCTGAGGCAGCTTTTCATAAACTTAGGGTGTATTTGGTTCAAATGAGGGGAGGGGGAGATTTTAATTAGTTATTGTGTTTGGTTGAGAGGAGGGGAGGGGAGGGATTTTAATGGAGGGGAGGGAAAGTAACACTATTTGTGTTTGGTTCACAAGGGGAGAAGAGGGATTTTAAAACTAACTTACTTTTACACCCTTATAGTTTTAGATTTTAAAATACATAAGTAGGGTTATTTTAGTCATTCCATTCAAAATATTCTAAAACCCCTCCCCTCCATTCCCCTCCCCTCCTAAAAAATGAACCAAACAACAAATGTTTAAAAAAACCCCTCTCCTCCATTCCCCTCTAACCAAACACTATGTTAAACAAGCTATGATATGCTTACCAGTTCTGTAGCTTCCAAATTTCTCGGTGCCTTTTGAGGTGACTACAGATGCTTCCAATGTGGCTATTGGTGCGGTGTTGTCCCAAAATAGCCACCCAATTGCCTTCTTTAGCAAAAAAATGAGCCCACGTTTATGTGCTTCTTCCACCTACATCAAGGAATTGTTTGAAATCAAGGAGGCTGTTAAAAAGTGCGGACAAAATCTCTTGGGTCACACATTTAAAATTTTTACCGATCATAACAGTCTTAAAGAATTGGTGACTCAAACCATTCAAACACCTGAGTAGCAGAAATGGTTAACCAAACTAGTAGGGTACAACTATGAGATTCACTACAAACCTGGTAAAGAGAATGTAGTGGCAGATGCACTCTCTCGCATGATAGAACCAACTACTACAGGCCTCTTTGCTGCCATCATTTCACCTTCCTGTCCCCTATTTGCACAATTACAAGAGTTTTACTCCTCACACTGTTTAGGCAAACAACTAATCACAAAGCTCCAATATGATGACGCAATGCAGAAAAAGTTTACCTACAAGTCTGGGCTCCTCTATTTTCATGACAGAATCTTCATCCCTACTGATTGAGGATTGACCACCCCTTTATTGGAAGAGTTCAATTCCTCACCATTTGGCGGTCATTCAGGGGTTAAGGCCACTCTATCTCGGCTTTTAGCAACATTTTATTGGCCCGATATGCACAAGGATGTCAAAAACCTTGTGAACAAAAGTGCGGTTTGTCAACATAACAAGTATAGCACTCAAGCCCCATATGGTCTCTTGCAATAGTTACCTACACCGAGACAGGTTTGGGACGAGATCTCCATGGATTTTATTACCCATCCCCCAAACTTTACCTCCAAAACTGTAATTTGGGTGGTGGTGGATCGCCTAACCAATTTGCACACTTCATTGCCTTGCCTTCTAGCTTCACAGCTACTTTATTAGCTTCGATGTTCCTTGCAGAGATCTACCGCCTACATGGTGCACCCAAAACAATTGTCAGTGACATGGATAAAGTGTTCATCAACAAATTTTGGAGAGAGGTATTTAGGATTTTGGGCAATACCTTGGTTTACAGCAGCTCCTATCACCAACAAACTGATGGCCAGGACCCGATTCCTTCCCTTGGCAGAATTTTGGTACAATTCCTCATTTCATTTATCCATCGGCATGACCCCCTTTGAAGTCCTCTATGGTCGACCTCCTCCAACCTTGCAAACATACGCTCCGGGTAAGACCACTGTGGGAACCTTGGATGATTTACTGCAACAGAAACAACAGATCCTTAAAACTCTCAAACTCAACCTCATCAGAGCAAGGAATCGTACGATCTAATAGGCCAACAAAAAGCGTACAGAAATTTTTTTTGACATGGGACAATGGGTTGTGAACACCCCATTTTGACCGGGTTCCTTTTGCTTTTCACTTAAATTTACCGAAAAATACCAAAAAATTGAAAAAATTAAAATCATAAAAAATATGTTGAATTTTGAGAAAAATCCGAAAAAAGAGTGGAGTTTTATTTTATTTCTTCATAAAAGTCCAAAAGTGATAAAATAAAAAATCACAAAAATATTTTAATTTCTTGTTAATGCAATTTGTTTTGTAAATGAACGAATAAAAATGTGGGACATTTTGTTGTTTTTAAGTTATGTCATGTTTATGATACTCATAAGGAAAAAATAAGAAGAAAAATGTCTTTGGGCCAATAAACCAAGTTTCAGCCCATACCCTTGCTCCAGAAACCCATTTCCCTTCTCCTTGCTCCATAACCCGTCTATCTCCTCCATAACCCGTCTATCTCCATAACCTGTCTATCTCCTCCATAACCCGTCTATCTCCATAACCCGTCTATCTCCTCCATAACCCATAACCCGTCTATCTCCTCCCATAACCCGTCTATCTCCTCCATAACCTGTCTCTCTCCTCCATAACCCGCCTCTCTCCTCCATAACCCGTCTATCTCCTCCCTCACCCATCAGAAACCCTAGCCTCCACCTCATTTTCGCTCTTCCCCTTCCCCAAAAACACAGCCGCACACTAAACTCTTCCAGCTCCAGAAATTGCGCAATCAATCCTCTCCCAAACAGGAACCCAAGCAACTAATCACTAATTTCACGGTCAATCCATATCAGATTCAAGCTCGAACAAATCGCGAATCTTTCCTCTTCTAGCCGCGTTAACATCATGTGGACAGCTATAGAATCGCGAGTCAACATCTGCGATTCGGGGAGGAAATGACAGATTGATTCTCATACAATCAGGTAATTATCATTCCTTATTGATTTTGGAACCTGACAAGATATTGAGTTTCCTTTTCTATTTTTTGGCAGGATTATCAAAAATCTAGAGGAGGAGGAGGAGGGGGTCCTGGGCTACAAATAGCGGCAGATTACATACAGCCAAGGGGGAAGAAAAAAAAGAGGGGGGGATCATACACAAATTCAAACGAAAAAGAGGAAATATGAACTAACGCAGAAGGCCGTAACGCACTGGCAAGACGAGCTCAATCATATACAGAGAGATACCCCCACAGACAACAAAAAGGGTCAACGAAGGAGGAGAAGAACCAAAGAACGCAAAGAGCATTGGAAGAGAGATACTCAGAGCAGTACAGGAAGCCATACACATAGAAGAAATTCACACTGCCAAACCAGAAGAACTCAAAACAGGGGAAGGTGTTATTGCTGAGTTGCCAACGAGTTCGAAGTAAAGATAGCAGCAAGAGGAAAATAATTGGTTTGAACTTCTATTTGATTTTATTGCTATTTGAATTCTCTATCAGAAGTTGTAATGAATTTGTCTATACTGTTGGTTTAATTCTTTGGGATGCATTTTCAGTCTTGCTTATTACATGTTTGATAAAATGATATGGCCAATGATGTTGAACTTGAGATGTGCTGCTGCTTTCCTTTTTTTTATCCTCTTTTGCGAAACACCTCCTAACCAAAGCTTTGAGTTTGAATGTGATTTATATATATGATTTCAGAAGTTCATCTTCTTAATTTGGTGGTCTACTTTTGATGACACACTAAATATTTGAAAGAATGTCAAGAGGGATGAATGCCTTCTGTTATTTGTTTTAATAAATAAATTCTCTTGCAAATAGATCTTATTGCTTGGACTGGTGCGCCTGAACGCAGGTCACGTTGCTCTAATTTCCACTTCATGTACCCTTGCAAGTTCTGTCTTGGATTTATTATTGCACAGATAAATACTTTCAAGAGGAGTTTAAGAAAAGATAGTCTAAATGCTATTATCACAAGATTGTCTTCTTGGCCCCAAGATGTATGTGATGGGTCTGATACAATTGATTTTATTGGCAGTGATTGATTGGGGTTATGTGTTTAGGGTCTGATACAATTGCAAAATGCAATTTCACCTATGAAAAAAAGTGTTTATGCACGTACTAGTGCGTTCTCCAGTGAGTTTTCTTTTTTTTCTTTGTTATATATTTTTGGGATTCCTTAACATGCTAAAAAAAAAAAAAAAACAAAACAACATAAGTGTACATACATGCTAACTAATTTATCTAGTCTTGCCATTGATTCTTTTTTTTTGGGTAAAATAAATATGTTGAAATCTTTTAAACATTTGCACAATTAATTTGGGTAACCGTTTTTTTTAACGGGTACATTAGGGGTGTTGTGGGGTTAATTCTCTACCCTTCTCTATGTACAATCGACTCCCGAATTCGACTTGGTTCCAAAGACCATCTTGTTTTAAAGGTTTTCCAATTTTTCCTTAAATTAAATAAAATTGGTGGCGACTCTACATGTTTTTAATAAAACCTTTTTTCTCGCCGTTCCCTTCGCGATTACGGTCGCGACAGATGGCGACTCCACTGGGGATACTTAGAGAGTCAAGCCCATTAAAATTAATTGTGCAAATATTTATTGAATTTTAACTTATGTATTTTACCCCCCTTTTTTTTTTTTTGCTTGTTTTGTTTTTAAAAGAGAAAAACTAAAAAAATTGAAAATTGAAAAGGATGAAAATTGCCATGTTTTTTTTGTTAATCTATTTGGTCTTATTACGTTTGGGTTTGATTTTTTTTTTTCTTTGTTTTCTTATTGTGTGCTTTATAATGACCTCTGACTTCTCCTATATATATGTGTAGCTTTGTTTTAAGAGGTATGTTTTTTTAGTTTTTAGGATTGTATATATGCTCCCTCCACACACGTCACCTTCACTTAGTGCACACACTTTTCAGCTCTATACCCGAGCTTGTGAAAAACCAAGGATTAGGAGGTGCCTCAGCATTGTCATTGAAAGGCCTTGTGCCCCTATAATATTTGCTGATTCACCACTCAGATTGTTATTGGTATCATGGACTAGTCATCCTGTAAGGGTTTATCCCTACTTGTGGCTAGGATCATGAGCCAGCTCCTTGCCTTTCAAGACAGGGACAATCTGGGGACCATGACCTTTAGAAGTCTAGACCCACCTTGATGTCTGCACTGATAGATCGACTTAGTGGCTATCCCACTTAGAGTCATGACCCTAAGACCCTTTTATAGGTTGTTCCTTTTAGGACAAATGGGAGCATACTCTTTCCTCTTCTCTCTTGTTACTCTTTTTCTTTTTCTCCTTGCTTATCTTCTATTTTGGATCTTATAAAAAGAAGAAAAAGAGAAAAGGGGTAATTGGGATCCATAGTATTTCAGTGAAAAATTTCTCTTCGGGGTCGGAGGATCTACTGGAATAGATCATAAGGAGGCCATTCATTAGAAGATTATCCATATCCTTTCGGTTTATGACCCTATAAGGACCCCTTTCCTTGTTGCGTTGCTTTTTGAATATGTTAGGTGATTATTTTTGTGAAGAAGAGACTCCATTATCATCCGCATAGCAAGAAATGAAAATGCATCTTTGAGAAGAGAGTTAATAATGCAAGCAACTCAAAGATGAATATTAGAATTACGTGAAGGTCAATGAGGTGGAAACTTTGGTGGAAACAAGCGATGCAAACCACTGAGGGGAAAATGCTCCCATTGATCTGTCATCAACCACGCACAACCTAAGGGGGATGTGCCCCTAGAGTTGGGCATGGGATGAAAATTTCTCGTTATAAAAGGCGGACTTTCCTTGATAAAAAGATTTCATAAGTGTGAAGAAGGCGGTCTTTCCCTTAATTTTTTTTTTCCAATTGTTATTTACTTAAAAAAAAATAGAAAAAAGATAGGAAAAAGAAGAGTAAGTTCATCCTTTTAATGTGGATAAATTGAACCATTGTGCTTTCAAAGAAAGTTGATGCCAATCAAACCTTGGTTCATAACACCAAAAATAGAAGTAGATGGACAAAAAGTTAAAAGAACTTCGAGTCTTGAGGTGGAGGAAATAAGAAAATAAATGAGCAAGATAGCAGAAGGGCAAACTAAGATTGAAGACATGTTGAGGACTTGCAGGCCCGTCAAAAAAGTTTGAATCAAAATGTTGGAAAAGTAAGAAGGATCATACAATCTTAACACAATTGATGCTTGGGGTGGCACAATCCTATAGCTCACCTATGTCATCTAAGAGGAAATAGCTACAAACCATATGATTGGGTAAAGCCAGAAGATGTTGATGAGCTATAATTGCCACATAAAGATTGCTGGATCGTATTGTTCCTGTGTTTGACTTATTCTGAAGCTTTATGGTAATGGACTTGCATGGATGGTTTTTATGTCCTCTATCTTCAAATAGAAGTTTGTGTCCTTTCATGATTGTGATGAACATGTATAGGCACTGGAAGAAGTTTCAAATCCCCTCTTCAAAAAAAAAAAATAATAATAATGAAAAGAAAAAAAAAGAAAATAAATGGGAGCAAATAAATGAGGGTGTGGTTTTTACCGTGTATTAATTTTGTCTCAAGATTAATTTTTATGTGAGATGAGTAATCTGGATTTGAAATGAGGATTGGCCATCTTTCTCTACCCTTCATAAAAAATCATTTTCCCTTGTTACCCCTGTTGGGCCTTACAAATTCTTTCAAATAACCTTAGACCAGGATCACCCCTACGCTAGGGGTTGGCACTAATTAAAGGTTGATTGAACCAACAACGCGTGAAGGAAAGGAGGGAAATGTGAAAGAGATGGCCAAAAAAAAAAAAGAAGAAAAGAAAAAGGATGATAACGATGGAGGAGATACTAAAAAAGAAAAATTGAAGGATGAAACAAAAAGGGAGAAGAAATGATCAAAAAAGAAAAAAAGGAAGTACTTTTTGGGTTCAAGATAAAGCAAGTAATGTCCTTGATGATGCGAAAGTAATCTTACCTTTGTAAGAAATCCTGAGTCGCATTCACCTTTAACTACTTGTTTGAGCCTCTTATACCTTTCTTTTCTTAAACCCTTAACCTTGGCCACGTTACAACCTTTAAAAGTCCATTCGGATCAATGAGGGGTTACTCTTATTTTCATAAATCTTACTCTTGAGACAAAGACAAAGTAATTACACCTTTTTGAAGTATTTGTTTTTGCTCCATGAAAAAAAAAAGAGAAAAAAAGAAAAAGAAAAAGAAAAGCCTGCTGGACCGAAAACCCGCAAGGGCGGTCTAAGCAAAAGTTAGGGCAAACAAAAAGGAAGAGGAAAAAAGAGGGTTTTACGCAGGGACAACCTTCTCCATAGTTGAATCCAACCCTCTACTGGGGAAGATCTTTTGGTTGAATGTGGCCCTACACTGGGGCATATTTTCGCGTTGTTAATTTTGCTCTACACTAAGGCAAGTTTCCGCGATGTTTAAGCAAGCCCTACACTGGGGCAAATTTCTGTGTTGTCTAATTCAGCCTTACATTGAGGTAAAATCCTGTGTTGTTCAATTTCACCATAAACTGGGGCAAATTTTCTTTATTGATCAATTTGCCCAACACTGGAGAAAATTTACGTGTTGCTCAACTAGGGTAAATTTTCAAATTCGAGTTGGTCTTGGACTAGGGCAAATTCCCCTTTGTTCAATTTCGCCCAACACTGGGGCAATTTTATTTTACCCTTCAAAGGGTCACATGAGTCAGTAATTCTTGATTTGATTTCTTTGTTGTCCCGCCTTGTATGGTTATTCATTCATTGCACTCAAGCCTTCAAAGTCCTCAAGGAAGCTCTTTTAACCAATCTCCTTCATGAGTCACTTGTCGATCCATGGATGTCCATTGGGTAATGCTTCAAGATAAGAGAACATAGGTTCAACAGTATGGTTCAACAATCTAATGGCAATCTCCCCAGGAATCATTCAAGCCACAAGAAGCTCAAAGATCTTAAGTGGAGATGGTAGATGATATTCTCATGAAGGAATCAAGATTATAAGGTAGCTTGATGAAGACAAGTGGTGTTTAAGATGTTACATCCCAAGGCAAAAGGAATGTTGTTTCACATAGATTCAGCAAGACCCCGAGATAACTGAATAAAGGGTTTGATTGGTCGACGCTTATCAAGAAGCACCTGGTTCAATTTATCTGCAAGGTTACTCTTCAAAGTCTTTGTTTCCCTTTTGCAAGTCGGTGCCGAGTTGGCCCGCCATTGCAAATGACCAAAATCTAAGTTTCTCTTTAGCGAGTCGGTGCCGAGTTGGCCCGCCATTGCAAATGAACAAAAAATCTAAGTTTTTCCCTTGTGAGTCGGTGTCCAATTGGCCCGCCATTGGAAATAAAAAAAAAAAATCTAAGTTTCTCTCTTGCAAGTCGGTGTCCAGTTGGCCCGCTAGTGCAAATGTTTTAAGAAAAATGTAAGAAAGAAATTAAATAAAAGAAAAGAAAGAAAAGAACCGTGGGTCTGAGTCAAATTGACTCCAAAGTTGATAAAGTTTTTTTTGTCTCAAAGGCCAACTGCAAAGGTTTTGGGCTCAAGGCCTATTTTGTAAAATAAAAAAAAAATAATAGAAAAAATTGCTCAAGGCCTACTTCATGAATTTTTGGCTCATGGCTCAATTCATAAGTCTTTTGGTTCAAGACCCATTTCGTAAATATTTTTGAGCTCATGGCCCAGGTCATAAAATTCTTTTTGGCTCAAGGCCTCTTACTAATGATTTTCGACTCATAGCGAAAAGAATCTACAAGGTTCAGTTTATCTGCATGTTTACTCTGCACGCTCTTAATTTCCCTTTTGCAAGTCGGTGTCGAGTTGGCCCGCCATTGCAAATGACCAAAATCTAAGTATCCCTCTTGTAAGTCGATGTCCAGTTGGCCCGCCAGCATATACGTTTAAGAAAAATGCAAGAAAGAAAGAAAAAAAAAAAAGAGAAAGAAAAATCGTGGGTCTAAGTCAAATTGACTCCAAGTTGTGACTTTGTTTTCAAAAATTGCGAGTTGTCTTTGAAGTAATAAAAAATATATATAAGAAAAAATAAAAAAGTGTAATTCTGATGACTTTTGTGGCGCAAGGCCTATTACTTTTTGTTTAAAGGCTCCTGACCTAATTCTCCTTTTCGGTTTACAGACACACCGTAAAAGTTGTCTTAAGGCCTACTTCAAAATGTTTTCAGCTCATGGCCCAAATCAAAATGTTTTTCTGCTCAAGCCTATTTCATAAATTTCATGGCTCATAGCCTAATTCATAAGTCCTTTGGCTGAAGGCCGCTTTCATGAAAATTGTTCAGCTTGTGGCCCAAGTCATAAAGTTTTTCGGCTCAAGGTCTACCTCATAAGTTTTGGATCCACCACATCAAATTCTCGGGTAAAGGCCCAATTCTTAAATTTTTTCGGCTCAAGGCCCACCGTATAAAATTCTCGAGTTATGGCCCAACTCATAAAAAATTTTCGACTCAAGGCCAATTACATAATTCTTTTTCGAACTAGAAGGCTCCTGCATTCTCTTTCGAGCTAGGAGGCTCGTTGCGTTTAATTTTCAAGCTCAGAGGCTCATTGTAATTTAATTTTGGGATCAGAGGCCCACTGTCATTTAATTTTCGAGCTCAGAGGCTCACTGTCATTTAATTTTGGGATCAGAGGCCCACTGTCATTTACTTTTTGAGCTCAGAGGCTCACTATCATTTAATTTTGGGATCAGAGGCCCACTTTCATTCAATTTTCGAGCTCTGAAGCTCACTGTCATTTAATTTTTGAGCTCAGAGGCTCATTGTCAATTTATTTTTGGGATCAGAGGCCCATTGTAATTTAATTTTCGAGTTCAGAGGCTCATTGTCAAATAATTTTGGGATCAAAGACCCATTGTCATTTAATTTTCGAGCTCAGAGGCTCATTGGCATTTATTTTTTGGGATCAAAGACCCATTGTCACTTAATTTTCGAGCTCAGAGGCTTATTGGCATTTATTTTTTGGATCAGAGGCCCATCGCAATTTAAATTCCTGCAATTTACCTTTTCGGGATCATAGGCCCACTGCACTTTTTAAATTTCTATCTTTCATTTTCGGGATCAGAAGCCCATGCACTTTTAGTTTTCAGGATCAGAGACCCATCGCAATTTTAAATTCATGCAATTTATCTTTTCGGGATCAGAGGCCCATCGTAATTTTAAATTCCTGCAATTTACCTTTTGGGATCAGAGGCCTATCGCACTTTGGGATTAGAGGCCCATCTCATTTTAAGTATCTGTCATTTGCTTTTGTGTCTACATCGTTTGCATTTAATCCTTTTGTATAGTGGCATGCATTCCCGGACAAAATGCGTGTTCTTTTTCTTTACTCGTCCCTTACTATGATCACATGAAGGGTCAGGACCCTTCATGTCTTATAGGAAGCGACAAGTAAAGAGGGGCAACTGTGAACACCCCATTTTGATCGGGTTCCTTTTGCTTTTCACTTAAATTTACCGAAAAATACCAAAAAATTGAAAAAATTAAAATCATAAAAAATATGTTGAATTTTGAGAAAAATCCGAAAAAAGAGTGGAGTTTTATTTTATTTCTTCATAAAAGTCCAAAAATGATAAAATAAAAAATCACAAAAATATTTTAATTTCTTGTTAATGCAATTTGTTTTGTAAATGAACGAATAAAAATGTGGGACATTTTGTTGTTTTTAAATTATGTCTTGTTTATGATACTCATAAGGAAAAAATAAGAAGAAAAATGTCTTTGGGCCAATAAACCAAGTTTCAGCCCATACCCTTGCTCCAGAAACCCATTTCCCTTCTCCTTGCTCCATAACCCGTCTATCTCCATAACCCGTCTATCTCCTCCCATAACCCGTCTATCTCCTCCATAACCCGTCTCTCTCCTCCATAACCCGTCTATCTCCTCCATAACCCGTCTCTCTCCTCCATAACCCGTCTATCTCCTCCCTCACCCATCAGAAACCCTAGCCTCCACCTCATTTTCGCTCTTCCCCTTCCCCAAAAACACAGCCGCACACTAAACTCTTCCAGCTCCAGAAATTGCGCAATCAATCCTCTCCCAAACAGGAACCCAAGCAACTAATCACTAATTTCACGGTCAATCCATATCAGATTCAAGCTCGAACAAATCGCGAATCTTTCCTCTTCTAGCCGCGTTAACATCATGTGGACAGCTATAGAATCGCGAGTCAACATCTGCGATTCGGGGAGGAAATGACAGATTGATTCTCATACAATCAGGTAATTATCATTCCTTATTGATTTTGGAACCTGACAAGATATTGAGTTTCCTTTTCTATTTTTTGGCAGGATTATCAAAAATCTAGAGGAGGAGGAGGAGGGGGTCCTGGGCTACAAATAGCGGCAGATTACATACAGCCAAGGGGGAAGAAAAAA